>CM075938.1:12100511-12700511 GCA_038030265.1 Corythucha ciliata
CAACCCATCATCCGCCAATTTCCGAGTTGACATTTTTGAAAGACTGCGAGAAACTCTATTTGGATGGTGCTAGGTGTCTCCCCCTCCACACCCCCCCACCAACGATCGTCTTCAACGCAAAAGCTTTTGGTTGACGCGCACGCGGAATTGTTAACGTTCGCTTTTTGAAAGAAAGCGGGGGGGAGGGGACAGAAATTACAGGAAAAAAAAATGATTACGCAAGTATTTTGCGTACATTTTAGGCATTAAAAGGAGGATTTCTGCTGTTATATCGAGGTTTTTTAACCCTTCAAAAAGCCCTGGAAAAAACAGTGTGACAGAGGGGGGGGGAAGGAGCTCAATCAATTTATTACTTTCACAACATTAAAGTGAAGTGAGAAAGTGGAAGCTCTTGAAAGTTAAACCCTTTTTTTCTCTCTCACTCTCACCAAGTCGGTGTTTCCGTTTGATTCTCACACAATTCCCCCCACGCCACACCCATGAGTCTTGTTCTACCCACCCCCAGTTTATTCTTCTTTTTTTTTCGACCAAATCTCTAAAGAAGAATGTAGAACAAGCCAATACGCTATACACGGCAGAATGAAGTAAGATTGAGAAATGGTGTGAAAGCGCGTGGGGAGGAAGGTCGTTCGTTAAAAGCCTTCAGACTGTATACGTAGTTGAATTCGAGAGGAAAATTCACTCTCCTTTCTCCGACCCCACCTACAACAACAACGCACATCAACGTACACAGGACAACACAAATTTGCACATTTTTTTTTTTTTTTTTTTTTTTTGACAAAAAATGTCAGGGTTGTGGGCTAGAAATCCCATCAGAATACAGATATCATGACCCGACAAAATTACAATCCTGTTTTCAGTAACTGACTCAAAAACAGATAGTCTCTGCTGAGCCGGATCAGAAAAATCAGAATTCACTACAAAATGGCTATTCGGCTCCATCATAGCTCGCTATATCGCATGACGTACAGGCCCGGATTTATGCCTAGGCAGACTAGGTAGCTGCCTAGGGGCCCTGGCCATTAGAGGGCCCCTAGCCTTTTTCTAAATAAATAAAAACTAACCTACATGTATAATTGTATATGAGGTATGTATTCGCTTACAACTCTGGAGCAGAAATCTGGAAAAAGGACGCAGCCGCCTCTAGGAAAGTTCAGTGCGTGGGGGGGGGGGGAGCTAATCACTCTACACCATCGGTTCTCAACCCTTTCACGGTCACACTCCCCTTGGACCATGAAAATTTGTTGCCCCCCTCCCCATTGCATTGAAGTTTTTTAAAATTTTAAACAGACATGTTAAAGATCCGAAACCAGGAAAAGCATCGATTTTGGTCAAACCACGAAGGGACGCACTCGTTTTTGGCCACTTGCACACTTTTCAGAACGTATAAAGGCAGTGGTCACGTAATCAAAAACTCTTAAGTGCAATGAAGAGCCTCCACGCTCGAGTACCACGGTTGACCATCTTAGAACCGAGAAAATTGACCGAAATGACAATAAGGCCAAACCAGTGGCGGATTTACGGGGAGGGTTTTGGGGGTTTCAACCCCCCCCCCCCTAAGAAGATGGTGCCTACTGTAAAATGTGGACTGTTGAAGAGGGAGCTGCACAGATGATTTTTTGACACACCATCGTCACTGAACACTCGAGACTGAAATTGAGTAAAAGCGCTAATTCAATAGATAACGTGAAAAAATCACTAATCCATGGCGAAAATTTAGAGAACCTCCTAATTCACGGCTACAACTAGGAAAACTGCTAATTACTTCCCACCTAAAATGGAAATTAAACGCTTATCCGCGGCTGAAAATACAGATAAGGTTCAAGTCGCGGCAAAAAGCGCACAAAAAAAAAAGCAACTGAAAAAATAAAGTCACTGATTCGTGGATCAATTTTTAGAAAATCCACTAATTCGCAGTTCACCGCTAAAATTAAGACAATATTTGGCGGCTACGGTGAGAAATAGTGTCAAGTCGCGGCAAAAATAGTAAAAAAGCGCTGCCAAAATTGAGGAAAACGCTACGCCACGGAAACACGCTCACTTACGGCTAAAACAGAGACAAACCGCTTATTCCCGATTAAAATTGAGGAAAAAAGCTTATTCGCTGCTGTAATTGTAGAAATGCGTTATTTCGCGGCATAAGTTGACAATAAACTCTCATTCACAGCTATGAAATGGAGAAAAACGATAATTCGCGCATTAGGAGGCCCGCTTATTCGGGGCTGAGAGCGGTAATTCGCGGGTAAAATTAATAAATAATTCACAACTGAAACTAGGGAATATCTCGCGGCTAAATTTGAGTTATAGCGCTAATTTGTGGCAATAGAGATGAAAAATCGCTAATCCACATGACTGAGAAGTGAAGAAAAACGCTAATAGGCTAAAATGGAGAAAAGTCGGTAACACGCTGCTGAAATTGAGGGGGAAACGCTTATTTATCGGATACATGTGATTAGACCCAGTAATTCATGGCTAAAACTGAGAAAGACTACGCGTTAATTCCAGGCTAAAATTGAGACAAATCGCTCATTCGCTTCTAAAATGGAAACGAACGCTAGTTTACGGAGCAATTTGACAAAATCTGCTAATTCACAGCTAGAATAGAGAAAACGCGATAATTTGCTTGTATTATAAAGATTCTAAACTGGTAAATTCACCGAAATTAAAATCCTTAAATGGCCATCCACCATCGCATGGATATCCAGTGAGAAAAATTCCTATTTTGTGGGAATTTGCCAGGCTTTGCGCTAAGGCAAGTTAGCCAGAGTTTCGCTGCCAGAAAAAAGGCCCCAAAACCCGCAATTTCGCTAAAATTAATATAATTAAGGCCCTAAACTTTTATTTTCGGGCTAATTAGGACAGGAAAGTCGCATTGCCGTGGACATTAGGCCATGGAACTTCTAATCTTTTGGGTATTCGGTATGCTCTGTGGGGCTTTAGGACCAGACATTTCAAACACAATGCTTGGCGCATATAATCTTGCAATTACACGGCTATTCGTGAGGCCATGGACACTGTCGGGGTCGTTAGACCAAATGATTTCAAACTTGTGCAATTCTATTGAATTAAGCCGTGGACATTGCCGAATTTAAGCCAGGAAAGCCAGTTGCTAAAAAACCTAGGAAACTTCCAATTTCTCCAAAAAATGCTGTGACTTTTGTCTATTTGTCAGGGTGCTGTCGTAGCGTTGACACTATTATCTAGATTCCGCGTTCACTAAACTAAAAAATCCCCGAAACTTTCATATTCGCGAAATCGTGAAACAGTGCAGTATCGTGAGTTTCTGACAGGAAGTTCTCATCCATGTCTCTATTTTGCATCATGATCACTTTAAAAATAAGGCCCGGACCTTACTAATTCTCCCTATGCTAATGACTAGAACATTGTTTCATAAGAAGAAAGAGTTTATCAGATTTGTGGTGGAACCCCTCCCAAGATAAAATCCTAGATCCGCCACTGGGCCAAACGCTCATTTATGACCACTTTTAAGGCAATGACAGCCCCCATTGGTGCAATTTGACCGGGAACTAACTACCAGGACCGTCGAGAGAATATTCGAGGCCAGGGACGAAACTGAATGGGGCCCTTCCACCTGGATGAGTGACAGACCCAGTGCCAACTACAAAATAATCAACAAGGCCCCAACACAGTACAATGACCCCCTTAAGGCACAACCAAAACAACGGTTCAACCCCAGCGAAGCTGTAGAACCTCCGACGACAGCAACATATCAAGCCACAGCGAAGCTCCAACCACAGCAAAGAACCAACCACTAAAAAAGTCCAACCACAGCAAAGGTCCAACAACTGCAAAGCTGCAACCACAGCAAAGGTCCAACCACTGCAAAAGTCCAACCACTGCAAAAGTCCAACCACAGCAAGGGTCCAACAACAGCAAACGTCCAACCACTGCAAAAATCAAACCACAGCCAAGGTCCAACCACAGCAAAGCTGCAACCGCAGCAAAGGTCTCAACCACAGCTAAGGACCAACAACAGCAAAGGTCCAACCAAAGCAAAGGTCCAACCACTGTAAAGGTCTAACCGCAGCAAAGTTCTCATCTACAACAAAGGTCAAACCACAGCAAAGGTCCTACCACTGCGAAAGTCCAACCACAGCCAAGGTCCAACCACAGCAAAGGCCCAACCACAGCAAAGGCCCAACCACAGCAAAGGCCCAACCACAGCAAAGGCCCAACCACAGCAAAGTTCTCAACTACAGCAAAGGTCCAACCACACGTAACGTCTAACTACAGCAAAGGTCCAACCACTACAAAGGTACAACCACTGCAAAGGTCCAACCACAGCAAACATCCAACCACTGCAAAGGTCCTACCACTGCGAAAGTCCAACCACAGCAAAGGTCCAACCACATCAAAGGTATCCAAGCACAGCAAAGTTCTCAACTACAACAAAGGCACAACCACACCAAAGGTCCAACCACAGCAAAGGTCCAACCACTACAAAGGTACAACCATTGCAAAGGTCCAACCACAGCAAACATCCAACCACTGCAAAGGCCCAACCACAGCAAACGTCCAACCTCAGCAAACGTCCAACCACACGAAAGGTCCAACCATCGCAAAAGTCCAACAACAGCCAAGTTCCAACCACAGCAAAGGTCCAAACACTGCAAAAGTCCAACCACAGCCAAGTTCCAACCACAGCAAAGCTGCAACCGCAGCAAAGTTCTCAATTACATCAAAGGTCCAACCACAGCAAAGGTCTAACCACAGCAAAGGTCCAACCACTGCAAAAGTCCAACCCCAGCCAAAGTCCAACCACAGCAAAGCTGCAACCGCAGCAAAGGTCTCAACCACAGCAAAGTTGCAACCGCAGCAAAGGTCTCAACCACTACAAAGGTCCAACCACTGCAAATCTCCAACCACAGTTGAGATCCCAGTAAAGCTTTCCCTTTTTTTCTTCCTTTTCTTGATTTTTAAAATCCGAGCCCCCAAGGAAAACCAGGCCCGGGGATAAAGGACCCAGTGCTCCCCCCCTCTCTCTCTCTCGACAGGCCTACCGACTGCATTTCTCAGTTATTGAGTATGGGCTGAGGGACTCAGGGGCAGTGTAAAGAAACAAAAATGTGACGTTCCTGAAGTTTCCTATAATTGTATGGTTGGCCTCATCCTTGAGGGCCCCCCTGACCCTATTGCCGAGAGGAGGAATTTATTTATAATTTACCTGTTAATCCAGTCGAATTGTAATCAAAAATCAGTCTCACGTGCACGAAATCGGGTAGTAGAATGTTCGGGACAAGGTAAAGAAAGCAATGGGTGCGAGTGAGAGGATAAACGCTAAAACAAGAAGCGCAAAAGTCAAATATGGAGTACAAGCGTTAGCCAGATACGTTTCTAGGTGTGGCTATAATGACTTTATAGAGGCTTGGAAAATGACTTTATGTGCCTTAAAAGTAGCTAAACTGACGATTGACGCCATGAAAATGTTAGAACTGACTGTTTCTACCCCGATAATGGCAAAACCGTGCATTCGCGCTCCAAAATTGGCTAAATAAACCATTCCAAACACCATTGAAAATGGTCAAACTGAAAAATTCGTGACCTAAAATAACCAAAGTCCCTAAAA
Source organism: Corythucha ciliata (assembly GCA_038030265.1). Classification (NCBI taxonomy): domain Eukaryota; kingdom Metazoa; phylum Arthropoda; class Insecta; order Hemiptera; family Tingidae; genus Corythucha; species Corythucha ciliata. The sequence goes on from CM075938.1 coordinate 12,106,099, forward strand.
ATTTCAATGTTCACAGTATTTCGCTCTAAAAAACATCAAACTGGTCATTTACGCCCTTTGGAAAGCGTTTCGTCCCGATTTTGAATAGGAAAATCACTAAATTCTTTCACAGCTTAGCGACTGAACGGTCTCAAGCGTCGTATAAGGTTGAACGAGCTGAATCCAGTTCATTTTTCATTTAATAAGGCAGTCATTTCTTATTATCCTTTCCTACACCACCGGGACATCATGATCTCTTATTATGACCCACAAATCGACGACCCAGGGCTATCTAACTACAGTTTAATCGCAACACGGCTACCAGATTATTCTCCCTTTACAAATTCCTGGAGCTCACAGAGGAGTTCAATTAGGTGGGTGAGGAGTTACAGTGAGGGAGTATAACATTGAACGCACTCCCACCTCGTTAACATCGTCGAAAATCCGTACCTTCTACTTCCCCCCCCCCTAACCACCATCATACTCTCCTAAAACCCGCGGCCTCTAAAGGAACGAGCAACTTTCCAGCCGGTGCCTCCTCCTCTCGTCCCATTCCTATAACGCAAAGGAAAACTCACTTCGGAAACTTCGTTAGGATAATTTAGAATTTGCAAGCTGAGGCTTCGAGAAGACACAAAAGTTCATTCCCCCCACACCCCTCACACCTCCTCATCTTAGTCATTCCCTCGTTATATAACGAGAAACAACCTGTTAGAATCCCTCCCCACGGTATGTTATTTCAGTAATTTCTGTGTAATTTTCAAGGGGGTAGAATTTTTTGAAGTGTCGTGAAAAAGGGGCTCCGTATTAAATGAGGCACATTCCCCCCCCCACCCCTAACTTCTCTTATTTGTAATATAAAAACGTCCTGCTCACGTTCGATAAGAGCGCCATGAACAGTAAACTTTTCCGACTGGATGTTCAAAATTCAGTTCAGCTAAAAGAGCGAAGGAAGACGGTGAGGCGGTAAGTGGGTTTAAATCTATGAGGTAGGCTTTTAAAGCTTTCAAGTTTCCCAATTGCCTTCCACCCTATAGATCGCCTCTATAAAACGCGACAACTTAATTTATTTATAGCCTTTTTCGTGCGGTGGCAGCTATTTTCCGACAGGGGACATTTTAGAGTTGATTAATATAAATAATAGCAGAGCCGAGTATACTCACTCTGATCTTTGACCGCAGTTATGACGAGGACGAAACCGTTCAAATCAGTTCCCCAACCGTCTGTAACGTATCTGAGCGTGACGAAATTCGTGCGCGTGTACAGCGCTCCGACGGCGCTTTTTGTATTTCGACAACTAAGGTCCGCCTGTTAAAAAAAAAAAAAAAAACACAATTAATGAGCGAGTAGAAGTGACGGGACAGAAGAGTTATAGGACCTTATACGGGCCGACGGGATGAGCGCCGTCGTAAATGTACAAATGATCGTTACAGTCCAAGCTAAGCTGGTCAAAGCGAAGCATGAATCTTTGAAGGATCGAGTCCGTTTGGAACGTGATGGCGCAGTCGAGATTTCGCTCGTTTCTCGACGTCAACACGGCTCCATCGATCTTTCTGTATACCTGTTGTAGAAAATGATTTTTACAAAGCGACTGCATACTATCTGTAACAAAAGAGAAAGAAACACATATTTTTTAGTGCATCGTTAGACATTTAGGGGCGTGAGTGCTAGACTTGAAAGGAAAGACTAGAGAGAGAGAGAGAGAGAATTTCCAAAAGAAGTTAATTGTGTGTCAAGTTCAAACATCCTCGTATACAAGCTTCGGTTGACACAAATATTGCTTTTGATCCTAGAAAGGCTTGTGAAAGCGGATAAAAGCGGAGGATGCTCAACACTGGAATTTTGCGTTTTGATACTAAATACCATCAAGATGAGAATAGAATACCATCAACTTAAATTAAAACCGTGTTTTTACGCTGTAAATATTTACAATAACCGTTTCTTTCGTTCACCCATCACGGCGGCCCATTAAAAAAAACTACGCTGGCGGTACGAGTGAAGAAAGGGTGTGAGTGGCAACAAGTCTAACCCCCCCAAACCCCACCGCACCCAACGTTATTTCCACAGTTGAAGTCTCTAGTGGTCAAGTTTAGCGTGTCTGATGGAGTCAAGAAGCAGCCTAAAGGGTAGTTTTAAGTCTCCAGAGGAAACGAACTTTCGCACACTCTCCAAACTATTTCCCTTCAACTTGCGGCGAGGTGGCTTCGTAGAATAAAACATTGAAGCACGTTTCACGCGTCAAGTTTTTATTTTTCGTTTGATGGCGTGTTATATTCAAAAATTTAGAAGTTTAAGGGAGGAGGGTTAAGGGCCAAAGCACCCACGTCCGTATAACTTAATTTTCCTTTTAAAAAACTTCGACGTAGAGATAGGCCGGAATCAGCCGTAGAGCGAAATCTAAAAAAAATGGGAGGAACTGGTATTGACGGCAAAAAACTCGCAGATCAGCTGTTCCGTCTCAATTTTAGTCTAGAAATTGCATCGAGATACCACGAATTAGGGATTTTCCTTAATTTTATAACCAAAAAAAAGGCGCTTTTCCTGAATCCCCTTTATAGCCATCAGTTAGATGTGAATTAGCGATTTTTCTTATTTTTGGCAGCGAGTTAGTGATTTTTTTCACATCCTAACAACCTAAAAATCCCCATTTTTCCGTACTTAACCTATAAAGGACCCGATTCGAACTCAAGCTCGGGGTGCCCCCCCCCCTCTTATCATTACACCGGTACGTTACCGACGGGAACCGTAAAATATTCCGAAATCCAGGTTATCCCGTGTCAAGGCACGCAGCGCACTCTAGCCGAGGGCATCGGGGTCAGTCAAATCAGCGAATTTAATTATTTTGTAGAACTAGGCCGGCAAAATTGGTTAGTTGGAGGCCGAAACTGCACAAAGTTGTTTTCCTGAAAGAGCTTAACTTAAATCATGGTGTTGTACCTCCGAATTGGAGGGGCCATGGCCCCTCCCTTGGAGTCGAGATCGCTTGCGCAAAAAAAAAAAAAAAAAAAACAGAAGCCCGAGGATCTGAGGTCCTCGAGAGTCGCGAAATGCCAAGTTATTTAAGGGAAAAACTCTCACGAACGGCCTCACTGAGGGGGTAAACTGATGACGTTGAACGCCGCGCCGCCACGTCAAAGACAAAATTTACGCGAAAGGTCCACCGCCAAGGGCAAACTTTAAGCGAAACGTCACATTGTGAAGAGAAAACTCTTTCGAAAGGCCGCGGCACAACGAGTAAACTATACGCAAAATGCCCCCGAGGCGGGCAAAACGCAACATTCAGGAAAACACTCTCACGTGAAATCGCCATATTCAAGGTAAAATTTACGTGAAATGCCGCGTCAAGGGCAACAAGTATGCGAAATGCTTCACCAAGAGCCTCGTCAAGGTGACATTTGTCCATTTTATGAAAAAACTCGTCGGTTACACGAAAAAATTGTCAATTTCATAACGAAATTGTCTGTTTTATGAGAAAACTTTCAATTTTTTAAAACATCTCAAGCATATGAACATGATGGTTGATTTTATGAGGACATTTTTGAGTCTAACAGGCGTCAATTTGATGAGTATATCGTCAGTTTGATAAGGAAACAGTCAATTTTATGAATGAAATGACGTATTGTATGAGGAATTGTCAATATAATGAGAAAATTGCCCATTTTCAATTAATTTTAAATTTTGCAAGGAAATTGTTAGTTCGAATTGGAAATTGTGGAAAAAAAGGAACTCGTAAATTTTCTTGGAATCGATAATTTTCGGACGAAATTTCCAGTTTCACGAGGAAATTGTACTAGCAAATTGATATTTTTATTAGCGCATTGTCAATTTAATTAAAAACCTGTCAATTTGAAGCCGAAATTGACAATTTTACGAGGAAATCGTCAATTTTATTAAGAAATCGTCGATTTTATGAGGACATTGTCAATTCTATGAGGAAATTGTATATTTTACGAGTAAATTGTCAACTTTACGAGGAAATTGTCAATTTTATGAGGAAATCGTCTATTTTATGAGGACATTGTCAATTTTAAGAGGAATTCGCCTCTTTTACGAGAAAAATTGTATGTTTTATGAGGAAATTGTCAAATTTATGAAGAAATCGTCAATTTTATTAGGAAATCGTCTATTTTTTGTGAGGAAATTGTCAATTTTAAGAGGAATTCGCCTCTTTTACGAGGAAATTGTAACTTTTGTGATGAAATTGTGAATTTTATGAGGAAATGATAAATTTTATGTGGAAATTGTCTATTTTATGAGGAAATTCACAATTATATCAGTAAATTGTCAATTTTATGAGTAAAATATCTATTTTATAAGGAAAATGTAAATTTTATGCGTAATTTATATATTTTATGAGGAAATTTTCAATTTTAAAAGGAAATTGTCAATTTCATGAGGAAATTGTATATTTTATTAGGAAATTTTAATTTTTATGAGCGAATTGTCAATTTCATGAGGATATTGTCAATTTGATGAACAGCTGATTCGGGAAATTTGTTTGCCAGTAAACCAATTTCCTAGGTGGCCTATTTCAGTGACCGATTGCGCCGATTTTTCGCACTAAGATTTTTTTTTTAGCTGGTTCCACTCAATAAAAAAGTAATTTCCCGGATTTCGCTCACTAAAAATCCTTATTTTGAGGGTTACAATCGCAGTGCTAGCCGTGGAACATAAGAGCTTCCCCTCCACCACTGCGCTGTGTTCACTTCATTCGGTAGAAGGCATGTTCTGGATTGGCGCCGGGACGATTGCACTGTCTCCTCTTTGAACCAAGGTCCAACCAACGCAATGGTCCAACCAGAGCAAAGGCCCATCCACAGAAACTGTCCAGCCTCAGCACGCCTCCTACCACTGCATAGGTCGAACCACAGTCAAGGTCCAACCACAGATTAGACCTTCCAACCACAGTAAATCCTCAACCACAGTCAAGCTCCAAACCACTGCAAAGCTCCAACCACAAAAAAGGTCCAGCCACAGCATAGGTCCAACCACAGCAAAGGTCCAACCACATCAGCAAAGCTCTCGACCACATCAGCGAAGCTCTCAACCACTGCAAACTGCGAAGGTCCAACCACAGTTAGTACCTCCAAGCACAGTAAAGCCCCCAATCACAGTAAAGCTCCTAGCCACAGTAAAGCTCTTGCGGCTGAAATGGTTAGCTTTGTGAGCTTACTCAACAATGAGTGGTGAGGCCCCTCAATTCCCCATTCGAGCTAAAATGCTATTATTTGCCCGGTAGGGGAGACCGGGGCTAGTTGTCACAGGGGCATGTCGTCACAAGAGCTGATTTTCACGTTGAAAATTGTTGGAATTGATAACGCGCATTACCGTAGCTGGTTTCCCAGTTGGGCATTGTCCGCTAAATGATCTGACGCAAGAATGACCATTTACGAGGGCGATTCTAGATTAGGGAAATTTCGTTTTAACTTTTGGCTTTTTTTATCCACGGTTCTCGATGACGGATTCGAAAGATAGAACCCTCCACTAGATCTATCAAGAGTGTTACTTAAACGAAAAACCTGTTTTTATCGCTGGTGGTGAGTTGGGTTATAAGAATAGCACTGTGGGGCTGGTTGTCACAACACGTGTGGGGCATGTTTTCACACAGTGTGCGGTCCACTAGCACGCTCCCAGTGCTTCGAAGCACTTGATGCGATTGTAAGGTTGTCAACTAGACGCTTCTTTTCACTCCACCGTGATTTGGTGGCGTTCTTGTTACGTCGCTTGATATCTATTGACGTATCATCGAAGCACATACAAAGATGACAGTTGAAAATTGAAAATGGAAAAAAGTGTGACTACTAGCCCCGGTCTTCCCTATATGTGATTTTTACAATTTTCTCTCTCTTGGTTGAGTTATTTTGATACTTCTTGCCTGATGCAATTTGTCCAAACAAGCATACCTACATTGTTGCTCAAATCAATTAGCAAATTTTTCTCAATTTCAGCCTCTAATAACCGCTTTTTTTCGGAATTTCGTGGCCCTAAATTCATGAACAAAGATCCTAAAGATCTTAAAGCTTTTCAGAGGCCCGGGGTCTGTTCGCCCCCTCCCCCCACGCCCTCACTATTACCATGGCACGCTACTGATTATTTTTTAGATAGATACGAGGGGCTCTGTTGCCGGTATTTCAATAAAAGAGGTAAATTGATTAACTGATGTTACCCGGACAACTCGGGAAGGCAAATCCTAACATAATTCGGCGTGGTTTACCGATCAGGAGAAACGCCCAAGAGTTTCGACAAACAACGGCCCCTGAGTGGGGTTTGGCTATGTTCATTCCTCTCTCTGCGTCTCTCAAGGCCGTCGCCGAGGCGCAATTGGCAGTGTATTGGACTAGCATTCCAGAGGTTACGGGTTCAAATCCCGTCGGGGAGCCCATTTTTTTTTTCTCGAAGCTCGAATTGTGTTAGGCTTTGCCTTCCCGAATCCTCTGTGTTAACATCAGTTAATTAATTTACCTCTTGGATAATTTTTTATTCGATGGAGTTTTCTAACAGAATGGAATAAATTTTAACGGATTTCTGACGGAATTTTGAGCTTGGCTTTTGACGGGAAAAGCAAAAATCTGACAAGCTGAAAAAACAGGTATAGTCCTGGAGTCTTATTTTAGTTTGACCACAAACAACGCAATTGTACTTTCAGCTTTACTTTGACCCCCCCCCCTCATCCCGGCCGGCCGGGCTAGGGCCGACGACGCTGATTAAACCTACAAAATTCCAAATTAGTACTGCACCCACAGCTTTTTATTCTTTTTCATCTACAGATTGGTTGTTTTTTTCTTTAACGAGTCAATTTTACTGAAATTGTGTAGGTTTCACTTAATAGGTTTTACTTCCCATGAAAGTACTAAAGCAGCTAGTTTTTCGTTTTAAAAAAAACAAGTATAAAACTCGGTTGGTACGCAGTTCCAAGGCGGCCGTAACTTTTGTTCACGTCACTGTAAAATGATCCAACAGAGCTCATTTCAAAGAAAACAAATGTTCTCCAACTTCTTTACTGAGAGCAATACAGTTAAACTTTATCGCGTAACTATGAAACTATTTTAACGAAGAAAACGAAATAACCAGGGGAAACATAGTGGGTTCAATGGTGAATTCAACAATACAGTTTATTCATATTAGAACCGAGGGTCTAATTCAAAAAACAGTGCTCGCAGAGGCTCTCATTGTCTCATTCGATTCAGATTAACAAAATACTTGGTCTCAGACTCATTTACAAGTTCTTATTTTAGTATTTGAATGACTAAGGACGTTAGAAGCGATGTCAGAGTTAAGTGGAAGGGATTACGGGTTGGAATGACTAAAAATCAACGTTAAAGTTCTTAAAATGTATCCTCTAATTAATCTGAAACGGCAAGGTAAAAATGAAATAAAAATGAACTGCTCCTTGGCAAGGAATTCATTCCATTTAATTACAACTTTTTTTTAACGGGGACCTCTCCCTTATAGGTAAGCGCTAACGTTAACTTTTTCTCTAAGCTTCCACTTGAAAAACTTTTCTCCAAAGTAACGTCACACAGCCTTTCGCACCCACGCCCCATCATCATTTTCCCTCCCCAAACTGATGCGGTAGGGGGGGAAGGGGTTCTGTCGTGATCCTTCTCTCTCGTTTGTTTTTCTTGCTGTAAAAACCTCTCTAACAAGTAAACAGTCAGAATGCTCTGGAACGGGGTGTATTTGATTTCCTCTCTTTGGGGACACTTCTAACCCCCCCCCCCTTCACACCACCGGCGTCGTTTTGTGGATTCTTCAACTTTTCCAAAACTCCATGTATTTTTCAAATGTAATTTGTGACTGACTGTGGTCACTTTTTTTTTTTTAGTTTTTAATGCGTGGTGAGTGTTTGGGAAAAGAGGGAGTGAGGGTGGGGGGAGGTAATGTGAATAATACATCGAAGGGAGGGGGAAAAAATAGAATGAAAGAAAAGAAACTTCCCCATCGTTTAACCTCGACATGCCTAGTAGCACTCGTTTCAGGAAAACAAGCACGAAAAGAGAGAGGAGTGAGGGTGCGTAGTGGTGGTGGTGGGGGGGGGCTGTGCGAGTGTGAGCAATTTGCATATAACACACAAGACTTCATACGAATTCTGAAGGACATGCTGGGGGGGGGGAGTGGCGGTGAGGGGGTCGAAGGGATATGACTTCTTCGTCCGACATTATTATACAACCGCTATTATAATCTATTCTTTTCCAACAGGGATGAAAAGAACAATTTTCAACAAAAGAGCCCTTTCTCCCCGCATTCACTGTGCCATCCACCGAGTTTTCAGATTAACTCCCCCTCCCCCTCCATTCCTTTATTTTCTATGTTTCATTCAAAAAGGGGAAATTTTGTAAATTTAGCAAACGTACGAATTATTCAAGTACGAAAAAAAAAAAAAAAAATGGAAAGGGGTACGCCGTTGAAAGAGCATGGTAAAAATGAGAGGACCGTGTAGTACTGTGTTTATTAAGTTATGCATTAAGCTCGCCTTGACTACTGTTTAATGCACTTGAAGTGAGGTAAATCAAGTTAATTAAGCGGTTTTTTCATCACGATGTTCTTTAAACTAATTACACGCTTTGAATAGAAGAATGCTAGTATAGGACGTTTTACGAGATTATGAATGAGTTGCCTGCCAGAATTATTCGTTTGTTCAAGGTGATTAAACTATACTATAGGTGCCGCAGATTCCCCCGTGCCAATCGGACGGGAGGGGTGAAGTCTGACGTCACCAGCAGTCCTTTGCTCCCGATTGCTCACCCTAGAGCAGCAAAACAAGTTAATGTTGAAATTGACGGCTATGAATGCTCAAAAATCACAGCCCAACAACAATTAATAATGTACTGGGTCCAGCGCATAGGCACTTCCCAAACAGCACAGTTACGTTTCAAAAACGTCGCACTATCGTGACAATGAAACCTTGTGGCGTTTCATTGAACGTTGCAAAAACGTATAAATATGACAAAAAGTAACGTTACATTGCAACGTTCATGAAACGATATTGTAACGAAGTACACACAAGTGCAGGGGCAACTTCATCCTTTTCCTAGTTTATCCTTAATTATTATTCCTTCTAAAAATTATCCCTATTTAAATCCACCAATACTACAAATTATTCCTCACCCCTCCCCAGCCCCTCTGCACCAAAACGGAAATAACCGAGACCCCGAGAAAGGGCGAATATTGGAGCGTCAGCAAAACTCAGCGTGAGAAAAGCGGGTTTCCCACCAATAGGTGCCGAAAAACAGATATAAGGAAGGGGCGCTCTGATCTCGCTCTCTCTGCCGTCCGAGTCTTCGCCGTAATCCCGTCAGATCCATAGGTCCGCGTGGTGTGTCCTCCCCAAGTATAGTAATAGGCTTTATACTGTGTGAATAAATCATTTTTAATCCTTTTAATCCTTTTCTTAATTCCCCCCAGTAATAAGCCCATTCCCCAATATCGCCCAAAAAAAAGGCTTGTTACAATATTGAGGGTTGCATGCAAAGTCATATGGATTACAAGTTGCACCACTCCACCCCCTCCCATCATAAATCAGCGGTCTCGATTTGCCGCCCGATTCTTGGTTTGCCGCCCCCATATAAGCCATTTGCCTTTGACTCATCAATGAAAAGAAGTGCCCCACCTCCCAGGTGTTCGTTTGGAAGTCATTGTTTTTTGAGGGCGAGATAGTGGAGGTTGCAGATCTTAAGTGAAATGATCGAAAATTGTTTGTCTCTCCACAGCTTTATTTTTAGGTGCAGGACCGGTTTCGGCCTCCCTGTATCAGGCCATTTTCAACTGCAAATTTCTACACTGCTCAAATTCCATTAAGGGGGGAAACCCACGTCAATATTAATAAATGTTTAAATCGTTAATCACTCGTCAAGCGTCTATAAACTTACAGAAGTTTATCTTAAGTTTATTTTCTGAAGTTTATAGACGCTTGACGAGTGATTAACGATTTAAACATTTATTAATATTGACTTGGGTTCCCCCCCTTAATGAATTTGAGCAGTGTAGAAATTTGCAGTTGAAAATGGCCTGATACAGGGAGGCCGAAACCGGTCCTGCACCTAAAAATAAAGCTGTGGAGAGACAAACAATTTTCGATCATTTCACTGAAGTTCGTTTGGAAGCGACAAGTCGCACTAGAATAAAGGCGGCTACAACCTATCGTGTTATGTCATAACACGAAACACGAGACAACCGTATTCGGCGAAACATGCCGCAAGTGTGGACGGATGCTTGTTTCGTGTTACGGCATAAAACACTGTTCTGTCTCGTGTTACGAGTGTATCCGAGAAAAGTCGGTTTTTCAGACACATCAAAGGGTTTTGCTTCGCCATAACACCGAAACAGAAACAAGTACAAATGCTCGTACACACTTTCGCCGAAACAACGAAAGGTTTAGTATACTACTTACTAATACTAGTACGTAGTACTAGTATACTACCCGCAGAAGTTTTCAAATAGACCAGAAAGCTCCTTCAAGAGACTTAACATTAAATCCGTGCCGCCACTTTTGCAAAAATTGAAGAGAATTTGTGATTCGTGTTATCGCTTAAAGTAAATTGAGAGATTCCACCATCGCCTTTTATTTTTCATTCTTAAAGCTTTTTCAGTGCAACAAACGCCCGGTTCGCGACTATGTATGCCACGGTAGCTTCTAGCACATCATCGTCTGACATCTCGAAGGCTTCTGAGTGCTTGATGTCTGTTTCGCGAGACACATTTTAGTATCCGCAGTTGAAATGTTTCGGGGTAACAATCCCTTAGTGTGTACAGGCTGCTACGTTGTAGACTCACAACACGAAACACATACGGCGAAACAAGCCGAAACATTTTTTTTGATGTTTCGTATTTCGTGTTATGACATGACACGATAGTGTGTAGCCGCCTTAAGAAAAGAGATATATGCCTTTTAAAACGTTTGGAAAATCATCTCAGAAACAACTGAGTTTCGGGCTATGATGTATTTGGCATTTTCGATTGCAAGTAAGGTCTACTTTCATCCACAAAGTCCGTGCTTGATTCGGAACATCCTGCATAAAAATGGTCAGGGGCCGAGACGAGTCTACAGTAGGTCTATTCGTTTGTCGTCCCGGAATACTCCGAGCAGCACGAAATTTTGCAACCTCGCGGGTTATCATGTGAAATAACGCGAAAAAATAATGAAAGGTTAGTACTTTCAGTGTTAATAGTGCAACTCCGGACGACAAACGAATAGACCTCACGTCCGATCTCGTATTCCTAGGTGTTTAAACCGATGGACTCGGAAGGTTACGGTAACCTGATAACGTTTTCGCTATCAGGGGCTCTCGGATTTAACGAGTTTTTTGTCTTTTTAAGGCATTTTAGACGTGTTTTGAGGTGCGGAGGTGAGAAAGAAGGAAACAACGAACATTTTGAGTGCTGAATCAGTGGGAAAATTTTCGGTTCATCGGTCGGAGGCCACGAGGGCCGCGTTATCGCTCACTATGGGCGATAACCAAGAGCTAATCAACTCGGCTGAAAAGCTGAGAATCTCCAGGGACGGGTCTGCCGCCTCTGAAGCAGCAAGGGACGACTCGTCGGCCCAAGCAAACCAGGGCGGAATACCCACCCAGGAAAGCAATATGGTGGTTGACGGAAATTTGAGACCGACAGGGACGCGAACAGCGGCCCAGTCAAACTCTGAGGCGGAAGATTCGGAGGGCTTCATTCGGACCGGTCGGGAGGGTAAGAAAGCCAGGGAGAAAAGTAGGCGCGAGAATAGAGCCCGTAAGGTAGCTGAGGCGAGGGCAAGACAGCCCCTCACGGGTTTTAAGGGGAGGTTCGAACAATACGAGCGCGAACAAGCGTATAGATTACGGGAGGAGAAACGGAACGAAAACCAGAAGAGATTTCGGTCCACCTCGCACCCTACCCCTCCGGGGGAAGGGGTAGTAGGACCGTCAAAAAGCTCCAAGAAGGAGGAAACGGAAGAGAAAGCACGCCAAGAGCATGGAAAGAGGGCCAAAACCTCGATGAATGCCAAGGCGGTCATGGTGAAAGTGGACGGCGGGGCCTTCTCAAATGAGGAGGCGGTTAAGGTAAGAAATTTCGTGCTAAGAGCGCTTATAGCGTGTCAAAGCAAGATCCGATTTGTAGACTCCGGGCTTGTACAGGAGAGTAAATTGTACGTTATGACGTGTGGGAGTAAAGAATATGCGGACTTGCTAATAAGTACGCTAAGGGACGGGGTGGGGGTACATGGATGGGCGATTTACCGGCTCTTGGAACTGCCGATTCCGAAGCGAATCCGGGGAGTCCTTACTGGTTTCGGATTGAGACAGGATGAACTCCTGCCATGCATGGCAGTAGTTAACCCAGATCTCACGTTTCAATTCGATAAGTGGAGCATTGTTAGTTTTGAGACCGATCAGGTGGGGTTGAAAACGGTGGTAACAATCGAGGTCCCGAAAGAAGACGCGGAAGAGGAGTTCGACGTGGGACTGTTTCAGGAACCGTATGTATATAAGTCTAAGATTAGGGGATGGAATAATCAATATTATGTGTCTTTTTATACAGGAGTTAATGGAGTGCCTAGGGCATGTGTAGTCGTAGCAGCGGATTTACAACCGGTGCCACAGCGGGCGTACGAGACGAGGGACTTTGTGGCGGTGGCCGTCCAAGGAGAGATACCGGGCGTAGGACGAAAGAAAATAGTGGTGGTCTCGTGGTACCGGGCAGCGGACAGTGATGTGGTCCCGGAGTGCCTGGAACGCCTAAGAGATTATTGTAGCGACACCGGGAGCCTGTTAGTGGTGGGAGCGGACGTAAACGCCCACCATGAAGTGTGGGGTTCCTCAAATAACAATCGGCCTGGTGAGGAACTCCTGGAAGGATTGGTAAGATTAGGATTAACTATTGAGAATGTCGGGAGTGAGCCAACTTTTGTGGTGCGTAATAGGACGGAGGTCCAGGATGTTACTCTAAGCTTAGGGCCGACGGGTAGATGGATTACTAATTGGCGGGTCTGTGACAGATTAATAACTTCTGATCACAGGCCTATTATGTTTAGTTTAGGAGCCAAAGGAGTTAAGAAACCCCCTGGGAGGAATCCGAGACGGACGGACTGGGAGAAATTCGAGAGGACGGTAGGAGAAGCAACGGGAGAAGTATCCAGAAACACTTTAGATGAAGAGGAGAAAGAGATAAGAGAAATTATAACTTTGGCTTTTCAGGCGGCTTGTCCCGAGAGAAGGGTCAAAGAAAGGGGAGCGGTGTGGTGGAATGTTCACCTGAAAGAAAAGAAGCGGAGGATGAACTCGTCGTTGAGCGCGGCTAAGAGAACGGATGGAGAGGAGGAATGGGAGGCGTATCACCGGGCGCGGAAAGAATACGAAAGTGCGATTCGGAGAGAGAATAGAAAGTCGTGGAGGAGCTTTTGCGAAGAGGTAGAGAGCACGCGGGAGGTGGCGAGACTTAACCGCATAGTAAAGGAGGATAGCCGGCAACTTCTGGGCACAATTATTGAGCCGTCAGGTGAAGTAGTGGTAGAAAGTAGGGAAATTTTGGAGTCGTTATTAAGCGCGCATTTTCCAGGTTGTGAGAAGGAGGAGGTTGTGCCCAGCCAGCATAGAGCGGAACATGAAGGAGCGATGAAAGAGAGCGACGCTATTATTAATAGAGAGCGCTTCAGATGGGCCCTAAAGTCGATGGGCCAATATAAAGCACCGGGAATCGACGGGGTATACCCATGCATGTTGCAGAGGGCCGGAGGACGAGAGCAGGAAAGGATAAGGAGACTCTTCGTCACATCTCTGGCGACGGGGCAAGTACCAACGCCATGGAAAAGGGTGAGAGTATCGTTCATACCTAAAGGTGGAGGGAAGCATGATAGGGCCAGAAACTTTAGGCCCATAAGTTTAAGTTCGGTAATGATGAGGTTGATGGAGAAGACGCTAGACGGGTATATCCGGGAGGGCATAGGTAAAAGCAGACCACATCATCCGAGGCAGCATGCTTATATAGCGGGGAAATCGACAGAGTCGGCGTTGCAAGAGCTGGAAGGGAAGCTGGAGGATACCATAGCTCAAAAAGAATACGCATTGGTTTTGTTCCTGGACATAGAGGGAGCATTCAACCAGGTCACTTTTCAGTGTATAGTGGAGGCTTTGAAAACCTTTCGGGTGAACCCGATGGTGGTTAGATGGATTAGTCATGCTCTGAGGCACAGGTGGATTAGGGCAGTGTTAGGGGCAGAAACGGTAGAAAGGAGGGCAAAGAGAGGAAGATATTGAAGATAAGAAAAGATCTCTCCCACTTATTTGTTTATTTGTGACCGCGGTTTCGGCAACAACGCCATTCTCAAACTACGCAATTAAAACAGAAACACAACAAGACCAAGGATCAAACAAGGTACGGGCGAACAACCGATAAATCAATGCCTAAAAATTAAAAATTGAACTAAAAATCGGGAGAAAACAAAAACAACTTACCGAGTCAACGAACAAAACACAACTGACTAGACAATATCACAGTAGTCGGAGATGGGCAGCATATGGGGCCCCCCCTCCCCCCAGATCTGAGCACATTTTCAATGATGTGCGCTGACACGGCCCCAGATCAAAAGACTTAATTTGATTCCCGCATCCCTCACCGTATCTGGACGCACGACGCGTAATTTCAAGAAATTCAAGCCACGTAAGCCTCGAGCCCTTCTTTTGCTCGTGGAGCAATTTTACGCCATCAGACACGCTGAACTGGTGGTCGGTTGCTAATAAGTGGTTTTTAAACTCGGACTGACGTGTCGAGGGAGGCAAGTGTTCACGAACACGCACTCCGAGCCTTCTACCCGTCTGCCCTACATAAACCGCAGACCCACAACCACATCACAACGCGTACACACCTGACCTATCCAGCATATGCACCCCATCTTTGACCCTGGACAGATACTTCCGTAGTGACGCCCACGGCTTAAAAACCACCCGGACGTCCGCTCGCCGCATGACCCTTTCCAGTCTACGTGAAATATCTCCGAAAAAGGGCAGTACAACAAACGGCATCGGGGTCTCAACCCTATCTGACACGAGACTGGCCCTAACGCTCGACAAGGCCAATTTGGACCTTCTTTTCCAGATCAGTTTTTCAACGATCGAATCCGAATACCCATTATTTTTTGCCAGTACCTTTATTAAGTCAATTTCCCTGGAGAAACGTGCCTTTGACAGAGGGATTGTTAACGCCCGATCCACGTACCAAACCAGCCCCGACAACTTGTGGCCCCATGCTGCGAGTCAGCCGGTATCAACGTGTCTGTGGCAGTCGGTTTACGGTAGATATCGAACTCAATGCCCTCCCCTTTCCTAATGATTGACAAATCCAAAAAATTTAACTTGCCTCCTGATTCCCTCTCCACCTCGAACTGGATATTTCTGTCAATCCCATTGAGGAAAAGCAGGCATTTCTCGCAATCAAACCCCTCCGACTCAATCAAACTAAAAACATCGTCAACATAACGGCGCCAAAACACGATTGAAGGACCCCCCGATGAGTTTATTTGCTCGAACAATTTTTTCTCAAACGCCGCCATATATATCTCAGCCAGAATCGGTGAGAGAGGGGTCTACAAACTCCGCAGGGGTCTAGCCTCTCGCCCCTCTTATGGATAATAGTGGTAGATGAACTAATTAGATTAATGGAGGAAAATGGCTTCTATATGCAGTTTTTTGCGGATGATGGAGCCATCGTGGTTAGAGGAAAGGTATTGTCGACACTTTTTGAACTTATGAGGCAGGCGATTAGTATAGTGGAGGAATGGTGCGAGCCAAGAGGGTTAACCATTAACCCGAGCAAGGTGAAGCTGTGTCTGTTCACACACAAGAGGAACAGGCAGGGGCTTCAGACTCTACAGATTAGGGGCAAGGAGGTGGAGTTAACAACGGAAGTTAAGTATTTAGGGGTGTGGCTAGATCATCGAATGAGCTGGGAAAAGCACATAAGGGAAACTTATCAGAAGGCGATGGGCACCTTTTGTCAGGTTAGAAGGGTAGTGGGGAAAACATGGGGCCTGAACCCCAAAATGACCCTATGGTTGTACACGGGGATTATCCGACCAAGGATCCTCTACGGGGCCATGGTTTGGTGGAGGGCGGCGAACAAAAAGGGAAACGCAGCTAAATTAGACAGAGTGCAAAGGCTGGCCTGTCTGGCGACCCTAGGGGCGTTCAGAACGACACCAACAAGACCGATGAAGGTAATGCTAGGACTAAAACCCTTAAGCCTTGAACTGCAGGCACGGGCTATGGAAACGGCATACAGATTGGACTGCATGTCGGGGGAGGTAGGAAACGGGGGGATACTAGAACACATGCGCAGAGTGGCACCGTCCACGGGCATGAGATCGGATCAAATGGTTAAACAAGGAGACTTTGTAAAGACGATCGTGGTCAAACTATCCCGGGAAACCGGGCAAGGGGGTGATACAGAAGAGATTAAGTGTTTCACGGACGGTTCAAAAATTGGAACCGGGAAAGGGAAGGCGGGGTCAGGCATATACATCCCCGGAATGGGGGTGGAAGAGAGCCTGACGTTGGGGAAATACGCGACGGTGTTCCAGGCGGAGGTTGCGGCCATAGAGGCTTGTGCAATCGAACTGAGACGGAAAGGTGGGACAAATAAGCGAATAACGATATACTCGGACAGCCGAGCCGCCCTCGGGCCATTTCCAGGCCGGTGGTCAAGTCGGGGGCCGTGGGGAGCTGTAGAGCCAGTATATCGGCATTGCTGACGGAGGGTAACACGGTTACATTAGGGTGGGTACCAGGTCATGCTGGCATCCCGGGGAATGAGAGAGCAGACAAGCTGGCTAAGACGGGGGCCATGACAGAATATGTCGGCCCAGAACCGGCGGTGGGGATAGCAAGGGAAGTAGGACTCAGTGAAATTCGGGGTTGGGCGAAAGCGGAAGCCCAGGCACGATGGGAAGCAGAAGATCACTGCAGACAAGCGAAAGAGGGCATTAAAAGGTATGATGCCAACACGACAAAGTGGCTGGTAGGGTTAGGGCGGAAGCAAACTAGAAAGATAGTAGGAATATTTACAGGGCACTTTGCAGTTCAGAGACACTTGCACATGATGGGGCTAATAGGGGACCCTACATGTGAGAGGTGTGGAGTGGAGGAGGAGACAACGGGTCATTTAGTGAGAGAGTGTGAGGGGTTTGCGGCAGCGAGGTTTGCTATATTTGGGAGGGACAGGTTGACCGACCTAGAATTTTCCAGGGCTCAAGGGGTCCGAGTACTGGATTTTCTGGGGAGGGTGAGGAGATTTGAGGAACCGTGCTAGCCCCTCCGAGTCCGGGACCCGTTGGGTATGACGTAGGGGCCCAATTGGTGGCCTTGGCGTCGCCGGGCTCGGCTTGGCCGGGACGGCACCCCCCCCCCCAAAAAAAAAAAAAAAAAAAAAAAAAAAAAAAAAAGGTGTTTAAACACATCGACTGTATACAGAATGAAACAAAGTGATAATTACAAATTTTTAACAAATTTGAGAGCAGAAGCCCCCCAGGGAAAAGTTAAAAACCTACGCCCTTTCATGAAAGCTTGTTCGTAATTGAATAAAGTAAGAATTGCAGAGGCATCTATCGGGATCGATTTTCCCAAAATGCTTCAGGACCGTGTCTTATCAAAAGCGACGCGTCTTGTAATCCATGTGACTTTGGTTGCATGGAACAAATTAAATAAAATAAACAAAAATGTATTCTGGATTCGAACCCAGACACTTTGGATTGGTAGATTTGTGTTATATCATTTACACTATGAGCTAATGTGGCCAATCTGGCAATGAACGTAATCTCAAAAACATTAGTTTCAGGAAAGGAACTTGCAAATTTTTCCAAACTCCACCCTATTGCTCTTGCTCGTATAAAACATAAAAATAAGTAAAGGATCTATTTTTAGACGTTGATTCGATCGAAGTGTGTTTATGGGTGATCGGAGTAGCCCGGGACTGACAAATGAACAGAGCTAAAATTTCGGTCGATGCAATCTCTAATTAGAAAATTAAAACATCATTTTCGTCACACTCTAATGCCGTGTACTGCAACTGCAATATAAAATGAATCGAACGAAATAATTTCGGTGGAAAGAGTCACTCAGAAAGTTACTTCTCGATCATCGTCGTAATTATCCGTCACGCCAACGTTTCTGCGGATATTCGTTGGATAATAGTCTTTTAGACGCATTATTCATACGCATTAGTGACGTGATAACGTTTTTGTAACGTTATGGAAGTAACTGAAACCATAATGTAACCATACGACGTTTCAGCAACGTTATTGATACTTTTTGTGTTGATTGGGTTGGGACTGCTCGTGACGCAAATGAAAGACAGTAATGGCCGAAGATCTGCGGCACCTATTGAAAGTTTAGTCACTGTAATGACCCTACGTCCATGATTATTAACCCATGGCACATGTTTCTTTTCTTCGAATATGAAGCGAACAGTTCTCGTACTTTTTACACAGTTTCCCGTTTCTTGTTTTCAAGTACAAAAAATACATAATATTCGATACGCGTTCCAGTCACGTTGCCTTTGTTGGTGTTTTTTAACGTCAAACTCGAGTTTGTGATTTCGTTACCAAGGCAGAGGCCTAATGGAGCTTCGTTCAACCGATTATTAATTACGAATTTAGTACCTCGAGAAATGTATTATGTACAAGCGAAAGAGGTGGCACACAACCCTTTTCACTTTCAGTCATCCCAACATACTTGGGTTCTTCTCTTTCTCCATCCCTCCAAAAAGGGGTGACTAGTGTGGAGTGGATGGGCTGAGTAGTGGGATTTGGGAGGGGTGGGGGGGGCAAATGTTGCTGACACCATCGCGATAACAAATCATTTTCCAGCCCCATCACTTTAAACGCCTTCTCTTTATAAAATGACGGCAAGACTTGAATGGTTGTGAGATCCTGAGCCACGGGTGTGTAGTGGATGAAGAGTAGGGTGGGAGGGACTTGGCTTGAAGCCTCTGGTGTAAGGTGGTTGGTTCTTGCTCCAAATGTGACACGTACTAACGACTCTTTCTGTCCTACATTTTAACTCTCTCGCTTTAATTTTACCCTCATCCTTCTAAACAGACGCCCATCCCATTATACCAACACTCTCACTCTTTTTTTTCTTTTCTTTTTTTTATAAACTTCTTATTTCAAAGTAGGATGATGAAAAAAAAAGGGGGGGTTTCTATCTCACTCCCCCCCCCCACACTAGAAAAACCGTCGATAAATCTTGTTAACGAACTTGTCAGAATTTAGCAAAGGAGACGAAGGGAAGAAAATGCCACGGTCAGTTTTAAAGCCGGTGACGTGTTGTAATGGGAAGTTAGAGGGAAGCGTGAAGAAATGAAACGGATCAGGCATCTGTTTTAGGGGTTGGGTACCAATTAGCAAGGGCTCAACCCTTTTTTTCCTAATATTTCGTTTTCCATGGATAGGTAAACCCTTTTCAGCACACACATACACAAAAAAAAAAAAAACCTAAAAATCCTTTTTTCTTTGGTTTAACCATAAGGGAATAAAAATGTCTTTTATAAGTCCATTAAATTACCTGATTCACACACACACGCTCAAAAATCACCTTGAGTCCTTCGGAGTGAGTTGATAAAAGAGACTTTCCTGGAAGGTGTTCAAGGGAGATGGGTGGGAGAGACTTAAAGGGTAAAAAAAAAAAAACGAATGTGTGACGAGAAAAGAATAGGATTGAGGGGGGTGAAAGGGGTTGCTACAAATCACTCGAAACAGGCGAGGGAATCGGTTTTTTAGATCCTTCCAGTGCGGCCAAAAACGTGGTAACACATTTTTTTTTTTTTTTTTCAGGGAAGAACCCGTGCGAAGCCATGAATGAGATTGGGAAGGAAATGAAGTTAGGAAGTTTCTTTCACTGCCCTATAGTGGTATTTTATTAGGTGTTTTTTTTTTTACCTGCTTAAGAGAAAAAAAGTGCTGTGGTTGTAAAAGGAGAGGGGGAATTAATGGATTATTTTTAATTCATGGAGAATTATACTCCGCTGAAGGAAAATTTTTCAGAAAAGAAAAAGCAATCCATTATAGCACATAACGAAAATATGTCGATCATTGATCGAGAGTTAGGCCTGAAGGACGACCATAGAAAAAGAGAGGATCCTATTCTTTCGTCCTCGCCCTAGATAAATATTTGCTTTCTGCCCTCTCAACCACACCCGTCACCCTAACCCCTTGCCCGCTGTTGCAACAAAACCAAACCCCTTGACGTTCAAGATTGACACAATTGAGTAAGACGCTCCCACTAAGGTACCTCATTATGTAAAATAGTCCGAGTATGATACTATAGTGGAATTGAGAGGATTTTAAATTCATCAAAGTGAGCCTTTTTAGCCTCTACGGATTGCTTTTTTGACGAAAAAACCGACGATTAGTCATAATAAAAGTTTTTCATGCGTCATTTCCAGTTGAACGTTCCCGCCGTAAAAATAAAAAAGAGAAATCTGACCCCCCCCCCCCCCCCAATTTCACCGTCGTGAACGATACGGTCGCGATACAATAACTCAAAAAAAAAAAAATTTAACGTTGTGTCCAGGAACTGCGAAACAACCTTCCTGGCTAACTGGCTAAGCTCCCCCCCCCCACACACAATTCTTCAGTTGATAAGAAAGGCATCGTTTTGCCCGGTATTTTGTAGTCTGGAATCAGTGAAATCGTACGTTTGAAATATTTGCGAGTTCTGTTCACTGGTTTCGAGGAGGTGACACGCCATCATACACCGGTGAAAACCGGGGAAATATTCGATCGACAATTTTTCTCGGCAGAAATGTTACACTTTGAAGTCGTTGTAAAATTTTATATTCAGGGGGAAAAGGGGGGAATAAAAAATACTAAAATTTGAAATTGTTGCACAGATTCGTGCGACACCTGAAAATGGTCCAAATCTCCAACCGAAACCGGGAACCACAGGGAAACCTGCTTTCAATGGGGCATAAAAAATCCTTTACAGTGATACATGGGTCGAGCAAGAAGGGGCAGGGGTGGTCAGCGATGATTGATCTCCCCAAAACGCCATTTTCGTGGGTTTGACTCATTAAAAAAACCGGTTTCGGACGCTAAAAAATCATTTTAACGGGTCTGGCTCACTAAGAACACAATCTTAATGGTCTGGCTCACTAAAAGCCACAAATTTATCTGATTTGGCTCTTTAAAAAACCAACTTCACGGATTTGTCTCACTAAAAAACTATTTTCGCGGTTCTGGCCCCACTAAAAAACCATTTTCACGGGTTCCACTCAGTAAAAAAACCATTTTCGCATGTCGGGATCTCAAAAAACCCAAGTTCCCCGATTTTCGTGGGTGGAAAACCACCTACCTACGTCGGGTGGTGTTGCGAGGAAGAAGCAATCTGTTTCACATCATGTTTCCTGCAATAGGTGACGTCGTCTCCAGTAAAGCTGCCCACGTATATGAATAGATCAAAGGCTGGCTACGCCGCTGTCAGGTGACAGTGAGATTCTACGTTAGAACTAGCAGTTTTGTCGATGGTCAGTGGTCAGCGTGGGTTGTGAGGGGCAAAAATGTTTCCAACTTTGAGAGAATTCCGGCATAATTTTCGCGTGTCAAGTCAACCGTTTTGAACAGTCTCCTGACCAAGTTCATTCAGTGTTTGATACGGTCTCAGGGACAATTTGGGGGGGGGGGGGTGCCGAGCCTAGGGTGACCAAAGATTTAAAAGTTGTTTCCAAGGACGCCTAGATCGAAAAGTAGGACCATAGTAGGACGCTTTCGACGTAAAGTAGGACGCCTAAATACACGTTAACAACGACTAGTCGTTGATCAGTTCAATGTTAACGGAGAGGTCCGCGTTTCAGGTAGGGAATAAGTTTTGAAAGAACAAAAACTACGAAACCGAGGTTTGAAAGAGCCAAAACTATTAAATTATGGTTTTTGAAATGAGCCTAATCGGTGAATTAGTTTTTGAAAGAGCGAAAGCCCGCAAAACTTGGATTTGTGAGAGCTAAAATGACAAAGTTTTGTGTTTGATCGAGGCAAATCCATGAATTTGCTTTTTGAAAAAGCCACATTTGTTTTTCGTACTAGCAAAATTTCCGAAACTGATTCTAGAAATACTAAGGATACGGATGTTTTTTGAAATAATGAAATCACGCGAAATTAGTGTTTGAAATAGCAAAACTTCGTGAAATGAAGTTTTAAACAAGCAAAATCCGCGATATTGGTAATGAGAGAGCGAAAATTCTCAGTAAACTCTGGGTTCAAACTGCCAAATAGCGAAATTTGTGTTCTCGATGCTAGCTTTTTGCATTGGTCAAATATGTGTGCGATTGTGGACTTCAGAAAGAACCAAACCCACGAAATTTGGTGCGTAAAATAACCAACATCTGTGAAATTGTGGTTGAAATGAGCCAAATCCACCAAATTAGGTTTTAAATTAATATAAATCCACAAATTGGGTATTTATAAGGTTGAAATTTGCGAAATTCAGGTTTGGGATACACCAAAATCGGGAATTTTAATTTTAAAAGAGCCAAGTTTGTTTTCCGAATTTGAAAAACCTGCGAAACTGATTTAAGAAAGATCTAAAACCACGAAATCGAGGCAAAGCCACGAAATTTGGCAAACCCCCTTGTAATTTGGGATTTAAAAGCGAGAAAATCAGTAACATTGGTGTACGAAATAACAATAATTAGTGGAATTTGGTTTTTAAGGTGACAATTTTGAAACGTATTTGTTCATGGAAGAGTGCAAATCTCTCCAAAATGTTAATTGATTAAGCCTTGTCAATTATACCCGGCAAAGTGCCTTCAAATACCACGAATCTTAATTCCGCAAGTTCTTTGTTTTTGGTATGATGTCGTAAAGCATAAAGCGTCCATGGGTCCCTCCTGCGGAATTTTTCTGATAAGGCCCCTGAGTGGCCCACGAATGCGCAGCCATCGCCCACTGAGATAATTTGTACGGCCCCTGAAAACGAGAGCGTTTGGTAAAGAATGGCGGTATCGCAGTAATGCTCTTCCAATCGAAAATTCTCAAATGGCGTTGTCGAGAAACGCCATGATACACGGTTATCGAATGTTACATTTTAGAGCAACTTTTTCAAATAGTTTCGACTAGGGATCCTTGGTGAGGGCACACTACCCAGTCGAAAACTAGTGGTTTGGGGCGGTCAGGCTCGCCCCAAGACCCAGTCGGTCCTCATGCGGAGCCGGCTATCTTTCAGAGCAGTCCCCTAGTGGTTCGCTACCTGTAGAGGGGGGGGGGGGCTCGTGGGTGTGCGGCAGGGACCGCTGTCTTGGGGTCAAGATTAACACGGGGAAGAAAGTGACCCAGCGGCTGGAAATGTCAGGGGCGTGGACTACCACGGGCAGGCCCGTTACTTCAGGGCGGTACCAATTTATTATACCCATTCTGTTGTACGTTGCGACGTGGTGATGACACCGGCTTCCACAAATACTCAGAGAACGAAAGCCCTCAGCCTGCACGGGCACGGATGGTTAGTTCCGACCGCGCTTCAGGTGCTGGCGCGGGGGACGTCTCCATCGGACCTCGCCTGCTCGACGAGTGGGTCCAACGGCGCCTACGTGAGCGGAAATCGCTCGATTTTAGCGGAAAACGGCCGTATATTGTTCTGTTTTGTGCGTTTTCGATTACAATCGCGCACTCGCTACAAACGCTAAACACGGGCTAAACGCTAAAATCAGGCGAGCCCCACCACAACTCGCTCTAGCCGCTACAATAAAAAAAAAATGGTGGATCATCCTAGTGACTGTTTTAAGTGCTCTAAAACAATAACTTCTTCTGACCTTTCTATTGTCTGCAACAGCCCGTGTAAAAATATTTTTCATATTGCGTGTTCTGGGCATTCGAGACAAGCTGGCAAAATCATCGTAGAAAATGTAGGTGTTATATTCTGGCTTTGTGCTGCGTGCAGACCCACGACTACGTTGGTGCCGCCGGCTCTGCACATTTCCGATGTGCCTAAAATGACGTCGCCTGAAGGTAACGAATTTCCACTTTGAGGGAGGAATTTACATCTTTTAAATCGGACGTGTCGGCTAAATTCGACATTCTAATGACTCTGCTTACAAATACTGACAAGGTGAATCCACTACATGGTGCTAAGTTCACTGACATACCAGAAACATGTAAACATAAACGAAAAAAAACTCAAATCGCACTGACCCTGACACCGTAAATGTCAAGCATCCGCCATCTACGGACAGTGCGTCGAACTCAGCGACCGTTAAAAACCGCCTATTAACCCAGGAATCTCAATGCAACGTGTCTGGAGAGCCGACTTAACTGAAAGACGAAAAGGGAATGCAATCCTAGGATCAAAATCTGTTTCTGGTGATTCCCTAATTGTGCCAAGAAAAAAAGGAATTTTCATATCTCACTGACAGCCGGCGACAAAGGAATCTGACATAACTAATTTTCTATCCTCTCTCGCATTCGAGGGCATTGAGTGTTACAAACTCCCTACTAGATTCTCGACCTACTCATCGTTCCGTGTCGTGGTTCAGGAATCTGACTGTGACAGAGTAATGGATCCGAATATCTGGCCAGCAGATATGTTGGCTTTAGCTCTTCCTAAAACCAATTTCACGGGTTTGATTAGTGAGTGACGAATGAAGGCTTTCTCTCAACTTCAGCCCCGAGTTAGCGGTTTTTATTCATTTTGACGGCGTTTTCTAAACGTTAATGTCAAAACGTTACTTTTAGCCTGAATTAGCGCTTTTTCAAACTTGTATGTGCGTATTTGCGACAACAATATGGCGGATTAGAGTGCCTTGTCAATTATACCCGGCAAATTGCCTTCAAATACCACGAATCTTAATTCCAAGTTCTTTGTTTTTGGTATGATGTCGTAAAGCATAATGCGTCCATGGATCCCTCCTGCGGAATTTTTCTGATAAGGCCCCTGAGTGGCCCACGAATGCGCAGCCATCGCCCACTGAGATAATTCGTACGGCCCCTGAAAACGAGCGCGATTGGCAAAGAACGGCGGTATCGCAGTAATGCTCTTCCAATCGAAAATTCTCAATTGGCGTTGTCGAGAAACGTCGAGAAATGATACACGATTATCGAATGTTACATTTTAGAGCAACTTTTTCAAATAGTTTCGACTAGGGATCCTTGGTGAGGGCACATTACCCAGTCGAAAACTAGTGATTTGGGGCGGCCAGGCTCGCCCCGGGGGGAAGACACAGTCGGTCCTCATGTGGGGCCGGCTCTCTTTCAGAGCAGTCCCCTAGTGGTTCGCTACCTGTAGAGGGGGGGGGGGGCTCGTGGGTGTGCGGCAGGGACCGCTGTCTTGGGGTCAAGATTAACACGGGGAAGAAAGTGACCCAGCGGCTGGAAATGTCAGGGGCGTGGACTACCACGGGCAGGCCCGTTACTTCAGGGCGGTACCAATTTATTATACCCATTCTGTTGTACGTTGCGACGTGGTGATGACACCGGCTTCCCACAAATACTCAGAGAACGAAAGCCCTCAGCCTGCACGGCACGGATGGTTAGTTCCGACCGCGCTTCAGGTGCTGGCGCGGGGACGTCTCCATCGGACCTCGCCTGCTCGACGAGTGGGTCCAACGGCGCCTACGTGAGCGGAAATCGCTCGATTTTAGCGGAAAACGGCCGTATATTGTTCTGTTTTGTGCGTTTTCGATTACAATCGCGCACTCGCTACAAACGCTAAACACGGGCTAAACGCTAAAATCAGGCGAGCCCCACCACAACTCGCTCTAGCCGCTACAATAAAAAAAAAATGGTGGATCATCCTAGTGACTGTTTTAAGTGCTCTAAAACAATAACTTCTTCTGACCTTTCTATTGTCTGCAACAGCCCGTGTAAAAATATTTTTCATATTGCGTGTTCTGGGCATTCGAGACAAGCTGGCAAAATCATCGTAGAAAATGTAGGTGTTATATTCTGGCTTTGTGCTGCGTGCAGACCCACGACTACGTTGGTGCCGCCGGCTCTGCACATTTCCGATGTGCCTAAAATAACGTCGCCTGAAGGTAACGAATTTTCCACTTTGAGGAAGGAATTTACATCTTTTAAATCGGACGTGTCGGCTAAATTCGACATTCTAATGACTCTGCTTACAAATACTGACAAGGTGAATCCACTACATGGTGCTAAGTTCACTGACATACCAGAAACATGTAAACATAAACGAAAAAAACTCAAATCGCACTGACCCTGACACCGTAAATGTCAAGCATCCGCCATCTACGGACAGTGCGTCGAACTCAGCGACCGTTAAAAAACCGCCTATTAACCCAGGAATCTCAATGCAACGTGTCTGGAGAGCCGACGTAACTGAAAGACGAAAAGGGAATGCAATCCTAGGATCAAAATCTGTTTCCCTAATTGTGCCAAGAAAAAAAGGAATTTTTATATCTCGCTACCAGCCGGCGACAAAGGAAACTGACATAACAAATTTTCTATCCTCTCTCGCATTCGAGGGCATTGAGTGTTACAAACTCCCTACTAGATTCTCGACCTACTCATCGTTCCGTGTCGTGGTTCAGGAATCTGACTATGACAGAGTAATGGATCCGAATATCTGGCCAGCAGGCATGTTGTTGGCCCCATCAAAACCTTTCCCCCTCCTAAGCAATCTGAGATTTGACTAAAGCAACGTGAAGGTCTGAAAATCCAACACCTCTACATACGCGGCTTAAAGAGTAAATACTTAGCACTTGACGTCTAGGAGAAATCACCTCACATCATCTGCCTCTCTGAGCACTGGCTCAAGTATGATGAGGTTGTCATGTATCCTTTAAAGTCTTTCGAAACTGAGGCCTATTGCAGAGATAATTTTGTAGGCGGAGGATGTTCTATTTCCCTAAATAACAGTTAAATCTATGAAAAGGTGGAGCCTCTATCGAAACTTTCACTGGAGAAGGACTGCGAGGTGACGGCCGCAAAAGTTAAAATGAGCGATAGTGAAAATAAATATTTATTTGTTGTGTGCATCTACAGGTCTCCGAACGGCTACAGAGAATTCTTTTTGAGTATAATGAACTCGATGTTTTCATTTTTATTTCAAAATAAAAACAAGGCAGTGGTCCTGGGGGGGACTTTAACTTGAACTTCCTGGCTTCGGACGATTCTTTCACAAATAAGTTTGTTTGCCTTCTACGCTCGTACGGGTTTAATTATGCCATCAAGGTATACCAACTCGGGGACAAAATTGCATCGATAATATCATTACGAATTTTGATGAGTGCGACTAAAACTCCTACACATTCGAGCCGGCACTGTCTGACTACTCTGCTCAAGAGATTACAATAACTGCAACTGTCAAAGAGCAGAGGAATAAATTCGTGTACGTGAGGCCGTATTCGCGAGAGGGGAAGGACAAGCTTATCTCCATCAGCTTCGACTGGATAAACATATTTGAACGAGAAGACTTGGAGTTTTGCTGTTCTTTCTTGCTGAACTTCATTAAAAATCTCATTGAGCTTGTATTTCCGATTAAGAAATTTTGGGGTGAACGCAGGGAAAGGAGCGGTAGACATGCCTGGTATTCTGAGGAATTAAAAAAACTAAAAACCTTAGTGGATTTTCACTACTGCATGTAAAAAAGCAATCCGTCCGATTGCAATCGTGAGACGTTTTAACCCTTCGAAAAAGAATTATTTTGCCGCACTTACAAGAGCAAAAAGGGCTTTTTATTCCAATAACATTGCCAATTCAACAAATACGTGTCAGGCATCCTGGAATATTGTAAAAAAAGAAACTGGTACAAAAAGATACATGACCACTGGGCAGTTCTCTGCGGAACAGTTCAGTGAACATTTTTCTGCAACATGCACACCGACAACGACTCCTCTGGATATGCCGCTTCTGGCCTCATCGAACGCTGATAGACCTCTTACAGACTTTCAGCGAGTTACGCAGGAAGAGATGCTGAAAATAGCTAAGGTGGTACCGGTACTAAAAAAGGCAAGCTCGAGGATCTCGGAAATTATAGGCCTCTCTGGATTTTGCCAGTCGTGTCCAAGGTGGTTGAGAACTTTGCCAACAGACAAATAAGAGTTTTTTTGAAACCAATAAGCTATTTTCGCCAGACCAATTCGGGTACCGTGCTGGGAAGTCGACTTCAGTGGCTTTAGCTGCTCTTACTTCCAAAATTGCTCAAACCTTTGAAGCAAAAGGAATTGCCATCGGAGATTTCTTGGACTTGAGCAAAGCTTTCGACAAGGCCGACCATGGTTTGATCTTGACGAAGCTGGAACGACATGGCGTTCAGGGAACGGTCCTGAACTTTTTTAGGTCCTACCTCCACAACAGGCGCCAGTATGTGTCGCTGGGATTGGGCGACGTGTCGTGGGAGGGTTCAATAGGGTTCAATTCTGGGTCCAACACTATTCATCATATTAACCAATGATTTCGTGAAGTTAAGTGAATATAGCAAAGGATTGGTTCTCGACAAATGGACTGGTTATGACCGACAAAAAGACTGTTCGTGTCTTTTTTACTCTTCGTTCATCTCTAATTTGTGAAAGCAACACTGTCAAGTTCCTGGGAGTTCCTCTAGACTCCAAGCTTACTTTTAAAAAACACTTCGGGGACCTTATCTTAAGACTGACACGAGTCCTATACATGCTGCGAAAACTTGTACCCATCGTGTCGAGAGACGTCGTACGCAACGTTTACTTTTGTTGTACTCACTCGATCATGAGTTATGGTGTTGCTGTGTGGGGAGGAGCCCCAGGGACAAAGGCTGTCTTCAAACTTCAGAAAAAAGCCGTGCGGATTGTTGCGCAACTTGCTGCTAGAGAGTCGAACTGCCTTCACTTACATCCATATTCCTACCTTGTATGCAACGTATGCTATTGAATGTCTGAAAGTCATCAACAAAAATTGTGCCGAAGGTCGTCCTCTGACTGGCTTGAGACATGAGTACGAGACCCGGCACGCTGGCCGACCTGTTCCACCCTTCGTTCGCACCAATAAGTCTCTGACTAACCCCGAAATCATAGGGGCTAAAACTTTATTGCAGAGTGCCTGATAACTTCAAGTCGGAAGATGGAAGAATTACTCTTGCGTCGTTCAAATCATATGCCACAGGCAAAGTGCTGTACTCACTGAGCGAACTATAGCATTGTAGATGCTGACGCACCTATTCATTTTGTAAAATGTTGACAGGGAAATGCATTCATTTAATATTATTTATTTACAATCGACCGGCTCACGTAGGACACAGAGTAAGACAAATGACGAGCCTGATACGGACTTTTTGAACGGAACCGGTTCCTCTTCCCAATTCAGAATGTCCTGAGAGACTCAAAAAACCGCATCAAGTGAAATTTGAAGCACTCCGAAAAATGAAACAAAACCGTATAATTTTTGACCACTTTGAGAGGCGGTAACGACCCAGTACGGGCATTTTGGCCACGAACCACTGAATTTCTCAAGTCAACATTGCCTGAGGGACTCATAAGCCGCAATCGGCGCAGATAGGAACACATTGAGAACTTTTTCCAAAATATAACACCCACCGCATGGGCCTTTGTGTCGATAATGACCAAAATTCAAATATGGGCTAAACGGTGGGCAACAAGGAATCCTAAAATTGAACAGTTGAGGGGGTTCTTTTTGTTATTACTGTGTTTTTGTAGGCTTTGGCCCGTTATCACTGGTCCCACGACGTTCTCCGTGGACAGCGACTCTGTTATTGTCAATTTATCAGCCCTGAAGTCCGAAGACCCATACAAAACGGACTTCATCGCTGACTGACCGTGAGTGGTGAAATTTGGCTGAAGCCAACGACCCACGCGAAGCGGTGATTTCACGTCATTTTTAGGGGCGTTGATGTCCCTTCTGCAAAGATTCAATGGAGACCCAAAATTGTGTTCAGCGCTACCAAATCCACGTCGAGAAAACACACAAAATTAAAAAGAACTCTAATTTTAAGGGGAAGTTGCGTGTAAAATATTAGCCGAAAGTTAGACTATTTCCCGCACAATGGTTTGGTCTTTGATGGTTGTAGTATTGTAGCGAACCCGCCCTCTTACATTTCTAAATAAAAAAAAATTAAATAATTTATTTTTATTTTTCCTACATCATTCCTGCCCTTTCTAAAACCTTTTACCCCATTCCCCCCCCCCACACACCCATCACAAAATAATGAAAACCGGTGTGCCTCAATTCAGAGAGAGAGTGTGTGTGTGAGAGGGCGAGAGAGAGAGTAACATGAGAACAACAGCGCTACCAGAGACGAATAGCCTCGAGCTAAACTGGTATAGCCCAAGAGAGCGATCTTCTCTTTTACAATTTTGAGGAATCTCCAAACAGAAAACCTCCATGGGATCTGTCTGTCTCAGTGCCAGTTAATTGAAGCACAAGGAGCACACAGGAGGAGGGAAATATAATAAGCTTTTAGGACGAATTAAAACTCAGGGGGAAAGGATTTGCGTTATTAAAGAGTAGAAAAAAAGCTATATCATCTTTTCATTTCTGAAAATACAGGACGAGGGGAATTTCGTAACAGTATTGACGAACATCATCCTTTTTAACACGTACGAAACGATGAAAACAAACACGAAACACAAATTGACGCAAACAGCGTTATCACTCTCACCCTCCAACCCAACAGATTATTCTACAAAAATTAATTCTTTTTTTTTCCCCCTGCCAGTCCCACTTCATAAATTATTTTAAATTCTTCCTTCCGTCCAGCTGTGAGAAGGAATTTCTCACACCGTAAATAATCTACCCCCTAATTCTGCATTGGAAAGCCTCTCCCCGACCCCTTGCGTTAGCATGGAAAACCCCGCGATTTCACGCTTTGAGAAGAGCTTGGTTTCGTCATAAATAAATATTTTTTTAAAAAATGTAATTTCGCTTGCAAGTAGTAACAAAATGAAAGTTTACAGGAAAAGCGAATATCAGAGAGAAGGGAGAGAACAAAAATGAAAAGAAAAGTTTACATTAATTTTAAATTAAGAGTTATTAGCGTAGGAAATTACAAGGACGAAAGTAAAATATCTTGAAACCTCGGTAAGGAAGAGGAAGGAGGGGAATAACAAGTAAAATTTGATTAGTGGTTGCGGAAAATGAGTTTTTTTTTATACTGTGATGCAGTGGCGTAGCCAGCATTTGATCTAGAGGTGGGTATAGCTCTAGATCAAAGTCAGATGCATCTCAATGCCTATTGTAGGCTTACATTCGGGGATGAGTCCCCAGAAAGAGAATTCGGTAGCTCACTCGGAGAGCTCGGTTACGCGAGGTAAATCGACGCCAGAAATTGTCAATCCGATCCCAGATTTTGTATTCAAGTGAACACAAAAAATAAAAGTTCATTTATTTTAGCGAATTGAGACAACTAACAATTAATAATTAGAAACCAACATGGTAACGTTGGAAACTACAACAATTCCTCATCCCTATTCACCAAAACGCGGTAGGGGCCGTGATATTCGTTCACTTCGTGTGCGATATGCGTGGGTCACAACTCGTGGATCGCTTCGCGTTCGAGTGGTCGGTGGTTGGGACTGAATTAGCACAGTAAAAGGGTCGTGAACTGTCAAAACCTAACATCTCTACTGTAAAACTGTCTTTTTTTAAATTCTATTTCGGAATTTCAGTCGAATAACTCCCCCTCCCCCCTACAGGAAGTGATATTTTTGGATAAGAACAAATTGGATGTAGGGGGCTATACGCCCACCAAACATTTACGAAGATTGCACCCAAGGTGCGGTCCAGTCTCCGTTTCGACCTCAGACCTTCAGCCACCACTCGGTCCTGGTCTCATCAGCCATGGATTGGGCTATCGGTGAACTGTGACCACTTCTGACACCAGTTGTTGAATACGAAAGATCTCAGTTCTAAAAAATGTATTTTTCAAAAGAACATAACACGGAAGAGTCAATCATAATGTTGATATACACAACACCATCAAACTGGACTCTTCCATCGTTGTGACGAGTAGGGCGAAAAATCTATGTAATGGTTCTCTGAATTGGACCACCCAGCAAAATTGGTTTGCTAGCAACACAAATCCCCGAAATTGGTTGTTCATAAAATTGACAATTTTCTTATAAAATTGACGATTTTCTCATAAAATTGACAATATCCTCATATCATTGACAATTTCCGCAAGAATCTCGGCAATTTCCGCTTCGGATTTCAAGTTTGAAACTCGAATAAACGATATCCAGTTACGTTTTAACAATAATCACAGAAGGAACAACTGCCGTTCGAGTCATATTAATAAGTTAAGAAATTATTATTCTTTTTATATGTCCCAGCAATTAATTAATTAATTAATTGATTTTTAGACGACCCTTGTCTTAGGACTTTTCAAAGGATTACTCCCCTCTCACCGCACCGCCCTAGTCACGCCTGTGAATTCGAGGGAGTAGGGAGGCTGAAAATAAAGAATTAAACTTTATTGAAGCTAAATACTTTACTATTTTTACTTGTTTTGAGTTCGGAGAAAAAATTGCTCTCTAGGTGGGATTCGAACCCACGACCTCCTAGTTTCGCGCCAGGCGCTCTACCGCTGAGCTAGCCTGAGAGGCTCACGCTAAGAGCGAACCCCACCAGAGAGAAACCCCCTCTCGGAACTCAAATGCACCCATCGGGCCAGTGCACGTTTTTACATTAGGTCTGTTCGCGAACCTGCTCTGGGGCACACCAGGGTGCACTAGTGCGCACCAGAGCACCCTAAAAGCTTTTCCCGAGAAATGAGTGTGCAGGCTTGGCCAAGATGGGGCAGCTGGTGTAGGGAGTGTAGGGCGTTCGCGATGAATTCTGTGCTGCACCATCCTGCCCCAAGTTACTCCAACTTTTTTGATAAATGTAACAGTCCCGTTACCTTCTTTCCTTCTCATTCTTGTTCACTTCACTCAATCTCGGCGATTAGGCCGGTAGTAGTAATTTGAATAATCTTCTTCAATTTGAGTTAATCAAAACTATATGTATGTTGTATGCCGGTGTCCGGTGAGCCTCCGTCTAATCTGTTTACCGAGAAAAAGAGAAGGTAACACGACTGTTATGAATTTGCACCAGCCTGCACTGAAAGAGAAAGCATTCCCGTGAAAATTCTCCTGCCCACTCCTACACCCAGCGGCCCCAGGTTGACCTGCCCTGCCCTGCACTACACAACACTTTTTTTTCGCGAACAGACATAATATTATTCTTTTTATACGTCCCAGCAATGAGCGGGAGGGGGTGCGGTGAGGTGGGAGTAATCCCTTGAAAAGTCCCAAGACGAGGGTCGTCTAAAAATCAATTAATTAATTAAGTTAAAAAACCAAACTATAAAACTACTGAGAAGAAGTAGTTACATTTTTCATATGAAATTGACAATTTCTGCTTCAAACTCATTAAAGTTCATATTGACAATTTTTGCAGGCGATTTACCTAAATAACTGACAAGTTTTGCAGGAAATTGACAATTTCCTAACAATGGGTCCGTTGTAAAACTATAACACGATTAATTGCGATGAATCCTTCCCTCGTATTTTACATGTGTTGAAAATAAAACCTCATCAAGTGCTGAACAATTTTTTTAGTTTTACAACGGGGCCAATATTGACGATTTGCTAATAAAAATGACAACTTCCTCGAGAACCTGGAAATTTCCTCATAAAATTAACAATTCCTAAAAATGTACGACTTCCTTTTGAAATTCACAATTTTATAATCAAACTGTCCAATTCCTCATAAAATTGATTTCCTCAAAAATGACAATTTCTTCATAAAATTCAATATTTCTATACAAAACTGACGATTTAATCATCAAACAGCATTTCTTAAACCGAACATGTCCTCATAAAATCATATACCTCACCGCCCCTCTCTATAAACTTATTGACGATTTTCCATAAAATAATGCAAGTTTTCTCATAAAATAGACAATTCCCGTATAACGTTGACAATTACATCGTGAAACTTACAAGTTTTGTGATGAAACATACAATTTCACCATAATTGCCTTTGCTGAGGCTTTTCACGCCGTAAATCGGCGAAATCAGGCATTTCGCGCCAAGTTTCCCCAGGGTGTGGGTTTTCGGGTAAATTTGGCCCAAGACGTGGCATTTTGCGCCATAAATTTCTCGGATTTTGCTCACCTATGCGAAAGAAATTTAGAGAGCCATCTGAATTGGGCGACGCGGCAAAATTGGTTTGCTGACAATTGAAATTAGTTGGGTTGTTCAGCGAGTAAAATCCGAGAAATTTATTTTGCAGTGAGTCAGATCAGGGAAAATGTTTTTCTTTTGCTAAAAAAATTTGCGAATTTTTTTTTTTTTGTGAGTCAAACACGCAAAAAATGTCGTTTAAGTGCGAAAAGTCGGCGAAATTTTTCTCTGAAATGATCCGCCCCTTCAAAATTGGTTTGGCAGCAACAAACAGCAAAAAGCGAAAGCTATATTTTTGTTGAACTCGACTCGCGAAATTGTTTTTTTTTTTTTTCAGCGAGCTGAAACATCCGCAAAATTAGTTTCTAGCGAGTAGTGAATTCCAAGAAAAATTTTTTAGTGAGCCAGAGCCGGTGATATGTTGTTTTCTCCCCCCCCCCCCACAAAGTCCCGTCCACACGCTCAAACGTAACTTGAAACTTACTGGTGCAAACGGGTTTGCACAAGCAAGTCTGTGCGTGTCTGTGCGCACTTCCCGTCTACGCGCACAAACTTGTTTGTGCAATCTCGACTGCACTAGTAAGTTTTGAAATAGTGTGGACAGGGCTTTAAGGCAACAATGATTTTAGGATTTTCGGAGTGAAATTTTTCTGAATTTGTTTTTCAATGAGTCAAATCCATGAAAATGGTTGATTTTTTGGCAACAAAAATCAGGAAAATTGATTTCCCAGTGATTGAAATTTGTGAAATTGATTTTTTGTGGGGCAGAGCCGCAAAATTGATTTTTTTTTTAATTTTGCGAAAACGACGAAAGTGGTTTTTGAATTATGCCACCCCGTGAAATTGGCCCTTTATAGCAAAAAAGCCACGAAATTGGCCCTTTATTACAAAAAAAAGCCACGAAATTGGCGTTTTCTAGTGGGTGACATCCAAGGAATTGGCTTATTGAAGAGCCAGTGGATAGAGACAATTTTGACAAAACGAAATGTAGTGAACCTGAAGTTGGATTTTAACTTTTTGATAGTATCTGGGTCCCAGGTGGTGGGCAGCTGCCCCACCAAATCCGCGCTTTCGAGTCTAGGGGAGGGCAACTGCCCACACCTGCCCCTCTCTGGCTACGCCCATGCTGTGATGCCAGTGCACCTCAATGAAAATCCCTTCACATTCTGAGTCAAGTGAAACCAGTTAGAATCTCCCCACCCCCCCACCCCTTTATAGTTCAGTTCGAGCCAAATCCTAAACAAAAGGGCGGTGCAGGCATTGCCAAGCTCGAGAGGCGATGGCTGTGGTGAAGGGGTGGGGAGTCATTATTCACCCGAGTGCTCTTAATGTGGAGCGGAAGAGACGAACGTAATTTCTATTGACAGAGGAAAGAGAAGTGGTTTGAATAAATAGAAAGTACGGTAATTTGAAGAGGAATGGGAGATATTTCTGGGTCCCACACGGTCTTTTTTTTGCTTCCAATAAAAAAGAGAACGATAAAAAAAAAAATGTATTTCAACCTTGGTGTGGGAAATTTTTGGTTGAGCACGTATTTAATCAAAAATTCACGAGAGTAATAGGCAAAACGGTAGTTAGAGTTGACTTGGTGGAATAAGTTTCTGGGTGTCGAGGGGGGGGGGCTGTAGAATAATGCGAGAATGGATATCGGGACGTATGGATGGGTGCTCTCGGTAGCGTGGTGGGGGGTGGGGGTGGTTTATTGAAAACTCTTTCATTCTTTTCACCCATTTCTAAACCCCTCTTTTTTTCCTATAATGGTCTACCCCCCCCTTCACCCGCCACCACTCGCACCCCCTCACGGAACCTTCCGCTCAATCCATATCGTAGTGCCCTCATCCAGTGATCGATGGATACATTTTTTATGAACAGAACAGGGTACACAGTGATGATGAAGTGGGAGGGAGGAAGGGAGGCTACTCGTTTTTCGTGTCCCACAACGTTTCCTCCGTCACCGAACACCCCGTTGGCGCAATACTTTTTCTTCAGTAACCAAACCCCCCCCCCGCCTCAATATAACAACCCACAAACCTGAATTTCATAGAAAAGCATTCAGGAAATTGTAGTTGGGTGGGAGGACCTCCTGAGTTAGGATAAAGTTGTTTTTTTTTTGTCCATGTAATATCAAGAAGTGACTTGACTTGCCTGTTTGCGAAGGTGGTAGTTAAGGAGCTTGTTATAAGATGAATGGTGGGGGGGGGGAGAAATAAAAAAGTTTAAGAAAAAACCATCTTTCATATTTCCAATAGTAACCCCAAACCCTTCATTTTCTCCAAAAACTCCAAACGACTTTGCCAAAGTCCGCATTACAATTTTACAAGAAGCCACTAGCACGAGCCAGCCACAAGTGGTGTAAAAAACTTAAACGGTCAATTTTATTAACCGGGTAATGACGTTTAAGAACTGCTTATTGTCGACAATGCCGTAACATCGTGGTTATTGACGTCATTAACCGCGTAATAACGGCATAACTTAAGGGGGAGTTGAACGGGTGATTCCTCGACCCCGCCTGTCCAATCGCCCCTCGTCTACTATACTGGGCATACATTTTCTCGCCTTATTTCTGAAACAATTCTGGTTTGTAAGGACTCGTTTTAATCTTCAGCAAATTTCGCATATGCAGTAGTTTTCCTTTTTTCAAATTTCATCCCAGAAGTTATTTTAAATTCGCCTCGAACTTTTGCTTTGTAATTTCACGGTTTTTATTCGACTTATTTGAAAAAAAGAAAACTTCTACATAATATGCGGAATTTCCTGAAGATTAAAACGAGTCCTTAAAACCCAGGATTGGTGCAGGACTAAGGCCAGAAAATGTATGCCGAGTAGTAGTCGAGGGACGATTGGAGGGGGGTGGAGGAATCATCACTGCAGTTCTCCCTTAAAGGGGCGAGTTTGTCACCTATGGCCATGAATTATGATGTGCTTTTTACCCACGAAATTGCTCTCAGAAACCGCGAACTCACGATTTCTCGATTTTAACAGCAAGTGATCGCATTTTCTGAATGTTTAGCAGTGAATCAGCAGCACCGCTGTTTTTATTGATTTTTAAATTTTTAGCCGCCATTACAATTTTCCTCAATTTCGTCAATGATTTCGATTTTAGCCATGAATAAGCGTTATTTACACATTTTAGCTACGAAGATAACGGAAAAAAAATCGCGAATCGGCGTTTTTCGTTGCATTTATAACCGCAAATCAGCATTTTTATTCTTAATTTCAATCACAAATTTGTAATTTTTCTCACTTATGGTTACGAATTAGTGTTTTTGGGCCGCGAACGATATAGTTTTTTCTCGATTTTGACCGGATATTAGCGATTTTTCTTACCCTGGGGCCCCGTCCTATTCGTGAGTGGGAATCGTGCGATTTCAGCGTTACGGGTTTTCGGCGGAAAACGCCGGTAGCGTTTCACCAGTGCGTTTTCGTCATGAAAATCACGCACCCGCTACAAATGCCAAATACACTAACGCGAAAATCCGTCACGTAATTCGAAATGAATTAGCTGTTTTTCTCAATTCTAACTGCGAATTAGCGTTTTTTCCTTGATTTTAACCGCGAACTAGCGATTTTTCTCACACGTAGCCTCAAATTACTGCCTTTCCTCAATATCAGAGTAAAAAGAGCCTCTATAAACCGCGATTTTGGTTTTTTTTTTAGTTTTGCCAGCGAATGAGCAATAATTCCGAGATTTGAGACTTAATTTTGCGTATTACCTCATCCACAGTCAGTTTTGTTGGGTTTTCCACTTTCAGAAAACTAATTTCGTGGCCCAGATAAGATTTTTTTTTTAATTATTATTATTATAATTTATTATTATTTGTATTAATGTGCGCCAGCCACCAGAAAGGTGTTCTTGTGTTGGGGGCTGGAATCCATTCGCTATTGGATTCCCTGGAGTCCAATGCCGTCATAACAGTCCCCTCTTCCTTCCACACCACAGAGGTCACTCAGTAGAGCTTTTGTTAAAAAAAAAAGTGAAGGCTATAAGGGACATAAGGGGATGCACAAATCAATTCGCAAGAATAAATTTTCGGTTTCCCCCGATGAGCAAACTAAGCACATTTAATCAATTTTAGCCTCAAATTAGCACTTTTTCTACAATTTTTGCAGCAAATCGGCGCTTTTCCAAATTTCCAGCCGCGGACTTGCTACAATTTCCCTAATTTTAGCCGTTTAATGTCCTCCAAATGCCACAAATCTGACATTTTCCCATTCTTTGCTGCAAATGACTAAATTAGCTGAATTGAAAATTATCACTTTTTATTCATTTTGTCTGAAAATTAGCGCATTCTCCAAACGTTTAACCATGGAATCGCCTCCAAAAAATGCGAATTGGATCCCCCCCCCTCCTATTTTAACCGCAGTTGGAGAGCCTTTTAATTATTTTAGGTTCGAAGAGCGATTTTTACTATGTAACATGGAATTATTTATTTTCCTCTATTTCAGCCGCGAATTCGTACTTTTACTTAGCATTTAGCAACATATTTTTCACCAATTAAGACGAATTAGCGGTTTTTCCTTATTACTGCCGCAAATTAGCGCCTTTTAATTGAGCGATTTCTCACGCTGTAAATTAGCGTTTTTTCTCAATTTTAGAGCTGCAAATTAGCGCTTTTTCGAAATATTTACCCGCGGTCTTTCCCCAAAACCAATTTTTCAGGTGCACTCGCCTAAAGACCTTCAGAAAAGTGGCTATTAGCGTTTATTATACATTTTAGCCGTGATTTTCGATCTTTCGTATAAGGAGAACATAATGTGCTAGGAGCTCGGCTTCCGGCTAAAATGCTATTGTCGACGAGCTTCATGCACATTCTATTCTCCTGGTCATTGGGAGCCAAAGCCAGGCGTGGATCCAGAATCGGTTTAAGCAGTGGGCCATGACCCCATCCTAAGCCACCGAACCTAGTAGAGCGAAAACACAATTTCCCAAGCCCTTTCTATGACCAAATCCTAAATCGGCGGCTGAACCTTACTATTTTGAGGTTTTTGCACACAAGGAATCCGAAAATTGAGACAAAGTTTCGATCAGAAGAATCAATGAAAGGGTTCTTACAGTGATCCGCACTGCTTTTAACTACCTCGAACTATCCCGCGTGCAGTCCAGAAGTCCAAGGAAGAATCTCGATGCACATGCGGACCTCTCTGGGCAGCTCAGGGGTCTAGGTATGAATGGTCTCGAAAAATGGTGCAGGAGGGATCCAAGGACGCTGTTTAAGACCCCGTGACAGCCACACTTTCCGTTGTTTGCGTTGCCGACCGCTCGTACTAGTGACCTTTGGAGTCAACAAAAACAAGTGATACCAACGACCATGAAGTGAAACATTCATTTCCCGACCTTTTAGCGTTTAAAGGGCTGTATTTCTCGGTTAAACATAGTTCAGAGAACTTATAAATCTCGTCTGCCTCAGACCAGAACCGTTGACCCTAAAATTTTAGAAGATGATAATCTCTCGTTATAGAGTTTGGGAGGTGGTTTTGATTCTGTTTTTGGTCAAGCGACCACGCGACTCGAAGCCACTCAGCCAAACCTTGTCAAAAACGACGATTTTGTCAGTAATTTCAAGTAAAATGCGCCGATTTTCGATTTTCCTTTCGTATTAGGAGAATATAATGTGCTAGGAGCCACAAGAAGAAATTCCATTGTCGGCGAGCTCCACGCATATTCTATCCCCCTGGTCATTGCGAGCTAAACCTTGTCAAAAACGACGATTTTGTCCGTTTTTTCAAGTAAAATGCACCGATTTTCGATTTTTCTTTCGTATTAGGAGAATACAATGTTCTAGGAGCTCGGCTTCCGGCTAAAATTCCATTGTTGACGAGTTCCAAGCGTGTTCTATCCTCCTGGTTATTGGGAGCTAAACATTGTCAAAAACGATTTTGCCCCCATCTTCAGGTGTATTGCGGCGATTTTCGTCCTTTCGTATTAAGAGACTGTAATGTGATAGGAGGGCGGCTTCCGACTGAAATTTTCTCAATTTTATCCACGAATAATGAGCGATTTTCACAATTTTTGCGGCGAATTGACGATTTTTCGCTTTTTGCCTTGAATTAACGCTTTTTATTAATTTTAGCTGCGATACGACTTGGCTAAGCCTGATGGGCCAAATGGTAGAAACATTGTTTTATAAAAAGAAAGAGCCCATTAAATTTATGGCGGAACCCCCCCCCCCAGATAAAATTCTAGATCCACCACTGTGGCCAACCCTGCAAAAAGATTGTTTTTGAATGGAACCGGACCCGCGAAATTTCTTATTAGACTAGAATGAGCCAATACCCTCGAAATTTTGATTTTAAAGGTGTGAAATCCATGAAGTTTTTACTTTTTTATTGGAGGCTACCCCTCGTTTGGTTTTTGAAAGAGCCAAACCAGGCGAGATGGCTTTTTCGAAGGACCGAAATCAGTGGAATTGCTTTGAATTTGTCAACGTTGAAAAAAAAAGGTTTTTTTCAGGGAGTCAGTCCTGTGAAATCGGCCTAGAGTGAAGTGACAACAGTGAGTGAAGCGACAACAGTGAGTGAAGTGACGGATGGGCAACACCGCGTCCATCCATACATGTTTTCCGGTTAGACATGGACAATGAAACAAACCGACGGCATTTGACCGACGGCAATTGACCTGAGAAACATGAAAATCGATGATTTCCTGGTTAACCAAGTGGGAAATTGCTTCAACCGATAAAACGGGTTCCCCTCTCCCTCGCCATCATCACACACAATTGATTCGAGCGTCCACTTTTCTCGTCTCCTTGGATTTTTATTCTTGGATGGATGGGTCTACTAATTTTTACAGCTTTTTTGTGTTTTAATTGCCCCCCGAAATGAACTTTCGTGTACATCTTGTACCTATTGATTAAGTACGACAGCAACTCGCAGTACGAAATTAATCTTAACCTAACTCTTCTCCTGTCATCCCTTTTATGCTTTTTCCAAGGGATTTAAAGTTCACTCATAATTAATCAGCTCGCGGGTAGAGGGGGGTATTCTAATTTGCGTGCATATTTTACAATATTAGCATAAAGCCGAGTCACCCCTTCCCTTTACCTGTCATTCCGTCCAGTTTTCAAAAATATTTCACGTAAAGGTGGAAGCTGAGAGAAAAAAAAAAATGTAGGGGCGGGGACGGGGGATCTAACAGCGTAAATCCGTTCGCAGGGCGTGAGGAAGTGAGAATCTGAGAATATTAATAAAATTGGACGCGACGACATTGATTCTGACCCGGATGAAAACAGGATGAAGGGTAATGAGGTGGCGGTGATGGTGACGGGAACGGAGGGGGGGGGAGCTTTCTTACATGCACACGCCGTAATTCTTCTTCGCCTTAATCCCCTTCCAACCGCCTTCCACAACACCATTCTCTTTACTTTACCCTCATTCCTCGTTAATTCTAGTCCATTAATATTCGCACCTCTGTCCTCCATTCAACTATATGAGAAGGCTTAGCTGCCGTGGAAGAGCGGTGAAGAGGGGCTACCGGCTGGAAACTGTAACGGTTTGGATGGTGGTGGTGGGAGGGGGTGCGAGTGGGCCATCAATCAACCTTCTTAGAGGTTCTGATGGAACGTAAAAGGAAAGGGGAGCACCTGTTTGAAAAGTAAATGAGTGGTTGGTGGGAGGGGTAGGGAAATAAGATCAATGTATCGGTTATGAAAAGAAGAAAAAAAAACTCATTATTTTCATAGGTATAAAGCCCACGATTCAATTTTCGATTCTTAAACGTTCTTTGGCCCATTTCCAAACATAAAAATACGCAATTTTCTCTTATCAACATGCTGAAAGAACGACCCAAATAATTTTAATTTTCTATTCCTTGTTTTCAAACACTATTTTGTAACAATGCCCAGGCTAGAAGTCCGCCCCCAGGGGAAATTCATGAATAAATAAAGAAGATATCCTAATCTTATTAAAGGATTTTCATCTCCGATGATTTAAAGGGAATAAAGAGACCCCTTAGATTGGGCGGATTTTACGCAGAAAAAAAAAATCAAGAAGCCCCGTGTCTTTGAATAATTTATTTTCCTTCGCTGGAATAATAAAGGAGGGCGCCAGGGTACCAGGGACACTAGGGTCAAAATTGAAATATTATATTTTTAATTATTACGCTCTATCCTAGCAAGGGGAATAAACGGAGGGGTAAAAACCCTTTGTAAATCACAATAAAGTGGGAAGTTGGTAGAATGGGAAAGGTGAGGGATGGAAAGGACGGGCGGGTGCCAGTTTGCAACGATAGCGATTTAATTTAAAAGGCTGTACTCTCCTTGAATATTAATAACTTCGGTTTTATACATGTAAATGAACTTTAAAAACCGACAGGCGCCTCGGATTTCCCAGTATCTTCGGAAATTTTTAATCGCCTCCTCCCCCACCAACGTCACAATCCATTCCACCATGGCAATCACTTTAAATTTCACCGTGCATATAACCGTGCAAGGATCGATAAGTCTGGAGAGGCGAAGAGTGAGTGTTCGGTGGATTGGCATGAAGGGGGGAGGGGGATGAGATTCCAGACAGTTAAGACGTCCATTTATTGTTAAACATAATGCCACATTTATACTACATCACGACTGGGAAGGGATTCCAGGAATGATGAAGGATTGATGTCATTGCATTGCTAGAGGGGAGCTTTTGTCGTTATAATAGCCGAATTATCACGTATCTTGATGTTACTGAAGCTACTGATGAGTATGAATAAAAGAGGGAGGGGGGGATCGAGAAGGAGGAAATACAATACAAAAACGAGGCTTTGTTACACGAAAATCAGCTAATT
The DNA here is from genome assembly GCA_038030265.1 of Corythucha ciliata. Lineage (NCBI taxonomy): Eukaryota > Metazoa > Arthropoda > Insecta > Hemiptera > Tingidae > Corythucha > Corythucha ciliata. Next base: position 12,148,907 of record CM075938.1, read on the forward strand.
CATCCGTCAAAATACGAAGTTTTAGACAACTTCATGAGTCGGGTGGTTTTGGGGGAAAGACAAGGAGACTGACAGCCGGTTTTTGTTTTCCTCACAAACTGTCGAAGTACAACGGTGAGGGGAGGGCCTTAGGAACGTGATTTTTGATGGATTCTACCGTTTTCCGCATTTCGATCTGGTTTAGAACAAAAACTATAAGCGAAAAACAAAACTGACGATGATGGGGGGGGGGGCTCAAGTTAACTCGAAGTGACAAGAGTGGAAGGGGACGGCTAAGCGCGAGATGTAACAAAAACTCATCGAAAATTTAAAAGTAAACACCTCGAAATACAACAAGAGAATAGACGATTGACAGCTATAACATCTAGATTTTGGTACTCCGGTAAAAATAATTTTACGAAGGTTTATGTTAATAAATAGATAATAAGTATAAAATATTCATAAGTAATAGAGACAATTTGCCGCACAGCCATCTCTAAGGGCATGGCCGTAGAGAGAATATTCGGGCTCAGAGATGGAACTCAATAGTACCCTGAAGATGGGGGATGGAAAATAGGGAATTTACGTTTGATTTTCATGAATTTAGGAACGAAATTCCGAAAAAAAACAGTCATTCGAGGCTAAAATTGAGAAACATTCACGAATTTGCGGTTTACGGTGGCCCTTCTGTACGGTTAATGTGAAAAAGCTCGCTGACGCACTGTTCGGGGGGGGGGGGGGCAAGCTCGCGGTCAAAATTGAGAAAAAACGCTAATTCATGACTAAATAAAAGTGAAACAATTGCTCGGTCACGACAGAAATAGAAAAAAAAATGCAAATTCATAGTAAAAAATCAAGAAAACGCCAATCCACAGTTTCTGGAGACAACATACTGTTCCTACAGATGATAAAAAGCACTGATTCACGGCCAGAATTCAATAAATCGCTGCCGAAATTAGGGAAAGGCACTAAATTCACGCGCTAATTTGAATGGATAAAATTAGCGCGCCTCGATGGTGTAATGGATACAATGCTCGCTTCGCAACCCAGCGGGCCTGGGTTCGAATCCAGCCATCGCCCATTACACTATAAGGCTGCGGCGAGCTGTGACACGGCACACCCGGCTTCGTATGGGCGTTCCCGGCGATGTGCGTTCTACAAAGCGCGCACCGACCGAAACGCCCGCGTAGTACGGGTGTGAAGTGCACAGTTAGATCTGGGTATGGCGCGGCGTAGGAGACCAAGTGAGGCTTAGGCGCCTGCCGGGTTCAAAGCCCGGCGCCCCCGACAAAAAAAAAAAAAAAAAAAAAAAAAATGGATAAAATTAAGGAAAAGCTCTCAATTGCTCAAAATTGGAGAGCAAAGGCTAATTCTTGAATGTAATTGATATAATGCATTAATTCATTGCTAGAATTAAGTAAAAACGCTAATTCACGGCAAAAACAAAAATAAAAACGCTTTGTGGCTAAAATCAAGATGAAGCGCTAATTCGTGGCTGAAATTTAGAAATACAACTTCAGCTGAAATTGAGGAAAAGCGCTAGTTCAAGTTTAGAAATTGGGGAAAAATCACTAATTCATCGTGCATGAAGGCTTTTTTACGCCTAAAATTACGCCCACTTCGTGGGGTTGCCTCATTGAAACGATCCATTCCACAGATTTCCCGTGAAAAGCCAAAGCTCCGTAAAAATCTCAATTTTGTGAGACCCGTCAATACCAGACATCATGCGATCCCAAGGGAAAAGCTTCCCTTTCCTAAAATCATGAGATGGTCCACGCGCTTGTTGAAGACTACTACTTGACAGTTTACAGGCCTGTGAGTTTCGGTCAAGGATTCATTCGCGTCTGTACGACGGAAGAGTCCAGTTTGGGGGCCCCAGGATACGAAAATTCACAGTTTAGTCCCAAAAATTTCACTTTCTGGCGGGAACAATAGTCAGTTATTCGGTGGAAAACCCGGAATAGAACGCAACAACGACAATTTTCCAACAAAGATGTTAGGTCATGACGGTTCACGTCCTTTCATCCGTGCTAGTTCAGTTTCTGGGGTCGAATTGACGATTACCCAACGTCGAGTTCTGAGTTGATGAACTAACCGAAGTTCTCGTTCTGGAGGGCTCATCCCCGAGTACAAGCCGGCAATAAGCATTGGGATGCATTTGACTAGTTCTCACGTGAAGCTGCCCACTCCTGGATCACGCCACGGCCGTGAATTAAAAATTTTCCCACTTTTAGCCAAGAATTTGCGTTTTTTTCTCAAATTTTATCCGCGAATTGGCGTTTTCTCAAGTTTAGCTGTGAATGAGCGGTTTTCTCAATTTCCATTTTTCACACACTTTAGTCGACAATACAAATTTCTAAGATTGATCAATTTCTTTCGCATTAACCATGGCTTAGCACTTTATCTCAGCCACGAAGTGGCCGTTGGAAACCTTGAATTTTCTAAATTTTAGCCGTGGATGAGCGGTTTTCCTTTATTTCAGCCGTGAATTAGCGGTTTGTCTCGTTTTTAGCCGCAAAGTCACTCCCCGGGAACGGTGAATTTCTGCTTTTTCAATTTTAGCTATGCTTGAGCGCTGTTCCTTAATTTTATCCGCGTTTTAGCGTTTTTCTCAATTATATCCGCCAACTCGTACCTACTACTCTCAATTTTAGCCCTGAATCAGCATTTTTTTTTTTTCTCAATTTTAGCTGCGGAAGAGCCTAATTGTCAATTTTATTCATCCAAATAGCGGGTTTTCTCAATTTTAACCGACAATATTATTATTTGAGGCGAGGATTAGCTGAATTAGCTGGAGCGGTAGTTCATGAACAAAAGTGAAAACAAAAGCGCTTATTTCCGGCTAAAATGGGGAAATACGCAGAAGGGGAAAAAAATCTAGAAACCGCCAATCCGTGGTTCGGAGGCAACATACCGCTTTTGAAGACAAGCAAAAGCACGAATTCATGACCAGAATTCGATGAATCACTGCTAAAATGATGGAAAACCGCTAATTCACGGCACAAATCGAGAAGACGCCAATTCGCGGTTTCTGGAGGACACTCAGTCTCGTTTCATACGTACGCGGTTACACGCAGCGCGGTTTCAAAGCGGTGTGAATTCACGCGTGGCAAGGGGGCGAGTGGAGGAAAGCGATAACTCTTCAGTTTCTACGCGGCAGCGGTTTGAAGAGGTTTTTTTTCGGTTCACTCATCGCTCGTTCGCCTCTAAAACCGAGAAAAAGCACTATTCGCGACTAAAATGAAGATAAATCTGTCATTTTCAGGTAAAATTGAGGAGAAAAAACGCTAATTCTTGGCTATAATTTTGATAAAATGCGTCAATCAGCCGCTACAATCAACAAAACGCGCTAACTCAGGGCTGAAAAAAAAAGTATAACATCGCGGCTAAATTACAAGGTAAAGCGCTAATTCTCAGCTAAAATTGAGAAAACCAGTTTCAGCTAAAATTAAGAAAAAGTGCCAGTTCGTGTTCCAAACGCAAATTCAAGGCACGAATCGAGAAACCGCCTACTAGAGGTTTCTGGAGGACACTTTATAAATGTTAATATCGTAAGTCAATAATCTGTTTGCTGTGTCCCCCCCTCCCCGTCTACGATACCACCAGGTGCTTAAAGGTTTCGCCATTTTGAACGCGTGAATGGTCGATCGATTTTGCCATTTTCAGGACGGCAATCATCTGTTTAGGGGTTTTCAAACCACAAACGTCAGTTTTACAATTTATAGAGTCCGTTAGGCCATTTTCAGGCGAAATCTGTCAATATGGCCATTTCTAGGGCGTGAGTAATCAGTGTGATATTTTCCGGGCACGAATCCACTGTTTTAGTCAATTGCAGGGCGTGGACTCATTTTAGCCATTTTTGGGGGGCGCGCATCGTTATTGTATTAATTTTTACGACTCGACAAAGTCAGTTTGGCAATTTTTCCCCTATTTGGTCAGTTTTGCCGTTTTTAGAGCGGGAATTCGGCTATTTGGCCATTTTTAAAGCGGGAATTGCTAGTTTTTCCATTTTTAGAACGCAAATAGTCAAGTAGCCATTTTAAGGGTGAAAATAGACAGTTTTGCTATTTTCAGGGCGAAACCATTCCGTCAAGCCATAACGGCGCGAATGATCAGTGAGGCAGTTTTTGGCACCCGAATGTTCAATATTGCAATGTTCATGGCCCGAATCACACGTTCGGTTATTTTCAGAGCGCGAACGGTCAGTTTAGCCATTTTTAGGATGCCGAGAATCGCCATTTTGGATATTTTTAGCGCGCAAATAACCAGTTTATAGCTCTTAAGACCCCGATCACTAACCGTGTATGCTATGCGTCTGTCGAATCTATGAAATCAATCAAAATGCTTCGTTTTTCGAGGCAATACATTTTCTTGGTTGCATAGACTCCACAGACGCATAGCACAGGGCTTGTGAACGGGCTCTTAGCCGTTTTCTAGCCACTTTTTAAATCCGTCAGCTATGTCGGTAAATCCGTCAAATTGGCAACACTGCTCCAAAACCACAAAGAACGCAAGCCGAAACCGCAAAGCTCGAAACACAAGGATGACACAACCGCAGCAAATGTCTAACCAACAGCAACGGTTCAACCACAGGAAAGCTCAAACCATAAAAAGTTCCATCCGCAGTAAACTTCAACCTCTGGGAAACGTTCCTTTTTTCTCTTGTCTTCCTTTTCTGACCCCCGGGCCCAGAGAAAAGCCGAGCCCGGGGGTCACTCCCCTGTCGACAGCCCCCTCCCACCCGCTCATCGCTAGGGAGTTCTCTCTCTTGTAAACATCTCGTTTTACTTCAATATACCTAATTGGCAGCTTTTAAATTTAAAAAAAAAAACAACAAAAACATAAAACTTTGAGCGTAAAAAATACTTGAAAAAAACATCAAAAATTCAAGTTAGGCTTATTCCTACAAACATAACAATCTTTAAAACTTTTGTTTCCTGACAGGATTTCCTGTTTGACTTTTGCCTTCAAGCGACGGGTATAAACCTTCCTGATCGCACTTCTAACTTATTACTCCCCCCCCCTCCTCACGCCATTCAAGAGAAAGCAAATGAACGCACGTTACAAACGAGTGTGAGAGAGATGAGAAGACTAATTGAAGGGGATGGTCAGCGGGTGGGTGGGTGGGGAGGGGCATTCGTTTTCGAGTAAATATTTGCGTGCTAGGCCACGTGCCACGTGTCAAAACCAACTTGGTCAATAGAACCCTTTCGAGTCAAGCAACAGCTATACTCTGAGAGTGTGGAAAATGGAATAAAACCTACGGAAGTGCGGATTCCTTTATTGTTATAATGACATCTGACGAGATGGTTCGTCGTGGTTTTTTGACGACGGATCCGACTGTTTTTTTGTTTTTTCTTCATTGTTTTGGACCGGCGGTTTTTTTTCGATTAAAACAAAAAAATTAATAATTTCCAACCCCCTCCCCCGTAACCTTCCCTGAAACATCATATTCAAGTGGAACTAGAGAGGTCACGCCACACTCAGATATTCACGCAACAACAAAAAAACACATTCGAAAACATTCGAACCACCGAGTTAGCTCGATAAGTATCTCCAAGATATGAATTAAAGGGAACCTCGTTCTCTACAGTCCAGGTTTTTTTTGTTTTTTTGGGGGGTTATTTTAAATACGACCACTAATTTGATACACCACTCACATCCACCTCCCTCTCATATTGACGATTGGAAACTTCTGAGCATGCGTGGCCGGGAGAAATCGAAATTGTTTCCTGGAAAAAAATAATCTTGAAACAACCGCGATTATAAATAAAAAAAATTGTGTCAATAAAATACTTCCCACGCTTAGAAAATTTAGGCTTGCACCCTTTATGAAAAACGCTTCACGTTGTCCTTCTTTTTCGTGGTGCGATAAGGGGGTGACACGTGGTTGGGCGGGGAAGAATTGAGAAGTTTTTTAAGATTGATGACCGTTATTTGGGTTTGAAAGGCCGACAGTGTTGTAAGGTGGGGTAAAAGGGTGGCTGAGGGGTGGTCTTTAAGGCGAACACGATAGAAGTTATTGTTTGGCAAGGATTGATTGGCGACGAGAACTTTGAGAGGGAGGATGGGGGACAATTTCTTTTAAATATCCACGAGGGGGAAGATGCTTGAAAAAAACAAGGAAAAAAAAAGTTGTATTCTATTTTTTTCAAGATACGTCCTGCGTTTGACGGTGAAAAAAGATAGGGGTACCTGACGTCAAATATCGCCTCTGGAAACCTCTAGTGAATGACAAAAAATAAAACGATTAATACCGCCACGCAGACAAGAGATCAGAGTGCAATTCAAACTCCCTCCCCCTCCTCCTACAACCCCCCCTAACAATCGACCACCCACTTCTTGTCTGAGGACACCACAAAAGGCTGACGTGTCACGAACAGAGAAAGTGTCACCAACGAGGCATCCGGCGCCTCTCTAACCCCACCCCATCATGCCTTTTCACACACAAACCTTTGAAGCGCTCACCAATGTCACGACTCAAAACTCGTTAAATATCAAGTTGTAGAGAGAGCTGACGACAGCGGTTATGCGAATGACGGAATTGTTATTATCCCCACCCCCACCCACCCATCCTAAACGTCGCAACCATTATTTAGAGCGGATATTAAGCTAATACGTCATACAGGAAGCAATTTTTTCCCCCCGGGATACACATACAAAAAAAAATCAGAATTAACCTCACCAACAGATCGAACATCCATTATACTTCTTTTCAACCTCCCCGTCCCACAAACACCCAACCAGACCAACCACCAAGCACTTTAAATTCCCTCAAGAACCCTTATCTTCACTCCACTATATTCCTACCCACCCCTCTCCTTTTTTTCAACCTTCTCACCTACATATCACACCGAGTTCCACCCCTTCTCGGCATTACTACTCCAAACAGATTATAACTCTTGTTATTTCTATTGCGAGGAGAGGGGAGAGAGAATTTTCCAAGACAGTAAATCCACAAAGAATACATTCAGCCTCCCTATACCTCACCACTCGCCTTGACACGCCCCCTTTTACAAAAAAACACATCCCACACGGTTCATAGCTGTTAACTTCAGGTTATTATCACATTACCTTCTTCTCTCACCCAAGAAACAAGGTTGAATGAGCTTTTCATTATAAGAGAGGAAACTGCGAAATAACGTGCTAACTCGCTATTAAGGAAATGATAGTCAAGACATATTTAAGATTGACATATTTAACTGTTATTACTTCAGAATTGATTACGAATGAAATTGAGGCAGCAATAGAAATTTCAAGTAATCAATTATTGTTGAAAAACCTCGAAAAAACATTCCCCATTTAAGCCATCAGAGATGGATTGAAATGTGCATATCACGGGAACGAAATCGGTTGAATGTTGTGTATGGCGAGAAAGAGGGAGACTTGATAGAGGAGTTATTTGCAATTTAAATTTGTATCGCGGTCTAAATTTAATTTGGAATTTGTTCACGTCAGTCAAATTAACTGGGAGGTTTGAACGTGTGACCACTGAATGCACTTTTACCGATGGGCATGTTGTCCGAACATTTTTTGTTTTAAATTCAACAACAATTTATACGAGTTTTACCCTCATTTTATGATTCGCCCATTCATGGAAAGAAAAAGTCTCGTGGAAATCGATAAATTATTGTTCCTGCACGGATTCTTTCTTTATGAGAGATTTTTTTTTTTTTTTTGGGTGCCGTTCCGGCCAAGCCGAGGTCCGACGACGCCAAGGCCACCAATTGGGCCACTACGTCATACCCAGCGGGTCCCGGTCTCGGGGGGGGGGGGGGGCAAGCACGGCTCCTCAAATCTCCTCACCCTCCCCAGAAACTCCAGTACTCGGACCCCCTGAGCCCTGGTAAATTCTAGGTCGATCAACCTGTCCCTCCCAAATACAGCAAACCTCGCTGCCGCAAACCCCTCACACTCTCGCTAGTGCCCCCTCATCCACTCCACACCCCTCGCATGTAGGGTCCCCTATTGCCTACAGCCCAATAGGGGACCCTGGCTGTTAGCAAACTGCGACCCAGTGCCCTCGGAACCAGTACAAAGTGCGACCCTGACGTTTTACGTGCATTGATCGAAGTGCGACCCGCCTAAGATAAACGAATGAACGAATGAACCTTATCCTTCCGTCTAAGATAAGGAACTGTTTCTGTATGTAACTTTTCACTCAGTTTGCCAGCGTTTGTCAACGCGTCAACAATGAACTCCCCTGGCCCATCTTGCTCAACATCTGTCAGCGATCGAGGTAACGAGTTGTTTGTCCTGGACGGATTCAAATACCGAACCGAAAAAACGAACTGTATCTGCAGACGAACTGGGTGGGTCGCAGTAAGCACCAGGAAAGGAAGGGTGCAGGGTCGCACTTTGCAGAAGGGCTATCAATTTGTAGGGTCGCACTTTGTAGAAGGGACAATAATTTGAGGGGTCGCACTTTGCATAAAAGGGTCGCAGTTTGACAACCCCGCCCTATTGGCCCCATCATGTGCAAGTGTCTCTTGCGTGCAAGAGTCCGAGAGATGGTCGGCCCAGCGTTGCCAACTGACAGTTTGCTTTTTCTATCAATTCAAGCTTAAAATCCCGTCAGAATTCCGTCAAATTGTATTCCATTCCGTTAAAAAAATCCAACAACAATTATTATTATACAGGGTGGAAAGGGATAAGTGTGACAAAAATTTGTGGGTGATAGTAGGCCTCATTTGCGACCGAAATCACCATATACACCTTGAAGATGTTTTTCTGATGAACACTTTGAAGATGTTTTTCTGAATCACGGGTTGTCCGTACACTCAGATTTAGCGTAAACAAACGTGGACTGACTTTTTTTGAAAAAAATAAAATCCCCGAGTTGCACGACTTTGACCCGCATTTAAGGGCACATAAAATAGTTAACGTTTATCGAAAATGGCTAATCCTGACAGAAAATAGTGTGCTCTTTCCGAATCCATCACCAAAAGTTGCAAAAATCAAATTGAATGCGAGTTTCTCGCAGTTAGTTTAAAAAATTGATTTAAGCCTTTAAAATCTTTAGAAAAATCATACCTCGAAGGGTTTTGATTTTCGGACCATGGTGTAGTATATGGTGATTTCGGTCGCAAATGAGGCCTACTATCACCCAAAAATTTTTGTCACACTTATCCCCTTCCACCCTGTATTGTGTAGGTAATTGTTGGGTAATTGTTTAGTCATACTCTAGTAGACTTTTCATAGACGAGTGGTTTAGTTTGGACCATACAATAACTGTACTAACCAGTGGCGGATCTAGGGTTTTATCTCGGGAGGGTTCCAACATAAATATGATGAACTGTTTCTTTTTATGAAATAATGTTCCAGCCACTTTGTCCACCGCAGGGTTTAAACCCCCACGCCCACCAAACCACATCACTGTTTAACTTTGTTTTTTGTTTTTTTGTTTTTTTTTTTTTTTTTTTTTTGCGATACATATCAATACTCTTTTATGGTAAAGGAAGTATCTATACGAAAAATTATTTGTGTTGTGTGCTCTTCAAACCCGAATAAAGTTGTTTTACCAGTTTTATTTTTTGGCAACGAAACAACTTCATTTGAACAAGCTGTTTTACCAAACAACACGCCCCCACACGCCCACCGGATTTCATCACAGAAATAACAATACAACTTTTATCTGGACACGTTGTTCGTTCGACTCAAGGGCGTAGCTTAGGAGAGGGCAATTCAACTCGTCTTTGTTCGCAACCAGAGGTATTATACACTTGGAAACCATCAATCTGCCTCTTAAAAACTGGCTGATTAGCGTTAAAACGGATCATTTTGCCCCTTAAAAAACCCCAAATAATCTTGAAATTTCACCCGAAAAACAGATTTTCTACAGAAAAAAGTGCGTGCCAGCACTCCGACGTGCGTTTGGGTCCTTTCGGTGGCCTCATATTGTACTTCAAAAATGTTTTTGACTCTTTTCGTATGGAAAATGTGACAGGTAATCTTTGTGTCTGGGCTATACTCCTAGGAAAAAATGGTTGATTATCTGGTTTGCTGTTATTAGTTTCCTGAAAAAATTTGATTACAGTAACATAGATGAGGAAAGATGTTGTCGCCGGTAATTAATTAAATAAATTAAATAAAAGTGAAATCTTCCGGACGACGATGGAAGGCCATAGCCCATTGAATTTCGAGAAAAAATGGGTTCCCCGCCCCGCCGGGGTTCAAATCCCGGCGGGATTTGAACCCGCAACCTCTGGATTACTAGTCCACCACGCTGCCAATTGCGCCACGCAACAATTGGCATTTCATTTAATTTATTTGATGACAGTAAAGTGCTTGGTGAGGTCCGCGTATTGACTCGACGAAACGTCGCAATGTAAACAAGGTCGTTGTGCATTATCAGGCCACCAAAAGGAGTAAACTCCAAACGCGCGTCAGAGCTGGTACGCGCTTCTTTAAATAAATTTATTGGTAAATACGAATTGGTGAACTGAAGTTGGGTTTTCCCAATTTTAGACCTTTATCTTAGTTTTAGCCGTAACTTAGAGTATTTCTCTAAATTATAGCAGCGAATCAACGTATTTTCAGAATTTTAGCCGAAAATTAGCGCTTTTTCCTAATTTTAGCAGCGATTAATTGAATAATGAAAATGAATTTGGCATTTTTTTTTCCTCGTCTTCAGGCACCCAGAAACCGCGAATCGGCGTTTCAACATTTTTTTTTACTATGAAGTTGCGTTTCTCTCAATTTAAGCCGTGAATAAATTGCTCACTTTTGGTCATTTTAGCCGTGGACTTGTACCGTGAACGATTCGCGATTTTGATACACTTTTGGCGTAAAAGGACCACCCTGAGCCGTCAATTAGGTAGTGTTTCTTAATTTTAGCCTCAAATGAGCGTTTTTTTCCCCCGAATTTCCTTCCTAAATTTATGAACATAAGACCTAAAAATCCCTATTTTTTCATCTTTTAAGCTTTTCAGGGGCGTCTGCAGAGGAGAGATCTAAATCTGCCTGCCCCCCCCCCTCACACCTATTACGGCACATTTGCAGGGCGGTTAAAATTTGCTCATCCACAGCTACAATTGAGAAAAAGCATGCATAAATCTGTAGCCGTAGGAGCCTACATCGTCTGCCTTCCCTCGCTGAGGTTCGTCAAAAACGGACCGGTTTCTTCAAAATCGGCTCGGCATCTTAAGCATTTGGTTTCAAAGCTGTAAGCGAAAAATCGCCAATTCTCAGCGAATATTGTGAAAATCGCTCGATACTCGCAGAGAAAATTGAGAAAAAACGCTAATTCACAGCTGACATTGAGGAAAAATGCTCAACTGAAAGTCTGCCATATAGCCTTTCAAAGGCTTTTAGGCTGTGAAATAATGTTCTTAAAGGTTTTCCCACTATTCTCACCCCTGGCGCTCGACCTGGCCCGACCCTTGACTTGGACGCAGTCCAGCGGCGCGCAGTCAGCGATTTCATTCGTGGGTCGGGGAGCGTGAAGCTATAGCCCGTCAACTCCAGTACATCTAGTGCTTTTAAGGACATCGTTCTCTCCTTTGGACTGACCTTGACCAATTCTGGTCCGACGAGTACTCACTATAATGGCACGCGTTCTTGCTTGGATAATATTCGCACGAACTCTTCATATTGTTCTCACCTCAGCACTCTTTGCCTTTCTGACCACGGTGCCCAGGAGCTTTCCATTGTTGATATTGTTAGTGTGATCGCTTAGACTACGAGGGTTAGTAAGTAATGCATGCATGAAAGTGTAGCCGTAGGAGTCTACGTTGTCTGTCTTCTCTCGTTGTGGTGTGTTAGAAACGAACAGGTTTCGGCTGCTCCCCATCTTCAGCGTCTGTAAGTACGCTGAAGAATTCCTCCGCTGAAGGAAATTCCTTGCTGCTTTTCTCAGTCTTGTCGACTACACGCTTCCATCACGGTTGGTGAGGATTACCGGCGGAGGGGCAGTGCGGCACCGGTGGTTTACTTAGGAACTCCGTAATATGAAGCGACGCTGTGAAGACCTCGTGGCTCTCCGTAACTGCTCTGCGCAGTCGGACTTAGCGGTCTTGACTGACACAATTCGCGCGGCTCGCACGGAATTCGGCGCTGGCATTATCAGAGGGCGAGAAGGGCCCACAATAACTCTGTTCTTCAGGCGGCGCCTAACAGAAGCGGGGCTGCGTGGTGGTCGATTAGGGAGCATTTGCCGGTGGGCCGGAAGGCCGAGCCACATGCCGACCTCGATGCTGCCTCTTTCAATGAGTTTTTCAATGCGGCCGCTGGGACCGTTGGCAGGTTGTCGTGTTCTCCCGTTGACTTCGAGCAGTTCTTGCACCAACGTGAATCAAGTGCCTCATTCTCTTTCCAGGACGTTTCTGTTCCGGAGGTGTACAGGGCCATCGTGGACTTAAATAACTCGGACTATGGTCTGAAGGTTGATATTGTCAAGGCTTCGGCTGACCTTCTGTCTGAGCCTCTCTCCCATCTCATCAATAGTCTGCTCGTGTCGGGCTCCTTTCCCGATTGTCTCAAGGTGTCCGTCGTTATTTCTGTTCCAAAGAAGAGTTGCAGTACGAGCTACAGCGACTATCACCCAATTTCAATCATACCGGTCTTTACCCATGTGATTGAGCGTCTGGTCCTTGCACAGGTGTTCGACTTCCTTGAAGTAAATAACGTCCTGGCGGCGAACCAGTTTGGATTCAGGAGGGGCAGATCCACGGCTCTGGTCGCTACATGTATGCTCCGGTCTGTGTGTCTGCCTCAGGCTCTTCGACTTTTCTCGTGCCTTCGACTCCATTGATGTCGATATTTTGGTCTCTAAGCTGCGTTACTATGGTTTTGGAGAGCAATCCGTCAGGTTCCTTCAAGATTATCTCGTTGGTTGGCTACAGAGTGCGTGTCGCTTGGTGGCTCTAGATCTGAGCTCGCCCAGGCTATTAATCTTGGAATAAAGCAGGGTTCCATTTTGAGTCCTCTGCTTTTTCTGCTATACGTGAACGACCTGTGTCTTTCGTTCTCTCCTCCGCTGTTCGAGATGTTCCTCTATGCCGACGATTTAACGGTTCTGTGCACTGGGGGTTCAGCGGCTGATCTGTCTAGAGAGCTGGGGTCCGCGTCTGCTTTGGTACAGTCTTGGTGTCTGGCAAACCGGCAGCTCGGTCAGATTTCTCGGGTTGTTCATCGATTCCCGGTTATCTTGGGATAGACATACCGCGGAGCTCTCGTCCCAGCTTTCAAAGTCTATCTTCACATTGCGCCGCCTAAGAGTAGAGGCGGTAGGTGGTATCAGAGGATGTGCTGCGTCAAGCCGCTAATACGGGCCTTAGTCTACTTGATTGAACTATTAAGGTTTCCCATAATATTGAGTACGACATACGGCAGGAAAACCCATCCCAGACTCGGCTGCCAGATAGCAAGTTGCTAATTCGGTCAACCTCGTCCGGAACGGTAGCCATGTCGTAATATACTATTTTTTTAAATGCTTTTCTACAGGTTATGGGAGTAAAACATCACAGCGAGGTCTCCGCGGTTTTTTAAGTCTTGTTCTATTATACTTGGATGAATCCCATTTTGTAAATTAAAAAAGGCGCCCTTGCCTATTTTATCATATTATGGAAGGTTTTCCCCAAAACTAGAAATTCTCTAATTGCTTACTCCACCTCACCCCTCCAGCCGACCCCAGACTGCTAGGGACTGTATTCCTGCTAGTCACGTTATATCGAACAGAATATTTCCTGTGTTATCTGACAGAGAAAATCTGTCCCTACTCCTCCTTCTCATCATCAAATCTAGTATTACCCCACTACATGCTCGGCACCTTCCATATAGGGGTGAAAAAACCATAACTCCCCGCCCCCGCCTCACGCGCAACACCAAACAGTGGCGAGACGAAGAGAGCGTCATGCCCGATCAACCGGACTTCGTATAATGAGTCGAAGCATTTGTCAGGATGAGGGGTGATAAAGTCTAAATTTAGAGTGGGTCGTTATTAAATCTAACGAGGCTTAAAGAGAATCGACTGGGTGAAAATCAATATTTACATTTTGAAAGTAACCCAATGAAGTTATTCGCGTATTTGAAGTAATCTGCTAATATATGCATTGGACCCCCCCCCCCCCATTTCTATTCCAATGATTTACCGTGAACCACAAAGTTTGAAGTGTACAAGAAATTCTTCATAAATTGGACTGTTCGGTCCCAATTCGAAAAAAAAAACATTGAAGCACTAAAATTCACAAAACATCGATAGTGCAGAAGAATAGCCTAAGGGTCAGGTACAGCATGCTTCGGTGGTTTCATTTTCTCAAACAGGTCTCGGTTGGACGACACGAAAATTACTAAAGTGTGAAGCGGAGGTATTTGGGAGGAGAAATCAACAAAAACCGTACAAGTAACCGAATACATAAATAATGTGAAGTTGTTAAATCTAAAAGTGTCTCCCTCCAACCATCCCCCTCACCGCTTTTCCGCCATTACATAACTATTCGTGGCACAAGAATAGCTCGTTAATTTAATGAGACAAAGAAGAGGGTCCTTTAACCGAATCAAATAATGACGACGTGACAAATCAACCTACCCTCCACCCCCTATCCCTCTTCGGCGAAATGGGTCAACTCTCAGAAGCAGCAAATAATACCGGTTTAAGATGAAGATAAGGTAACGAGACAAGCCCCTTTTAAAATGTATTTCCTGGGATTTTATGTGAGTTTAAGAAAATCGGGGGGAGCCTTTACCCTTCGACGAGTAAACTTTTTTTTGGGTGTCACGATAGCACTCGCCTGGTTGGGTTAAGATGATGGAAGTTAAGGGTTTGGTGGAATGGGTGAGGGGTCGTTCAATAAAAAGGTCCAGATGTCTGCGGGTCAAGACCGATGGCATTCCAAATGTCTCTTCAGTTTGAAAGAAGCGAAATAAAGCTTATTTTCTCAAGCTGCATCGAATAAAAAACTAGTTTCGAGTGATGAATTAAGATTGAATGAAGAGAGCCCAGTCCCCCGCCCAATCACACTCTTGACAGTGTTTATCCTCTCGGAGCTTTTAGGGAGTCAACTGCCTGCTACCTTTAATAACCGTAGGATTTTCAATAGCGTATCAAAGACCCATCCAAATCCCTTAGGAAGAACACAGTAAAACGTTAAAATGGCAAGTTCCCCTACACCTTGTTCTTAATTCAATACACGTCCCACACAGCTGATTAACCACTCCTCACCAACACAGGAATCCTTCGCCTACACCCACTTATTTCACTTCGCCGTACGCAAACAGCAAAATAGGGTGCTTTTCCTTCTCATTACAGTCTAATTAGTTTCTCATTGACTTAAAAGATAAACGACCCGCATAAATCAAGCACTCTTGCTCTCTCTTATATTCATTGAGTCCCTTTTGAGGACTCCTTTTCACTTCCACTCCCCCTCCACCATTACCACTGAAATAAACATCATTTGAACAAATTGAAATTATTATTCTCTTGAAAAAATAGCGGGGCAACCCGAAAATACACAAAATATTCCAAGTAGCTCAACTACGCATAGATCTATTTTTGGTAAAAATTTTACCCCGAATGCATTGATCGGAAGAGGCATAATTAAGGAGGTAGAGTTCACACTTTTGGGAGGTCTATCGTTTAGATTATAAAAAAGAGAATTTTCTAGCTACAACGAAGGGTCACAGAAGCGCGGTGGTCTGCTATAAATCCCCCTCCCTCCCACCAGCCAACACCTTGCTCCCACCGTGACACCCTTTACCCTAAAAAACGGTGCTTCCCATATTATCACGACGTCTCCACCCTTTTTCAACCTCGTCTGCTTACCTTTCACCTTTTCCTCCCTTCTTCTTGAGCACCATTGTACTTTTGATCATATTGAGTATATTTATGGCGGCCATGCATCGACAAATAATAGGTCTAGCAAGGCAGAGGGGGTGAGGGGAGGTACTGCATTTGTGACGCTTAAAAGGTGCAGATAAAAGAGGGGAAAAGGAGAGAATTTTGATGATTAAATAGCGAGAGAAAAAAAATCTGGTTGTTGTATTATGAATAACGTGAAAAAGAGGCATAAATAAAAGTGTTTCAATAGCCTTGAATGAGTAGGGGGGGGGAGGTCGGAAGGAAAGATAAAACCTAGTTAATTGTTTAGATACCTGTTGCATTTTTTTCTTTTAAAGTTTTTATCTAATTCTCAGGAAACATGGCCTTTTAAAGATCACTTAGATATGTTAAAAAACCCCTTTTTTTCGCTCCTCGCCTTCCCACTAAACACCTCTTCTAAAACTCGAAGGTAGAAAGACAGCGCACTCAAGTGGCCCTTGAGAGCACAATCCCTCCCTCTTGGAAATCTTTTTCCTTGAAACATGGAACGCTTTTAAGAGCGTTATATCTTTTAAATGTCTATTATCTACCTACTCGAAATTTCAACAACAAAAAAAATCCGCACGAACTCTAGAATAAAGAGGGAGCATTTAATGAAAATCTGTGAGGCAACCGCGTTTCAAATCTAATACTATGGAAATAAAAAAAAAAAAAAAAAAACACTTTAAAGGTTGAGTGAAGCAAAAGTGGTGCTCGGGAATGCGAAGTATTACCACCACCCCTCCACCAACACCTTTTTTTAATTTGATGCAAATAACTAGGAAGGTTCTTTTCACACACCTTAGCCCTCGGTTTTTTAGAACGTCCACTTACGCATGTGAACCTGGCACAACACATGACAGAAAATTTACCGGGAAATGAATCAATCGTTGTTTTTTTTTTACAGTTTAGTCCAGTCAAACGGTAGTTCCACATAGACAAAAATCTCGTCTTCGATTTTTTTACTTTATTCTATGTTTTTTGGGGTGAGGAACACGAATCTGAAGAGATCCAACAAAATGTTCTTGTGCGTTTTGAGAAAATCGCGAAAAACTGCTCATTTTCTGCACTTTTTCCAGTTTTCTGCTTATAACTCCTTAATGACGCATTCTACGGAAAATGTTACCCTCTCATTTTTTGAAAAGCATTGAATTTTGCGTCGAATCGTTCTTTCATTTGTCACAATTGACCCAGACGTTTCACCGGTATTGATTTTTTTGAAATGGTAATTTCTAGCCACTTTTGTTAAAATTAATAAAAATTACTAAGGCAGCAGCAACTTAAAAACGGCTATTCCAATCGAAAAATATAGCGAAATCAAAGTGGTTTAGAATTGAATTTTTCATGAGTGAAAAGCATTGAAACCTACTAGAAAAATCAGTGGTATCAGTTATGCAACAAAAAACGCGAAAAAAAGCGATCCAAAAACCACGTTTTTCTGCGCATTTTTACCAGTAGCTCGGGAACTAGTAGTCCAATTTTTTTCTATGAAAAACGATCTGAAAGCTGATAAAATTTTCTATCAGACCTATTATACGAAATTTCATTTGAAGATTAACATAAGACAGGGCCATAACGTCAAACAATTTGAAATTTGCTGAAAAAAAAAACCTTTTTTGTCACATTTCGGCCTATAACTCAAAAACTATCCATCCGATTAAACTTTAAAGAAACTCATCTGAAAGCTCGTTAAATTTCCTATAAGGAGTCATGTATAGCGTTTTTATAAAGACCCGATAAGTGGCAATAAAACGCATAAGGAAATTCGCAAAATGAGTAATTTTCCAATAAATCCTTTCTTCAGCCGAACGTTTTTGCCTATAACTATTGAACCAAGCTTCCGACTAAAATTGCACTAACTTTCAGTGAAAGCTAATGAAATTTACAGACAGGAACCATATTTGCCAAATTTTTGAAGGCCCGTAAAATATTCTGTACAGGGCGATGAAAATGGGTTTTGTTTCAGAAAAAGTGGTTACGCCCACCATCTTTGTCCACAAATGTTAAAACTCAACATATCACCAGTACTATAGGTTGCGCCAGAGATTACACCACTCAACTGAGAGCTGAACTACTTTTATTTTCTCTCACAATTATGCCAAAAGCGACTAAAAATGACCATTTCAAAAAATTCAATACCGGCGAAACAGCTAAGTCAATTGTGACAAATGAAAAAAGATTCGACGCAGAACTTGATGCTCTTCAAAAAAGAACAGGGTACAATATTCCGTAGGAAGCGTCATTGAGCAGTTGGAAGCGAAAAACTAAAAAAAGTGCCAAAAATTATTATTTTTTCGCGATTTTTTCAAAACGCACAAGGAAATGTTGTTGGACCTCTTCAGATTCGTGTTCCTCACCCCAAAAAAACATAGAATAAAGTGGAAAAATCAAAGACGAGATTTTTGTCCACGTATGGTATTTTTTTATACGATTTGACTGGGCTAGATTGTTTTGCCGAAATTATTAGGCCAGTCAATATAAACATCAAACATCGCATATATGCATGTAATTGTTTTTTCTTTTGCACATTGTTAGGACCAATGAGAGTAGTTTAAATACTCAAGTTTGCAGCCTTCAAAACCTTGTGCTCAACTCGTCGCACTCGAAAAAAAAACCACGAAATTCCATCAATTTTTTAGGTTGTTAAACAAAAATACCAGAAGAAAGCGTTTTTCGAGCATGACCACAGTATACATTGTTGAAGCCAACTAAATTTGTTACAATTTAAGCCCAGTCCGAGCGTCCTACGTTTGTTATGTTCGGAGATACAGCCAATCAAAAAATATGTAATATCGCCAAAAAGCGAGATTTTATTGATAGGGTCATTTTTCAAGACCCGTAGCACTCAAACATAATGGTCCTACAGAATATCCACGCGAGAATAAATCTTAGGCAGTAACTCAATTTGAATCTGACGCTATTGCCTAAAATTTATTTTCGCGTGGATATTTTATAGGACAGGGTGGCTGGTACTTGGTTGAGCAAAATAATAGGGGTGATTAAACATCCAAAATGCAACAAAAATTGTCTTATGACCTAGGGTCCGATTTCCTTTCCTAGTCGAGATAATAGATTTTTTCACGTTTTTCAGCACATCACTGGTTTTCGCAACAAAAACAGCTGTAACTTGCGAAGCATGCGTCCTAGATTAAATCCAACGACACCAATGAAAAGAGCACACTTTTTTCTGTGTGAAAATGGGCATTTTGTTCAAAGTTAGCGAAAGATTCTTGGAGTAAACTGGGAATATATCAGGATATTTTAAAAAATGTCAGTTTTTGACAACTGTTGAAAGCTAGACTACATTAGCCATGGTGCTCCCAGCGCCCGGTAAATTCCTCTAAAACTGTATGAAGTAATTAAGTTTAATACTTCATGCTTATTTTCCTTTTATGTTTTGCAATGTTTTGAGAAAAATCCATTGATATACCAAAAAATGAGGCAAAAGCTATTTCAAGAAATGTTTTTTGCTTATTCCACTTGAATTTGTCTTTCCTCATAGATGAGCATGGGAAAAGTGAATCAAGCGGAAAAAAAAGTTTTGGGAACGGCTCTTGATCTTCTTGTAGGCACTCAAAATGGGCCTAATTGCCTCATTTTTTGTATAACAATGGATTTTTATCAAGAAATTGCAAAGGACAGGAGACAAAATAAGCATGAAGTATTAAACTAAGTTACTTCATACAGTTTTGGAGGAACTTGCAAGGTGCGGGGGGCACCGTGGCTAATGTAGTCTAGCTTTGAACAGTTGTCAAAAACTGACATTTTTAAAAATATCCTGATATTTTCCCAGTTTACTCAAAGAATCTTTCGCTATCATTAGACAAAATGTCTTTACTCACACAAAAAAAGAGTGCTCTTTTCAGTGGTGTCGTTGGATTTAACCTAGGACGCTTACTTCCTATGTTACAGATGTTTTTGTTGCGGAAACCCGTGATGTGCTAAAAAACAACAAATTGATTATCTGAACTAGGAATGGAAATCTGACCTTAGGTCATAGGAATTTTTTTTTGCATTTTGGGTGTACAATGACCTCTCTCATTTTGTTCAACCAAGTACCAATCACCGTGTATTTGAGTGCTACGGGTCTTGAAAAATTACCCTACCAATAAAATCTCGCTTTTTGGCGAGATTAGGTATTTTGTTGATTGACTGTATTTCCTGAACTAACAGACCCTGGATGCTCGGGCATGGCTTAAATTGTAGCAAATTTAGTTGGCTTTAACAATGTATACTGTGGTCATGCTCGAAAAACTCTTTCTTCTGGAATTTTTGTTTAAAAACCCAGAAAAAGTGATGAAATTTCTTAGTTTTTCGAGTGCCATGAGTTAAGCACAAGGTTTTGAGGGTTGCAAACTTGAGTTTGAAAATTGGGCATAATTGAAATGGGTGATTCTACATCACATGTGGGTCAAAAATGACTATATGGACCATGGTCCGAATATCAACCGTTTCTGAGAAATCGCAGTTTTCCTGAATTTCGATGCATCAGGCGTTTTCTTCAAAACTCGGTCGGTATCTTAGCAACCATCGATCCTAGGAAAATTTCAAGGACACCGCTGGAATAAGTACAAAATTCCCTTTAAGATGATCGTAAAGTTGGGGTAATTCGTGAAATTTGGACGCCCTTAACGCTCGCCTGGTTAGCCGCAAGGATTCAAGGGTGGCTGCCAACTGTCACTACCATACCCAATCTCTCCTTTGGCAGATAATTCGTTGAGATCGGTGGAAACAGACCGTGATACTCAAACACAAAGCCAACTGCTTAGGACGGGGGCTTAAATAAATGACTAAGTCGTACGACCCTTGGGGGGGGGGGGCAAAAGAGAGAGAGTGAGAGAGAGAGAGAAAAAAACATGAGGAATACAAAATTTAAAACCGCTTAGAATTCCTCACCAACCTGAGTGACATGAAGAGAATTTTTTGAACGAATTTTTCCCGTTCTATGTCAATCGCAAACATGCGTTTCTAAACGATGTAGACAGGGGTTTCATGTATTTTGAACTGTAGCTCCAAGAAAAGAAGGACAAAACCCCGAACCAAGCAGATCATTTGAAAGCTTAATAATTGTAGAAGTTTTTCCTGTAGTCCTACTCTTCCTCCGAGAGCTGTCAGTAAAATTACAGCTGGCTGAATTTCAAGTAGGATTAGAGAAATTCTAGGAAGCGGTTATTCAGCCGAGCGTTAAGGGCGTCCAAATTTTACAAACTATCCTAAGATTACGATCATCTTAAAGGAAATTTGGTGCCCTTTCCAACGGTGTCCTTGAAAATTTTCCAGGATCACTGGTTGCTAAGCAACGTCAGAGTTTTGAAGAAAACGCCTGATGCATTGACAATCAGGAAAACTGCGATTTTCTCAGAAACGGTCAATATTCGGACCATGGTCCAAATAGTCATTTTTGACCTATATATATGTTATGTAGAATCGTAAGTTTTCCATTACGATAACACGATTACTCCAGTAAGTTGAATTTTTCCTAACCTGGCACTTTATAATTTCAGTTTTTGAAAACTGTAGAGTAAAGGTTTGAAAGTGACATGAAAAGTTTTTGACGTGTCAGTTTTCTATAATCTTGTGCAACCTTTAAAATGTTATCACCTCATTCGTGATTATATAGAAATATCTTAAGATATGTTTGTTTTTTTTTTTGTCAAAAGAATAAAACTGGGTAGGTAATGCACCACTTACTAATCTTGTAATGTAATCTTCTATTTTCTCCCTAAACTAGGCACTAAAAGAGGGGGAAATGAGACATAAAATTATCTTGCAGCACATTGTCTATTAATACACACCCTCCAAGGTGATTAAACTTTCTATAGGTGCCGCAGATCTTCGGCCATTACTGTCCTTCATCTACGTCACGAGCAGTCCCAAGTGCCTTTGCGCTGGATCTAGTACATTACTCATTGTTATTGGGCTGTGATTTTTGAGCATTCATAACCGTCAATTTCAAAATTAACTTGTTTTGCTGCTCTAGGGTGAGCAATCGAGAGCAATGGACTGCTGGTGACGTCAGACTCCACCCCTCCCGACCGATCGGCAGGGGGAAATCTGCGGTCTGCGGCACCTATAGTAAAGTTTAGTCATCTTGCACACCCTCTATTTCTTATCAGTGCTCGCTGTCGAATATGCATTTAAAAAAAAAAAAAAAAAAAAAAAAAAAAGCATATGTCGACGAGCTAAATTCACGCAACCTGACACATAGAAGGAATCGTTTGTTTCGCGGCATATTCTGTCTTACTATGGCTTGTTTACGTTTGCTCAGCCAACATTATCATTTTTTTTACCATTTCATGTAAGATTTTTTCGAAAAAAATCAGGAAGAGTGTCGGGCTTATTCACGCAACCCGACGCAAAGGAGGAATCGTTTGTTTCGCGGCATATTCCATGATAGATCTCGTTTGTTTACGTCTTTTTAGCCGACATTTTAATTTGTTTACCATTTCATATACGATCTTATTTTTTAAAAACTGTCTGCGTCGGGCGAAGTTCACGCAACCCGACACATAGCCGAAATTGTTTGTTTCGCGGCATATTTCGTCTTGATCTCGTTTGATTACGTTCGTTTAGTCAACATTTTCGTTCGTTTGGCCTCCTGAATAACCCTGTTCGGTACGAACACTTTTGTGTTAAGCTAAGTCCAGGCACACCTGACACATGACCGCAATCGTTTGTTTCGCGGCATATTCCGTCTATGGCGTTCACACTATAGTCGATTTCAAGAAACCCACGCTAAGTCTGATAAATTGATGTTGTATGATGTCCAGCTTTCGAAGATGATTATGTGATGCCTGGGCATAAAAAACTGATCCGTAGTCCAATAATGAGCGAATAGTAGCTCTGTAAAAGGTCAACATAATTTTGGGGTCTGCTCCCCAGCGACAGTGACTGACTATCTGCATTACATTGATGTATTTTTCAGCCTTTGTAACAAGCTGGTTGATGTGTTTCGACCAATTAAGTTTACAATCCAGGGCCATTCCTAAGAATTTGACTTCGTCACGTACAGGGTCTGTAAAATCTCCACTGTTGACAGAATGAGGCAATGGGAAAGCTCCTGACCTGGGCAAAGTACGGATTTTGAAGGGGATATGTCAGGGCCGATTTTTAGAAAAGCTGATCTTAGAGCAAGGATTCAGTCCTTGAGCTAATTTAAGGACTTCTCAGGTGTCGTGCTTTTTGCGTTGAGGCATATATCATCTGCGTATTGCAGAATTTTAACTCCATTCGGGAGAGAACTCTCTACATCTCGTCTGTACAAGGTATAGAGAATGGGACTTAAGATATCTCCCTGTGGTAAGCCTGACCGAGACAATCGAGGTCCAATCATTTTGTCACTTGTTAATACAAGGATTCGACGTTCACCAATTAGACCCATGATTAATTTTACAAAACTATGGCTTATCCCCACATCGAGCATTGATAGGGCCAAAGTATGCAGATCAACATTATCAAAAGCGCCTGTAACGTCAAACATCGCGGCGACCAGAGTTTTGTTTTCGGAAAATGATACTTGAATATTCGTGATTAATTCAGCTATACTACCGGTGCAAGAGCGACCCTTTCGAAACCCAAACTGACTTTGGGGGAGTACCCTGTTGTGTTTGAGCCAGTATTCGAGTCTATTTTTTAGGATTCTTTCAAAGGTCTTAAGGACGCGTACAAGAAGACAAGGATATGGGTCGATATGATTCACTAGTATTGTTGTTCAAAGAGCTAGATCCAGGAAAAATGTTTTTCTTTTGCGAAAAAAAACCGCGAAATTTGGTATTTTAGATAGCAATATCAAAGAAATTGATTTTTTTGGGAGCCAGGCTTGCTAACATTTTGGTGATCGCACACATTTTGGCCGTGAAAAGGTCTTGCCCTATTTTCACGAATCCAGGTCGGGCCAGTGAGCTGCGGGCAATTTGGACTTCGAACCCACCGGTTTTGTGCCCCTCGCTCACGGGAAAATTCGTGTGGTAAAACCAAAGCGGCCAAAAACGCGGAAATCACAAGGAGAACTTCAACGGCTCGTCCAGTCGTCCGATCAAATGTCCGACGTGAGACCACGAGCTACGCAG
Organism: Corythucha ciliata; assembly: GCA_038030265.1. NCBI lineage: Eukaryota > Metazoa > Arthropoda > Insecta > Hemiptera > Tingidae > Corythucha > Corythucha ciliata. The sequence continues at coordinate 12,172,751 of CM075938.1, forward strand.
TTTGGTCCAATTTAAAATTGCTGGCAATATTTACAAAAATCTCCCGGGCCACACCTTGCGATTTTTTACGATTTTTGTGTAATTTCAGCGGGGCGCGTTTTATGAGTCTCCTGGGCCTAAAAGAGCCAAAAATACCCAAAATGAAAGAGCAGCCGTCAGCACACTCACAAAGTGTTATATTCCGACCCATAATCCATCAGTGATGTGATGCTTCATCCCCCCCCCCCCCGGGGGCCATATTGACACGGGTCAGGCATAACCTAGAAAAGTCAGGCCGTTTTAAATAAGCCCGAGAAATTTGGAAAGACAGGGAAATTTGCGTTGCTAAAGTCATGGGGGGGGGATCACTCAAATTGAGGAGCGGACCTCCACAGAGGCTTTCTATAGACGAAAATTTGGCCGGAAAACGTCAATTTTTTCTCCAAGGAGGGTATGAAGGGGGGGGGGGGACAGATGCTTAAAACAAGTTGGATCAGCGGCCGAAATGAACAAATGAACGTTTTGGCTATTCAACGGGCCTTTCCAGCCTTGAAATTGTAAAAATTGTGTTTATTAAACTTCAATATTGGGCACCCGAGTTGATTACTCCCAGTTGGTGCGAGAGGCTCCTCGTTTTTGCACGCTTTCCCTAGCTTCGTAAGGGCGACTTGGGTCAAACGGTGTGGGAAGGGGGAATTCGATTAAAAAATAAATGAAATGTACAAACTCTTCAAAAAAGGTAGTCGAGAATTAATTTAGGAATGGATTTTACTCCGTCTGGGAGATATTGTTTGCCAACTAATTGCATCAAAGGTCCATTAATCACTCCGCTATAAAGGCCGCGACAAAAAAAAAATAAAAAAAAAAAACTGCGAGGATTTAGGAGGATATAAGCGAAACACCCTCTTTCCTTCCGACCTATAAATATGCTTGAGGCAATGCTTTTTATTAAATGACCCGCCTTTTCTGGATGTCAATTGAATTTTGAAGTTTGATGCGTTGATTGAAGTAACTGTTAGAACAACGCTATTGTGTGTACCCCTTCATCAAATAATCACTTTTGTCGGTGAAAATCCCGTTAAAATGAATAAAAGTTTGTACAATTCTCAGCTAGTTTTGGTCTCTTCGATTCAGTTTGTAACGTCATTGAGTGGGTAATGTTGTTTCGCGTTCGAATCAACTCGTATCGAGGAATCATTTCAGACCTGAACAAGCTTTCCAAGCGTTGGCTCGTTTGGTTATGGTGTTTTGTAGGGAGGGGGGAGAGAGTATTTGCATTTAAACCGAAGAGTAGTAGAACGATGGGGAACAGAGTACAGAGCTTCCTCTCGTGGTTGTTGTAGAGAGAAGGTTTTACAACGTACGCCAAACCATGTCACCTGTTTTTAGAATTCACTCTCCTCCGAGAGAGGGGGGGGGGCTTCTCCTCCTCCTCCTACTCCTTCACCACATCCACCATCCATCGACACACAGCGAGATGTATCGTCATCGTAAGCAAAATAGACTGGTGGAAGGAGATGGTTTGAGTTTGTGAGACGGATCCCGGGTGGTTGGGGGGGGGGGGCACGGACTTCCTTTCCCTGTCTCGCTTTCATGCAAAACCCTCTTCTTTCCTCCCCATTGTCCAACAACGCAGAAAACCCAGAAAGATATTGGTGTTGGTGGTATGAGTCGACCGACTTTTGTTGCCCTTGTTAAAACGAAAAAGGCACCGTCGTCGGCAGTGTGGGGTCCCGCAAATTTCAATTTGCATTAACACAAGGGTTTTATCCCCTTCCTTACATTCTACTCAATTCCCAACGGGCTCCGTTGAATCATATTTAGAAAGAAAAAAATTGTTTGAGGAACATATTTCGTTTTTTCATAAAGAGCAGCGTTGGTGGGGGGTGTCAAGAGCATAGATTTTTTTTTTTGCTATTTCAAACCTCAATGTCGTGAATTTTCATACTTTTAAAGGCCGAATTTCGTGGATTTAGCTCCTACTGAAATCCGTTTCTCAGACTCCGCTAGTTCAAATAACAAAGGTGGATTATTTACAAAGAAAATTCACGGATTTTGAAGGGAAAAAGTTCTTCCCCCACCCTCCAACTGAACAGAAAATCAATTTGCCGCAAATCATAATATGTATAGATCCACGTTTTGGGTTGAAAGAAGCTAAATCCGCGAAATTGCGTATTGAATGAGTCAAAAAGCGTGAACTTTTGGTTTTTGATGCAGTAAAACCAGTGCTGCAGTTGAAAAGAGATGAAATCCACCGAGTCTAGCTATCGCGATGACTCGAATCAATGGATTTCATTGCTTTCAACCCTATTTTCACTTATTTAGCATTTAAAGCCACATCGACGATGCATCGTCTCGTTCATACCAATAGAATATCTTATGTATACCTACTTGAAAAAAATGCCCCCCAAAAAAGTTCAATAGCGCTTCAGTTCAGCTTAAGTTCAGCTTAAACAAACCCGGCATCAAACAGTACGAGAAAGGGTCAAACATTAACGAAACATATCATGGTCTCAACATGATTACTTCTGGGACGGCTTAGGGTATCCGTATACGAAACGAAATGCACTCTTTCCGACCGCCAGCTGCCGGAGCGATTTTTTTTTTTTTTTTAATGTAATGTTACGAAATGTTAAACAAACGAAAATATGACTAAACAAAAGTAAACAAACGATTTTACCCCAGTAAGTTTGCTTTTTAAAGTGCCCGAGGGGCTAAACAAACGAAGATGTCGGCTAAACAAACGTAAACAAATGATATTGTGACTGGAAATGGCGAAATTGGCCGTTTTTGGAGGCAACTTAGCTGCAAACAAAGAGAAAAAGAGACGGAAGGGGGGAATCGCTAATTCAACGATGAAAAAAACACCAATTCGAAGCTAAAATTGTGAAAATCACTAATTCCCCGATAAAACTAAGAAAAATCGCCCACTCAAAGCTAAAAATTTTCAATTTTATCAGCATTCGCCGGTAAAATGCGGAGAAATAGCCGCCAAACTACACCATTAAAAGCTGAACTAACTGCGAAATTGTAAGTTTCGGGTCTAAATATCCCGCAAATTGAAATAAATGGTCTTGCGTGCCCTATACGCGAAAACCTTCTTCGAGGCTCTAACTTTCGCGAAATCGCCAATTTCTGGACTTTATTTCAAGGATCTGTCGTGGTGACCACGGAACCTGGGCTTGCCGGCCGCGACAGTACCCAAAGTCGTCTGACAAATAGCCGCATAATACTGCAAAATTTCGAAGGAAAATGTCCTCTAAATCATGATTTTACGAGAAATTCACGAATTATACGTAATATTGACAATTTTGTAAGTTTCACATCACAAATTTCAGTGAAACTACAAGTTTCAGGGCATTTTGGGCGTGAAATTTTACGTTTGAATATGAATTTATTTCTTCTATAAAAAAAAATTGAAAGGGTTTGCACGATCAGTTCCCAATTTGAGCGAAATTACAAGTTTCCTGGCTGATTATACTCGTCATTGGCAGTTTCGGGCCTTCGGGTCTTGATTCGGGCGAAAATGCAAGTTTCGGGTCTTAATTTCTGTGAACTTGTAAGTTCGGGTCGGAATATCCACAAAATTGCTTCGTTTCCGGTCTTTATTTTGGCGAAATTGCCAGTTTAACGTAAGTTAATTTCACGAAATTGCTACAAACACGCAGGAACACGGTCTAGCCTGCTCCGACAGAGCTCAAAGATTGCAACATTTCGTAGGCAAATATCTGTGAAATTAAAAGTTTCCTGGCAGAGTCTCACGTCTTAATTTCATACATAATGCAAGTTTCAGGGTCTTTGAAATTTTGAACATGAACTAATTTGTAATTGATATTTTTAGTGAGTCTGCAATGTTGGGGTCCACATCTGAGCGAAATTACAAGTTTCCTGGTTGAATATACGCGAAACTTTTAAACAAGATTGCAGTTTAGAGGCAATTTTGTAGCGGCAGAACCCTGGCCCCATATCTCCCCATTTCAGGCCTGACAATTACGCACAAAATTTGAAGTTTCGGATCTTATTTCTGTGAAAATGTAAGGTTCGGGTCTTAATTTCAGCAAAATTGCAAGTAACGGGCCTCAATTGCGGAGAAATGGCAATTTTCGGTGCTGAATATCCGTGAAATTGCAAGTTAGCAAATTTGTTTGTGAGCTCCGGACCCTGGGCTAGCCCTGGGTCAGCGTCGCAGGACGACGAGACCCATTTGTCGTACCCCGGAACAAAATCGCTACGTTTTAGAGACTAATATGGTCGAAACTGGATGTTTCAGGCCCTAATGTCAGCAAGTTTTAGGGCTAATTGTTTTTAGAGGTCGGCTAGCCAGCCCCGACTGCGCCCATATCCAGACAAAAAGCCGCGTAATTGTAACATTTATAAAGATGAATTTTCGTGAGTTCCTACATTCGAGTCCTAATTTGAGCACAATTCCAAGTTTCCAGGCTGAATAACCGTGAAATTGGAAGTTTCGGATCTTCGGGTGTTAATTTAATTGAAATTGCAAGTTCAGGGTCATACGTAGCTTAAAGCAAAATTGTACGTTTTTGGGCCTTCCCAATCGGGCGGATCCAACAGGCTTAGCCCACCCCTGACAGAGTCTGATGAAAACCCAGGAAAGAAAATTGGAAGTCTCGTGGCAACGCCTCAATTCCATTGAAAAATGCTCGTTTCGGGTCCTAATTTTGGTGAAAATGCAAATTTCGAGTCTTCATTTCAACAAAATAGGAAGTTTCGGGTCTTAATTTGAATAAAATTACAAGATTTGGTTCTTAATTTCTGCGAAATTGCAAAACCCGGAGCCTATTTCCAAACTTGCCACTTTCTCCCGGTCTAGCCGTCTCTAAAATCGCCCAAAGCGTTATGAACAAACAGTAAAAATCATACCATTCGGAGCCAAAAAAAATAAAAATGAATTCCTGGCTGAATATTCGTTAAATGAACATTTTCGGGCCTCAATTTCACAGTGAAATTGACAGTTTAGGGCAAGCAAAATTGCCATTTTCCGGACCTATTTTGTGGCCAGGCTGGCCGGGTAACATGAAAGCGCTAAAAGCCTGACGAAACCCCATGGGAATTAGGAAGTTTTCTGGCTAAATATCCGCTTGATTGCAAGTTTCGGGTTTCATAAGACGCAAGTTTCGGGTTTCATAAGACGCAAGTTTTGCGTCTTAATTTCGGATAAAATTGCAACTTTTGGAGTTTTTTTACCTTTAAAGTCGAGTTTTTTCTCCTACGTTTCACTTTTTCTTTTCTGTTTTCACCGAAAGCGTGTCAACTTTGATTGAAAAAAAAAAACAACAACGAAACAAAACACAAAGGTTTTTAGAAACTACGAAATACCCAACGAGTCAGAAGAGTTAGTTCAGCGGCGAAGGAGTGCTGTAGTGCATGTACGCGATCGTCTGTCGTGGTGTGAGAGGAGGATGGGGGGTTGAAGGTGTCAGGAAAGGGCTAGGATGTAATTGATGGTTCCCACGAGCGTGCCTTTGGAGGATGCCAAGAAGGAACGATTTATTCGTTTTTTTTTTACCGTTAGAGAGAGGAAATAAAGGTTATTGAGGTAAGAGTGGGATGGCGGGGGAAGTTGAAATTGTCTGTTGTTGAGGCGCTCACGAGCAGGGAATAAAGCGGAGGCTGCCGCACTGATTTTTACTCATTTCCAACGCGGAGGAATATTACAGAGAGAAATTATTTTGGAGAGTTTTCAAAACTTTTGAAAAATATTAGGGCTGGCTACGTATTCGAGGGGGGGGGGGAGGAGTTTTCGTATGCCAAAGGTTTGTTTGTTTTCAAACTGTTCGCCCATCTTTCTTGTCTCACGTCGCGGGAACGGAATGAATTTCATCCCGTCCCAGCCAATTCCTATTCGGGGTGGTTCAGACCTGCTCCTGCAAGACTTCAACACAGGTAATTGAGCTGAGGGTGAATTTCATTGGAAATTTATTTAAATTTCGCTTGGAGTATTACAGCGAGAGGAGGGGTGTCTTTCTATTGGTGAGGGAAATAATCGAAAAGTCAGAAACCCTTGACCATCATATTCGATGTTTTCCGCTACAAATACCACAGAGAGGCACATCTATGACGACATTTGCACAGTGTAAACGTCTGATCGATGTCTGTGCCCCACCCGTCACTCTAACCATAGAGTCGACCCATTTTTCTCAATTCCCTAGTTTTTTTCTCACACTCTCTTTCTAAATACTTAATGCCACGATTAAAACTCTTCGATCGCGTTCCCCTCGTCAATCTTCACTATTGTAAAGAAACTTTTTTTTTTCTTGAGTATCTCAACGCCAGACTGAAAAAAAGTTCGCTGAAAAACGGCAAGATTGCAATAGTTGCCCGTGAGAAGGGGGGGGAGGGGAGGCAAGAAAGCGTGCCATGAAAACTTGTTGTCGGATAAAGCCACTTTTAAGCCTCTTTTGAAAAACTTGGGCCTCGTCATGAATAACAAGTGTCTCTTTTTCTTCCATGGGAAAGTCACATCAGAATTGTGTCATCGAGAGGGGTGGGGTTGGAGACAATTAAAAATAATTGCTAGCGATTGAGCCCTATGCCAGACTTTCATTTCTTGCTCGATTGGCAGGTTCTCAACTGTAGGGAAAAGTGTCAATAAGGGGAAGGTTTTTCTTTCTTTTTTTTTCGGTATGAAAAAGAAGAATAAAGGGAGAAAGAAAAAAACTATGAGAGCACTAGGAAAGGAAATGACAACAAAAACTGCACCCCGGGGATTTTATTACTTTTCTGAAGCCTCCCACCGCTTTAGGAGAACCTTCAAGGGCCCTTTAAATAGGTTGTAAATCCGCGGCTATGTAGCTGAAAGGTAAGAAGGGCTGGGTTAAAGGTAAAAATAAGAAGTTATGTGATGAATTGGATGGTGGATGGTGATGGTGAAAGCTATATAGGGCGTAGTACCTTGGAAGGATTTTTTTTTTTTTTTTTTTTCACTCCCTTTTTTTTCCTTCTCGACAGAATCGATTCGATATAACACAGTCTCCACTTTTCTAATACGCTTTGAAAAGAGAAGGACCGAAACCCTTCCTTAGAGAGCAACTAAAGGAATTTAGGAATCCGATTGTCAAGGCAATCTCCTGAGTAGATAGAATGCCTCACCAATACTCAAGCTGAACCCCTTCCTATCACACTTACTCGCCTTTTCCCCTTCTTTGAAGCAAATAAACCTCCCCGAAAGCTCGATTTGAAATAATTCAAAGTATTTCCGGAACGCGAAAACTCCAGCTTGAGCCCTTACAAAGAATCTGAATTTTTGAACTGATTAATAAAACAGCTATGACAGAAGACATTTCTCACATCCACTCTAACCCTTCCCAATATACACCGCCAAACTTTCTGAGTAAATAAAACGGCATGAGTGTAGTTTGAGTGGGTTGGCGGTGGAAATGGAGGAGGAGTTAAGTCCTAAAGAGCTGTATGTGGGGGGGGAGGGGGTGAACTTTCTAAAGTGGGTTCCTTTAACGAGGAACAAAGCCGCGTGACAAGATCAAAGGGAACCTCTAAAGGGGTTGGAATGACAGAGAGAGGTGAGGTCGAATAAGAGTTCTATAACCCAAAAGCTTCCTATGTAGATACTGCGAAGGCTTTGGAGACGCGAAGGACTTATTTCCGCGTCTCGCTCTAAAGCTAAAATGTGGATCAAAGAAGAAAAGGGGGAGTTGAGAAAATGTCGATAAATTAATTTGAATATTATGCAACAGAGAATAAAAACAGTCAAAAAGTCACTAAAAAGAAAGTTATCACTGACTGGAATGGCTGGAATTCCAACGCACAAAACAAATTACTCAATTTACTCCCCGGTTAATTAGTGTGAAATCGAACAAATACCGCTTCAAACGCCACCTTAAATGCTGAGGCATAGGTGTAAACGTTCGTATCGTTTGTTTGAAGCTCCACGCACAATGGAACAGGGTCGCTTGGAGCATTGTAGCGACCATTCTATGGAGTTAAAACGTATAATTAACTTCAGGGTAGGTCATCTCGTTCACCTCTTTCTCGCTCAATCCCTCCTCCAATGTCATTCTCTCTCATTCTTGACCCACCGCCCGTCGACTTTTAACACCCCGAAAAGAGATGATGACATTGGCTGTGAAGGGGGGCTCTTCCCTTTCCACACCCATCCAACTTTTTTTTTGTCAAGGTTTTTTTTTTGTGATGGATGTGCTTCGTAATGGTAGGTACATGAAATTCTGTGAGGAAAAAAAAAACTTTACCGATCAATGTAACTTTCCTGCTCCCTCAACGACACTTGTTTTCAAGCCTTCAATTTTGGGCGACTTTATTTTGCCATCACACAGCTTTTTTTAAAAAAAAATCAAGACTCCTCAAATTGTGGGAGGTGAGGTGAAGGGATGAAATTGTCTTCGTCTTTGTAGTCCAGACTTTTAAGAAACATGGAGTTCCGCGATTACTGTTTTCAGCCTTCCCTGAATCGCTGGCGCTCTCTCCGGATTCCCTTCATTTGTCAAAGAGGAGACGTGAATGATAGGGGGGTGGGGTCGATAAAATAATGAGAAAGGCCTGAAACTTACGTGGAAAGGATTTCATCTTTTTGTCTGAGGACTGGAGGTTTCATTACAATGCTATGACCCTCAAAGCCTGAGAAGTCGTGCGGGAAATAGACTAACCTCGCTGACAGTTAACTATAACAGCAACGTTTTCACCATAATGAGACGGACGCTACTTGAAATGATATTTTTCCACGTATTTTTCCTAGCGATGGGTACAAAATGATACAAAAATGAATTATCTGCTGCCGTCAGAACTACCAAAAGGGGACAGGGCAGAGTGGCTACCCCTGAAACCCACTTCAAGCAGCTCAACGTATTAGAATGGACAAAAAATGGGAAATATATGACTTTGATTGTACAATTGTACAATGGTGATCAGGGGCGGTTTTATGTGGATGACAATAAGGGCGATCGCCACCCCCATCAGCTCAACCACCCTCAGAGAAGCGGGGAAGGGGGCAGATAAAAAATAACGGAAATTGAAGAGATACAAATGAGAGAGAGAGAGCAAATCAGATATCTAGATCCTAGAACTGAGAAGTTGGAAAACGATTACAAACTTAAGTTTGTATTTGAAGGAGTAAAATCAAAAAAAAAAGAAGAAAAAAAAAAAAAAGGTTCGAATCAGCCAAACCCACGAAATTTTGCTTTTGAAAGAGCACATCCCGCGAAATTCGGGTTTAAAGGCCTCGCCACACCGAACGCCACACGCGGAAAAACTTATTGTAACGGGGTATCCCCCACCCACGTTGTCATGGTTTTTTGGCGAGCGGACCAGTCCGCGTGGCCGTTCGCGTTTAGTGTGGCGAGGCCTTAAATCAGGATTCACATGGAGCGGAACGAGTGCGGAAGGACGGAAGACAGAAAAACCAGTGGAGGGGCTGGAGGAGTCGGCAAGAGAGTTTACATGAAGCAAGCGGTTTCCATGGTGGACGGAATCATAACCTTCCTACTGAAAGCCTCTGTGATCTGAAACCTCTCACATCTTGTTGATGGTGTTTTTCTTTTCTTCCAAAATTAAAATTGTGTGTGCGTTATCATTGTGTTGTGCTCGGGTGTTGAAATGATTGATCGGTTGAACATCGTCTACGTAAGTAGTTCCTATCAACATTCCTGTTCCCTGCGCTTGCGCGGACCTCGACGGAACGTTGAGGCGGTATAAAAATGTCTTCCGCCGACCGCTGTCCGTCCTTTCCGACAACATGGCGGCCACCCGGCCCCCAACAGCCAATCAGGATTGCGTTCCGTCCTTCCACTCTTCCGCTTTCCTCGCGCATTCCGCTCCATGTGAATCCACCTTTGTAATAGCCAAAATTACAAAATTTGTCCTTTGAGTCTTACTCAAATCCATAAAATTGGTTGGGTGGGGGGAACAGCGTTCGAATTAGTAAAAGCTGCGAAACCGATTTTAGAAAGAGGTAAAACCACGGTATTTTGTTTTTGAAAGAGGAAAAATACGCAAAATTTTCGCTGAAATGGCATAAATTCTGTTTTGAACAATCCAAATCCACGACTTTTGGTTATGGAAGAGCAAATTTCCGAGAGCGAAAAAAACGCTAATTCGCGGGGAAAATAAAGAAAAAGTGCTAATTCACGGGTAATATTGGGGAAAATCACTTTTTAACGGCTAAAATCAAGTACTCACGGCTAAAGTGGAGAATATATTACCAAAAGAAAAGCGCCTAGAGGCTAGAAGTATGGAAAGGACAATAAATTTTTAGCTTCTGAAGGCAAGGTCGTGGCTCAAACTGCGAAAAAACCCTAATCCATCTATCTAAAAGCGAAACAAATCTCTCTAAATCACAGCTAAAACTAAGAAACGTTGCTAATTCATGGATGAAATTGAGACAAATGGCTAATTAGCGGCTGAAATAACGAAAAACACGAATTCACTTCAAACTTCAGATACATCGCTAATTCACGGTGAAAAATCGCTAAAATGACAAAAAAAAACGCTAATTCGCGGCTAAAATGGACAAAAATTAAGAAGATGTGCTGAAGTAAAGAGATTACCATTGCCAATTCGAGGATAGAATTGAGAAAACGTCAATTCGCGGCTTCTGGAGGTAACACCGTGCAAGAAAGTCAAGAAAATCACTAAGCGTTAGGTGATTCGCGGCAACAATTGGGGGAACTTTAATTCGTTGATGAAACGTTAAAAAATCCTTAATTAGCAGCTGAAATGAGGAAAAACTCTAATTTGCCGCTAAAATCAATTTTTTTTAGCCGCGAATAGTTCGTTAAGTCACTTTGTTACGGTTGCGAATGGTCGAGTTTGATATTTGTAGGACGTGCATGGCTGGCCGTAGGTTAGCATAGGGCCTAACACTAATAAATTTGATATTTTCAGGGAACGGATCGTCAGTCTTGCCATTTTAGGATCAGAATGGTCATTTATGGGCAGTTTCATATGGAACGGAATGGTACCAAATGAGTTAAACAATTTTTGTGCCAGAATAGTCATTCAACCATTTTTGAGCACTATTGATCAGTTTGCCCATTTTTGGAGCGAGAATAATTAGGTGAAGCCTGGTTGGCCATTTTTATGGCGTAATTCCTTATTTTAACCTCAGAAAATTCCTAATTTTTGGCTGTTGTTTTTTCAACTTGTAAACCTTCATTGAACTACTACAGCTACGGTGTTTTTTCTTGAGCGCATTTCGGGTCAATTCCCGGTGCCTCTCAGCATTATCACTTCACCTCCAAGACCAGACACCAACCAAGTGTTTCGGGGCTGTAAATTGCAAGTTTGCAATTGTTTTTTGTGGGCTCAGACCCCGGGCAGGCCGGCCACGACGGACGGCGTCATAGGCCGACGAGGCTAATATGCTGCAACTCGGACAAAATTTCAACGTTAGAGGCACGTCGTGAATAAGTAATAGGCTACGGTACAGAGGTTCAAGTCTGACTACAAATCTCAGTAAGCTAACACAAAAGGTCGCAGTTGCAAGTGTGATGGATGGTGATGACTACTGAGGATACTCAAGAATTTTTAACTTGGACACACAGCTTCCCTTCCCTCTCCATCGAGCCCTTCCCCACGACATTTACCACCTCTTGAACATGCCATTCACTCTAGAAAACTCGTTAATAACATAACTATCGCGAAGGGCGTATAGAATGCGAGTAATGATATTAAATCAAACTCGACGAACATCGGCCGTTTATTCGTTGCTCACAAAATCCAAAAACCGTAAAACGACGCGAAACTGGCGGGAAAAAAATTGGGTCCTCCGTGTCCCTTTGGCGCAGTGGATAACACGTTGGACTTTTAATCCAAAGGTCGTGAGTTCGATCCCCACAAGGGTAATGGCCTCAAGCGGAACATTTTTCAATTTTAATTGCCCTTGCGAAGAAACAATGAATGTAGCCTAAAAAACACCTTTTTTAGTGTTTTTTACCGAGTTCTCATCATGCGAGGAAGAGGGAGCGATGTAAGTTTTAAAAAACATTATCCCCCCCTCAAGGCTTTTATGCCAATAAGCCGTGACCAACACTGCACAGATCGGCCATTGAAAAGTTACCCATAACTTAGGGCCTTGGAAAATGTTATTGAATTTTTTTTTATAGCATAATAAGGAGAATAGGAAGCCAAGCCTGGAAGAACAAAAATGACTAGGAAAACTAAACTTGTTACGAATATCGATGAACAAGAGGGAATCGAACGGTAAAGAAGAAAGGAAAGTGGGGAGGTAGAAGATGGTCTTCGAATTTTTTTTTTTTTTTTTTTTTAAAGCGGTCGGAACGGGAAGAAAGAGGCTTAAAAGACGTGCCCTCCGGCATTGACGTGAAGGGGCGGTAGACCGTCATTTTAAGAGAGACATACTGTAAAAAGGAAAGGGTCACGTCCGACCCAGTTCCTCACTCACACTCCTCTCGTTTATGCCCCCCGTTCCATCTACACAAGGGCATCTCGAAACAATATCGTTATCCGATATTAGACCGCCGGGCCTCGAAGACCTCTTTTGCCTTTTCCACCCTTACACACCCCTCATCAATCCCTTGCACCATTTTTTTTTTTATCCTTTCTTTTCATCGCAATTCCTTTTCAGAGACCCCCACCCCCACCACCAACAACCACGAAGATTGTCCGAGTTGTCCGCCTTGCAGTGATTTTCAAAAGAAACAAATAAATGTTTATATAATAGTCGATGAAGGGTGAGGAGTAACCTTCCAACAATGGATAGATGAAGCATAACCACGACCGTGTCCCTTTATAAAAAGAAAAGGGGGTTGACTACAAGGAACGTTTATATTCAAATTTTACCCCCAACTCAACCATCTCTGTTCCTTTGGATCATGAAAGATGTTTTGTCAAGGAACGAGCCCTTATTGGAGAATGCTTTCATGTCATATCTAAAACCAAAAACCACTCAACTTTCTGGCCGAAGTCTCCGGGCGTGTCAACTCGTTTTCATAGCTTACAGAAACATTTTATTGTGTCAATAGCGAAAGTCTAATTTTGAGGATAATAAAACAACTTCCATTCTAGTATACGTATCTATAGTCAAAATCTCGACTCCAGGCTACCAAAGAAGAAGGAATGAGCCAGCTCCAAAAAAATTGCATTTATAGAGAAGCCGGAACATGAAAATTGGCTCTTCGTGTGAGCAACCGACGGAATTGTTTGATTTTTAATTGGGTGAGTCAATCCGCGAAATTAGGCCTTTCGCCTTTGGTTGGGCTTTTGGGCCAACCTTGCGAAATTTTACTTACGAAAGGAGCCAGACCCATGACATGGCTCTTTTAAATGAGCCAACACCGTGGAAGTTTTAATTTTGAAGATGTGAAATCCGTGAAGTTAACTTTTTTATGGAGCCAACCCCACGAAATTGGTCTCTAACGAGCCAGATCCGCAAAAATTTGGCTTTAAAAGGGCCAACCCCAGAGAAATTGTTTGTTTATTTTAGTGCATTTCATTCTGAAAATGCACTATTGGTCTCGTCGTGACGGTGGCAAACATGGGTCATGTCATGTTTTTTTCACGTTTCAGAACCTCTAGAACACGAATTCAGTGGTCTCAAGGATTCATATATATATTTATATGTTTATTCATAAGCTTATGGCCGTTTTTTTGTTAGCACGATAACTATCGAAGAAATTAATTTAGCGGAACGCGCTTTGGCACAAAAATCAGTAGTTATAAGACCCCGGTCGGTATTGCACTTGGGCCAAATCGGTCGTGGTGGAGGGGGGGGAAAATAGGGGTTGAAATGGTCAAAAAATCACTATAAATCACCAGTTGATTCTAGAAGCATCATATTCGGTACGTACACTGCATGTTAGAGTAGCCTTTGATTCCCATTTTAATTTTTTGAAAAAGTCAAGGTGGTGGAGGTGGTCCTCCCGGTGTGGAAGTGTAAAAATAACGTTGAACTTCACTAGCTCATCTTAGCGCTCTAAATTCGACTCAATAATTTAATGCAACAAAAGCCCTGGGTTCCACTGAGATTTATCGAAATCTTTGAGGGAAGGGGGATGAAATTTCAAAAAAATCGCCTAAATTCACACTTTGTTATAAAATACGGCACAAAAAATTAATATAACAAAGCCCTCGGAAAACTACTGCAACTTTTCGACATTTTGAAGAAAGGGTGGTGAAAATAGAGGAAGAAGTTCGGCTTAATGAAACAAATTATGGTATCAAAATTATTACTTCTGGGGCGGCTTAGGGTATTCGTACACGGAATGAAATGCACTCTTTCCGACCGCCAGCTGCCGGAGCGAAATCTTTTATTTTTTAGGAAGCCAAATAGGCCAGTCAATATAAACATCAAACATCGCAAATATGCATGTAATTGTTTTTTCTTTTGCACATTGTTAGGGCCAATGAAAGCAGTTTATACTCAAGTTTGCAAGCTTCAAAACCTTGTGCTCAACTCGTCGCTATCGAAAAACCACAAAATTCCATCAATTTTTTAGGTTGTTAAACAAAAATACCAGAAGAAAGCGTTTTTCGAGCATGACCACAGTATACATTGTTGAAGCCAACTAAATTTGCTACAATTTAAGCCCAGTCCGAGCGTCCTACGTTTGTTATGTTCGGAGATACAGCCAATCAAGAAATATGTAATATCGCCAAAAAGCGAGATTTTATTGATAGGGTTATTTTTCAAGACCCGTAGCACTCAAACATAATGGTCCTACAGAATATCCACGCGAGAATAATTCTTAGTCAGTAGCTCAATTTGAATCTGACGCTATTGCCTAAAATTTATTTTCGCGTGGATATTCTATAGGACAGGGTGACTGGTACTTGGTTGAGCAAAATAATAGGGGTGATTAAACATCCAAAATGCAACAAAAATTGTCTTATGACCTAGGGTCCGATTTCCTTTCCTAGTCGAGATAATATATATTTTTCACGTTTTTCAGCACATCACTGGTTTTCGCAACAAAAACAGCTAATCTCACCTTAGTTCATAGGAAATTTTACTTCCATGTTCCATACGGGAATGGAAGTGTGGTGTTCGTGAAAAAAATCGAGTCCGAGCTGACATCACAATCATAATGTACAACCTCAAAAAATTTTGTTGCATTTTTGGTGTACAATCACCCCTCTTGTTTTGTTCACCCAAGTACCAATCACCGTATATTTCAGTGCTACGGGTCTTGAAAAATTGCCCTACCAATATAAAATCTCGCTTTTTGGCGAGATTAGGTATTTTGTTGATTGACTGTATTTCCTGAACTAACAGACCAAGGATGTTCGGGCATGGCTTAAATTGAAGCAAATTTAGTTGGCTTTAACAATGTATACTGTGGCCATGCTCTAAAAACTCTTTCTTCTGGTATTTTTGTTTAAAAAGCCAGAAAAAGTGATGAAACTTCTTAGTTTTTCGAGTGCCATGAGTTAAGCACAAGGTTTTGAGGGTTGCAAACTTGAGTAATAACTGCTCTCATTGGTCCTAACGACAAGCAACAAAAAAATCAATTACATGCATGTTTGCGATTTACCCCGATTTTTGTGTCTATATTGACTGGTCTAAAAGGCGAAATTGGTTCTCGAATTAGATTTGGTTGATTCTGTCAGTGCCGAATCCACGATATTTGAACTGGAAAAGAGACCAACCGGCGAAATTGCGGAAAATTCAAAATTGGACGAAAAACTGTTAGAAAAAAATTACGAGACATCACTTCACGATTTATAAAAAACACACAGGTTGATATCTTTTTATCTGTTCTGTTTTTCGGTTCTGTTTTCTGTGTTGTTTTTCTGTTGCTTTCAGTTCATTTCAATGAAAAGGATAATCTTCATTGTTCTCATAGTAACTTTAGAATTCAAAAATTGCAGGTGATCGATCCAGAACAAACGCCCTGAACAGTAAGCGCTTGGCTTGAAAAACAAAAAAAAAACAATCAAAAAAGTGTACAGGTTTCTCGACGCGGGGAATCAGAAAATCGAGAGGGGGTTCCCATGAGACGAGCCATTGAAGGTGTTTTCATATTGTACCCGCCGTTTTTGACCGTAAAAAGGCGGCTGCAGAGGACAGAGTGGCCAGCATCAAGCAATCGTCCAGTCTGAAGTGCAAGATTCTGCAGCTCCCGAACGGCCGAAACCAGCGGCCACGAGAAGCACGCATTTTGAGAGACTTCAAAAGAGTGCTGGCACCCATTCTTCGACGAGATTCTAGCTAACCGCACAGCTAACTCGTGAACTCCCAACTTCAGTTTGGAATTTTCCTCAATTATAGCCGAGAATTAGCTATGTTTACCCTTTTCACCGTGAGCACTTTTTCTCAATTTTCACCATGAAGTGGCTTCCAGAAACGCCAGCCGCTATTTAGCGTGTTTTCACCTTCAGCCATGAATTAGCGCTTTTTCAGTTTAGCCACGATGTTGCCTCCAGAGACCACAAATAGACGATCACTTGATTTTGGCTGCGAATACGAGCGTTTTCTCTCAATTTTACCCGCGAATCTGCGCATTTTTCCAATTTTATGCGTGAATTATCGCTGTTTCCTAATCTTAGCGACAAAGTTGTCGCCAGAAACCGTGAATTAGCGTCTTCTGAATTTTAGCTGCGAATGAGCTCTTTTCCTTCATTTAATGTGCCGTGAACTAGGGCCTTCTCTCAATTTCAGCCTTCTCGCAATTTTTTATTATTTCACGTGTAGCCAAGAATTTGATCTTTTTCGAAATTCCAACCACTAAAGTACCTCCAGAAACCACGAATTTGTGATTGGTGATCCCTCAATTTTAGCTGCGAATGAGAGTTTTCTCTCAATTTTAGTCACACATTAGCGCTTTTCCTCTATTCAAGCCATGAATTAGCGTTTTTTCTCAATACTTGCAGCGTATTTTTCCGATTTTAGCATTAAATTAGCGTCTTTCATTAAAGCGGTGAATCAGCACATTTTCTCAAATTCAGCAGCGGATATCATAAAGTTTTTGCTAAAAATCTGTGAAAGGGCCTCAATAAACTGCGAATTAGATTACGTTTTTGCGGAAGTCGCCACGGAGCAACCGAAACGGTACGTTATATTGACGAACCCCAACGACGCCGAGACTGTCCGCGGAGGCTCCTACGGCTGCAATTTCATTCTTGTTTTATAGTAATTGCCGTTTTTCCATCAAAAACGCATAAATTCAATTTCAACAAGTTACTTATTCACGTTAACAGTAATCCAACCTATAAAACTTAGTGTTCGCGCGATAAATTGTGAATTTCCCCGGCACGCCACCCTGCAATCGGTACACTACTGTTTGAAGCTAATGGTGTCCAGATTTTTAATTTAAATTATGGAGCTGAAAGGCTAGGGGAACAAAATTTGCGGTTGTCTTTGTTATCAAGAAAGAGGAGAAATATTTCTACGAGGACAATGCTTTCAGTTTTTACTTCGTGATTTGTTTCCAAGCTCCCCGAGGTTTTAAAAATTGTAAGGCGATGGAATAGAAATGAAGTAAAAAAGACTTATTATTGAGAAATAATAAGTCAAAAAGGGAGCAATTATAAAGTGACGTTTGTCCCAGAGATTTGAAGTTCGGCATGAATGAAAAACATAGTGAACTGTGTGAGTGAAAGAGAAGGGTTGTGGGAATTCCTCCCTCCTCCGTATATAGTTGTATAGTAAAACGAGTGACCCCGAAGAGTGTTGACCTGAAGGAAAGGGAAGCCAAATCGATTCAACCCCACCCCCTCCCTGGCCAGGTTCACCGCTTCAACGCCCCCCTCTTACTATTACACACAGTTGCACTCTCAGTGAAAAGTGAGACGTGTTGTGAGCGTTCCATTTTACTGTAAAATGAAGGGAAAAGGAGGGAAAAATGTCTCATGATCACAAGGGAAATGGTTTTTAAAATCCGCATCGATTTGAGCTCTATAGTTAAAACAACTTGTACCCTCTGGAAGGGATTCTTCTGGTTACTCATTCACACAAAATTACTCTCCCGCCCCTTCTATGACAAGAAAGAGCCTTTGGAAACGAACTTTTTAATTCAATTCTGAGTAGGACATTAAAAAAGGAAGAGAAGCCTGGGAAAAACTAACTTGAAAGACTTTTCCCTTTTCCTTCCTAAAATATATCTACAGCCTTCTTTCTGTCCATGACAAGGCGTCGTGAATGCAAGCAGAGAAAGGAGCGAGAGGCTCTGGTTATTGAAGTCCCCCCTAATAAGACTCCCATCTTCCCTTGAGAACTATTTCAATTGGTACTTTTTTCCGAGTAAAATTCCTCGCTTCTCGTTGCCTTCAACTCACACAAGTGTTGCATTTCTCGCTTGCTGTATAGAATTATAAAAACCTTTTCTCCTTGTAAAGCAAGAATGAAGGCTATCTGAGGAAGGGAAATAAAAACAGAAAATCACTGTTCTGTCAAATTAAATTGGAGAAATTCCACCCGGACGCGATTGTTTTTCTAAACTATCGTTTAGCAGTTGACTAGTAAATTTGTTCCACTTTTATTCTTGCTTGGAATCCTCGTATCACTATATAAATTGTTAAAACAGCACTTTATCGTTGAGAAACCAAAATGTGAGGGGAGAAATTTTTTTTATGATACGAGGTAAGGGATGGAAAGGTAAGTGTAGCAATAATTCTAGATTCTTTAAACAGTAAAACAGCACCTTTCTGTGACGCACCCCCCCCCCACCATCAGTATTTTTTTACTCCAGCGCAGTTCGAGAGCATCATCAGAATTGTAGATGACAACCGAAACCTTGAAGCACAGAGAGATGGAATGGAATTTGCTTTGAAAAAGAAAAAGAAGAAGAAGAAAAATTGAATTTCCATCCATTTTATCAGATGATACGCACCAGGATCATGTAGTGTCGGGTAAAAGGTAACAAGAAGACAGTGGTGGCTTGTAAAGGAAGAGGGGTTGGAGCCAAAACCGAAAAAATACCATTGAAGGTGGAAAGATAAAGTTTCTCTTCATCATTTCGGATACGAACAAGAGATTAGATTGGAGTTTCGTGTGCGCGTGTGTACTGAATTGTTTACGTGAGGAGAGGGAGAGAAGAGTAGAATGAAAAAGTAAAAAGGCGGCCTTCAACCGAATGCGATGCTAACGAGCCGAGCTAATGGGCATTTGCCAATTAGGGACGTTTCGTTTCATGCTATGTTGCTGATATTGGGTCGTCCATTTAAAGGGGAAGCTTATTACATGGCTCTAATATGGGCGCGAAAAAAGACACGCCCATGTGTGTGTACGCGACTGGGAGGGGGTTTTCAAACGGCGGTTTTGAAGGAGGATTGACTCAAGATAGATTCTCCGATCCTTTCTACTTCGAAACAACGCGCGCCACGTTGTCAAACATTAATTTTATGCAACAGTTATTTACAAATTGGGAAAATCTAGCGCTTTTTATTAATTTTAGCCCCGAAACAGCGGGTTTTTCGAATTTTATCCGTGGAATTAGCGCCATTTCTCAAATGCATTGGTGAATGATAGATTTTTTTTCATTTTAGGTGGGAAACCGGTCGCCGTGGTCTCAGGGCTCCGATGAGCGGCGCGAAACGCTTGCACTTATTCGGCCACTGGCTGAAGAGTGGAAAAAACTTTGATTCGCGGTTAAAATGGAGATGTCGCTGATTCGCGGCTTCGTGATTGAAAGTGAACAAAATCGCTAATTCACGGTCAAATGAGAGAAAAACCACGTTAATTCGCGGATAAAATTCATGAAAATCGGTGAAAATTGGGAAAAACTCTAATTCACGCCTGAATTGTGTACAAAAGGCGAATTAGCGGCTAAAATTAGGAAAACGCAAATTCACGGCTAAAATAAAGAAAAATTGCTAATTACAGGGTTAAATTGAGAACAATAATGCTAATTCACAGACAATTAAGAGAATGGCAAGTCGCTGTTTCCGTAGCCAACTTTGTGGCTAAAATTAGGGAAAAAACGCTCACTCTCGGATGAAATTGGGAAAATTCACTCATTAGCGGCTAAAGTGGAGAAAACTCGCTAATTCACGGCTAAAATTAATAAAAGTCTAGAAATTAAGAAAAGAATAGATACAAATCGCTTATTCACCGATGACATTGAGAAGAAACAACGAAATGTGGAAAATTCATCGTCGTTGAAATAGAAAAAAACGCGCAATCACTGTGAAAGACCAGCCCGGGGGCACTAATTGAACAAGGCCGGCACTGCCTAAACGACGAATGTAAATGAACCAAAGGCGACGTTTCACTCCTTCACTTTACTAATTCAGTGGATTTGACTCTTTCAAAAACAAACACGGGTTTCAACGTCCGATTTGATGGGTTTAGCTTTTTCATCTCCAATATCACGGGACCAATTTTCACGGGTTTTGGGAGGGGGGGGGGAGAACGGTAGTTTGAAGCACTAGCGGATCTACACCCCCCCCCCCCCCGGAATTTTCTATGAGGCCCCTCAACCTCTAAATAAATTTATATACTTATATACTTGATAAGTAGCATCAAATTACGAATTAATACGAATACCAGTATACCGGATAACTACGGAATAATAAGGACACCGGTAATTGCGAATTACTACTATTTCTACATCCTAACCACCAATTAGCCCTAATGGCCAATTTAAGCCCCAAATTGGTGAATTTTCTCAACTTTACCCACGAAAAAGCGCTTTTTGTAAATTGTACCCGCAAATATAGTGATCTTCTAAATTTTGACTGCGAGTAAACGTTCATCTCAATTCTAGCCGTGATTTAAACGATTTTTTTTCAGCACCTATTGCCATGAGTTTGCGCCTTTTCTCAATTACAGCCACAAAGTTGTATTTTCAATAATAGCCGAAAATTGGAATATTTTCAATTTAAGCAGCAAACTAGCACTTTCTCTCAATAATTTTAGCAGCAGAATAGCGTTTTAACCCACGAATTAGCGATATTTCTCAATTTCAGCCAGCAATTTGCGTTTTCTCTATTTTCGCTGATGCAAATAAGCAATGTTTTACCCTTTTAGCACCGCACTATCACTTTTCCCTGATTTCAGCTGCAAAATAGCAGTTTTTTTTCATTTTAGGCACGCTATTTAGCGCCCCCAATATTCCCCAATATTTGCCGCAAATTATTGTGTTTTTAAACATTTTTTGCCCCGCGTGCACAATCAATTTTGTTTTTTTGTTTTCACTTTCAACTTTGGACTAGAATTTTTGCTCATAATCATTTTTACGCCCGGAGTCTTTTCCGGCGGATTCTTTCGGAGTTTTCCTAAATTTTAGTCGTGAATCAACGTTTTTCTAAATTTTAGGACGTTAATTAGCGTTTTTCTCAATGTTAGCCACGAATTACTAATTTTTGTCATTTACATCCACGAACTAACGTTATTTTCTGACCTTATCCGCAAATTAGCGCTTTTTTCCAATCTCATCTACGAATAAGGGTCCCCCCCCCCCCATTGTAGCGCTTTTCAGCCGATAAGTTAGCACTTTTTGACAGTTTGATTCGCGGTTTTTCTCAATTTTATGAGCATTTCATTGGAGATTTTTCTCAATTTTCGCCTTGAATTTATCGTTTATCGAAATTTTAGCTGCTAATTATCAGTTTCTTCTAAATGTCAGTCGTGAAGTAGCGTTCTCGCAAAAACTTAAGAATTTAGCATTTTTTCTTAATTTTAGCCGTACTAATTTGTGATTTTTCTCAATATTTGCCGCAAATTAGTGGTTTTAAAAATTTTGCCCCGCGTTATCATTTTTTTTTTTCTGTAGATTAACGTTTTACTCCATTTTTGTCATTTGTATCCGCGCATTAATGGTTTTTCTCCATTTTAGCCACGGGCAAGGACAAATAACAGCACAATATCCTACTTTTTTTCATTTAGGTCGTAAAGTGGCCTTTGTCCATCGAATCCGCGATGTTTTCTCAATTTTGTTTTTAGAAATTGCATCGGTAAACAAAGAATGAAGTCGTTTTCGCAGTTTCAGCCACGAATATTAGCGCTTTTTCCAAACTTTTTGCTGCGTACTTGCCACTTGTGGTGCGCCTTTTCAACTTTATACGCTTGATAAGGACCTAACGCGACTGGGGACCAGCGTATTTTCTCTATTTTAAACGCAAAGTTACCCCCAGAAGGCGCAGTTTTTCTTAATTTGAGCCTTCACAGTAGCGCTTTTGAGGGCTAAGTCGAATATTTTATTGCTCTTAACACTTTTTGCAGATCATGCTCTGGTCGGTTAGACTGAAAATCGACAAAAGGACTCATTATCGCTGTCCAACCGCATACTAAAACATATAGCATATACCCTAACCGAACCTAAAAGTCCTCATTTTTCCAACTTTGAGCTTTTCTGGGGGCTCCCCCTCTTATTGGTGCCCGGGTCGGTCCACTCTCCTCGCCCCTACCTCGGTTCGCTACTGATTCGAAGGGAAAAATCTTACGTTTTTTGGTAAGATTGCCATAGATTTCGGGGTAAAACTCCACCTTGGGCGTAAAATCGACTTTTTTAGATGAGAACCTTCAGTTTTGGTGTAAAACGCTTGCCAGGATGTGAAATCGTCCGTTTCTGAGTAAAATCGTCACTTTTGGGACAAAATCGTTGGTTTTGTGGTAAAGTCGTCAGTATAGGTGAAAACGTCAGTTTGAGAGGGAAAACTCACGTGTAAAATTTTGGTGTAAAAGTGTCTGTTTTGGACTAAAATATCCAGTTTTGGAGTGAAATATTCAGTCTTGGGGTAAAACTGATAATTTTAAAAATCATCATTTATGTGTGTGTAAAACTTGAGTTTTGTGGGTAAAATCAGTCAGTTAATGGGTAAAATCCTCAGTTTTTTGGGTAAAATCGTCAGTTTTGTAGAGAAATCGTCAGTTTCGGGGTAAAATATTTAGTTTTGAGGTAAAACTACCAAATTTAAAACTCCCTGAGTCGCGTCTTTGTATGCACTAATATAAGGGCTCATTGTAGGGGTGCGGATTTTTCGCGGTGAGATCTCGTTAGCCTGCACGAATTCTCAACTTTTGGACTTTTTGGGAGTACACCGATTACTGGACCAGTGGCAGACCAAAAACACGGGACATGTAAAGGAGACGGCAAAAAGGAGGTACAACCACACTAACACTTCAGCGTTTCATACAGGGGCCTCAGGATCCCGGTAAAATTGGGATTTCAAAGAGAAAAATCCGCGAAATTCGGTTTTAAAAGAATGAAAACCCGCAAAACTAGGTTTAGAAAGAGCGAAAATGACAAAATTTGGGTTTTCAATGAGCCAAATCATCATTTTTATTTTTCTTAAAGGGCGAAATGAGTTTATCGTACACAAGCTAAAGATTACAGAAAGAGCTAAAGCCACGAATTTGGCTTTCGGAAAGAGTGAAGTCCAAAATAAAGGTGTGAAATAGCAAAAATCCGTTAAATTTGGTTATGATGGTGCCAAATCTGTAACATTTGGCTATGAAACAGCGAAAATTCGCGACAAAATTTTGATTTGAAAGAGCCTAAATCACGTCGTTTGGTTTACGAACATTGCCGAATTAGTTTTTCTAGCTAACCAAACTTGTAGGCATGGTTTGGAAGATCACGATTTAAGGTTTTTTGATGTGACGTGAATCCCGAAATTGGGGTTTGAAAGTGCCAAATCCAATAGTAAATTTTGTTTTAAGCGAAGTGAAGAAGTGCCCGTGAAATTGAGGTTTCAAAGAGCCGAGCCGATAAAATTTGGTTTCGGAATGACCTGAAATTCCGTAAAATTGGAATTTTAAATGCCAAATCCGTGAACTTTAGCCTCTGAAGAGTAAAAATCCACGAAACTAGCGTCTGTGAGAGCCAAAATGAAGCTAAAGCAAAATAATGCATGAATTTGCTTTTTGAAAGGGCTAGATTTGGTTTTTAGAACTTTCGACATCAGCAAAACTGATTCTAGAAAGAGCTAAGGCCACGAAATTTGGTTTTGGTGGGGATGAAATTCGCGAAATTATGGTTTGAAATAGCAAAAATTCGTCAAATTGGGTTTTGAAGGTGGGAAATTCGTGACATTTTGTTACGGAAGAGCCAAGTTGTGGTTTAAATAGCCAAAATCAGGTTCATTTTTTGACAATTTGGCATTTCAAAATGGCCAAATCTGTGGAACTGATTGTGGAAAGAGACAAACCAACGAAATATTTCATCCGTAAACTGTTGGTTTGAAGAAAGGGGCAAATCCGCAAAATTAGGTTTTGAAAGAGCGAAAATATTCAAAACTTGGAGGGTTTGTAATGAAGTCAAAATGAAGAAATTTGGGTTTTGAATGAGCCAAATTGGGGAATTAGGTTTTTGGACTAGCCAAATTAGTTTTGTAAATCAGCTAAACCTGCAAAAGTGATTTCAGGAAGAGCTAAATCCACGATATTGGATTATTAAGGAGCCACATTTGAGTTATTTGGCAATGGAAATCAAAAATCTCCGGCAAAATTGGGGTTTGAACAAGCTGAAATATGTTTTTTCGTCGTCCTTTATTCGACAAATTATTTTTTCAAACTACCTAACCTGGGAAACGATTTCATAAATCCTAAAGCCACGAAATATAGGTTTTTTATGAGACAAAAATCCCAAAAATTGGGTTTAAAAGGGAGCAGAAGGTCCACAAAATCGGGTTTTGATAAAGCACAATGTTCGCAAAATTGGTTTTTAAAAGAGCGAGACCAACAAAATGTTGTTTTTGAATGAGGAAAATCCTCGAATTTGGAAATTGAACGCGCCTTATCTACAAAATTTAGTTTTGAAAGAGTAAAAATCCAAGTGTAACGACATTTTGTGAGCCGACATTTTGTTTTTGAGAGTGCCAAACGCGCGTTGTTATTGTTGAATTTACACTGGAAGCCAACTGTTTGATTTTTCGATGGAATCTTCTGGACTGTGGGGCGAATTTTCACATTTTTTAGTGAAATGGAGGCGTCACGCGACGGGGCAATTCGAAAATCACGACGAATTCTCTATCAGACGAGCAGTAGAAGTGATTTTCACCGAGATTCCGGCATTTCTCGCCCACTCAGGCACGGTATTGCTGGCAAATACGGTGGGGGACGGTTGGTGATGCTAGTGCAGCTGGGGGTGGTGAGAAGATGGGCAAGAAGGCACGCGGTGGCGCGGCGGGGTGGGTGTGGCCGGGTAGCATGGTAGGGGGGGAGCAAAAAAATGTTAAGCCCATAAATTTCTGCATAAATTTCTTCCCTGGAATAACATTGAAGCCATCGCCTTAGCCTTCGACTAATCAGAAAAAGGGCAACTAGCTTACGAGCAGAATTTGAGCACAAAGCATAGAATTCCAGGATCGGTGCACAAATAAGACCAAAAAAAT
Source organism: Corythucha ciliata (assembly GCA_038030265.1). Lineage (NCBI taxonomy): Eukaryota > Metazoa > Arthropoda > Insecta > Hemiptera > Tingidae > Corythucha > Corythucha ciliata. Next base: position 12,197,951 of record CM075938.1, read on the forward strand.
CGGTGCCACCGTATTGATTGAATCAACTTTCCAACTCCTCCATAAGTCCTGGGTGACCGGTCAAGTTTGATTTCCAGAAAATCATGACAAAACAAACGAAAACCGAACAAGATCGATCTGGAATTTTCAGGATAAAAGGACCTTGGGAAGACTATGTTTAAGGAGGTCGTGAAGAAACGTGTAAAACGCTTTCAGCCAGACAATTTTGTCACCCAAAACCACGAACTTCACTCAACCGCTAGACAGTTTTCGTTTTTCAGGAAAAAACAACAACCTCCAAAAGTGTAAAAGGGATGATAGAAACAGGAAGGTTGTTCGTGTGGTGGAAAAGAGGAAGCGAGTACCTTCCCATCGCTACCCCTCAACATTCACCACCTGCATCTACGAGTGAATATTAGAAGATGAGGCTTCCATTCCCTTTACTCGCTTTTCTTGCTCTTTTTTATTCAGGGCAAAAGCATCACTGCCTAAGCAAGACGAACGAGTAGGAAGAGTCGAAACGAGTAAAGGAAAAAAGAAATCTTTCAAGGGAAAAAGGAGATGTCGAAAAAAAAAGAAGGAAGCTCGATATTTGTCTTGCTAACTGCCACTAGCTTTAGAAGAAAGTTTTTCTTTCTTTTTCTCCATCTTCGACAAGCCTCTTGACCTTATTAACCCCGCTCCACCTCCTCGTAAAAACCCCTATCGTCTCAGAAACACTCGCCCGAAAATTTACTTTTCATTTTGTTTGATTCCCCAAAAAACCTTTCATTTATGGAGAAAGAGAAAAAAGTAATTAAATTGAAAACCTTGTTTTTACATTGAAATTCAATAGATGTAATGTAATATCGACGACGCTTTCGGAATTTTCCCTCTCAAAAACTTAATAAAGTTTCTGTTTGTGACTCCAGAGGTAATGGTAGGTAACGAGGAGGCAGGGGAATGGAGAGGGGAGGGGTGAGTATCTCGAGTTCGCTTGTCACGAAAGTACGTGGTTTGGTTACCGTATTTAAAGAGAACAAGAAACGGTAGACTGGCAGTGGTAAGGAGAGAGGGGGGAGTATACTCATTTTTCTTGGAGGCCTATTTCTCTTCTGTATAAAAGAGGAGAATGGTTAGAGGAGCCCACGTGTGGCTTACTAATTTGAAATTACTTTCATAAGTGGATCGACTGTATAAATAAAGTAGGGCACTGGAAAAATCGTTACAAACTAAATCCCCTCCCCCACCCCGCCACACCGAAACCAACCAACACCACAAACAACGCTTTCAACCTTTGCGTCCTTCCCTCGGGAATAAAAAAAGGTGGAAGGAGAAGGAAAATTGTTTGCAGAAAGGGAGTAAGAGGACAAAGGTGTAATATTGGCTTGGGGGATCGAAGAAGAAGAAAAAAATTTTAAACGGAGGAGAAGAAAAGGTGTGGCGACAGGGAGAAAGGAAACAAAAGGTCTTTCACTTCGCCTCAGCCTTTCCACTCGCTTGCCTAATCTTGCCGAGAGACAATGGGGAAACTATGAGGGTAATTAATATAAACGAGGAACAAAACTTGTTGGGGGAGAGGGGGTGAATGAAAATTGGAAGGAGACTCTGCCTTGAGGACATTACCCGAAATTGACTGAACAGGTGTGAGTGGATATTAGTGAACAATGTGGGGGAGAGGACAAAATCGACTGTCGAAACAAAATACTAATGAAAGGACAAAATATTAAACACGCGGGGAAACCGAAAATCATAACGGATTTTCCATTGAACGATCTATTGAACTCCCAGTTATTTGAGAACGAGCTGGTGGCCACTCGCAGTGGCATTTTAGTTGGGCACGACGGCCCATGAGTCTGAGAAAGGTCACAACCTATGACGGTCTTCGTCTGGTCACTCAAACGTCGACCACTTTCACCGATCTCAACTATAAAACCAACAATGAATCAAAGTATACGGCCTTTTTGGGTCACAAGGTTGGGTATGGGCCAAGGCCAAACGCATCATTTCTCGTCAATTGAGCATCGCCCGAGAGACTCTTGTATGAACTGCGTACGGCTTCAAGTCCGATTACTTTAAGAAAATGTAAGTATGTACGAGATTTCCCAAAAAAGACAAATTTTTAATCAGACCAGTCAGAATCAGGTGATTCAGACCACTGTCCTGTAACAGGTGGCCCCTAATTTTCCCGTAGATGATACTCCCCCCGCCACCCCCCATCTCCTGTAATAAGATTGGGCCGCTTAAGTATAATTTTAAGCATTTTATTCGTCTTTATGACGACCTCGTCAGCCTAAACGACGCTGTTGGTCATGGCCGGGGTTCGAGCCCCCAAAAAACAAATTAAAACTGTTCTAGCCTAGTCTAGAACTTGTTTGGAACCGTCACAGATTCATCTTCTGCCAATAAATCGTAACCGATTTTTGTTTGTTAAGGGCGCAGTCGGGACCGGTTTGACCAGGGTTCACACCCCTAGGGCCCTGAAACTGGAATTGCTGTGGTTGGATGCAGGCCATAGTTAAAAAGGAGCTGGAAACGATTTCGCAGCAAACATAGAGAAAATATGCTGATCTTCCATTGTTTGGAGGTACTAAGGCGACTAAAACTGAGAAAGCGCCCTATTGTGCTGTTCTATAAAGGCAAGCATGTGGCTAAAATGTCGAAAAGTGGTAATATTCGTGGAAAAAATTGTTGAAAAGTGCTGATTCGAGGTTTCTAGATGTAACTACCAGATCCAAAATTGAGAAAGACACTAATTCGGGACAAAAATTGATAAAAATGGCTGATTCATGGTTGAAATGAAGAAAAGGCGCTAAATCACAGCCAAAATTCGGAAAAATAGCCAATTCACGTCACGTGGTAAAACAGACTATACTTCGCAGCTAAAATTGAAGCAAACATAGCTAAGATCGCTGATATAGTTGAGAAAAAGTAGTAATTTTCAGCTAAAATTAAGAAAACAGGGCTGCAATTCGTGGCTAAAATGGAGAAAAATCGATAATTGACCAACAAACTGAGACAAAGCGCTAAAGTTTGTAAACAACTCTAATTTGTAGCTAAAATTTTTAAAACACCAATTCACTTCTTCGTGAGCTCAAGTGAAAAAACACGCTAACTCGTAGCAAAAAGAGAAAAAATCTCTAATCAGCCGCTGAAATTAAGAAAATGCGCTAATTTTATGGGTGAAATTGGTAAAAAGTGCTCAATATAGCGGCTAAAATCAGGGAAAACATGAATTCAAGGCAAAAATTGATAAAAGTGGCTAATTCGCGGCTAAAATGGAGAAAAATCATTAATTCACCCATGAAATTGAGTTGAAGCACTGAAGTGCAGAATAAACGCTAAATTGCTGTTAAAATGGAAAAAGCTCCAATTCGTGGCTTTCCACGGCAACTTCGTAGCTGAAAAATATTCGATAATCCGCGGCAAAATGAGAAAAGAGCGCTAATTGGCGGATAAAATTTAGGAAAAGCGCTGACTGCATCGAACATTGAGAAAATTGTGATTCAAAGTAGAAATACTTATAGAAAAATCGGTAATTTGTGGCTAAAGTAAGGAAAAATTGCTGATGAGCGGGATTAATGGGGGGGGAGGGCTGCTGAAAGACTCGCCCGGGGTTGCAAAATGTGTTAAGGCCGTCACTGAGCACAAGTCAGATACATCCCAATGACTATTGCAGGCCATGTTCGGCCTATTCGGGGATGAGTCCCCAAAAAATAAAGAACTCAGTAGTTCATCAACTCAGAACTCTGCGGGGGAAATCGTCAATTCAACCTCTGACTCGCAGTCACTGAATTAGCAAAGATGAATGGTCTGCTGAAAAACTGTCGTTGTGGGGCGTTTGCCCTCGGCGGCCAGTCAAATTCTTCAAATTTGGGACATTAATTAACTGCGAATGAACTTAGTCATGTAAATGTGGTCTCATTCGGCGAGTTTCATGGAGCCGAATAAGAATATTAGCGTCCGCCACCGTCTGCCAGGGGCGTTTGCCCTAAGCGGCAAATCAAATTTTCCGAAATTGGGATGTTAATTAACCGGAACAACTTAGTCATACAACTGGTCTTATTTGACAGGTTTTATGGAACTAAATACAAATATGAGCGTCTATCGGCGTCGGCATAGGGCTTTTGCCCTCGGTGGCCCGTTAAATTCCCTAAATTTGGATCATGAATTAGACGAAGGAACGTAGTCTTATCACATGGCTCATTCAGTAGGCTTATGGAGCTAAATGCGGATATGAATGCCTGCCAGGGGCGTTTGCTTAATACTTGGGACATGAATTGACCGGAAGAACTCAGTCGTGTAACTCGCCTCAATCGACAGGTATTTTGGAGCTGAAAACGAGTATGTGCGTCGGCCAGCGTCTGCCAGGGGCATTTGCCCTCAGCCGTAAATCCCCGACATGAATCTAACCATTGGAGCATATTCATAAAAATGGTCTCATTCGGTTTTTTTGGAGCAAAAAACGAATATTTCCGCCTGCCGGCCATGTGCCTTCGAAAACTTTATTTCAACTAGTTTCATGACTATGTTCATCCGGTTGAATGAGACTGCCGCCAGCTCTCGAACTATTAAGAAAGAGCAGCTTTTCTGATAAGATCGAATGATGTCTCGCCTGAAATAGATATTTTTACGGAGCTTTGAATTTTTTTTTTTTTTTTTCTGTCTGAGAAATGGACCATTTCAAACCCACGAAATCGGGTTTTCAGCAAGCCCGAAATCCACGAAAAAGGGTTTTCACCAAGCCTAAAACCCACGAAATTGGGGTTTTAGTTCTTCAGCCAAAAAGTACCCCTCGAGATTAACGTTTAACTGAGCCAAGGCGCGCGCAAAATTGGTCAGCACATCCCTCGAAATCTGCGTTTTTATGAACCGAAATCGCAAAAATGTTTTGCGATGTTACGTGTGCTAAACCCACGTGATTGTGGCTTTGAATGAGGCCCCTCTGCGAAATTGTGGATTCATAAAAAATTTACGAAATTTTTGGGTTTCAGCGAGTGAAATCAGAGATTTTTCATTATTTAATTGAGTCAGAAATGAAGAAGTGTTTTTTTTTTTTTTTTTTGGGCGAAATTGGTTTTTTAGCAACAAACAGTTGCGAAATTTGTTTATCAACATTAAAACAACGACCGCGAAATTGGGGTTTCGGTGCTAGTACTGCGAAAATGGGTTTTTAGCAGGAAAAGTCCGCGAATGGTTTTTAAAGGGTGAAATCAGCGACAATGTTTTTTTCAGTTATTCAGACCTGCAAAACTGGGTTTTTAGTCAACTGGGTTTAGTAGTAGACAACAACATCAACATTATAAACAAACAAATTTTACAGCGTTTCCTGTTTCACGTCATAGTCGAGTATGACCCTTTCAGCGTCTAATAATATTTTCAGTGTGGGGGGCTAAACTGTCAGTTAAAGCCAAAAGAGTCTTTCCGAGGTTTAAATACTAGTATTTTGGCTGATAAATCGGATTCAGGTGTCACTGTGTCTAATCGGATCAATCAGTTGATCGAAATTACCAGTTTTGGGGCTGGAAATTCCTGACTGAGCTCAGTCAACATGAGGTTCAGACTCGTTCCTATCAGGAGAGGAGACTCAAGCCCTATAAGTCCTTTTCCTCCTATCGCACATCTTGAGGCTTTCTCCGGACACGATTTGTTTTTGTTTCTCTTGTTGGAGAACATGGAAATAAAATTAATTCTTCTCCCTCCCCCCCTATGCTTCTCACTCCAAAGTTCTGCCTTAAGAGAGAAAAAAAAAAGTGTAATCATTTCCCTCAACCTCCGTAAGCTTAGGTAGATTTGCATGAATTATGTAAATTCAGCACTCTCTGAGAGAACTATAGCGACCTCTTTGAAGGATGGAGTTTCTCTGTTGCCCATGTTTAAAAATTGTTGGGTTTGGTGTGTCGTGGTATGAGTCCAAAGTGAAAATTATACAGTTTCTTGATAGCGCGTAGCCGTAACTCAGTTTTTTTGTTCTTTTGCTCGTTAATTTACGTATAATTTTTGTTGATAAAACGAAAAAAAAAAACCCTCCCGAAATGTAAAAGAAAGCCACCTGAGATTATAAGATTAAATTCAAGACCGTCTGAAGCATAACCCCCCTGCCACACTAGAGCTTATTTTTTTTCTGTTTTCTCTCCCCCCAACACACTCCCTGCCCCTTGACCTGACAAGCACCCTTCGCCACTCTGCTATAGCACTAATGTGGTGGCGGGTGGAGGTGTTCTACTGGAAAGAAACTAGACGAGAAAGCGTGGTGGGGGGGGGGGAAGAGAAAGCCTAGGCAGATCTTTTAGTACAGAAAAAGTGAAGAAAAAAACTTTCTTCCGCCCTCCCTTCCATCTTAGAATCCGAACATCTTTAAATCTCCCTGAAAAGTTTTTTTTTTTCGCCCTCTTTTCTTCGTAGCAGCCATTTCTTTCTTCACATTATTCGTCTTACTAAAAAACTTTTTTTTCCTCCCGGGTTTCCCAAGGTGTTGAGAGGTGGGTCTGGTTAGGGGGGGGGGGAGGCTAGATGAGAAGGTTGAACTTTTTCTGGTAGTGTCTAATGCATTTATATAGTTTTTAAACGTAGTTTTTTGTGTGATTTTAATGAAATTTCATTGCCGTCAACAATAACAAGAAAAGGATGGAGAAAAAGGTGGGCATCTTGACCATTCTTCATCCGTACAACCATCTGTCACACGAAGAATAGCGAGTTTTTCCCCGTCGCACCATTATTTACCGTCCAATCAATATCTAACAAGACGTGAAGGGCCTTTCTTCCTTCAATCTAACAATATTCACCACATTTATGTGACCCCTTTCTTGTGGTTCATGGGATCAGAGCGGAGGTTTTATGGTGTTTCTTTTGAATAAAAAGATTGCGAGGAGATTGTAAAACGCACGTAAACGCAGTGCTTCTTTCGAGTAAGATGGAAAATATAGAACGGTAAGCTAAAATGTGGAACAGCGAGCAGAATATGAAAAAATCAGAAATTATTGATAGGGGAATTGGATAAAAGAGGATCGTCTTTGCTTCAAGCGAAGCTTCTGTCAACGCTTTCATTATGAACTTGTCACTCTCTTCAACATTTGGAAGGAATTGAAGGGGTGGAACAAGAAAACCGTACAAAATTATTCGCAATTGACCATAACAATTTGCTTCCAACAAGTCCCTAAGTGGGTTCCTTTGCCTTCCTTTAATAGTCACTTACTGTAGGAGGAGGGGGGGTTTAGGGAAAAGGGTCGCGTGTCTAACAGGCATTTTCATGTTCGGACGGACAAAAGATACGGGTTACTTATCGCTGTATTTTGGCTCTTTCTCGGAAGTTGTGATTGTTAAAGGAGTGAGAGAATAAGGGGAGCTTGACTGTCAATGGGTTTCTCGTCATTCGGTTTATGTAGGCTTGAGATTTCTCGCCAATCAAGAACACATGAGAGCTGCTGTTGCGTTTTGACGTCCACGCACGCTCTGCGTGCACGATATTCCCGACGTTCAAGTAAATATGACAAAAGGCGTAATTTTTAGAGCTTCAAAGTATAAATCACGGTTTCTCGTGGAAGGAGAATGCTCGCAAATGTGATTTTTGTTTCTCTCTCTCTCTCCCAGAAACGTACAACCAACCAATCCACGTCATGCGTGGAATTCCGTTTTCCATCAGGGAATCGATAAGAAAAGTAATATCGCCCAAAACGGGGCGATGCTCTCAGATTGAAAGTGGGAGATCTTTTAAAAAACATCTTCGTCCCCCCCTCACTCACTCACTCTCTCTCTCTCTCTCTCCATCGCACTGGTTCGGACCTCGTACCTCTGGTGAAGTGTGTGTTTTTTTGCTTTACCGTACGAGTAAATAAATATTTATGACTACTTTAGCTCGAGTTCAAAAGGTTTTCCCGCCTGTCCCAGGAAAGAAAGACGTACTGAGATGACATTTCCCCTTCCAGCACCCGTCCCATTTGTTATTTTTCCCCTTTCTCGCTAGGGGAAGGGTTACGAAAAACAAAAAACAAAAAAAAAACACCTTTTCCTTCAATTAATTGAGCCCGAGTGACGCGTTTGATAAGTTGAAACTGTGCGTGTTATCCAATGAGAACGACACAGGAAAAGACTATAGAACAATAGATCGCGTGTCTGTTCGTGTAATCAACCTCCGCGACTCGCCATTCCTTTTACTAATGTGACTCTTCACTCGCCCTAATCCTCCTTCTGGTTTAACGTTTGGATAAGTCTATTAAATTTTCTTCGAAAAGCAACAGGGGGGTCACATTTCAAAATGGCCGGTTTTTGAAGGTGAAGTTGCCAGTTTTTTTACCTGTTTATAAGGCCCAACCAATATAGCAATGAAACTACGTCGCTCGGAGCTCAAAATACGAGGAATTGTCAATTTCTGGTATTTATTACCAAGAAATTTCGAGTTTCGGAGGCCGGCAACTTTTAGTGCCCTAAGTCTTCTGACGAATAGCCGCAAAATTACAACATTTTGAAAGCAATCATCAGCGAAATTGGAATTTTTCTGACTGAACATTCGCGACTTTGTGAGTTTCACGTTTTAATTTCGTTGTCAAACTGAAAGTTTTGGGTCTTTTTTTTAAAATCCATAAGGATCCCGGGCAAGCCAGCCTGGACAGCACTGAAAGCCTGACGAATAGACGCAAAATTGCTACATTTTGAAGGGAATCATCAGCGAAATTGGAAGTTTCATGGCAGCATATTCGTGATATTGCAAGCTCCAGGTCTTAATTTCAGCGAAACTGCAAATTTCAGGGCCTTTTTTTCGGGTCTGAATGTCCCAGAAATTGCTAAGTTTCTGGTCTTTATTTTAGCGAAAATCGCTTCTTTTGTTTTAAGTGGGCAGGAACCATGGAAGGAAAATTAAAAGTTTCCTCGCAGAGTTTCACCTGACGACAAAAAGTTATAACCACAGGCCTGGCCCTGGCCACAAAAAGCTCTAAGCACAAAAAACTCTTAAGCAAAAAAAGTCCTGAACACAAAACGTTCGAACCACAAACAATTCGAATACCTGAAACGACCATGATTTTCACTCTGAAAAAGTTAAATCAACCATTCGCACGCCAATACTGGCCATTCGCACCTTCACTCAGCTTGAAGAGCTTTGCGTCCTAAAAACGCCCAAGTACTGAATATTCGCCGCCCAAAATTACAAAACAGACGACTCACGCCTTGAAAATGTCTAAAGGCAAAGCTGATTTCACCCATTCGATGACGCTAAAAGTACTTTGACTGGCGATTCCCAATCTAAAACCATTTTCAGGTCATAATTTCAGCAAAATGGCGAGTTTCAGGACCAATTTCCATTGGTGATCGACCCCCCACCCCATACTTGACCACTGGTGACCATGTGCCCACTAGCTGGCCCCGACTGCATCCATCTGACGAATAACCGTGTAATTGCAATAAGAGCTGAATATCTGCGACTTCCTATACTCGGGTCGTAATTTGAGCACAATATCAAGTTTCCTGGCTCAAAATCCACGAAATCGAGTTTCGGGTCTTCGGGTGTTCATTTAAGTGAAATTGTTAGTTCAGGGCCTTTTTCATGCTGGGAGAGCCAACAGGCTAGCCGGCCCCAACAGAGCCTATAGAACAATACCGAATATTCTCATGCTACGGGGGCGGACCCTCCTCATTATCTTTCAAGAGCAGTGACGGCTTTAAGGTTTAAGGAAAAATCGCTAATTCGAGGCTAAAATAGAAAAAAAAATCGCTAATTCATTGATAAAAGTGAAAAGAAGCACTGAATAAATGAGGAAAAAACGCTAATTCATGGTATAAATTGAGAAAACGTCAATTCGCGGCTTCTGAGGCTAACTTCAGACATCCTCGGTCAAATTCACAAAAAGCGTTAGCTATTTCGCGGCGAAAATTGTAAAAACTCTAATTCATGACTGGAATGTAGAAAAATATAAAATTAACGACTAAAATGAGGAAAAACGCTAATTAGGTAAGTGGCTAAAATGAAAAAAAAATGGCTAAATGGAGGGGGGCATTAATTTGAGAAAATTTCCTAGTTCACAGAAAAATGAGAGATTGGCAAGCCGCGGTTTCCAGAGGCAACTTCATGGCCAATTAGGAAAAAGCGCTGATTAATGGCAAAATTGAGAAAAATCGCAAATTCACGGCTAAAATGGAGGCAAAATCGCTTTTTCCCGGCTATAATGGAGACGAATAGCTAATTCACCGAAGAAATTCAGAAAGAGCGTTGAAGTGTGGAAAAACGCTAATTCGCAATTAATATGGCGAAAACGCCCTATTGCGGCTTATTCTGAACGGTGACTTTATGGGGGCGGTGTGGTGCAAAAATCGCCCGCGGACGCCAAATTTCTAAGACCGGCACTGTTCAAGAGTGTTCCTGGGCGTTGAACTGTCATAGCGTTTTCCTTTTACGTTCCGCTTTGAAGCCGAGCATTACCCCCGTCTTCTCTTAATTATATCATATGGTAACGGTGAAGACGGGTGGAAATGCTCGGCTCCAGAGCGGACTTGCATGCAAATGGAAAATGCCATCGGTTTCACAGTCGTTCACTAGGAACTGTTCAACATGGAACTGTCCGAAATTCATTAAAATGGAGACTCATCGAAGTGCGCTGTTTTCATGATAATGAACGAATAACGATGATGATTTCGAGCTCCACGTTTAAAAAAAACTGAGTTTTTAGCTCATAGATCAGAATCACCTGTTCCAGAAAAAAACTTTTTTGAAACAATTTTGTTCATTAAACTCGGAAAGAAGGGAATATTTGAACGACCATCCCAGCGTAGGAAAAGCTAGATCCAGCAACAGATGAACGGTCTCAAAAATTTGGGCAATACGGTGCGATCAAAACTTGTTAAGGCCTTCTTGAATTGAGCTTAACGGCTTTTATTTTATTTAGTGCTTTCTAAACTCAGTGGTTCAGTGCCTCAGCAACACGAAAGTTCTCGCGGAATATCTCGTCAACAGGGACTACACGGCGGAAATTCGTCCGGGCGAAAATAGAGGAGCTTTGATAAAATCATTCGCGGACGTTGTTAGCGAGCTGTGGAGCTATGAAAGTAGGAACGTTAATCCCACGGCGTTCAAAGCGCAGATACAACGATTCGCGCCAAGATTCGCGGGTTACAATCAACAGGACGCTCAAGAGTTTCTACGCTATCTCCTCGAAGGAATTCACGAGGATATCAATCAAGTGGCTGTCAAACCAAAAAATCTTCCAGAAATCGACGATACACTTAAGTATTCTAGCTAATGTTCGACAAAAATTGCGGTAATTAGAATGGTGGTATGGGGTGTGGGGATTACACAGTGAACGAGCCAAGGCTGCCGCAGCGTGGTCTCAGTATTTGAAAAGTGACAACTCTCGAATCGTCCATTGGTTTGTCGGGCAACTTAAATCGAGTCTTCAGTGTACCACTTGTCGTCACGTGTCTATTACATTCGAAGCCTTTTGGGATTTATCGCTTCCTCTCCCCAATAGCTCCAATATGAGCGTTCACCTTTCACAGTGCTTGGATTACTTCACGAAAGAGGAAATTTTGGATGGTCACGAGATGCCCACTTGTTCCAAATGTAAAACCAAAAGAAAGTGCACGAAGCGTTTTTCGATCCAGAAATTCCCCAGAATATTAGTTCTACGTAATATTTCTTGATTTTGTTTTTCTTAAAAACAAATAGCTTTTAAGGAATTAACAAGCTCGATTATTCAGATTTGAAGAGATTTTCCCCGTCCGAGCGCCACAGGAAATTAACCGCGTTCGTTGAATTCCCACTGACCAACCTCGACATGTCACCATACGCGTCCAGCAGTCGTCAACAGTCACATCTTCTCTACAATCTGTACGCCGTTTCTAACCACTCGGGGACAGCCAATTCGGGTCACTATACGGCCTACTGCCTTCACCCAGGCACTAACCAGTGGTACGAGTTCAATGACACGAGGTACACAACACATCGACCAAACTGACTTAAATTATAAATGATAAGAAAGTTGGCTCGCTTTTAAGAATAATTTATTCAGCAGAGTCAGCAGTACCTCATCTCATTCAATCGTCACACCGGAGGCTTACATTTTATTTTACGAGCAAGCTGGATTTGACCAGGCAGGACGGAGTTTGCACTGAATAAAAGATTGGTCTAAAAGAAGAAGAAAAAAAAAACTTTTGAGTAATCTCGGAAACACTGTACCCTAACGCAGGGCAGGAGTTGAAACGGCATGAGGTACGTTTAAATTCAGAAAAAATTATGTAACAAGTTATCCCTCCATTAGCCACTGCAACGCAGTTCATCGTAACTACGCCTGAAACCACTCTGCGTCGTATAAAACGGAGTTGCCGCCGGCCTGGAAATCCAGGAAAAGGGGAAAGTGGAGAGAGGGGAGCTTTCAAGTTTGATGAGACAGAACAGAAATAAAAAGTAGGAATTTTCGAATCTTACGCTTCTTTTATTGCAAGGAGTCTAAACCTTTATGATCAGAATTTCCGGATACCACTAATAATTACGTGATTTTGCAACTGTTGCAAAAATATCACCAATAGCGGTACCAACGAGCGTTTTAACTACTATGCAAGGGCGTAGCCAGGACTGGCAATCCGCCAAACTGGTCTAGCAAAATCCTCCACTCGTCCTCTCTGAACTAAAACATAATTATGTTAATGGAGAAGACAGGTGGAACTGAATTGCTCTAGAGTAGAATTGCATTTAAACGGAAAACGCTATAAGAGTTTAACGGTCTTAATTTTACATAAATTACAAGTTTCGAGTCTTTTTTTTTTTTTTTTTTTTTCAGTGGCCGCGGAGCCTGCGGGCTAGCCTTCCACGACTACGCCCAAAATCAGCAACGAAAAAAACCTCGTATCCGAGCACAAAAAACATCCAAGCTCAAAATCTGTGAAGTTGCAAATGTTGGAACGGAACATTCACGAAATCGTTAGTTCCTGGTCTTTATTCTCGCGAAATTGCAAGTTTCAGAGGGCTTCTTTATAGTTACCACCCGGTCTAGACGCTGTCTTGGCAGATCTGCAGTTTTTAATTTAGATCCACAGTTATCTGCTTGAGCTTCTAAAGTTTTTTACCTAAAGTTACCAATAAGTAGGACATGCCCCAAAAAACGTTATTTTTGACGTCCATTATTTGATAATTTGGCGAATATCACCCTCTGGGTTGGAGTGGGGGGTATGCAAAGCTCCCCCTAGTATAACTCGCACCTTTGTGAATGTCCAAGTCACGTACGCGGTGTGTTTATTGTGTAGTCGACTTCAGTTCAATCAATGGGCTTAACTAGCACAATACAGAAGAGTGGGTAGCTTTTGACATTCCGCTGAGCCATCGAGCTCGTCCCAACAACGAACGCGTTGGATGTGACAGGAGGGATAGGGGAGTTCACGGGTTATAAAACAAAACAAGAAATCTGCAATTTCTCAGAAATCAAGATCCTAAACTTACAATTTTGCAGAAATTAAGACCCGAAGCTGTCTATTTTGTGGACATCCGGCCAGGAAACTTCCAATTCTGGGGGCATTCGTCCGGTTTTGAACGCTGATGGGGCCGGCTAGCCTAGCTGAACTCTGCCGCCACAAAAAGGACCCCAAAGACTTACAATATTGCTTAAACTGAAAATTAACACCCAGAGCTGGCAGCAATTTCTGCAGTTTGGGTTGGTGATTGAGGGAGGGGGACTGTCATCAGCCAGGGGGATTCACTCTTATATTTAGCTTCGAATGATGTTGGTAATTGTGCGATTGTTCATCAAGATTTGGACGCTCTCGGGGCCGGCTGAACCGGGGGCCGCGGACACTGAAAAAAAAGGCCCTGCGATTCGTGCAATTTCGCTTGTATTAGGAAGGACCTTAAACTTGCTATTTCACGGCTATTTAGCCCCGAAACTTTCATCTTTGCAAGAGTCAAAACACAAAACTATCCATTTCGTGGACAATCAGCCAATAAACTTCGAATTTCATGGGTAGTCGTCAGGGGAGCCGGCCAGCCCAAGGTCCACGCCCCCCCCCCCAGCCCTGAAACTTTTAATTTTATGAATAATCAGTAAAGAAACATCCAATTCGCGGATAGCAAGCTGAAAAATGTTGAAATATACATTGCGGTTATTTGTCAGACAGACAAGATCTGCGATCACTACAAAAAACAAAGCCCTAAAAATAAATTAATAAATTACGGGAACCACAGCAACTTCGTGAATATTTAGACTAGAAACTTTCGATTTCGCAAAAAGTTTGCCTAGGACCCACGGCCACAAAAAAAAAAAACAACACAGGCCCGAAACACTCAATTTCGCTTAAAATAACGCGTGAAACTCACAATATCACGCATATTCATCCAGGAAACCTCCAAATTTGCGGATAATTGTGTCGCGCAACGCATTTCAGCGATAAGCGTTTTTAGCGAACACAGCGAAAAACGCCAGCAGTGTCGTATCTGGGCGTTCTCGATGAAAATCGCACGCGTGCCTCACGTAGCACACGGGGTAGGTCATTGCACCCTGTAGCCTGCAGGTTTCCTGAAACTTGCAATTTCACGGAAATAAAGACCAGAAACCATGAAGACAAGATTTTCTTTAGAATCTACAGTTTACTGGGAATCTTCCAACAGTTTTTTCCAAAGCCGGTCTGGCAAAATTCCAACATTTTGGAGCTAAATGCCTAGTATTCGTGAAATTGCAAGTTTCTGGTCTATATTTGCTAGAAATAACCTGCGAATTAGCCATAGCTGTGTAATTGTAACTTTTGAAGATGAAAACATTTGTGAGTTTGAAGGTTCGGGTGCTAATGTCAGCTAAATTACAAGTTCCCGTCAAAATATTTGCAAAAGTGACAGTTTCGAGCCTTAACTTCAGCGAAATCACGCGTTTCGGGGCATTTTTTTCGGCGAAATTGCAAGTTATGGGATCTTTTTTTTCAATGGCCGAGGACCTCGGTCCAGCTGGTCTCGAGAGCGCCCAAAGCCCGGATGCTAATGATTCGGAGCTAAATAATAGTGAATTCGCAAGTTATAGGGCTAAATATTCGCGACATTGCAAGTTTGCAAATGTTTTTTGCGGGCTCGAGCAGTTCATACATAGAGATTTATTGCCAGTTTTTTCTTAATCAGTATGCACAGTACAGACACTCTAAAAATCCACTAGTTCGGTGGGGTAACAATTCTGAGGGAAAATTCCCGGTTCAACCATTTGTCCGCGCACCTTCTTTTTGTCACTGCACCTTCCAATTTTAGTCAGATGCGGCTTACAAATTCTTTGGATAATGGTCAGTTGCATAATTCAGCCGGCCGACAAAGCTAGGCTAAATAAGTGGCTGGGAGGGGGGGTTGTATTTAAAATACCTAATTGAACGCTTTCTGGACCTTTGAAGCGGCGTTGGTACCACAAGAGAAAAATTGACAAAAATTTAGATCAGATTTTTCATCAAAAGAACTCCAGGGACCCTGGGCCCTAAATTTTGGCAATAAAAAACGTTAGAAACTGACAATTCAGTATAGGGACGAAATGTTACAATTCATTTTTTCTGCTCGTCCGCCTCAAACCACCGAAAACCCGATTCTGTGATAGTGTATAGGCGCATTTACATGCAAGCTTTAAAAAGCTGAGCTGTGGGCTTCAACCAATCAATGCGCTCCGAGTACACAGCGAGGAGCACTCTGATTGGTTGAAGCCCACTGCTCAGCCTTTTAAAGCTCGCATGTGAAGGCGGCTTATGGGCTAATTTCTGAGGAAAAAAATAATTCAAGTACAGTACTTGTAAAAAAAAAAGTCAATAACTAATGACGCGAAACCCCTTGTTTTATGACGCAATTGTTTTCAGGACTCAACGGTCATGCGGGTTTGTGCCTACGCTCGACGAGGTCTCCAGTCTCCAGCCCCTAGACTTTCCCTCACTAAGAGACAAAATTACTCCTCAACCATTCTTTTTTTATGTTTAATTGACGGCTTCTAAAGAGAAGGTAAGAGTTTTTAATTTTTCAAGATTCGAAAAGACGTAGCCAAAAAAAAAACTGTAACAAAGTACCTTTTAATTTTTCATGATTTTCGTGCTCCACTCCACAAAATCCCTCTACTTTTTCACTCCCCCGTCCCCCATCGCTTCATCTCACAAGTTCTACTTATCCGTAAGCGAACAAACTCGTTTTGAATGAATTTTTAAAACGAATCCCCGCATATCCCCAGACTCTTTTGCTACGAGTAACCACTACTGCTCTTTTTTCTTCTCGTAATAGTTAAAAGATAAAGCTTTGCCTCTTTACTCGACTGACCTTTTTTCCCTTTGTCGTTGTCCGGTTTACTTTTTATTACTTTTATTGTTATTAAACTAAAAAATTCATGAGGTGCACTCTGAATTATCTTCCCGCACACAAGCTGTTTTTCAAAATAATTTATTTTAATGGCTCAAGTGCTTTTCGTTCGTGCCAAAGAATTTCTTCTCCTCTCTCTTCGTTCAATTAGAAACTTGGAACAAATATCACGGAGACGAGGATGAACCAGAAGAAAGTAGTGGGGGTGGAAGAGGCTGTAAATAGGAAACTAAAGGTACGAGTGTGTGCGTCGGGAGACGGATGGAGGGGGGGGGGAGAGAGACGTCTCGACTCTCTTCCCTTCGATAGTAAGCACAACTTTAGGCAGTATGTCTTAAAAGCCACTAAAGGAAACTAGGGGCCCTGTGAGCGGGAAGAGGAAAAGGGACCGAAGGCAAGGATGGAAAACTAGGAAGGAGGGGGGAAGAGGATGACTGTGTGAGAGAAGCAAACATTGCAGTTTCCCTTCCATTCCATTGCCTGACGACCCCCCTCCACCCCTCATCGTTCCAACCAACACCCAATCTACAGCATCACCCGTTCTTTCATCTCACTTCAGAGAACACACTCGGTTGAAACTTCGAAAGCTTTTACATCCTCCCCCCCCCCCGAGCTCACCACCACGAAACGATCTAAAATCGAATCTTAAAATAAAAGCAATTTCGAAGGTTTTAACCTGTTTTGAAAATAGTGAAAGGTCACTGGTTCGAAAATGAGGCGAAGCACGTTAAAATGCGGTGAAAGGGTTCCTGGGGGAAGTAATTGAGAAGGCGCTGCTGATTGAATCATTTGCATTTCCCTTAGGATCGCTCTCCCATTTTCTGGGGGAAAACAATCAGACATTGTGCTCTCTGGTTTTCGCTAAACAAAAAAATGTTGAAAAATAAAGAAGTAAAGCATTGAAAATATTGTTAATTGAGGGTTTATGGATGCGATTGAATTTAAAAATGTTTTTTTCGGAGGTCGATAAAACATTTGGCAATTTGATAGAGACAAACTTCATGCTCGATTCGAGCTCGCCTTTTAAAAACACCTTGATTTTATTTTAAGGACACCAGGAGAACCAGAGAAGTTTTCCCCCCAACCCCTCCTACCTGTACAGACTCTTTAAAGACTCAGGATGGTTTCCAGGCCAATTATTTATTCAAATCACTTCCTTTTCAAAGGCTTCCCTCTTTTTTTTTCTTAGCTCCCCCCTCTCTTCACCACCACCCAATACCTTTTATATTCCGATTTCATCACTTTTCTTTACTTTTCCACCTCTTTTCCCTACCCCCACCCACCACCGTTCCTTCTTTCTTTTCTGCTCTCTTAAGAACTCTCGTCCTTCAAAACCATCATCAGAGTCTTGGCCAATCTCTTTCTACAGAAAAACGAGAACTTGAGTTATTTAAAATAGTATTATACCCTTTTTATCCTTCAAGAAACCCCCAACACCATTATATTTGTTTAATGAAATGAAGTTTATCCAAGAGGAAAGTTTATGACTTCTTCTTGTACTGAGGGGGATTCGTGGTGAGAAGAAGAATCTTCTAACTGTAAGTATAAAAGAAGAAAAAAAGAATTATGGTATCAAATTTCTGGGCCTTGATGAGTAAAGTGGGAGGGATCAATGCGAATTTACCCGCTCCCCATTCAACGCTATCCTTATAAAAAAAAAATGAAACAATCGAGCCTAGTCTCTGTAACTGTTGACATAAGATGATAACGGTTTTAGAGTGGGAAATAGCGGAGTATACGCGAAGGGGGATAAAAAGGAAAAATCTCTGTTCCGCATCAACTCTCGGCACAAATGGGTGGAATGATGCACGATAGGGGGGGAGGGGGTGGACGACATGGTAAAAGAATGTTGAGCCCTGAGTGAAAAAGGGTGGGGTTGTGGAGGTTTCAGAGGAAATAGATTTAATGGCGCGTGGTTGATCCGAAAGCACTGAGTGATGCATCGTCCCCGCGTCACACTTTCAACCATACAGGCCTTTCCTCCCCCCTCCCCTTGTGTGTTATAGCTAGGTCCAATGGTGTGACCTTTATAGCAAAAAGGGAGAATTAAATAGGGTCGGGTCGGAGAGGGGAGTTGAAAAACGGAGAGGAAGGATTCCTCTCCCCCCCCCTACCGGCATTTTCCAAAGCTAAAAGCGGTCGAATTTTCCGGACCAGAGTGTAGCTCATATTCAAGTCCTTCATGAACTCTTAATCAGAATTCTCCCGCATCCTTGTACATTTCCCCTCCCTACACCTCCAACCGCACACTCACACACGCCACACGTGTCACCACCCCTTTCTATTTCAACCCGTTTGATGCTACAGGGCAAAGAATGGTGCGCTCGTGTATACGTGGAAATGGGGAAACGAGATTTTGGTTTATGATGTGTGTGGAAAATTCGTCGACCGTTTATAATGGTGGAAGAGAGAGAGAGAGAGAGAGAGAGAGAGAGAGAGAGAGAGAGAGAGAATGAGAGAGATAACGAAAGGGACTATCAGTCCATTACCGGTCGAAGAAACAAACCGAGAAAAAGGGGTGTCAACGGTGTTTTGAGCGGTAGGAAGAGGGGAAATATTGTTCGACAGGAAGCGGACAGAATAATAAATTAGCTGAACGACGGTTTAGTACATACCTAAAATAAATTTCTTGATTCACTTTATTGGTTGTTCGGGTTGAGCTGGTTGCAAGAAGGGAATGGGTATCACTCAACAAAATTAAATAAGATTTGGAGCCAGGGTGAAAAACACTCATTTTTAATTATAAACGTAATGACCCAGCTTTTCTTCATCCTTTCTCATCTTTTTCCCTTTATATATATATATTTTTTTTCTGTATCCCTGAGAGTAGTAACAACATTTAGGAGAGCAAAGAAGAGAGGCGAGGCACAAGCTACTAAGAAGTAGAGCCTAATTGGAGATTGATGAAGGCAGATGTCAGACTTAATGAATTCTCTTTCAAGAAAAATAAATAAAAAGATGGAGACATGAAGGAAAACTGTGTTTTTTTGCGGTTTTTAAAATTAAAATAATTTACATTATAAACCGTGAAACTAAAGTTACACACCTTTGAATAATTAAAATTTGAGTAAACACCGTTACTTATTACATTACATAAATTGAGATCCTTTTCATAGCTCACCCTAAAATCTTTAAAACGGTGCACAGAGTCGTCAAAATGTATTCACTTCTCCATTTCCCCTTCAACCCTTCCTCCATGAAAAGTCTTGACAAATCTATTGCTGCCTTTTCAGACGACACACACGTCATTAGACATCGCCACTATCACATCCTTTCCAGACACTTTATTTATCGCCCTCTTCTCCACCTACTTCTCGTCCCATCCCACCATCACCTCAAATTACTATACAACCTCACCACACAACTATATTCGGGGCTTCAAGTTAAATAAAAAAGAATGTGATATGTGTGGAGGGGGGGGGGTAGAGAGAGAAATAAAAACAAATCGAGCGAAATCAATCACAAGAAGATAATTTAGAAAACTCCCTGTCATTGGCAAAGGTCATTTTTTTCGGGTACTCGACCCCTTCACTACTATTTTGTTGGTTTGTATACTACTCATCCCCGTGTACTACTCATCCCTGGATGAACGATCCGTGTCCCAACATTTTGTGGATAATTTAAAATCAACAAAAATTCGGAAATTTATACTGAGGGAAGAAACAGCAACACTTGTAAAAACAAAAAAACAAAAAAAACTGATGAATGGGGGGGGGGATTGTCCAAAGCCACATTTCACGCGTTGCTAATAACTCTCCGCGATGATTTACAGCACGGCGTGTGAGACATGAATAAAGGGCAAAAGCTAAAAGTGTGAATACTCAGTGAACGGTATACGAGACAGGGGGGAGGGGTGCTGAAGTATAGCGTTCAAGGGCTAGAGAGGGAGGTCATCAAAACTTTTCTACCAGCCAAAACTTGCCTCAGCCAATCCCCGCCCATTCGCATATTGAAATCTGACAGACCATTTTTTTTCTCTCTATGTCTCGCTCTCTCTCTCTTATATACCCTCACCTCCTCCAAGTTTAAAGAGGGTTTCAGGTTCGTAAGGTTAGTGGGATAGTGACGGGGGTAAGGGGGTCAGGGCTCTGAGTATCGATTTCACCCCTTAATTTAACCATAAGCTTCCCCTCCCCACACCATTCATCGAATCCTGAACCACCAGCCATCACCAACACCAAGATGGAAAAGGATCGCATTGTTACAAATGGAAATGTTAGACGAGTAATCAGTGTTGGGTTTACTTATAGATAAATGTTTAAAGCAAAAAATAACCCGATTCCTCACTAATGGCAATTCCGATCTTATAAAAATGAGTACAACATTGCACACGACAAAGGACCTGAAAATTGAGTGCGGTGAAGTAGAAGAGGAAGGGGAAGAGAAGAATCTTCACCCCTACCACCACAGGTTGACCCATAAAACTTCTAAAATTACCAGCACTGTTTTTCCCCCGTTTGTTTCAATAAGACGCGACATTATTTTGTGTCGACTACACTGCTACTGCTTGACAATACGAGAAAATCTGGTTTAATTTTTCTGGCAAATGGTTCTAGGGTTGCCGGCAGTTTTGAGTTGTGTACATATACGAGGAAACATCAGACCAAAAGGAAGCGGTACTAGTCAGTTACCGCAGTTAGACGCAGTAGCCCCATTTGCCATCACAATACGGCCAGGAACTGCCACTACTGCCAGTTTTGGAGTTGATGTAGCTCCAAACTATTAAATTTGTCAGCTGATGTAGCTTAATTTTTTCAGCTCAAAATCGGTAAATTTGAACCCAGAAACAGACAATTCGGCCGGACACTTCTACCTTATAGAAATAACATACCCACTCATTTAAATTCAATGATCACCAGCGAAACGAGCTGAACTTGGACACCATTAATTGAGCCCTTCAAGCAATGGTTGACTTGACATGGGAACTGGCCATTTCACCTACAGACTTTGGGGCGGAAACTTCAATTTTCCGCCGATTGCTCCTTAAAAACTGTCTATTCAAACGGAAAACCTGTAAATTTAGCGCCCAAAATCTATTTTGGCTTAAAAATAAGTTAACTTCAGCCCAGAAACCGCAAATTGGTGTACAACTGACGATTTTACTATCCAAAGGGTGGCGCTGCAGAGCCATTGGAGTCACGACCCCCCCCCCCCCAACACCATTAGAGTCAGGATAATTATCGAAAAATCATCATCATAACCACATCATAAGACCATAGGGGGGGAAGGGGTATTTCTTTAAATTTTATGGTCATTCTCTCAAAGTTTTCTCAATTTGAGCAAGATGGTGACCGTGCTCAACCGTGGAAATACAACCGACTCCAACCCCAAAACGCTATAAATACAGAGTGGCCACGACAGCGCCCGCTTAAAGGGTCCAAAAAGAGCGCTTCGCGTTGGTCCTTTCTCAGCCTATTTGAGCCGGACACGGTTCCCACCCGACTCCTACAAAATACCGCCTGCGCTGAACAAAACACACTTATTAATTGGTCAATACGCAAACGGTTCGCGAGCACACAAATACTTTGACCCGCAAAGCCCGGAAAGTCATGCGGGAAATAGCCTAACCTTTGGCTAACATTGTATCTGTTGGGCTAACATTTTAACAGTTAGGTTAACAGTTAGGAGCCTCCATAAAAATAATTATTATAATTTTTTGTCATTTATAGACTGAGGGGAGGTACTTCAGAAGCGTTAGAAAAGAGTTCCAAACTACCAAATCTCCTCTTCAACAAAGCGCCTTCATTCATTACAACCAGAATTATGGAACTCCCAGTGGTAACAGCTGCGTACACATTCACGTGACATTCGTTTGTCTGTGAGTTATTGTTGGATTAGGACAATTTACACGACCTCCAGGCACGAGAGGCCCTGCAATGTCCGCGCGCGTCGACGCACTTCCATGGTCAGGCCCCCGTGTAGAGAATATTCGGGCCCAGAAAACGGAACTTAATGAGGCCCTTTCACAGAACACCCCACCACCGCCGTTTCAACCCTTTGTTTAGTATCTTGCTGTAGTGACAAATATTTCGAAGACCGTTAAGGAAAATTCATTTTCCTATTTTCTTCGATTATACAGATTTCATCCTGAACTCTGAGCCAATATTTTCCTCTTTTCATTTTCCTCTCTTCTTCTTCTACTTCTTTTTGATTTTCTCTTTTTCCGAAATACGCACCCCACCCCTCCCCAGGAAGGCCAGGCCGGTGAGTAAGGCCGATCGTCCACTGGAAGCGTTTTCAAGCGGTGCTACAACGCGCTACAACGAGCGTACATACAAAATGACTTAAATTGAGTTCACTGCAGCTGAGCCTGCAGTGGACGATGTCACGTTCAATTTGAGTCTTTGAGATGTACGCTCGTTGTAGCGCCGCTCGAAAACGCTTCCAGTGGACGACAGACCTACCTAACAGGCATCGAACCACTGCAAAGCACCAATCACAGTCAAACTGCAAAGCCACAAAGAACGCCCAAACACAGCACAATGGTCCCATAAGGCACAGCCACAGAAAAGCTACTACTGCAAGAAGCTATAACCACAGTTAGAACCTCCAGCCACAGTTAAGTCCCAACCACAGTAAAACTCCAGCCACAAAAAAGGTCCAACTACATCAAAATCTCCAACCACAGACAGGGTCCACCCAAAGCCAAGGTCCAACCTCAGTTACAACCTCGAACCACAGCAACGTCCCAACCACAGTAATGTTCTAAAACTAGTAACTTTCCGAACACAGTGAAGCTCAGACTACCAATAAGACCCAACCACAGCACAGATCACAGACCCAATCACAGCAAAGGTCCAACCACGGCAATGGTCTAACCACAGCAAAGGAACAACCACAGCCAAGGTCCATCCACGGCAATGGTCTAACCACAGCAAAGGAACAACCACAGCCAAGGTCCAACCACAGCAAAGGTCCGACCACATCAATGGTCCAACAACATTAAAGGTCCCATCACAGCAAAGATCGAACCTCAGTAAAGCTCCGAACACATAGAATACCCAAACACTACAAAGCTCCAACCACAGTAGAGCTCCAACCTCAGTAAATATTTTCCTTTTTCCCCTCTCTTTTCTTGATCTTTGAAATCCGGGCCCGCAAGGAGTGTCTGGTCCGGGTATAATGGACACATTCCTCCCCCTCTCACGACAGGCTTGTCCATCGATTTCACAGCTGTCGATTGCTCGGCAAAATCCACACTGCCCACCGGGGAAAGACATCCGCGGACAAATTCGTCATGCCGTGAGCATAAACGGCAGCACGGCAGTACAAACCCCCTCAATGGCACGTTTGGTCGAAAATCCAGCACGATTATTAAATTCCCCTTGTCAAGAAATTCCAAGATTCGATTGCCTCTTGCCGACAGTGCTTCATTGAGCAATTCACCTAGTTTCCGCCACCACGCCTCTGGCCAAAACCACCAAAGGCCAACGCTGTCACCGCAGAAAGGTCTATCCACACACATCAGTGCCGTGAACGGGACGTGCCCCGTCCGGCAAAAATAATATTATTCTCAATGGAAATTGAAGGGTCACCTCCCTGACACGTGCTGGATATGTGAACGAGCCTCTCAATTCCCATATTATGAGAATAATATTTTACTTGCCGGAAGTGTCCCGGACGGGGCACGTCCCGTTCACGGCACTGATGTGTGTTGAACAAAATGAACTAGTATGTGCTCCCACGCGTAATGTACACTCAACTCTTACTCTCTAGGTTTCCTCGAAGGAGAGGAAATCTCCCACCACCCCTACAACCTGGTTCCAGTGAGGGAGAAAAAAACTCGATCAATCGCTTCACCTTATTAAAAATAGTCTTCAAAGTTGTTTTTTCTCCGATTTTGGCAAACCCCCGCCCCATCCTTATGAGTGTTACCCGGGGCGGACCACTCTTTGGTATCCTGCCGCTATCGGTACGGCACGGATTACGACCCACGTGTGGTTGTAATAACAACACTTTTCCTGGCCCAACGTCAATTGATATACCTTCCCCCCTTCCTCTAAACTCACAGGACGCAGGGAATCTAACGCTAATTTCATACTAAGCACCTTCGAAATAAAATTAAACGTTTAATTTTGAATAAAGAAGCTTTTTGAGTACTTTTTCACCACCTTCCCCTTACCATAATTGAAAAACATTAATCAAGCCTCCTAAAGCATCCTCTTAAACGTACTTGATGCTCCAACACCCTTCAAAATAAACGAAAGTAGAAAACCTCCTCTCTTTCATAATGAAGTATTGCCGAGAACTGGACGAAATAGAAGTTCGTTAATAAAAAACAAAGGTAATTTCGCGTGGCTTTAATGCCTAGAATCCTCAATCAGTGAAACAGACGTTAACAAGTTTAGAACCACGCGTCAATTGGAAAATTGCATAGAAGACAATTTGCTGGGTTTTCAATAAATGCAGTTGAGTCAATTCTCTTACTTCCGCTCTCAAACCTCAAGAAATAAGTGCTATTCAAACTCAATAGACGTCACTATTCATCCCATATCGTAACCACTTCGTGTCAAGCAATTCTAAATGTGACTCCCTCCTCCCTCCCCATATTAAATGGACAATTTATGAAATGGTTTCAGCAAAAAAAAAATTGTTTACTCATTCCCTTTGGTTGAAAAGGATGAAAGAGAGAACCTTCCTCGCACAACCCCTTTTTTTGTACTTTCACTCCTCTCAGGAAGTTCCCTTACTATCTCAACAAAAAAGGAGGCAAAACAAAAAAAAATAAATAAATGAGACGACATAAGCTTGAACCACAATGACGAGGGCGCAGTTTTGCGAAAGATGAAGAGAAAAGAGAGAGCCTTAAGGTTTTGTGGTATCCCCCCCCCCCCATAAAAAGGGAAAACCACCAAAAAGCATTCCCAAAAGGACCCCAAGCACACGGGGGACGGCTCTGCCTCTTAAAACTGGACGAAGTTTCACCTTGCGGATAAAACGTTAAATTGTTCCACGAATTTCATTTAAAATTATAAACATTTAGCAAGTAATTTTGTTTCAAAAAGACGGGTAAAAAGTAGAGTACTATAATTGAGTTTTCCATTTGCAGGAAAATGTCCCTCGGGGGACAGAGTTTTGTGCCAATAAAACACTTTGCTTTCACGGATGGAAATGGCAATGAAGTATTCAACCGTGTGGGGTTCGAGTGAAATGTACTCTGTTGAAAATATTACGCAAATAAAGTAGAGCAATTATACGAAACTTCATCAATTGAGGCCTATAGACGGAGGCAATGGGTGGATCATCGACGAATCTCACGAACTGTGAACTTCAGCATTGTTCTTCATACAAACGAGCACAGTTCTCAGGGACGCTGGTGGAGAGGGGAAGGGAGGGTTATCGTAATCCCACAGTCCTCCTTAGGGAATTCCACCAACTTGGGAACTTAGTGATTTCATGTAAGGTCAAAGGACGAGGTTTTGTTCGACTTCAAAGATCTCGATTAAGGCCAAAATTGGTATAAGTGGTGTCTGTATGAGTCGGCCTATACGGGCGATCACTCTCTTTGGCTGTGCAATTCAATGACCCTCAACACCTAAGATCTGTCTCCTATCAGCCGGATGCGTCATTCCACCCCTCTGCTCAAGTTCTAAACAAATTACCATGCGGATATTTTCAAAAATTGGACTACATCCAAAAACCAAGGGACGACGCTCAAATCTAATCAAAACTCGTACGACAAACTTTGCCGTCGGTTGTTTCTTTATGTTTTGTTTTAAGGATCCATAAAACACGTCCACTCTCGCTAAATTCCAAACCATTAGTGGGGAAGTTTGAACTTTTCACCTAATTAAGATAAAGTTGATCACGCCAACTCACTCCTAATTAAATTTTGTTCAATTCAATTCCAATTAAAACCTGTGGCCCGACGAATGTGAATTGAGATACTGTTGTGGAAAGGGGGAGGGGGGGATAGTGAGAGACAGTTAAAGCCGTGAAACTTCGCTCGGACGCGATATTACTAATTAGCCACTAAGAAATCGTCTCCGAAGTTTCTGCATTCAAGAGCGCTCTTGTGGGGAATCTGTTTTAAATTTTAGCACAAAGAGAGAAAAATAAAACTTTATTATAACGTTTAAAAGGTAATTAATTGTGGCGTAAAAATGGGAAAATGGAGAATGAAATTATTTTTTGAAGAGTTATTAAGGAAATCAAAACTTGGTTTTCAAAATGAAACCAGCATGCTTAGGATAACCTTAAAAAGGTTTTATCGAATACCGTTTCTTTGTGTTAGGCCACTAATGGATGTATGAGCGAACACAACCATAATTGAAGTATTTTACGAAAGAACTATAATTATAGAAAAAAACGGGGTCACCCCACAGTAAAACTCACAGTCTACATTTGCAGTTTCAGCCGGCTGAGCGGGAAAGAGCAGCATCGCGGTCAACAATTGAATTAAAAGAAGCGGCGAAAAAACGCGACGTATCCGACCACATGCCGTCGAGCTTGAACCGGGTAAACGGAACGACCACCACCGACGACCCGATTGATCCCGCGTCGACAACGAGGTCGCCGGGATCCGCGGCGGCGGCGGCACAATCGGGCCTCCCGACGAGCTTGTCATGTGCTCCGGGCCACTGCCATGGCGGCACTCCGTGTTACGATGGGGGTTTTTTCGAAAGATGAAGAGCGAAAATGATGATAGGGGAAGAGGGACGGGGTGGGGGGGACGGTCGCCCACCGTCTGCCCCCAAACACCCTTTCTCTCGCTATATTTCTCTCCACCCCTGCCCCCCCCCGTCTAACCCTATCAACGGACCCGCCGGCGGCTTCATATTGATCCGCGTGGCTTGCTTTTGTCCATGGGTGGGATGAGTCGGCGGTGGAGGGGTGGTTAGGCAAAAGGCGGCGCGACGGGGTGTTCGCTTACGCTACCCGTGCGCAAGGCTGTAAAAAGGGTCTACATAGGACAAGGAGGGTGAAGAAACTTAAGGGTTCCTTCCCTCTGCGAGACCCCGTACGTTTTGGCATCTTTGTCGCTTAGCAAGCTTGTTCATGCCTTTCATAATAACCCTGGAATGTACATATTATGCACAAGCAATGAAACACAGCTTTCCTTAAAATATTCTAGGAATATTTTATGAAAAAAATAAAATAAAATGTGGATTCTAGTAAACTAAGTCAACTTTCAAAGCAATTATAAATTTGTAATTTACATAAAAGATTAGCCACGGGAAAAACCTGTTAAAAACTCTATCAAGATAGCCCAAGGGAGTACAGGTACAACTATGGGGGTAGGATATAAATTTTGGAATTGCCCGATTGACCTGGCAACCTCAGCAAGAATTAGAACCTAAATCCCCCACCTTTGCATCATGGAACGAAAAGCTATTTTAAAGTGTTCGATCCTACTATATTTCATTCCTTCCAGGTTTTTTCTCCATACAACAATAAAAGAAAAACGTCAGAATCTCAAGGACCTCTCTATTCGGTGACCGTCTGATTCAGAGAAATGCAGTACACGAAATTCCGGGAATTTCAATCGATTTCAAACGGCAAAAATAAACCCCGGGGCAGTTCGAAGAATCTCGGTGAAATTTTGTAGGAACAAAAAGGTTTTCACATCAAGAGATATAACATGGAGGGGGGGAGGGTCTACGAGGACTGCGTAAAAATAGCCTGACAGGCTAATACTTTTTATTCCAGACGAAAACACTCTTGATTCGCTCATGCCTAATGTGAAAAGGTCGGTTATAAAATTGTATTATCTTGAATCACTCGGTGACCCAAGACAATTTCTGACTATTTTTCATCTATATTTACGCAACTGCAGAACTTGTGTTTATTGTTAGTGCAAAAATGCCACGATAGAAAAGATTGACCCCCACCCACCCAACCCCCCCCCAACACTTCCCTGTCATCTCTGAAGTGAAAGTTGATGCAGAGGCCCTATAATTTTGATTTTGCTATTTAGTTTCTTCACTCCCCAACACGAGAAATACAGAGGTGCACTGCGTGTTCCTAACTCCGAGAGAAACGCGCACAACACTCGTATAATGCGGGGTCAAGAGATTTCGGGGAATTCACTTGATGAGTTAGCAACAAAAATTTATGATGTTGGGGTGAGGTGATGAACTATTCGAAACCACATTATTTCACCCCAGCATACTGCTGCTAATTTATTAAACACACGTTGTCTAAGCATTTAAGATGAAATTCGAGTTAATCCCCCCCCCCCCGGAACACATCAACATATTTTCATTCCCTTGTATAGTCATCACGGACGAGTTTAAAATTACAACTTAAACTAGCCTATTATGGATAGTCACTTATCGGCTGAACTGGGCAACGTTACCAAAAAAGTAACTTAGTTACTCGTTACTCCGTTAAGCCGGCTACACACAAGCGGTGTTTGTCAAATAACGAGCAAAATATTAATCAATTTCTAGCAATTGCCTAGAACCAGACCAACTGAAAATTGAAAAATATTTTGCTCCTTGTTTGGCGAGTACCGCATGTGTATGTAGCCGACTTTACCAGAAAAAGTAACGTAGTTACTCGTTACTCCGTTACTTCGGTGTAAATGTAACGGAAGTTGCCGTTACTAATAACCGACAAAATGTAGATAACAATGATACATATAAATACAAACTACCCTGCGCTCCTGGGTTCACTTTTCGCATTTAACATTGTAATGCGACCCCATCAACACCCAATGGCTCCTATTCCCTAGAAGTGACGCACACAATGACACGACAGACAGAAAAGTTTCCAACTATTGGAAGTGTAAGAATAAAAGTAACGGATTAAAGAGTAACGAAAAATTTCCTCCGTTGCCGAACAAAGTAACGTCGATAGTAACGAGTAACCGACTGATGTCCAATATATCGCCCAGTTCTGCTTATCGGGGCTATTGTGAAACTGTAATTTTTTAATTAATGAGCCTTTAGAAAACCAGGATGGTGCGAGAAAGTGTATGCTGAGTTGTAGTCGAGGGTTGGTTGGACGGGGGGGGGGAGGAACCATCACTGCATCTCCTCTTTAAGGACGAAATTTTCATAACTTCGCTGAAATTGAACCCCGAAATTTACATTTTCAATGAAATTAAGAAACTAAAGTTGCATTTTCGCAGGACCCGAAAGTCCCATTGCCGTGGATATTCGGGCATTGAACTTCCAATTTTCGGGGTATTCGTCAGCTCTAGGCACTGTTAGGGCCGGCAAGCTTTTGCTGCAGCGCGGCTGTGAGAAAGGTCCAAAACTTGTAACTGTGCTTAAACTAAGGTCCTGAAACTCGCTATTTCGCTTTAAAATAACACCTAAGACCCGAAACTTTCAATTTCGCGGATATTCAGCAAGGAAACTTGAAATTGTGCTAAAATATTCATCACTAGATGTTGCAATTACACGCACATTGCATCGGTCGCAGTTGGGACCGGCTAGCCGACGATGAAAAGAAAATAGTCCCTTCAAACTTGCTATTTTGGTGAAATTATGACCTAAAACTAGCAATTTCACGAAAATTGTGCCTGAAAACATCCAATTATGGTGATATACGTCCCCAAAAGGTTGCAATTTTGTTGGAGGCACGGCGCAGTTGTATGGGGCTCGTCACCTACGATGTTGTTCAGTGGCCCAATACTATATCCAAGGTGTAGCAGCCGCTACACCTCTCTAGGGGGTTGATATGGTCCGTTATGAAGGAGGAGATAAATAACATGGAAGTAAAAAGGAGGACGAAAGGATTGCCAAAACAAAAGAAGGAAGGGAGAATCGGGTCAGAAAATCATAGTTCACTAAACATTTCACTTAATTATCGGCCATTCTTAAGAGCTATAATATAAATGCTTCCTGCCCATGAAATTTGAATATCTCCTCTAGAAAGTCAGCAGGAATGCTCCCGATGAAACGACGGAACCGATCTGATGGCGCCTCAGACACCATGAACGTTTCCTCATTCCTCAGCCCTGAGAAACGCTCCTTTTTAGCTGTTTCCTTGGAAGTTCAATTTCGTAGTAGCCGCACCCCTCACCCCACCACGCCATCAATTGATTGTGCGGCTCGTTAGCCCGGGTAACCTGCGACTTCAATTTATCTCGGAATTGATCTCGGATAAGGCCCCCAAACTTGCAATTTTGCTTGAATTAACACCCGAAGACCCGACACTTTCAATTTCGCGGACATTCTGCTAGAAAACTTGTAAATTTGTTCAAATTGGGACCCGAAGTTTGTAAAATCACAAAATATTCACCTCTTACAATCGCACGGCTAATCGTGCTCATGGACGTACGTCGGAGTCGGCTAGACTTTTGATAGCGTTTTCCATGCGAACAACTAGTTCACCCGTGTTGCACCAATAACAGTTTTGTCGTTCCATTCATTCCCTGCCCAACACTAGTGCAAGTAAAAGTGTGTTCCAATCACTTTACTGCACTCCGTTAAGGTCAAATTTGGTCAAATAAGGTAAATTTTATTCGCGAATTGTGAAATTAATTGGCCCTGAAACTTGCAATTTCGCAAAAATTGTGCCCGCTGAATGTTGCGCACGGGCCTTCGTCAGCCTTACGACGCGTAATTCCGTCGTGGCCGGCTAGCTTGGGGTCCGAGCCCACAAAAAAATTATTGCAAACGTGCTATTTCACGGAGATTTAGCATCGAAACTTTTGCAATTTCCCCGAAATTAAAGGCCCAGAGCTTGCAACTTAACTGAAATGAACACCCGAATTTCGTGGGTAATCGTCAATGCTATGGCATGTGCCTGGGCATGCTAGCCTGAGTTCCACCGCTACAAAAATTGTCTCGAAACTGTAATTTTGCTTTAATAAAGACCATAAACTCTTAATTCAATCAGAAAATTAGTGTTTTACATATTTTCAGCTGCCGTAATTAGTGATTTCCTAAATATTTTTTTTAGTTAGAGTTTTTGATTTTACAGTTCAGTCATACATTAGCATTTTTTTTCACTTTTAAACTTTGAATTACCGCTT
Organism: Corythucha ciliata; assembly: GCA_038030265.1. NCBI lineage: Eukaryota > Metazoa > Arthropoda > Insecta > Hemiptera > Tingidae > Corythucha > Corythucha ciliata. Next base: position 12,229,114 of record CM075938.1, read on the forward strand.
TTTCTCAATTAGAGCCACGGATCAGCGTTTTTGCTCAATTTTCACAGCGAATCAGTTAGTTATTTTTTTCCATTTGTGTCCGTGGATTAACGTTTTTCCTACATTTTATCCCGTGAATCAATACTTTTTCTCAATTTGCGAATTTACTCTATTTTAACCGCGAATTAATTCGCCGATTCTTTTCAAGCTTTGTCGCGAATTAGCTTTTGTTCCCATTTTAGACTCTAGTTAGCATTTTTTCTTCAATTTTATTCGCGAAATAGCGTTTTTTCATTTTTAGCAGCAGTTTAATTAGAAACTTTTGTCAATTTTTGGCGAATAGCGTTTTTTGAAAATTCAGGCGCTAAGTAATGCCTTTTCTCTTATTATTCGCGAATGGGTGATTTTTCGCAATTTTAGTTGAAAATTTGTAATTTTTCTTCATTTCAGCCTCGAATTAGCGTGCCTCCCCCCCCCCCTCACTTATTTTAGTTGCGGGCTTGGCCGGAGTACAGCACGTAGACGTTTGAAACAGGGGATCAGCGTTTTTTCTCTATTTTAAACGCAGATAAAAGGCATTAATTAGCGGCTAAATTCGCGAATCTAATTGGAGAAAAAGTGCTAACTAGCGACTAAATGGGAACAAACACAATTTTTTTCAAACCCACCCCCCACTCCCATAGGAACATCACTTTGTGGAGGGTTGGTCCATTTTCCAGAGTTCTCTACACCTCATTGAAATCGTTTCGGCGCCACAGACGCTGTTGGTCAAACGTGGCTAGCCCGGGGTCCAAGCCCGCAAAAAGCAATTGCAGACTTACGAATTCATAGATTTTATTAGCACCGAAACTTGGGATTACTTCGAAATTAAGCGATCCGTAAGTTGCCATTTTACTGACAATGAGACCCGAAACATACATTTGCGCCAGAATCAAGACCCGAAGGCCCTAAACTGCCAATTTCACGTGTATTCAGCTAGGAAACTTGTAATTACGCACAAATTAGGACCAGTAATCGCTCAAACCCGGACATAAAACACATTAAGGCCCGTATTCATAGACATTTCTTAAACTTAAATTTTCCTAAGTGGGAGTCTAAACAGATGACCTTTTTTCCAGAAACAACTGATTTGATTTTTACTTAGAAGAATTTTAACTTAAGTAGCGACTATGAATACGGGCCTCAGTTTTACATTTGCAAATAAATTTAAGTCCAAATTCTAAAGCCAAATTTAAGGGGACAGTCGGGACCGAAATGCCCAGGGCTCACACCCAAAAGGCCCTGAAACTTACATTTTCACACAAAATAGGACGTGAAACACTAAATCGGTGATAATCAAGACAGGAAAATTCCAATTTTGCGGACATTTACTTTCAAGATGTTGCAATTATGCAGTTATTCGTCAGATGACCTAGGGCACTACCGCGGGCGGCCTAGCCCGGGCTCCGCCGTAACTAGAAGAAACCCGGAACTCGAAATTTGGCGGAAATAAGTTCCAGAAACTGGCAATTTCACCGACAATTCTCCCCAAAACCGGTCGTTCCGCAGATTTTTAGCTCAGAGTGCTGTAATTTCATGGCTCTTTGTCAGACCATTCGGTGCTGTCGCGGCTGGCAAGCTCTGAGTCCCCGAACTGCAAAATAAAATCTTCGAAACTTGCAATTTCGCGAAAGGTAAGATCATAAACTTGCGCTTTGCGTAATATTTAGACACGAAACTTACAATTTCGCAGCTTTTTCTCTCCATTTTACCTGCGAATCCAGGTAAAATAGAAAAAAACTAATCAATTTTAGCGGTTTTGAAGCCGGGATTGAGCTCGGCGCCCACCAATTATTATGATCACAACTACTATCTCCGTTTCCAAATGCGCTAAAGATGTGCACAGACGACCGCTTTAGCGTGTTCTGGTGGGAGGCTCAAGATCTCGGTGAGTTTGGGATTTGAAAGAGCTTGATCTGCAAAACTGGAGTTTATAAAGTACAAAATGACGTAATTTCGTTTTTGAATTAGCCAAATACGTGAATTTTGTTTTTGAAATAGCAAAATTACTTTTTCGAATCTCCTAACTTGCAAAACTGATTTTAGGAAAAGCTAAAGCAAAAACAAACTGGGTTTTATTAAAGCGAAAATCCACAATAATTTAATTTTTAGTGAGCGAAAGTCCACCAAATGAAGGTTTGAAAGAGACAAACCCAAAAAATATTTTTCTTTGAAAGTTTCAACGAACACGGGCCTCTCCCGAGTCGAAAAAATAAGCCGAAACAAACGAAAACGCGAAACAATCTTTTTTGGGGGCATTTTGGCAGGAGGCACGGGTAGCCTGTCAGTTGCGTTTTGTGTTGGAACCATCTTAGTTCGAGCGTAATCCGAGATATTTTTAAACCGCATCTGGCTCAAGGTGGTAACTTTAAAAATATGACCTCAAAATTTGCGAGTGTGATCCCCCCCCCATGATGGGTGGGTGGGGGGATGACCTGACTTAAATGAGCGGGGCCCGAGCTGACTCCGCGAAAATGGTTTTAAAGGGGAGCCAAATCTGCGAAATAAAAATTTAGAGGGAGTCAAATCCACGTAATTTGGTTTCAGAAGATGCTAAATCCGGGAAATTTGGTTGTTAAGAACAGCCAAATTTTATGAATTGGTTTTTGAAGGAGGTGAACGCGCTGAATTTAGACGGAGCAAATCCACGAATTTTGGTTTTCGATAGGATCAACGAATTTTAAGTATCGATCCGAACGTGGGCGAATAAAATGTCCATATTTCTGGCCGAAAACAGTTTTAGGAGCTAAAGAGCACGATGTAAATTCAATTAGCAGCAAGATGTGGATTTTCTGTGTACAAAAATAGCGGATTCTGGGGCCTAAATCAAGGATGTGTTACCTTCCAATACAAAGGCGACTTATTTCGTTTTCAGTAGCGGAATAGCCATTGTCTAGATCAATGAATGAAATTGCGAGCCAAATATTTCCGGCTTGTTGATCGGATTCGGGGGCAAATGGAGAGGGCACCCCCGCCCCTATTGGAGGAGAGCAATGAAAATGGATTTTAATGATTACTTGGCAAATGGTACACGGAAATAACAGAGACAGACAGTTTTTATTTGGCTGAGCAAGTCGCAGACACTTTCAACGAGACCAGAAATGTTTGCCTATAAGAGCCGATTTCCCACCATTAGCAAAGGAATTATTTTCGAGGGAAATAATTACATTTTGCCAGCTTCAAGGGTCTGCTGCCATTTCGCCAGTTTACCAATTGGCTGCCTCTATTATTACCGTGTGAGGTGACCTATAAAATATAATAGTCACGAAAAAATGGCCTGGTGGAGTGCGCGTGGACAACACCTGGGTCATGAACTCGGTTTCTGAGAATATAAATTGATTTTAATTATTTGAAAAATAAATTCTTCAATGCACAACAATGTACGTCCAAATATAACCATTAGTAACAAAAATATTCGTTTTTTGTTCAAGGTCCACAAAAAGAAAGAGTTTTCCAGAACGGAGGGTGTCGATGGAAACCCGCCATTGGACAGCGGGAAGTGATGGGTGCAGAAGAGAGGAGGTGACAGAATAAAGAGCAATTATTTATGAAATTGCTCAGATCCACGAATATTGTGAATGAAAGACATTTTCAACCCGCCAAAAATTTAGAATTACCCCCCCCCCACGTCTAGTTTGGCTTTTAAAAAAATCTTATAAATAAAGACGGAAAACAATTCCTACCTTTTCACGTATGCTGTTCCCGAGGTTCCTGGTACAACGTCGACGGCTGACGAAACTGTTGCGGATTGAACTGTTGTAGGTGGTGAATTGACGTGACCATGTGACTTTGCGAGTAAATCGAATGAATCTGATCAGCGACAAGAGTTGCAGTCGCTGGAGTTGCGTAAACGATCGGTTGACTGGCTGAGACGACTGGAGAGGTAACCTGTGACAGTTTAAAATTTTGTTACGGGGGGTGCGTCCGTTTATTTTGTGACGAATTTCGGCCTACTTGTGGATGCGATAGTTGTAACTGAGGAGCTGGAGGCTGGGCTTGTTGTATGTGATGATTCAGTGAAGCATGTTGGTCGTCCTCAATGGCCGTATCGACAAGACGATTCGTCATACTGGCGAGACTGATGTCTGCACTAGCTACTAACTGTAACAAAAAAATGTTCAATACAGAAAAATCGATTGTTCACGAAATGTCCTTACTTCGTGCGTATCGACGGTCGACGTGGTGTTGGTCAAATTATTCAAACTTTCCGACTTTTTCATCTTTTTTCTACGCTTCCCCGAACCGTCCATTTTCATATGAATCAACTCCATGTGTCGTCTCAAATTTCGCGACTGTCTGAGCGTGACACCGCAAAGTTGACACGATACGGGTAAGTCCGATGTTAAAGGCGACTTTTTCTGGGCTGCAACAAGAATTTAGCGTTGAGGAATTGACAAATTTAAAAACAGCTTTATCAACCGTTTTCTTTGTCGGCACTAGTTTCGTCTTTATTTTGAGAATCCTGATCGACCGGCTTGTCGGTTGAATTTGCCCTGACTCGACCTCTCTTCTTTTTGACAACTAACGGTGGAAACTGCAAGGGTTTTTCAACTTGAAACTGCTGTGGAACCGGCTCTGCCGACGTTACTTTCTGCGGATGAAGAAACTATTGAATCGGGGGGTTTAAGTCGGAGTCAATTAAAATACTGCGTACATCAGGGGCAGGGGTTAGTAAAGTGGGCGCTAAAGCTTGAATATCCAAACATTGAGCGGCCTGTAACAGCGAGGAGAGTCTGTTAGGATCCACGCTGACCTCGCCGTAGTAAATGAAATGAAGCAGAGCCTCGAGATCGTGAGCAGTTATACCAGCGAGCATAACGACGGGGTGCTCGCATTTCGTACTCTGAAAAAAAAAAACGCAACCATCAGAAACTGCCGTTTCACAAAAACTGTCGCCCTCACTTTTAAAAGTTCCATTAGCAAAGGACTCGCAGAACTCAAAATTAATTTATGTGCGGGAAATATTTTACCACCCGCGGCCAGTGTAACGTCAACGAGATCACCGTGACGATGCAACGACTGAGCAGTGACCGACAACGAGGAACTGTAGTCTACCCAAGATAAATTGAAACACGGCTGACTTCCCATAATGCTAGGCCAGGGAAAGAAAATGAGTTCAAAGTCAACAGTCAGTTTTCTTCATGAGGACTGACAAGCAATGTATACAATTCTGAACACTCACCTAGAATTAACTCTAATTTAACGTTATTTTACGGCGAATTTGTAACTATCACACACTTAAATTAAATTTGTGTTGTCAAAATATACCTACGTTCATAACCTTACAAGCGAAAACAACACTATAACCTCCTATGGCACCTGTTTGCGTCAAGCGCATGTTGAGAAAAAACAAGAGAAAAAAGGCGCTCATTGGAGGTCTCGGGCGTAAAACACGCGTGTTGTACGCAAAGCGATTAATTGAGTGCTTTTACTGCACACATTTTACATTCCGACCGAAACATTTGAAAATAGCCCCAGGAAACTGATTGAATGCCACACGGTATGGGCCAGCCACCATCAGGAAACCCACAAAACCCATCAAATTCTCAAGAATACTCTGTCTATCTTAAACCAGAAACCGGTGACACGACCTCGAAACATAAAGATTGCCTTCCCCAACAAAATCTCCGAGACTTTATCAATTTCACAGAATCGCTTCACTGTTCGGCTTAAAACTCCGGGGCGGCAGAAACATGAAAATCTGTTCCGTGACGTATTCGTATTCATTCACAAAATAAAAAACGCTAAATTTATCAGTTTTTATGCCCTATGCCCGTTTTCACCAGTACCGATCAACAACTAAACACGATTTAAGCCCCGTTCACACGATGCAATGTTTGAAGCAACATTTACGGTGACCAGACGTCCTTCTTTTGGAAGGATGGTACTTCTTTTCAGCTCATGGTCCTGTGGTACTTTGCTTTTCTCGAAAGGACCCTAAAAGGTACTTCTTTCAAAACAGGGTACTTCCTGGAAGACTGAAGGACCTCGTGAAGAAAGATAGGTCCCGAAATAACAATAGTCCGGGAGCCGCCCACCGTATGAAAAATTCCGGGTCATTTGATCGTGTCTGGCATCTGCGCAGGACGTATTTATGATCCAGGAGATGACCCTTCTGAGATCGCCAGACATTTTCTGCGGGATAGGAGCCCACACCAGAGCTATAGCTGCAGCCGAATAGCTGGGCCTCTCCTACGCCGCTTTGGATCATCCGGAACCCAATATCGTGTTTCTGCTCTTTCGAACCCCAATTTTTTGTTTTCGCTCCTCCAAATGCCAATTTCATGTTATGGCTCTTTCAAACCCCAATTTTGTGTTTCGCCACCTTCATAAGCCAATTTCGTGTTGTGGCCCCTTCAAAAGCCAAATTTATGTTATGGCTCTTTCGAAAGCCAATTTCATGTTTTGGCTCATCAAATGCTAATTACGTGTTCTGCCTCTTTCCAAGGCCAATTTTGTGCTTTGGTTCCTTCAAATGCCTATTTCGTGTTTTTGACCCTGCAAGAGCCAATTTCGTGTTTTAGCTCTTTCAAAACTCAATTTTGTGTTTTGGCTCCTTCAAGTGCCAATTTCGTATTTCGTCTCGTACTAAAGCAAATTTCATGTTTTGGCTTCTTCATAAGCCAATTTGTGTTTTGGTTTCTTCAAAAGCCAATTTCGTGTTCTGCCTCTTTCAAAACCCAATTTTGTGTTTTGGCCCATTCAAAAGCCAATTTTGTGTTTTGGCAATTTTGGTCGTGTCCTAATTATAATCAGTAGCAGAATAGCGTGACTATCAATCCCAACACCCCCCCCCCCATATTTCTTCTTCCTCATCATAAAATTTGGGTCCTTCTTTTGTCAGGGAAAAATCTGGTCACCCTAGCTATATTGCATGCTGGTTTTTCAAAAGCATCCGGTCACTACCAAGGAACATAATTATTTGTTTTTAAACAACCAGCATCAATATAGCTTCAAACATTGCATCGTGTAAACAGGTCATAAAATCTTGGCTTAAAATAGCATTTTGCATCAGAAATATTATGGCCGCTAATGACAACTAATCGCGATCAATTCTAAACTTTGTTAGTGAAAACGGGTCCTAATTTAATTTCTGTGATGATTTGGAAGGCCCCAGAGGGTGAGCAGATCCGAAGATTTGTGTAAAAATGGACGGGGGGGGGGGGCACAAAAAAGAAAACATTCGTAATTAAGCCTCAAGAGTCAAGAAAACGAAAGAAAGGGATGCTACAGCCTTGCACACTGAATTTAGGTAAGGTGACCAGAAGTCCTACGTTCCCCGGAGGTTTCCTAATTTTTAGAGCGTCCGGGGACGTCAGGGCTCATTTTTCAGGGGTCCGGGGAGAGGTCAAAACAGTGGCGGATCTAATCCCTTGGAGTCAAGGTAACTTGCGCAAAAAAAAAAAAAAAAAAAATCATCATACCTCCTCCAAAATCCCATCAAGGAGGGCTAATCATCTCTAATTTTAGGGTAATTTTCTAAGGGGCCCGCGAGAGTCAGAGAATCTCGAGAGGCTCGAAATGCCAAGTTATTTAAGGGAATAACTCGCTCGTGAATGGCCTTACTGGCTCAGTGAGGGGAAAATTTACGTTGAACGCCACCACGTCTAGGGTAAAATTTATGCGAAAGGTCACGCCAAGGGAAAACTTTAAGCGAAACGTCACATTGTGAGGAAAAAACTCTTTCGAAAGGCCGCGGCACAGCAAAATTCCCCATGGTGGGCAAAACGCAACATTCGGGAAAACTTTCATGTGAATCGCCACATTCAAGGCAAAATTTAAGTGAAATGCCGCATCAAGGGCAACAATTATATGCGAAATGCTTCACCAAGAGCACATATTGTCCATTGTAATGGACATACTGTCCATTTTATGAAAAAACCCGTCGGTTTCACGAAAAAATTGTCTATTTCATAACGAAATTGTCTGTTTTATGAGAAAAGTTTCAATTTTATAAGGGATCTTAAGCTTATGCGAGCACAATGGTTGATTTTATGAGGAAATTTTTAGTCTAAAAGGTGTCAATTTGATGAATACATCTACAGTTTGATATGGAAATAGTCAATTTTACGAATAAAATTAGGAATTGCCAATATAATGAGAAAATTGCCCTTTTTGAATTAATTTCCAATTTTGTAAGGAAATTGTTAGTTCGAATTGGAAATTGTTAATTTCAAGAGGAAATCGTAAGTTTTCTAGGAATCGTTAATTTTAGGACGAAATTGTCAGTTTCACGAGGACATTTGTAACTGATCCTCAATAGTTTTCTTTTGGTCCTTCGAACTTATTAATTTTGCCCCATGACTCGATGGGCAATTGCCGTTTTGGTGAATATTGTTAATACAGTAATTGGTGATCGCTTCAACATTATCAATTTTATTAGGAAATCGTCAATTTTATGAGGACCTTGCCAATTTTATATGGAAATTGTGATTTTCATGAGGAAATTGTATGTTTTATGAGGAAATTGTCCATTTTATGAGGAAATTGTCACTTTTATCAGGAAATTGTCACTTTTATGAGGAAATTGTCACTTTTATGAGGAAATTGACAATTTTACACTAAAATTGTGAATTTTATGAAGTAATTGTATGTTTTATGAGGACATTGTCAATTTTATGAGGAAATTGTCCATTTTCTGGGTTAATAATAAAATTTTATATAGAAATTGTCCATTTTATGAGAAAACTGTCAATTTTATAAGGAAATTGTGAATTTTATGAGGAAATTGTCAATTTTATGAGCAAATTGTCAATTTTATGAGCAAATTGTCAATTTTATGTGTAAATTGTCAATTTTGAGAGGAAAATGTCACTTTTATGAAGAAGTTGTCAATTTTATGAGGAAATACTAAATTTTAGGAAATAATTGACAATTATTTCCTAAAATTTACAATTTGGGAAAAATTGACAATTTTCTGGGGAAATCCTCAATTTTGTAGGGAAATCGTCAATTTTATGAACAAATTGTCTGTTTTATGAGGAAATTGTCAATTTACGAGAAAATTGTATGCTTTGTTAGGAAATTTCCAATTATATGAAGCAATTGTCAATTTCATGACACTAAATTTTATGAACAGATAGTTTCGGGAAATTTGTTTGCCAGAAAACCAGTTTTGCTGGGTGGCCTATTTCAGTGACCGAATGCGCCATTTTTCGCACTTAAATCCGTTTTTAGCTGGTTTCACTCAATAAAAAAGTAATTTTTTGGATTTCGCACACTAAAAAACATAATTTTGAGGGTTACATCCAAAGTGCTAGCCGTGGGACATAAGAGCTTCCTCTCCACCAATGCGCTGAGTTCACTTCATTCGGCAGGAGGCATATTTTTTCCAATCTAATAGTTCACGTTACGACGCCTGGCACGATAAAGTATCGGACACTTTGTGGTGCAAATGAGTAGGATGCCTAAAAACAAATTAATAACTCAAAGACTAGTCTTTCTTCAATGATAAAATTGTTTGATCACTCGACTCGTTTATGATAGCAATGTAGCGGCTTGACGAAGTGACCGAGTCGTGGTGCAGCTAAAAAAACAAAAAAAAAACACCATCCCCCCTCCCCACATACAACCCACAGGAGAATTATTTTCAAACAGCCGTTCTGACTCTTTTGGGTTACGGATTACACCGATTATTTGAACAGTGGCAGAACTCCACTGCCAAAAAGCTTCGCAATTCAAAGAGGATGCACCTACACGAACACTTAAGCGTTTCTGGTAGGGGAACCAGGAGAAATGGGATTTGAAAGAGCAAATCCGTGAAATTTAGAATTAAAATCCACAAAACTGGGGATTGAAACGGCCAAAATGGAGAAATTTAGGGTTTTGAATTAGCCGAACCCGTGAATTCGATTCTTGAAGGAGCCACATTTGTTTTTAGAACTAGCACAATCTGCGAAACTGATTCTAGAAAGAGCTAATACCACCTACTTTGGTATTTGACATAATTTAAATACGCAAAATTAGGGTCTGAATTAGCAAAAAGTCGTGAAGTTGGGTTTTGAAGGAGTAAAATCCGCGATATTTGGTTTTGAAGGAGTAAAATCCGCGATATTTGGTTTTGAAGGAGTAAAATCCGCGATATTTGGTTTTGAAAGAGCAAAAATACTCGGCAAAATTAAGCTTCAAACAGCGAAAATCACGAAATTATTTTTTCGATGTTAGTTTTTAGCATTGGCCAAGACTATGGAACTGATTTCAGAAAAACCAAGTCGACGGAATTTTGTTTATGAAATATGTCAACATCTGTGAAAATTAGGGTTGGAATGAGCCAAATCCACGAAATTAGGTTTTAAAAGAAGCAAAAATTTGGGCATGTAAGGGCAATAATGACGAAATTTGGGTTTTGAAAGAGCTAAATTCATTTTCTGTATTAGCCAATTAACGTGCAAAACGTATTTTAGTAAGAGCAAACCAGCACGCAAAAGCGTGAAAATCTGTGAAATAACAAAAGGAATAACAATACCAAAACCACCAATACCAATACCAATTCCATCAAAACCAATACCATCAATACTATACCAATACCAATACCTATACCACCAATACCAATACTAATACCACCGATACCAATGCCACCAATACCGACACCAATACCAATAGATTTAGGCCTTGGCACCTGGGCCGGGGTTCCAGTAACACGAATCTGGTGTCAGCAATTTGTTGTTTTTTGTTCTTTTTTTTCCTTGCCAAATGTGAAACATTCGGTTATGAAAGAGCAAAATCGGAGGTTAGAATCACGAAATCTGTTTTTCCGTCGTTCGTTTTCCGCGAAATTAGTTTTTCGAAATAACCGAACCTGAGAAAATGAATTTTTTAAGGGGCAACCGAAGAGACGATCCCACGAAATTGCGTTTAGAAAGAGCGAAAGTCGACAAAAATGATTTTTGAACAGCAAAACCCACGAAATCGGGGTTGTAAAAGGGACAAATCCGCCTTTCGTTTTGAAAGATGAGCGCGCGATTGGTTTTGAATCAGACAGTCAGCCTAATTGTCCAGTTTGTCGTATTTTTGAAAATTGAGTCGTAGGTGTGTTGTTAGATTCGTGGGGGTAACATTGAAGTAGTTGGTATCGGTACATCAATTTTCTCTTATTGGAGAGGGGGGGAAGGTAAGGTCCATGGCGAAAATCAACGAAAGTACGTTTTGAAAGGGGTTAAATCTGGTCAAACTGGGGTTTCTAAAAGCCAAAATCACGTAAATTTGATTTTATAGTGATTGTGATATGTGTGTGGTATTCATAGCCTACTGACGCTTCGAAACCCCGTACATTTTTAAAGCTAAATTGTTCCCGCAGATCAGATCCCGCTAAATTGTTTTGAATGGATCAAGTCTTGGTAATTTTTTTTTGCAAAGATTTAGACGCGCGTTTTTTTAAACCTAAAGCCAATAATTTGGGCTGTTTCTCCAAAAGTTGCCTTCAGAAGCCACTATTTTATAGTTTCAATGAGAATCATTGCTTTTTCTGAATTATCCTGAGCATATTTGCGTTTTCGAGAAAAGAGAGAGAGAGAGAGAGAGAGAGAGTGAGAGCTGAAAACCAACGTTTTTCTGGACTCTTAATGGATTATTAGCGCTCTTTTTCAACTTTTAACCGAAAAATCCTTCAGAAGTTTGTCTCCATTTAGACGCTTTTTCTCAATTTTTTAAAAGGGAATTAGCGCTTTTATGAATTTGAACGGAAAATTCTCTATTTTATTCTACGTATTAGCGGTTTTTATCAATTTTTGCCACAAATCGGCGTCTCCCTCAATTTTTAGCCGCGAATCAGCACCTTTTCTCAATTTTAGCTGAAATTTAGCGTTTTTCTTAATTGTAGCCGCGCTAACTAGTTATTTTTTCAATAATAACCGTGAATTAGCGTTTTTTTTACATTTTAGCCACACATTGGCAATATTTCATTTTAGTTTTAGCTATGTATCAGCACTTTTTCTCAGTTTTATGTCTCGAAACTTTTTCTCAGTTTTACGTCTCGAAACTTTTCTCAGTTTTATGTCTCGAAACTTTTTCTCAGTTTTGTGCCTTCAGAAGCTACGGATTGGCGTTTCCTCAATTTTAGCCGCGAATAAGTGATTGTTTTTGTATTCGCAAATTAAAGTTTTTCCTCCAGTTTACTCGCCAATTAGCGGTTTTTCTAAATTTCATCGACGTATTAAGCGATTTTTTTTCAATTTTAGCCACGAATTCTTTCACTTGAATAGCCTTGATACATATGTATAACGCATGTTCGTAATATTAGCCGGGGGCTTGGCTCAAAAACACACCGCCGTAAAATTGTCACTAATACACCGAGAATCAGTAATTTTTTCTAAATTAAGATCAGAAAGTTGCTTCGAAAAACTTGGAATGGGCGTTTTTTTGCAGTTTTAGCCACGAATATATTAGCACTTTTTTTTCAATTTTTTTGCCGCCTACTCGGCCCAACATCGGTACATTAGAACGCGCCTTCTCAATTTCATCTGCTTTAAGGACCTAAAGAAACTTTGGGATCAGCGTATTTTCTCTATTTTAGCCGCGAATTTACTTTCAGAAGGGGAAAATTTTCTCAATTTTAGCCATCAGGCTCGACCGAATATTTACCCACAGTGTTTGCTTATCACCGTAGGTAACATTCTATTCTCCAAGTTTCGATGGACTTAAAATCGTCGAAAGGAGCCAAATCGCTGTCAATCGTATACAAAAACTCCTTTTTACACGTACCTATAAAAACACGAACCGAAGAATCCTCATTTTTCCATGCATATTTAAGCTTTTCAAGCCTCGCGACTTCCTCGGTACGCGGTATACTGTATGACACGCCAAAAGTGTTTTGGGGGGGGTGATACGAAGGCAGCAATAAAATGCGTAAACAGAATTACAATGATGGAAGTACCCGAATTACATGTTAATTTTGATACCATCGGTCACTCGATTGTGGAGTCTGTCTATCTAAGGCAACAATAACTGTTTTGGCTATAGACGGGGGGGGGGGGATCTCAAAATGAAATTAGAGCGCACGAAGTTTGACATTTGGAGTATTCTTTTTATGGTAGTGTTATAAGGAGAAAAGAAGAAGAAGAAGAAGAAGAAGAAGAAGAAGAAGAAGAAGAAGAAGAGAGAAGAACTTGTAAAAATAAATAGTTGTGAAAAGTATAGGAATAAGTTCAAGCTTAAGGTTTTCTAGGAAGCATTAATAATATAGCTTCTGTAAAAATAAGCTTAGGGTAGATGCCGTTACTTTAAGGGGCTAAAACTTTTATACTCGGCTAAGACGGGTAAATTATTTTAGTTCGTAGAAATAGGGTAAGTAAACGACAAAAAAAAAGGAGAAGGGATTGAGGGCTTGCTACTTTGGAAGCACGCAAAAAAAAAGCAGGCAGTCAAGTTTGAGAGTCGAATTTGTAGGTGAGCCGTTGATCTTTGTTCAGTTGTTTTTAAATCTTACTGTTAAGTTAATTTTTATATTAATTTGAACACATACACCGTAACCAACTCGCGAACCACGAAGCTGAAACTGCGATTTACACCTGTAAGTACCCTCGATCGTTACCTTCTAGCTTCTATAGAGAATCATCCCCCTCACAGTCGTTCCTAATTGGTTTCCACAATAATTAACGCTAGATTGCTCAGATCACTATACTCCCCCTGAGTCCCTTCGATCCCCGGCTTTTTTCCATCTCCGTGCTCGCATTCGCAATCGACAGGGAGGAGGGCTGGGGTGTTACAGTAGGAACACCTTATTATTACAAAAATTAGCTATTTTTGCCTTCAACTACCACCGCAACCTGCTCCCGCGTCTAAAAGTGAATTTTTAAAAAAAATAAAACACCTATACGAAGGGAGTGTCAGTAATGTCCGACGCCGATTTGATCGCCGATTTTTTTTTTTGTTCTACGTTGAAAAATATTAGACACGTGTCTTCCGGAACATGCCTGAGGGGGCCCCAAAAAGGCCGAAATTTAAAAAATTTGTTTACCAACTAATTTAATGTGTTTTTGCGAGGAAATTAGTGTGAGAAACTCGAAAAATAATACATAAAAAAAAATCCCAGAGTCGTAGTTTTTGATTTAACGGAGAACGGGAACGGAGATTTAACGGGAAATTACACTAAAATACGTCCTTCTACGAACCACACAATGAAACAACCTTTGACAATTTTTCAACAATTAAATGCTCATCAATTTTGAATTCAGCACCGCAAGAAACAACAAAGTACAAATTTTAAACGAAATCGCACACCGCTTTTAATTTCCGTCTCAATGTCCCTCGAAAATGGACAAAACTTCGCCTCAAATCCTCATTTCGGGCGAGAAAAAATTAATATCTTATTTTTTTTTATTAAAAAAATAACTTCATTTGTACAATGTACCTTGGAAAAGGTCCAGTATCATTTTTTATTTTTTTATGTTGTATACTATTTAGGTAAGGCGTGTTTGAGAAAAAGAAATGTAAATTCTGAAACCCTCGGCACAACTTTCGGCACTTTTTTTAGTTTTTTCTAAATATCGCTAAAACCTCTCGCTAAAGCTCTTCATTCAACTTTTCGACATCGGTTTTGGCGAAACCCTCGACTCGTGTGTCGAGTAGTGTCAACGTCGCGGACCCGACTTGCCAAGGTTTTAGCTTATTGGCCGAAAAAAAAAAGTGATTTTGAAATTTTGGTCGGAAACTTGCGATTTTAAGGCTTTTAACCATTACAGGAAAAATGGTCCGAGAGATAGTGTAGCGGCCTCCATATTGGTCGTAGAAAAATACTTTGAATGCAAAAGATGTAGGAAATTTAATGCCCTACCTGTAATGTGAGGGGGAATTTCCTCTATAGCCGATGGTTTTAGCGATGTTTAGAAAAAACTAGAAAAAAGCGGGTATAAAGTCGAGGAAAACGTTAATTCACGGGTACAAATGAAGAAAATCAACTAGAAAAAATCACAAATTAGCGCGACTACAATTAAGAAATACGCTAATTTTCGTTTTATATCGAGAAGAAATGATAATTCTCTGCAAATATAGGGGAAAATTGCTAATTTGCAGCTCAATTATAAGAAAACGCCAATTCTTGGCAAAAATTTAGAGAGTTCGGTAATGTAAGGGTTGTAAACGCTACTACACGCTGCTAAAATTTAGAAAAAGCACCAATTCGCTGCTAAAATTGAGGAATATCAATAATTCTCGGATAAAAAGTAGTAAAATTAGGAATTTCTTAAGTAAATACGAAATTTGTAGCTAAAATTAAGAAAAGAGGGAAATTCATGCACGGCTATAAGTAAAAATAACGCTGATTCACAGGCTAGAACTAAGAAGAAGCACATAAAATTGCTAATTCGGTGCTAAAATGTGAAAAAACCTCTGAAGAAACGAAATATTCGGCTGTGAATTTAATTACTTATTTTTTTATTTTTTTTTCACTTGTTTTGCATGATGTTGCATGTTCATTCTAGTCGCCTGTTTCTTTCTTCGAACGTTAAATATTTATCCTTTTCAGTCTGTTATCACTTACACTAAGCGCTCTTAGATTTGTTCTGAATAAAGTGGGCATGAACCGTTGCAAACAAAACAAAACAAACATTTCGCTCCGGCAGCTGGCGGTCGGAAAGAGTGCATTTCATTTCGTATGCTGATACCCTAAGCCGTCCCAGAAGTAATAATGTTGAGACCATGATTTGTTTCGTTAATGTTTGACCTTCCTCGTACTGTTTGATGACGGGTTTCAGGCTACTTCAAAATGAAATCATCGCACCGAATATAATGCTTCTGGAACCAACTGGTCATTTGTAGTGATTTTTTTACCAGTTCAAGCCATATTACCCCCCCCCCCCCATCCAAGTCAACCGATTGGGCCCAAATGGAATACCGACCGGGGTCTTATGACTACTGATTTTTGTGCCACAGCGCGTTCCGCTAAATTAATTTCTTTCTAGAGTTATCGGGCTAACGAGACCACAGACTTACTTCCACTCCGCGGGCACCACCCCTTGACTTTTTCAAAAAATTAAAATGGGAATCAAAGGCTACTCTAACATGGAGTATACGTACCGAATATGATGCTTCTAGAATCAACTGGTGATTTGTAGTGATTTTTTGACCATTTCAACCCCTATTTTTTCCCCCTCCACCTCGACCGATTTGGCCCAAATGCAATACCGACCTGGACCTTATGACTACTGATTTTTGTGCAAAAGCGCGTTCCGCTAAATTAATTTCTTCGAGAGTTATCGTGCTAACAAGAAAACGGCCATAAGCTTATAGGGAGCCGTTCAAGATAGAACGAAATGAATTACATTTCTGAAAAGAGCGCAAAATTTCACATTAGAAAACCTAAGAATAACGCGCCATAATGGATGACGATGAAGATGGATGACGTTTTTAATTTACTTATTAAACCACAGACATGTAATTGAAAGAAAACCCGCACTTTTAAATCAATCAATCAATACACGCCCCATCATTTTTAAGCCCCCGGTGGGAGAGGGGGATGATTTGTCATTTATTGCGTTAAAGTGCTATTTTTGGACTGAATTCCAAGCAATAATTGCCTTTCATGAGGCACAATAACACGTTTAAGGCACACAAATTCGCTTATTTTTACTGGGACAAACTTACTGATTTTGCACGTTTATACCTTGTTTTTTCGTTTATTATCTGTGATATCTCTCTCAAAAATGGACCACCATCAATTTTGAGGCGGTCATTGGAAAGCCCACAGAACGGGCATGTTTTTCTGATATTGGGACCATATCGAAAGCATAATAAGTTCGGCAGAAATCGTCGCTGAATTATAGGAGAAATTTAAAAGAAGTCACTTTCGCCATTTGTGGAAAATCATAAAAAATACTGAGTTCGTTGTCAGCGGTTCAAAACACTGTTTTCTGAAGTGAAATTTTGTGGACTTTTCAAAACCGTCAACATTTTTTTTCTAAGCCCAGCGGTTGGGCCGTAAAATCGAGTTTTTGGAGAAAAAGTAGGCAGTCGATGAAAAAACACAATTGTACGCATATCTCAGAAGGAAAGCATTTGCGACCCTATGTTCATGGGGTCATTTTGGTCGCAAATACTTAGTACTACAACATACTTCAGTATATGCATTTCCTCCTGAATCACCCTGTATATGAATCCTGGAGACCACTGAATTTGTGTTCTAGAGGTTCTGAAACGTGAAAAAAACATGACATGACCCAT
This sequence comes from Corythucha ciliata, assembly GCA_038030265.1. Lineage (NCBI taxonomy): Eukaryota > Metazoa > Arthropoda > Insecta > Hemiptera > Tingidae > Corythucha > Corythucha ciliata. The sequence continues at coordinate 12,246,286 of CM075938.1, forward strand.
GTTTGCCACCATCACGACGAGACCAATAGTGCATTTTCAGAATGAAATGCACTAAAAATTATAGCAATGGGTGAAAAATCCGCTAGTTCGCGGGAAAAAGTGAGAAAAATCGCTCATGCATAGCGCGTGGTGAACCAAAAAAATTTGGAAAAGCCCTCTATTTCGAGGCTAATATTGAGGAAAACACTTAAGGAAAACGCTAATTTTCAGCTAAAACTGAAAAAAGTGCTACTCCCCTGCTAAAAAATTGAAAAAATCGCTAATTTGCTGCTAAAATTGAGGAAAACGCCAAAACTCGTGAAAAATTGAGAAACATCGCTCTCGGGATAAAAACGCTGCTTTGCTGTTAAAGTTGAGAAAATGCCCAATTTCATGGCTATGGAGGGGAGGGGTCAAAACCGCTAGTACGCGGCTGAAATTAAGAAGAACGATACACGCGGCCAAAACTGAGAAAAGCTCTAATCTGCAGGTAAAGTTGACAAAAAGCACTCAATCATGGCAAAAATTGAGAAATTCGCGGCTTAAACTGGACATAAGCGCTAATTTCGCGGTTAGAAAAGGTGAAATAGCGGTAATTCGTGGCTAAAATGAGGAAAAGGCTAAGTCAAATTATACTTCTTGTTTATAGAGTGACTTAAGGCGAAATTACCTCCGGCCCCCTTCTAACGAGATTTCCGTAGCGAGTTACCGGAAGGGTCACCTCAAGGGGGAGCTTCGCTTGCGTTATGCCATCGTTGTGCTTTTTAAGCGCGATTTTGAGGTCTTCAATCGCCTTGTTGTACGCCGTTTTGTGTGGAGGGTGTTCAGGCCGGGAAAGAAGTTTTGAAATTATTCCGATTCCCGAGCCAGGGATATAAACTTACGCAGTGGAATTAAACGGTTTGACGAAGTCGCTGAACGTCCAGCTGGTTTTCCCACGCTCCTGGGTAATGATACGACAACGGGTTATAACTTGTTCCTGATTTATATTTTTACGGCGACGTTTGACAGGAGAAGCGAAAATGGAGGTGTGAATTGAGACCCTATAATTTGTGGGGTGTACAGGTACAGTTAAATATGATAAGTTAGTTAAATTCAACGAAACTAGAATAATTACTTACAGTAGAGTCAGCGCTTATTGATTTTATGGTATGTATAAACTAATTAATCGAAGGTGGGAAAGCGAGGCGAAACGCATTGACGGTGACGGCAGAGAGACCAATAACGATATTAGAGAGGTTTTGCAAACAACTCCGCTAACGCTAACGTTAACGCAATTCACATTTCAACCAACGAAAAGTTTACTACCCTAGCAACGCGTACACAAAAATTAACTTTAGCGTTTGCGGGACTGGTTGCAAAATCTCTCTATTAAGAAGGAAGTGAAGGGCAACGGTCAATCTCCCACTCCCACTACCGGCATTTTAGAGAATTTGATAATTATGTTTATGTGCGACCTATTTTTTAGTGAAATTATGAAATTAGTAATAAAGCTATAGCTACTGTTTTAACTTGGATTAATTAGTGGCGTAAACAGAGGGTACCGACTTCTTTGCCACAGCCGTTTACAGTGCTCCTTAGTAAAGGCTCGAATTACACGGTGTTTTTTTACAAGCAGCTTTTTGGTTTTTTTAGAAGCTGGCTTGTGAGCTAGCCAGCTTGTTTCGATTACACGCCAAACTCCGTACGCGCCTACCCACCAACAACGCGGCTTGTAAAAAAGCAGCAACTTTCGGGTCAAGAGTAAAATGATTCAATCTGGTACAGTGTGCTATTGATTTTTATTTGATCCCTGGCAACTTGAAATTCTTCCTCTGCAATCAAGGTAGCTCATCATGGCGTATTGTATTCCTTTATAAGCAAAAGTGATCCTCCCTTTCTCCTTCGGGAATCTCGTTTCTCTTTGACAATTTTTCTTTTTTTTTCTTGACGAGTGATTAGGTGGGCTGTTTTCACTCATTTTCCAAGTGTGTGGTGAAACAGTTGTTGCAAAATATCTCGCGTACTGTTTTTTTTTTTTTTTTTTCTTAAAAAAGCAAACAAAAACAGATAATAAATAAATATGAAAATATAACTAACACAGATATCAAGTCACTATCGGAGTATAATGTTCTTTGAACTCGTATTTGAACAAATTTTAGATCCTCGCACAGAGAAAGCTTGTGGTAAACTCAATATCTTGTCTTATATATTTATTTCTTGATAATTAAAATTCCTATCGACTTGCAATTTTTTTGTTTGCAGTGTCTTTTGCAAGTTCGGGAAGACACGTGTCCAGGGACGTAGGAACGGGAGGGATAGCCCCCCCCCCCCCCCGAGTTACAAGTTATAATTTCATGCCCCACTATGAGAAAAGTGTGTGGGTGCGTTTATGTGTGAAGTGTTTCAAAAGAGTCAAGTGCATCTCCTTTTCACTCTCCTATCGTCAGACTAGGTAGGATCTATAATTTGTGGAAAACCAGTAATGCTTGCGGAAACGACATAAAAAATGATCCGAGGACGCTGAAAATGCACACAGTTACTACTCGCACTGATCTAAAGAATATTTGTTGACATTTATCTCGAGTTATCGAAAAGTACTAGTACTTCTCCCCGAGGAGTCATTTGAGGAAACGATTTGTAAATAAAAATAGAGGACGCTCGAACCACACACAGTTACTGCTAAGCCGTTTGACAGAATATTTGCCGAAGGTGGAAATGTTTAATGTGAAAATGTTCAAAGAATCCCAACTCAGTATTAGGCTAGAAGCAACTCACATACAAATGTCCCAAAATGAGCGTTTCTCGTTGCAGTTAGGCAGATTTTCTCGACTCCAAGCGGCCCGGCGAAGTCCGCGTGTACCGAGCTGGTTCCTTGGTCTTCAGGGGGGGGGGGGGAGTTGTGATGGAAAAGTGAAACACGCGCTAGACAACATGAGAAAAAAGTAAAAACCCAAATTTTGCGCAATATATTGAACGTGTAGGTAAACGTCAAAATATTGCGCAATAATTATTGTGCATGTATGGGCCCCTTATTTTATTTGGCAATACGTTTCAACTTCCTGTTGGTCGGTTTCTACGCAATGCTAGGAATTAATTAATATTGGAAGATATTTTGTCCAATACTGCTAAACTACTACCACTACTACTTCTACTGCTACAACTACTACTAATACTAACTACTACTACTACTTCCTGTTCGCTCACTATTACTAAATTACTATTTGAGATCTCCCTTTCCCCGCAATGTTTCCCTGGATCCGCCACTGCTTCTTGAGACTAGCGGACGAGCCTCTACTAATTCAAAAACGGGGGATAATTCATCGAAAAGAAAATTCTCGAATGTCTGGATGAATTATAAGGATTAATGGTAATTTTGTTCTCGGACAAGTCTACGATAGACGCAGACCAGCAAGATGTCTGGCTGGATGGAATGATGGCATCGCGCGTCTGCAGTCTGGGCGGGAAGAAGGTCCTATCATGGATGATGGCTAAAATGTTAAAGACCCCCCCCCCCCCGACGTGTGCCGATATTTTAATCTGACCCCCCCCCCCAGGACAAATTCCTACCTACGCTCCTGCACGTGTCTAATATTTTTCTATGTAGAACACACGAAAAAATCGGCGTCGGGAATCACTGACACTCCGCTTGCTAGACAATTATGAGAAAATTTCAATACAAAGCGCAATATTACAATCACTCTAACAGTCAAGAGTAGTAGTCATCCAGTGCAGTGACTTGCAGACTTGATAACGTATTGATGGGACCCCGCGGGATTCTTCCCGGTCGAACTCCCTCCTCAAGTGTATATTGGGAGGAGAGGCGCGTATAAAAGCCCGAGGTCGCCGCCTTTTTTAACGCATTCAAATAGAGTTTTTCATGCAGTGAACACGTACAGTGAGAGACTAACAATAAACTTTTTGACAGCTCAGGTAAGACACTTTAAGTTTTGTCTCAATTTTTCTTCGACAGAGCGCTCGCTATGAGAGCAAATAATTCTCAAATTTTTGTTTTCTTTTTATAAGCGTGTGGTTCACTTCGAATAGTACGAGATTTGATTTCATAGTTGAAGTTGCACAACAAAACGCAATAAAGGATTCCCTCCCACCCCCTTCACAGTCCACTGATTGTGAGTTCATTGATTGACCCTGTTTAATGCACTGGAGTTTGAGAATTTCATAATTACGAGCGTTTCAAAGTCTTAGTTAATTGGAAGTCAATTTGTTCAAGAAATAATTCCGTTTAGACAGGGTTATGGCGTGCATATTTAAGTTTTATAGTAGAGTACTTTCTTACCCAAAAAATAATACATGAAACAATACTGTGTACGAATGTGTAAGCATCACAATAAAAGAAAGTGAATCACAATAACGGTATATACCGTTTCCTGTACTTCGACCCCTACCGGTGACACACCAAAGCGCAATAACTAGATTTCTAACCCCCCCCCTCACCCACACTCATATAATTTTTTTTTTTCAGTTAAATAACGTCAACCCGGTACAAGGGAAACAATAACAATGACGAGCACAACAGCGATAGCTTTCAAGATCTACCTAAAACGAGATGGTGAACAACCTGAGGTTCGACGATTCCTCATGGAACGCGATGTGGCCACTAATTACGCGTATTTGAGACAGAAAATTTACACGCTTTTTCCGTCCCTTCAATCGGTCGGATTTAGTATATCTTGGAAAGGTAACGAAGACTCTAAACGTCGAAGGTTCAAATTTATTAGATGCTTAAAACGGATTTTTTTTTTTTTTTTTTTTTGTTAAGACTCTGACGAAGATGAAGTGATGATATGCTCGGACGAAGAGCTGTTGATCGCTTTAAATGAAATGATCGACGTGAACTCAGGCTACAAGCTTACTGTAACTCCAGGCTCCCAGGCGAAGAGTGAGGACGATTATAATTAATTTCACCCACAACTCCACCCAAAAAAATATTAATGTGTCTCTAATTTTACAGAAACACCTTTGAACGTTGTTCACGATGGTGTCGTCTGCGACAACTGTGACCGGGAAGTGATTGGATACAGGTACAAATGTATCGTGTGCCCCGACTATGACCTATGCTCCGATTGCGAGTATAAATATAACCATAAGGAGCACGTCATGATACGATTCCCATTTATGGTGGGAAGGGTACGTTCTTAGTTAACCCCTCCCCCTGCCAACCCTCATATAACAACATATTTACAACCCATTCCCCCCTAAATTATAGGATGTCCACATGAGACGAAAACTATTGAAGGAGATGTTCAAGTTCACAAAGCATTGCGATACATTCCCCGGTGACCATCCACCACCCCATCATAAGCGACACCCCCATAAATTCCACCGCCGAGGCCCTCCACCACCATTTCCAGAGGATTACCCGAGAAAATGTCCCTTTAATGTCAACTATGACACCGACAGCGATTGGGGAGAAATGGCTCAAGCATTCGTCTCAAATTTGAAATCATCAGTTGAGACTGTGAGCCCTGTTCTCATCCAAGAAATCGGTAAATTCAAAATTCCGTTTTAAGATTTACAAAATATTTTAACGCCCCGTTTTTTTTTTTGTTTTTTTAACAGTCAACGCTTTGAACAACCTACGTTGTGATGACAGCGACGACGGACCTCCAGCCAACGAGGCTAAAAAAGCTAAATCTTGCAAAGGCAACATGGAGGCAGAAGAACCGTCCGTCAATAAAACAGCCGATAACGGCCAACAACAAACATCCCAGCCTGGACCATCAAACCAGGGGCCGAAGATACCACCCCCTGAGGTTCCAAATGTCCTAGACTTTGCTCAAAATTTCCTCTACCCGATTATAAATCAGTTCAGCGACCCAAATCTCGTATCCAATACAATCAGTAAGTTTCAAGTTACCCCTGATATCAGTGCCAAACATATTTAAATAATTTTTTTTTCTTCTTCTTCAGAGCAATCTCTAAACGGATTGAATCCCATGCCACCTGCCTCCACCCCAGCCCAGCCGACAACTCAGAACGCGGCCACTTCTCCTGAGAAAGCCCCAGCGGCTACCAAAGAGACTCAAGTTGAGAATCGCGAAAGTCCAACAATCGACGGATTCGTCAACGTTGGAATGGACGAGGACGTTGTTCAAATAGACCCTACAACGTCGACTCCGAGCAATCCTCGTGAGTAGAAAAATCTCTCCCCGACAATAGAGACGATCCTATAGCTCATATGGAACTTTTTTTTTTTGACAGATATCGAAGAAGCCCTAAAGAAAATGCTGGCAATGGGTTTCAACAATGAAGGAAATTGGTTGAAAGAGATGATCACCATTTGTAAAGGCGACATCAACCGAGTTTTGGAAATGCTCGCGCAGACAGTGCAAGAGCAGAAAAAACAATCGAATTAATATCCCCCAGAAGGCTTGATCTGCTCCTTTTTTTCACGATGGCTACAGCATTGACATGGACTTTATTTTACTATTATTCAATTTATTACGGGAATGGGGCTTTCTAGAGGCTTCGTATACTAAAGGAAGCCTAGTAGCAGACATTAATTGAAAAATAAACAATATTAAATATGAAATAATTTACTCTTATTTAACAACTACTCAAAGAAAAACGCATGAAAGTAAAAAAAGGCTTAGTTTGGTGGTTAGCCAGGTACGGTGGCGCCAGTGAAAAGTGACCATTTCGCATTTGGCCACCCAACAGGCTTTACGATGACCATGTGAACTACTTCGATTTTATGAGCATGATCATAGCTCCAACCTCTCCAAAACAAGTCCTGAGCGAAAACAAAGACCCAACCAACAGTCCAGCAGCGCTTAGCAGTGCCCGTCGTACAGAGTCGTCCCCGCGACCCCATCTGAGTGCCACGTCCTACGACAGTTCATGTTTGGGGGGGGGGGGGCTAGAAAGGCTCTCCCGCTAAACCATTTTTCGAGGCATTCTAAAACACTGCCGACTGTACATTCAATTGTCAGGTTGATGAAGCGGGGGGGGGGGGCGAATTATACAAGGTTGAACGAACGGGGATGTGATGGCCTCGAGGCATCACTTTAACTGGTTCTCATGTAGCGGACCGAAACAAACAATTTTGAAGTTTCACTCCCCCCCCCCCTGAGAGCCCTGATAACTGTCAAACGATGAGCGACTACATAATGATAATGAACAAACCAAAATAAAAAAACGGAGTTTTTGCAGAAATCCCAGCTTACGACAACGTTAACGTTCAACCGTTCATTTCATGAACTTAGCAACTCATACAACAAAAATTAGCGTAGCCGCGTTCACAAGCGCTGTGCGTCCGTGGAGTCTATGCAACCTATCAAAATGCAGGGAATTTTGTTTGATCGCATAGGCTCCACAGAACGTCTACTCGTAGAGCTTGTGAACGGGGCGAGCGTCTACTGGACTGACCACAAAAATTCTCCAATATCTTATATGTTTTCTGCAGCAATTTTTACTTACTAGTGACTCACGACAGAAGGAGCGAGTGTAGATCTACTCGAGTAAAGTAAAAAGTTATCATGCAGAAAAGTTCTAACCCGTTGAAAGACCAATGTTAGGGAATGGGAAAGGGGATATTAATTCCTCCCAGTTAAAGAGGTTGAAACGCTTTTATGATACAGTGGATTGGGGGGGGGGGTGCCTGGCTGTGACTGCCGTGCAAACTTTAATAACTCGACCGCAACAATTTATTGCTCACAAACGGTTTTGAGAAGTGTGAGGTGGGGGGGGGGGGGCAGGATGTGTTGGTGGGGAAAAGGGTCTAATTTTTGACCCACTTCTTTTTTTCCTATTTCAAAGTTTTTATCAGTCTGAAAAGTTATTTTCATTTTGTGAAACTAACGTTTTGAGAAGTTGACAAAGTTCACGCTGAACAAAATCTAGCGATTTAATTGCCCCAGATCTTAATCTCTCCCCTTAACTGAAAAAAAGGAAAATCCAATAACTTTCCGTGACGGAAAGATAGCAATAAGGGTAGAAAGACATGAAGAGGGTTGAATATATGAAATCATACCAGGCTCGTGCTCTGGTACAACCCCCCCCCCCCACCGCAAAAGTGAAGGATTGTTGTTTGGTGAGCGGGGGTGATGAAGCGCAGCAAAACGTTTAACTCGTTTAAACTCCCTACGTTTGATATTTCGATGCCAACGATGAAGACACGAGATTGGGGGGGGGGGATGACAAGCGGGTGGTGAAGACCCGTTGAGGGGGCGTTGAAGTCCTTTTTTTTCCCCTCTCTTCACGCTACCACCAGACGAAACATACGCGAGAGCTTTCCAGGACTTGAGTCTATATCCTCGGCCCGAGACAAGGCAAAAATTACGAAATGATTCGCGCTAAAAAATATAAACCTCGGTAAGTAGTAAATGCTAAGAAGTAATTAAAAACTTTAATAGTATAATGAGCACTTTACTTATTGAAATAAGAAACACAAATGTCGGAAATTCCGGTTTCAACGATTTCTGCCTCACATTTAGGCGATTTAACTAATAAAACAAACAGGGTTAAAAAACCAAATAATGCTCCTCTTCAAACTTTTGGAACTAACTACAACCAATTACTTTTGCAGTCTCTTTTAATTGTCGAATGCATTTCGGGCACAACTGTGACCCCTCATCTGCAACTGACACCTTCTACTGCAAGTTGTGTTACTTGCAGTAGAAGGTGTCAGTTGCTGATGAGGGGTCACAGTTGTGCCCGAAATGCATTCGACAATTAAAAGAGACTGCAAAAGTAATTGCTTGTAGTTAGTTCCAAAAGTTTGAAGAGGAGCATTCGCAGAGGGACAACCGATATAAGGAGGTGGATTCCATCATAAAACCAAATAACGAGCTTTTCCGATTTTCTAACTTCAATATTTGAACCATCAACAAGCCACATTACCGTCGTATTAACGCCCCGTCATTATTTTTTCGTCGAAATAGTCGATTTTAAAATCCAAAAATTAGACAAATCAATTACGGCGCTGACAAACATTCAGCAGCTCTTCCTCTTCTTAGGCGCGGACGCATAGAGCATTGGGCACCCAAGCGTCCAAATTATTAGCAACCTAAAAGGAGGTGGATCCAGCACTTCCCCTTCAAGTTTTCAGACTGGATGCCGACAATTTATGGTCAAAAATTAAGCTCGGCTTGTTTTCAAAGCTTCCAGGGATTAAAACATTGAAAATTACCAGGCGCGGTTTTCGATTCAGGGCAATGCGGGGGTGATCACAAACCACCTCAATCAGCACCAGCACCCCCCCCCCCGCTGTGTGAAAGCCAAAGAATCTGGATTTTCGTTCTCAACACCAGTATTTTTTTTTTAAAGCCGCCTCTTCACATGCAAGCTTTGAAAAGCTGAGCTGTGGGCTTCAACCAATCAGAACGCTCCGCGCGGTGGAGTCACATCGCTCACCTAAAATCCTGATATTGAGGTTTTCCCAACACCATGCTGTGGTTTTCCAAAAATTCAGATTTTAAGGCGCCAAAAACTTTGAATTTTGGAGTTGTAGGTGGTGGGGAGGGGTTTTAATAGAAAAGTGAAATACACAAGAGACGAGATGAGAGTAAATTTCAAATCCAGAATTCGAAATTTTTTGCTGTCCAAGTCAATCTCATCATCTCGTCTCACATTGTGTTTTACTTTTCTATTTCACTCCCCCCCCCCTTGAATCATCACTGGGAGAAGCCTCAGAAAAAGCGTTTTCCAATGCTTGAAAAATGAGATAGTTCAAACATTGGAAAACACTGTTTCCGTGTTCTGAGACCTCGAATTTCGTGCCGCTGATACCCTGGGATACGAAAAACGCTGTCATGCATTCCCAAAACACCTTTTTTAGTTTTTTTTTTTTTTTGCCACTTAACGTTTGCCTTCGTCCATCCCAAAGCTGGGAAACATGGAAATCACAAACCTAAATAGCCTACCTAAATGCACCAGTAACTTCCATGGAGTGGGATGTCTGGTTTCGCAGTACAGTGGCGGACACCAAGAGTATTTCGCACCGCCCAATCCGGAAGAGTGATGGCGTAAAGGGAGATCGTGTTTGCGTGAGGTCACAAAAAAAAAAAAAAACGCATCTATGTAAATTCCTGGTTTAAAAAATAAGACCCGCTATACCTAAGGTCTGTCGTCCACTGGAAGCCTTTTTCGAGCGGTGCTACAACGAGCGAAAATCCCGAAGACTCAAATTGAATGTGACATCGTCCACTGCAGGCTTAGCTGCAGTGAATTCAATTTAAGTCATTTTTTATGTACGCTCAATTTAGCGCCGCTTGAAAACGCTTCCAGTGGACGACAAGCCTAAGGATTGTATTAATTATTGCTTCATTAATTCCGTAATTGTTATTTGCTAGTTATAAATTTACTGAAGAAAATAAAAGCGTGGAGAGACAAAATAGATTTAACTCGTAAAAAAACAACAATTTCACGGGTCTGGCTCTTAAAAAACAATAATTTCGCGGTTTTGACTCTGAAAAACCATTTTGACTGTTTGGCTCTTTACAAAGCAAATTTCGTGAAATTAGCAGCTGAAAAAACTATTCTGGGTGATTTGGCTTCGAATAAAACTTAATTTCGTGGAGTTCAGTCTTAAAAACAAAAAAAAAAAAAAACTTCGAAGGTTTTAGTAGGTAGCTGAAAAGTCCAATTTTGCGGGGTTCTATTCCTTGAAACAACCATTTTTGAGGATTCAGCTCCGAGTAAGACCAATTTCATGAGTGCGGTCCTTCAAAAAAAAAAAAAAAAAAAAAAAAAAAATCGCGGTTTCGACTTACTCGTAAATACCATTAATGAGGGTTTGGCTCTTTATAAAACAAATTTCGAAAGTTTAGCTGTTAAAAACCATTTTCGCTTCAAATGAAATCAATTTCACGAATTGCCTCTTCAAAAAACCAATTTCGTTGGGTTTAGCCCTTTAAAACCCCCATTTTTTGGGCTTTAGTCCTTTAAAACACCAATTTCATGTGGTTCATCCTTTAAAAATTTCGTGGGGTTTTAGCCCTTGACCAAATTTGCGGGGTTTATAGCTGGCAAATCCTATTTCACGACGTTTTAGTCGTTGAAACAACCATTTTTAAGGATCCAGCTCCGAGTAAGACCAATTTCATGAGTGCGGCCCTTCAGAAAAACAATTTTGCGGTTTTGACTCACTCGTATAAATACCATTTATGAGGGTTTGACTCTTTATATAACCAATTTCGAGACCATTTTCGCTTTAAATGAAACCAATTTCACGAATTCTTAAAAAAAAAAAAAAAACAATTTTGCGGGGTTTATTCCTTGGAAAACCCAATTTCGTGGGGTTTAGTCCTTTTAAAAACCTATTTCGTGGGGGTTATAGTCCTTTTAAAAACCTATTTCGTGGGGGTTTTAGTCCTTGACCAAATTCGCGAGAATTAGTAGCTGAAAAATCCAATTTCGCGGGGTTTTAGTCGTTGAAACGACCATTTTCGAGGACTCGGCTCGAAGTGAGACCAATTTCATGAGTGCGGCTCTTCAAAAAAACAATTTCGCTCCTAAAAATCATTTATGAGTTTTTGGCTCTTTAAAAAGCAAATTTCGAGAGCACTTTGTGGCGGGTGCCTGGTTTGAATCTTATTTAGTGGATAGAGGGAAGCAGGTTGTATCTAACCACAGGCTGTACCAAAGCTGGCGAGCACGCAGAACAATATTCTTCCGAGAAGAAAGTTAGTTTTGGGGTACCTCAGGGATCTACCCTGGCGCCTCTTTTGTTTTTGGTATATGTTAATGGCCAGCAGCCAGATTTTGTGTCGGAAGGTGAAATCGGTCTTTTCACAGATGATATTGCCCTTCTTGCTTACTCGAGTGACCCAGTTCATTGTCCGGACAGACTTATTGACTGTAATGGACCGTGGCTAGGGGAGCCCGTTGTGCGCGGAACGCACAATAGACGGATGTGTGGGGGGGGGGGGGAATTACAGCCCTCATAAGACTTCTTCAACGACGCTCCAATTTTACAACTTTATATATTCGCGGGTCGATAAAATATATCAATAGCTAATGAAGCGAACGAACGAAATAGCTTTTTTGACATAAAAAACGAATAATTTGTCAGCAGGATTCCTCATTATTGTCCAAGTCGACAAATCTCCTCATAAAACTCGTTGTATGTACAAAAAACTTGGAAATTTTGTCTCTCAAAGATTTTGGGTTTTTATAATTGGAAATTATAAGTTTACCTTGGAAACAACAAACCCGGTCACCCCAATTAATACATAAATCCCATCTAGAAACACTTTAAACTTGGTTGTTTCATACGGACACTGTCAATCTTTTCTAAATTGCCCCTAAAACTTGAAAATTCAAGCGGGAAAATGGAAATTTCGCACCTGAACTGTACCACTGTTGGGTATGCTAAAACAGCGGATCACCGCCGTCAAAGAAGGGCAAAAAAAGGGACCGGTATTTTTCGACGAGGAATTTAAATTTATTGAGCCATTCACAAATTTTACCCACACGTTCACTAAAATCTCGTGTTTTCCTCGAATGAGTATAAATCTCCCACCACCCTCCAGCACACACCAAACAAAACGATAAAAAAAAGTGAGAGAAATAAAGAACATGGTCAATACTGTTGCACCTAATTAAATAGTTGTATAAGTTGTTATTCTCCGATTTTGGCATACCCAACAAATGGAACCTTAGGCGGACTGCTCTTCCCGCCCAGTTAATGGTGCCCTACTGGAGCAAAGTACCTACTAAAGTTTCCCTTAACAATTTAAAAACGGCTGCGGGGTCTAATTATTCCCATCATGGAAGATAAACAAAGGAACACATGATGGGAAAAACGCCCACCCCTTATATCCACTACTCCCCTTTAATTATAGGTAACGCGCGCTTTTAAAGACACCGTAACACGGAACAACATTCCTCACCATGGTAACAGCCATCACAAAAAACCGTGGTGGTGAAAAGGGGGGAGGAAGGAGGGTGAATGAAATGAGACCGTCGTTTCGCATTTCATCGATGATTTCAGGAAAGCTCCAAGAATGGAGCTCTTCCGTAAGAAGAGCTCCGATTATTCGGACAACGCCTACCGGGAAGCTGTGTCCAAATTGAAATATCTACTAGCCGAGTCCTATACGCCTGTGACTGTCCACAAAGGGCCCGTCACGAATTTAAGTACCGCTCACAGTGTAAGTACATAGGTATAAAGTTTTGCATTAGAGGACGAACAAAAAAAAGGTTGATTTTTTTTCTTTAAAGACTGGCGCACTGTACAAGTCGAATTACAATACGCTGACGTACGAACCAGGGCAGTACTCGAAACGTGATTTAACTAGTTATACGCCAGCGGCTGTGTCCTATCGAAAAACAGCTGAGGATTCTGACTTAAGTTCGTTCGTGAAACGACAAGAAAACTACATTCAGCAACTCGAAAAAGAAAGCCAATCGTACAGGGTATAGCGCCGCACCTTTTAGTGCTACTGTCATAACTGCTAACACTGTGCAAAAAAAAAACATTAAAACAGGAGGAGCTATCGAAAATGCTAATAAAAGTAAAAGACATGGTCTCGGAAAATACGCGACTCAGGGAAGAACCAAGGGTCATCATCACGGGGTCGGCCACCGAAGAAGAGTCTGAACTTGAAGAAAAAGTAAGAATAAATCCCGACAAATTTTGGTTTTTACGTCATACTGTACAGTAAAATTTTTCCAGCCCGTCAAAACGCAATTATGCAAGCATCACTGTGCAGGACCCAACATCGTCTACGAATCTCGAATAAGCGAACTCGAAGCCCAACTGACTCAGAGTCGAATCGAGCTGAGGAAGGCACAGGACGAGGCGTCCTTCATGCGAATGCAAGTTCGACCGCTTGACCCCAGTAACTTGCCGGCTGAAACGAATCGTCAAATTGAAGCGCTACTAAAGTGAACTCCTGACAGTTGAACGAATCCTCGGTTTTTGGAGAAAAAAAACGTTGAATTTTTTTAACCAGGGAAAAAAATGAACTCAACGATACCGTGAGTAATCTTCAATCGCTCATAAGTCAACTGAGGGATAAAGAGGCGACAGCAAATTTAAAAGTGAAAAGAAGTCTCGACTTGATTGATCAAACGCATTTTGAAAAGAGCCAGGTAATTGACGCTGTACGTACACAATCATTTTACTCACATAAAATGTGCTGTGTGTGGACAAGTTGAATAACTATTAAAACTTAGATCTCCTTCCTTCCATTCCAAACATAAACTGTACGTACACAGCACTCATAACCCAGGCGAATACAGAAAAAATAAACATTAATAACAATTTTTTAACATTATTATTGGCGCGTATCTACTTCCACTCGCTGTAAGTACCACGCAATGCTATACTCTATTTTTTTATTACCATAACATTATACCCCCCATCCCAGCAAAAAACAGGGACACTAAACAATTCAAATTCATTTCAGTTTACTTCCTTCAACACATCTCACTCTGAGTTTAAAAAATTCGATTTCAGCTCGAGTTGGAAGTGCGCCGGCTTAAATCTGAACTGGATCGAATGAACGACAAACAGAGGGAAGTCATGCAGGACTCGGCTCGAAGAGTTAACGAGGCTGAGCGTCGCTACGCTCTGCAGGTAAGGGCAATATTAAAATGCTCTTTTTTAATAAAAAAAAAAAAAAAAAAAAAAGTGAGACTACAACATTATGATGGTTTTGAAAGATTGAACGACTAAACGGTGATTTATCGGCACAATGGGATGCCGCCAATAGGCTGAATTTGGAATTGGACAAGGCAAAAAGAACGGAACAAGAGTTGAGGCGTGAACTTCTTCAGAAGAGTTCAGTTATTGAAGAGTTGAAGAAGGATCTAACGACTAAAACAAGTATATAAAAAAAAGGTGTTCAAAAATCAACCAAGAACAACATTAACTTTCCGACAGGTCATCTTCAAACGGAGGCTCTAACGGCTGGAGCCGAACGGGAGACGCTCGAGTCCGAACTGACCGCCACCCGTCTCGCGGTTGAACGAGCCGAGCGCAATGGTCGCGCCGAAGTGGCTAAACTTCAAGCCGAAGTGGCCAGTCTACGTCAGCGACTCGACCGCGCCGACGCAGACTTGCTTCACGCTAAAAAGGAAAATCTCCGACTGTCGGATACAGCCGAGACTCTTGAGAAAGAGGTACAGTGACAGACTGGGTTCTTGGAGGCACTATAATGATGGGCAGAGATGAGTCTCGGGCGAGTAACTTGAAAGAACGATTGAACTCCCCTAACCCGTCATGATTTTCTAATGTTTTGATTAGAAATCCCCTCCCCCCTTCAATGGTGGGAAGTCAGCTACGGTGGACCTTAAGTAGACGATAAGTCAGTACCAGCGGCCGAACTCCAGCTTCAGGACATCACCAAGGCGTCAAGCTGAATAAATACTCTTTTAATCGGGAATCGTCACTCCTGGTTGTGTCATATTAATAGTTATATCCAGCCAAATTCGAATTTTTCGAGGCCAGATTTACACTTATTTTTTACCAAACGTTAAGATTATTCGGCTAAGGTCCGAATTTATAGTCGTCCCTTGAGCCAAAAGGGTAGCCAGGGGAGGGCAAGGGTATAGGCAGCTAAAATTGTGAAAATCACTAGTTCACGGATAAAATTGAGGAAAATACCTAATTAGCAGCTAAACTTTAAGAAAAGCGGTTAATTACCGCTTGTTGTCTATTTCTCTATTTTTGCTGTGGATTGGCGTTTGTCTCAATTTTAGCTGCTGAGTAGCCATTCTTCCAAACATCAGTCGTGAATTATCGTTTTTAGAAAATTTTGCTGCGAATTAGCGGCTTTTCTCTTTTGTATCCACGAATGGGTGGTTTTTTGCAATTTCTGTTGGGAATTAGCCGTTATTCTCAATTTTAGCTTTTTTCCCCATTTTAGCCCCGACTTTTGCCTCAATTTAATAGCCTTTAATTAGCGTTTTTTCTTACATTTTTTAGCGCTACTGATTCACGGACAGAAGTGAGAAATTAGGAAAATACTTAGCTACTTTGCGGCTAATGTTTCTTGAAGCTTCCGCGGTTAAAGTGTAGAAAAAGCCGTAATTAGAGGCTGAAAGTATGGAAACGATAAGAAACTGAGTAAAAGCGCTAATTCATAGCTAAAATCGAAATAAATCGCTAATTTGCACCTAAAATTTAAAAAAGTGCTCATTCATGGATCAAATTGAGAAAAACCGCTTATTAGCGGCTAAACTCTAAAAAAAAACACGAATTCACTGCAAAAATTTATAAAAACCGCTAATTCGTGGCTAAAATGGAGATAAATTGATAAATCACGTCTAAAATGGCGGGAAATCACTAATTTACGGCTAAAATGAGAAAAACATAGCTGATTCGAGGCTAAAATGGAGGAAAATTGCTACCGATAAAATTGAGAAGAAGCACTGAAGTGGTGAAGTGAGAAATGGCGGTTAAATGGAGAAAACGTCAATTCACGGCTGCGGTAAATTTGGACTAGAAAGTGCCAAATTTAGAAAAAGCTATTAGGTAATTCGCTCCGGAATTTGGGGGACAACTGTAATTCTTGGCTGAAATGTAGAAAAATCTATATTACCGGCTAAAATGAGGAAGATGCTCATTTGCGGCTAGAATTAAGAAAAATCGCTAATTGGGGGGGGGGTGGAAATTGATAAACTGACATGCCGCGGTTTCCCGAGTCGCAACTTCTGGTCAATCAGGAAAAAGCGCTAATTTACGGCATAAATTGAGAAAAATCGCTAACTCGCGTCTATAAATGGAAAATATACAGGACTGCCGTTTCTGGTCTAATTATCGGTGAAATTGCTAGTCTCTATTACTTATTAAATTTCCAGTATTAATTATCACGAAATTGCCAGTTTCAGGTCTTTATTTCCGCGAAATTTCGAGTTTCTGGGAGATCTTTCTTGGTGACCACGGAAACTGGAATAGCCAGCCACGAGAGTGCTCCAAGTCTTCTGACGAATAGCCACAGAATTGCAACATTTTAAAGGCAAACATCCGCAAAATTGCAAGTTCGGACTGAAAATCCACGAAATTGGTTAGATTCCGGTAATATTTATTTTTACGAAATTGCAATTTAGAGTATGATTTTTTCGTGAAATTGCAAGTATTGACGCTGTTTTTTTTTTAAGTGATGCCGCTAGCCGGCTACAACAGCGTTCAAAGACTTACGAATAGCGACAAATTTGCAGCATGGGGCGCAGATGGTCAGTTTGGTCATTTTTAGAGCTTAGATTCCCAGATTGACACTTATAGGGCGTGAATGGCGAGTTTGGCTATTTAAGGGCACATATTATCACTTTTTTTTTTTCATTTTAGGGCACAAATTATTGTCCGTTTGGCTTTTTTGATTCGAGAACGGTCGGCCATTTTCGTGGCACGGATCGTCGGCTTGAACATTTTTAAGGCACCAATGGTCAGTTTTTGGCCATTTTTGGATCACGAGTGGTCGGCTTTGCCATTTTCAGGGCACGGATCGTCCATTTGAACATTTCCATGGCGTTTAAATGGCACATAGCGCCAATTTTTCCCCCATTTTGGCTATTTTCAGGGTACAAATCGTCAGTTTAGGCTACTAAGGGTTAGCTTTGCAATTTTTGAAGGCGTGAATCTCCCGATTTACCTTATTATTTTGGACGCAATTAATCAATTTTTTAATGTTCAGGGCGCGCAGCCATTTTCGAGGCGGCACTAGTCAGTTTTGTCACTTAAGGACAAGTTTGGCCATTTTTCGAACGGTACCTAATTGCTATTTACTATTATTAGGGCGTGAATCGTCATTTTTGCCGTTTTAAGGGTGCATAGTCAAATTCACCATTTTTGGGGGGTTAAAAAGCCAGTTTGGCTATTTTAAGAGCGGAAACTGTCAATAAGTCCATTTTTGGGCGTGGATGGTTTTGATTATATGGTCATATTCAGGGTGTGAACGGTTAGTTTAGCCTTTATAAGACGCGAATTTTACCATTTTTAAGGCGTAAATGGTAATTATTACCAGTTTTGGATCGCGAATGGTCGGTTTTCAAGGCGGGCACAGCTGTAAGTTTAGCCATTCGAAGGGTGGATAGAGTTATTTTCACCACTTAGGGCGCAAATTGTAAGTACAGTCATTTTTAGGGCGTGACTATGGTCCGTTTGGCTATTTTAAGGGAACGAATCGTTAGTTATAGTCAATTTTAGGGCGTGAGTGGTCGATTTAGCCATTTATAAGGCGCGTATTGTCAATTTTGCCATTTGGCCATTTCAACGAACTCCAATGCAACCGCCAGTATTGTGTTTCTTAACGAGTAAAGGACGAAAATAGTTCTTGAAATAGTGAAAACCGAGAAATTTGGTACTGTAAGTGTCAAATCCGCGAAATTTGGACCTCGAAAGAGGCCAACTCGCGGAATGGCTTATTTGCTGGACCGAAACACGTGAAATTGAATTTTTGAACGAACTAACTCCCACGTTATTGGCTTTTCATGGAGTTAATCCAGCGAAATTGGCTTTCAGGGAATCGATCCTTCTATACAAATTGGATCTTTGAGTGTCAATCATCTCAGCCTCCCCCCCTCACCAATAAGCTGGGATCGCGAAGGAGATTATCTGCGACCCTTTATCCTTTATCAAACGACCCTACGCAAAGCGGTTTTTGTTTCCAATGTTTTTCTGGCTAATTCCGTTGCCTTTTTGTTGAACAGTTGGATTTGCTGAAAAGCGCTAAAGACCCGACCTATGTTTCAACGAGGGAACAGCACTCCAAAAATGACGAACTAACGTCAATGATCAAAGACATGGATACAAAGCATGGTAAGCATTATTTCCTCAACCTCTTCCCTCTTCAATGCAAACATTGCCACGTCTCTAACACCCCGCCCCCCTCGCCCCAAACAACAAAACAAAATGTTTGCAGTTTTGCACCTGGTTGTGCTCTGTGACTGGTCTTGCCTATCGCTATTTTTTGAAAAAGACATTTAAAAAAAAAGGTGAAAATTCAAACAAAAAACGAATTTCATGTAATATTTCAGCGCAGAGCGTTGGCGGTCTCGAAGGCATGATCCAGGCACAGGCGCAACTAATGGAAAAACTGAAAACAGAGTGTCAAGTGCTTACGGAGCGGCTTGAAGCTTCAAACGCGAGGCACAAGTAAGATTTTTTCTTAAAATAAACAAAAAACAAAGCACACAAATAAAATGAAAAACAAAACCAAAAAAATGGGTACAAGTCTAGTCCCTTCACTAAGAAAAAACAAACTGTGCTTTTGGATACGTAAAAATTAAATATTTTGATATTTGAGAAACGGAGTCTGAGCCTGCCGATGAGGAACGCACGGTCGATGATAACGAGGACAAAAGGAGAAGAAAAATCAAAGTAGACGTGAAAATAAGATTCGAGAAAAGGGTTCAGGTCAGTGGGACTTACAAAAAACTTTGAAAAATTCGACGCTCATTTCCAACTTCTACCCATTTGTCACACAATGTAGACTTGAACACCCGTACACTCATCATTTCAGTTATTCTTTGGGTTGTGGTGGTAGAAGGGATGGGGGTTGAGGGAAACGCAGGGACGAGAACACTCTTATTCACAACACTAACAGAAAAAACGAAACCAAAAAAAAACAAAAAAAACTGGACACCTTTCCAGAGAAGACAGACGAGCTTTGACGGAGGAGAACGAAGCTCTTCTAAAACGGTTGAGGGAGATTTGGAACTCGTTTAAAAATTACGAAGGACAACGACAGACATCGTTGATGTGATTTCAGTAATGTTTCATATATTTTTCTCTCCCGTCCCCGTTTCTCTTTTTTTCACAGGGAGGAGATGGCAGGCCTACAAAGTAATGTAGACTATTTGAATAGTAAACTAGAAGCTCCTGTTAATTATGAAAACCAAGAGTGGAGAGGTATAACCAATTACAAGGAAAACTCTCTGCAAAGCACTAATTGCTCCGAAAATAGAAGAATCTAAACACGCTGCAAAGAAATACATAGTTTTAGAGTAGAATTTCGACACTTGAATGAAAAATACTTGACTAAATGAAGGGTTGAACCTTTCTAGTTCCTCAAAAGAATGCCTTGCTCGAAATATTCAATTGCCTGCCATCCCAGTCCAATGTAGTTTATAGCTGCCTAATAATTTTAATGAATAATCGGACTAATACTTTGTGTCATCACCCCCTTCCACAATCTCTAGGTGATGGTATGGTGACTGGCTACGATGACGGAACCGGGCGCTATGACGAAGGGAGGCAGCAAAATGGAGGCAATCACGACGGATACAATGGTCAAGAGGCCTATCAAGGTCACGGCTACGACGACGGTAGCGGTTATCCAACAACGGCCAATCAGGAATATCCAACAGATGGCCAGGGATATCCAACTGATGGCCAGGGATATCCGTCAGATAGCCAGGGTTATCCAACTGACGATCAAGGCTACCCGACAGGTGATCAGGGTTACCCGGCGGAGGACAACCAAGGATATCCAACGAACGACCAAGGATACCCTACGAATAACCAAGGATATCCGACCAGCGATCAAGCCTATCCGGTAGACGATCAAGGATACCAGATGGGCGGCAATCAAGAATATCCACCCGGTGGTCAGTCCTATCCGCCGACTGAATCAACGGACCCTCAAAACCCACCTGCCGAAACATACGGAGTCACGGAACACACGAGTGACGTTCAACCGGTTAGCGGTCTTGACTCAGACGGAAACAGTCTCGTCGCGCAACCCGAAAAGTACATTCCCCCCTCAACGCAATAAATTTCAATGAATTAAAAAAAAATCGTACGTTACCGAACCGAATTATTGCCCTTCGTTTTTCGTTCAACAACGAACATGAACTCTGTCTGTTTTCTACAACGCCACAACCACAACTTCTTCCGTCTTCAATCTTCATCTAAAAAAAATGAAATAAATAAATAAATACAATCATCATCTCTACCATCAAAGTTCAAATTTAGACATAGGCCTAAACAAGGAGCCTAGGGAATGCTTAAAAAGTAGAAAAATAATAATTCAAATTAAAATCAAATGCTTGGATGATATAGGTATAATGAAAATAAAATATCACATTTTTTTCATGGATTCTAACGCAAGAAAAAATCAAGACTTCATTATTTCGTTTACAATAAATTCCCCCTCATATAATCATGCACTTACGAGGTTTATTTTCTTCTAAACAAGGGAAGCACCGAATTATATAAAAAATGATTTATCAAAGTCCTAATGTTTTTTTGTTATAAATAAAAGACTTAACAAATTTTATGATACAAAGTAAATAAATAAAAAATAACGCTATACGTATCACAAAATTATACACATCTCTATGTGCTGTTCATTAAAAATATGGACGTTCTCACAGAATTAAATTATAGTAAGTTTTATCAATACAAATACGTGATGTCGTGGTTTGAGGTTGTAGACATCCATTTAAATCAAGTTATTTAGGCGTAATTGATATAAAACAAAAACATTTTTAAAAACTGATCCAACGACACGATTTCATTGTCGCAATAGTCAATGGATCTGGAGTTGGGGGGGGGGGGGTTGAAATATTACGAAACGAAAAATAAAATAGGGAACCCTGAGAGCGAAATGATAAATTTTTAACAAGCGTTACGTCAGTATTAGTCTAAACGAAGAAATGTAACATTTTGGCAAATTCCATCACAACATTCCATTTTTTTTAATTTTTTATTTTATTTTTTGTATTATTTCGTTTACCGTCAATTTAGACGCAAAAATACTTCCTTGACAAGGTCGAGAAAGTGGAAAATATAGAGACCCAGTTTACGACTGTGTTGTTGGATGCGATGGACATATTTTTTTTCATTTTATTTTATTTTTTTACTCGTAGTCGACGTTATCGAATAGGACGTCGTTTAAAACTGAAAATAACGATTTCGTGGGTTATTTTCAGGCATAAACGGTGAAAAATCGTTCACTGGGAGCATTAATGCTCACAAATATGAACGCCCTGGGGTTCAATGGGTGGGTAAGTTGTAACGGAGAAGAAAGGAGAGGGGGGGATGAAGCTAATCGAGGCGACGGGATGAGGTTTTCGAAGGAAAGCCGGTTCCTGGATCCACTTTTCAAAATATTATTGACCAAAGGTGGTTACAAAGCAAAGCACTTGGTGGTCCCACTACACGTTGTGATTCGCTCTGTCATTGAGTGGGTTTTTTTAATTTCCCACAAGAAACGTCCCCTTTACTCCCCCCTACTTTTTTTTAACTCTGGAAGAGTTAAAAAAAAAATTAGAGATCCTAACGTTCTGGCCCAGATGGGAGGGCTACAACCACAGGTGTAGTTCGAAGTTTTCTGGGAGGGGGGCATCAAGAAAACGCATTCTCAGGCATCGGGTACGTGCCCCGATGGGAAATTATAGTGGTTCCATGTAGAGCCACCATCTCAATAACGGTTTTGGTGGTTGTAGTATAACACAGAACTTCAAGGACCTTCGGTCTCTCGGTTTCCGTCTCTGCTAAGTTGAAAACAGGGCCGTTCTTACGGGTAGGCAGGGTAGGCGACCGCCTGGAGGCCGCGGCCGTCTTGGAACAAAAATCATTACTATTGGGAGTGCCAAACGAGCTTGATTGGTTTTGAATCAGACTGGGAGCCAAATTGAAGTTCAAATGTTATGGATTGTGAGATGAATGTCAGATTTTTAGTGAAATGGAGGCCTGTGTGTGTGTGAGAGTGATTCAGTAAGTTAAATCGCCGCCATCCTCCGTTTCCCTAAAAATCTGACAGTCATCCCACAATCCAGAACATTCGAACGCCAAACCAGACGATTCGGCTCACAGTCTGATTCAAAACCAATTATGCACGTTTGGCATTCCCAAAAACTAAATTTCATCATTTTGAATCTACATAACCCCAATGAATTTTTCCCCTTTAAAAACTAAATTTCGTGAATTTGTCTCGTTCAAATCCCAATCTTGTGGGTTTCGCTATTTTAAATACCAAATTTCGTGGGATTTGCTCTTTCAAAACCCAATTTCGTGGGATTGGCTCTTATAAAACCGAAGTTCGGTTAGCTCTTTGTAAAATCGGTTTCGCAGGTTCGGTTAGTTCGAAAAAGTAACAGCAAAAAAACGAACGAAGAAAAACAAAATTCCATGATTTCGACTTTTTGACACTCCAATTTTGCTGGTGATTTTCGCTCTACCATATCCAAATGTTTCAAAACCCGTCGGAAGCATCATACTTTTGTCTTACTTTTAAGTGACAGGCGCCCTCGGAAACTACTTTTACAACTGGTCACCCTTCCTGAAACTTTAATTTAAGGCAATTAACCCCCCCCCCCCCCGGGATTGATTTTCTCACGGAACTAGCTGTTAAGCCACAAGACTGACAACTGATCCAAAATAATGGTTGTCTGACCAAAAAATTGGTAATTTCTCCCCCCTGAAACCATAACTTCAGCCACGAAACAGGAAATAACCTTGGACTAGCCACCGTAACATTGACAATTTTGGAGCAAAATCCAGTAGGGGGGGGGGGTACAGTTTCCCGATCGTTTTCCGAGTTTAATAGTGAAAAATCGATAATTCACCAATGGTTTTGAGAAAAAACATGAATTCTCGGCTTATTCAGAACGCAAGTTCGTGGCTTAATGTGAAAAAAACGCTAATGCATGACTATAAGTGAAAAAAACGCTAATTCGCAAGGAAAATGAAGAAAAAGTGCTAATCCACGGATAAAATTGGGGAAAATCGCTCCTTAGCGGCTAAAATCACGTATTCATGGCTGAATTGTAAAAAAAAAAAAAACCGCTACTTTAGAGGCTAGAAGTAGTATGGAAACGACAAGGGAGGAGGGGATCGCCTACGACCAATAAAGGTTGGCCGGCCCTGGCATAACGACAGTGCTATCCTCCCAGCAAAAGGAATGCATAAATCCTCCTCCCCGCCACAATGGTTTCTAAGCCCCCCCCCCCCTCCCACGGGGGTTTTCTACGGTAGAGGATGCAGCACAGCACTTAATGTCCATATTTGAGAACTCGAGATTGGTTTCAACATTTTTCATTTTGGTTGTTTGTGGGGGTTGGGTGTCAACTTAATTTACAGACCTGTCAAAATTACGTGTTAGCTGACCAAAGCAGGGCTCTGTAGCAAAATTGCAAAGATATTTCCGTTTCTGGGATGGAATTAGCCGGTTTTGGGCCGAAAACTACAACTACTCTATCGAATTGTCATCGGCGAAGAGAGAGGAGGGGGGAGGCTTGGCAGTTGTATTGGTGAATTCCAGTTTTGTAAAGAATATTGACCTTCTAAGTTCTGGATCGTCAGTTATTAAGACTAAAATTACAAGGTTTTGGTACCAAAAATTCTTATTTTAGGGCTAAATTGTTAGTTTCTCGAGGCTTTCACGCCGAAAAGTGAACTGAGAATAGCTGCAATAGGACGCTTTTGCACTACACTAAACACCTGTTTCAAAGACGTTTTGGCGACCGAATTGCCACGTTTTGGAGCGTTTAAAGACATTTTCAGGTAAGCTAAGACTATTTTTCAAGTGAATCCAAATGCGGTCGATTAGTTAATTTCGGTCGGTTAGTTTCTCTGTTCTGAGTTTGGAATGTGATATCCCTGAAGAGGTGCACCCTGGGCTCTCAAGCAATTGATTTTTTCACGTCGTTTGGCGAAGAAGGGCACGCGAGAAAAAAATAGTCCGAGGGCGCAAATTAAACAGACCCTGCTGATGTTTGAACTCAAATGCGACTTCTTGGAGAGCCGAGGGACATCGACTTTGATGCCCACAGAAATTGAACGTTTCTGAGTCAAAATTGATAAAGTTAGGGTCAAACAGGCCAGAAAGATGGGTGAAGAGGCCAACTTCCATACATGAGTATGCGCGGGTGAGGCGCATAGTCTTCTCAGATCGGCAAACCTCGGAAAACTGGTCTATTTTTTTAAAAAGAGAAACCTTTGATCAAGCCGGCCAAATCAGTGATAATTGAAGAAGGGGCGAAACCGCGTCCTGAGGCGAGGAAGTCATCAAATGGATGTTTGAAGGAAGAGTTGTTGGGTCGAGCACTAGGATTGGAGCGAGGAAAAGTCCACACACCCACCCACCCCATGAATAAAATGAAAAATCCACCAACCTTTTACGGTAGTATCGAGACGTTTCAGATTTTTTAAAGTCAGCGCCAGCTCTCTGGACGAAGACTTTTGAGGCGATGTAGAACTTTCAGCCAACTCAAGCTGTTCCAACTCGATCGAGAGCTGATGATACTTTTCACTTTCTTCGTCGTATAAGTACCTAGGAAAATAGGAAGCAAACCCCAAATTGTACGTTAGGGCATTAGGTGTTGGGAGCTCCATGTGGGGGGGGGGGTACCTTAATTTTTTCAAGAGGCTGGCTAAGTTAATTTTCAGTTTTCCGGATAGGCCTGATATAGCGGAAACTACTAAATTGTCTACACCCTGGAAAAAATTGTTATCGTTAGAAGAAAAAATTATTAAAAAATGAGGGGGGGGGGCAAAGAAAGTGTCTTACTTCTAATTTGTGTCGAGCTCTGGGTGAATTCGAATTGTTACTATGAAGTGAGACCCGACTGCCACGAGGAGTGTTTTCGAGGGAAGTCTACAGAGAGAAAAGACCAAATAAAAAGATGTCTCAAAGAAGAAACGAACAAAATTCAATCTCACTTTAGGGGCTTGAAGAACCGGCCACTGTTCCTCTTCAGCCGATAGCGTAACTTCTTCCTCGTCATCATCTTCGGAGGACGAACGCACGGCGAGTTTCCGCGTTCCATGACCGTGAAATGAAGCCGAACGAAGGACCGATGCAACAGGGCTACCAGAAAGTTTGAATCAAAAATCACCCCCATAGAGACAATCAGGGATGGGTACCTACCTTTCGGGAGTCTGGACCGCATTGGACGTGGACTGCGTCAGTGATGAAGATCCGCTCGCCTGCGGTACGGGCGGTTTTTTCGTGGCGGCCGCCTGCATTTTCTTACCCTCAGCGGCTGCTTTCATCGGATCGTAACTTTTACGTCGCTTCCAATTTTGAAATTCGACTTCTTTTGAAGTTAAAGTCGAATTACTTCGACCTCCTGGACCTTGAATGCTAGGCGGTCCGCTGCCACCTGGCAGCTTCTTTTTAACGGTTAATTCATTTTTCTGAATCAAGTAAGAATTAAAATCAATAAAATGAAAAAATCAATAAAATGAAAAAAATCAATAAAATGAAAAAAATCAATAAAATGAAAAAAACCAACAACTAAGGCCTACCTGGGAAGACGATCTACCACGCATGCTCAGCCTTGTGTTGTCTAACCTCGAAAGAACGGGAGGTCCGACGGGCGTAATAGGTGTAGTCGCTTTTGAGCGAACAGAAGACGAAGACCGGGTGGATGATTCTACTTTGGCACTGCTCGGTCGACTATTCGGAAGCGGTTTGACCTCCTCATCGAGACGACCACGTCTGAGGCTGAATAAACAGTTTTGGTTTCGAAAGAACATAATTGTTTTATCGACTCAAAATAATTGTGTTTCTTTACTTGAAAGTGCGGTTAAAACGGGCGGATGAAGCTTTAGCCGACTCACTGGCACTGCTATCCGAGCGGTGAACCGCAGATGCCGTCCTACCGCTGTGTCTTCCTGCGAACGAGTCACCGTCTGACTCACCACCTGAATCGAGGGAAACACTCATCCTAGCTGCCATAAGTGACAGGGTTTTTTCTGTCGTTTTGAGGTAACTTTCAGTTTCGAACGCATTGTCGGTGTTCATATCGTCACACTGCGCAGGAGAGTGAAGAGAAAAATTTAGGGGAAAAATAGAACTCACAGAGATAAACGAGATAAAATTAAAGTAAACATTGATTTCTTACAGGGATCGAGGAGCCGTTGCTGCAACTGCCGTTTCTCAATTTCATAATCTCGGATTTTTTAACTTTAATTGCAGCGGATTTCGCACGGCATACCAACGGAGAAGGAATTTTACTTGGTGCAACTGTAGACACGAAATTAAAATCAAGAGACTTCTTTAAAGGCCATTTCCCAATAAAAACACTTAACCTTTAGTCTTAGACACAGTCGAATGCGAAGAGTGTGAACTTGTCGAGCCTTTAAAGCCAACACAGGTGTTCTCCGCCGCCGTTGAAGCCCACTCGTTGATCCAAGAAGCCGAGTCTCTCGATGACGTCATCTTCACAAAAAATAGAAGACGAATTACGCTTGAAAGTTTGTTTTTTTATGTAACCGAATATTATTTGAAGGGCGACGTACATTCGGATCGATGCCAAAAGCAGTGTCAATACTTAATCTCGCTGTGAGCACTTCAGGACTTTCTTTATCAACCGTGTAGGTGCCAGTTTCGCTTCCAACATCAGACACATTGTCCTCGAGGGGTTCAACAAGAGCGGAAGGATCAACATCGACTAAGCCACTGGTGTTAATTTCGCCTTCTAACAAAACCCACAGAAATCAAATTTTGCTATAATTTGAGTTTATTTTCAGAAAGAAAGAAAAAACTCACCTTTGGGGGACGTCATGCGTTTATTTTCATTCTCTTCGTCAGGGTCGCTCGAAAAATACCCTTCCGAGTAGTTCCCCGGCTTCTTCGATCTTCCGTTGACAGCAGGGGCAACCTTAGAAAAAACAGAATGAATGATTAGATAGATAGAGGCACCTAATTAAAATGAATACGTTGAAAACCGGACGTACGAAAAACATAGGCATGCTTCATACAAATAATCCGTGACCAAACTATCAACGAAAATAAAGGTTCAGTCATTGAGAAATCATGCCCCTCCTCCCTCAAAACCGAAAGATCCATAACTTTTCACCCTGTTGTTGCAACCGTTATTAAAATAGAATCAAGAACCCCCTCCCCCTCCATCACCTACGTTTAATTTTTTTTGGCATAGTTCATAAACAGAACCGGGTCACCCAGTCTCAATAATAAAATACTCACGTTGTTTTCATAAACTTTGACGACGGGTAGTGACAAATTTCTGTTGTGCTTTTTTACGAATCCCACTCCTCCACCGCCGCTCAAGGTCATTTTCTTCGTCGTGGGAGGCAGTGGATCCGACTCAAATGTGACGATAAAAGCGGTCGCGGCGGGAGGACGGTTGTTTTCGACCACCACCGAAGTCGGCGATGACGGGACGAACGGCAAAGATGGCGATGATGGATTTGCGAAGAAGTCGGTCGGGTCTTCCATGATGATTTATGATGAGAGTCGACTAGAAGAAATTCCATTTGTCCATAGTTATCAAAACAGCCCCACCAGTTGTGTTCAAATCACTCTGTTAACAAAACGAAACAAAAGATTAACGCAAATTGTTCATTTAAAACGAATGAGTTACAATGTAAATTTTGCACCTCTCCCTCCCCCCTCCTCAGCCAAAGTTTTTCAAAAAACTAAAATAGGTACACAAAGTGTCACCTCAATTGGTTTCGTTTGGCTTCACATCATACCAAAGCACAAGTTTCCGTAAAATTAATAACTTAATTAAAATCGTTCAGAGTAAAGAACACAGGTGTTTTTCAATTGGCTGAATTAACAAGAAGTCAGCTACTAGCACATTTTGCTTACAGCCAGGCACAGGTCGCTCCCCCTAGCTTTTTTCCGTCCATTCCACTACGATTGATTGGCCTGAAAATTTAAGTTTTCATGTCCCAAACTAATGGCAACTCTGAAAAAAATGAGTGCGCATCCGCTATCCAGCCAAAAATCTATAAACTTTGTTCCATGAAATTTTAAAGCTAAAGTTACGACTTTTTTGACACTCACACACACACAATTCTGAACGAAATCTCTAGGTTTGCCCAACCGTTCAAACTTACTGAACTTAATTATTTCATTATTTCTGAGGAACAGCCTACTTTTAAGCCAGATTGTGGATTCCAAACTTTCTGTTCAAGAGTTTATCGGTCGAAATTCGCTTTTGAGCCAGAGCCCAGCACACCGCCTAGACTTTGACACAGGCAAACAATCCGATTTTACCATGTTGCCCCCAAAAATGGACTATTTGAGACGAGACGCGAATACGGAGTCGATGTAATTCTGCCACTGTAACCAACTACAACACTGCCACGCAATTTCTGTAGTAACGTAATTTCCAAATTTTCGAACAATAAATAATCGAGCAACCCCCCGTCACCAAATTATCGTTTTTCTCAATTTTAGTCACAAAGTTGCCTTCAGAAGCCGCGAATTGGCGTTTCCACAATTTTGGCCGCAAATTAGCGCTTTTTTCCCCGTTTTTGGCCAATAACTAACGGTTTTCTCAATCAGGTGCACGTATCAGAAATTTTGGTCTCTGACGCGATTGGAAATAACGCGATTGGCATCCTTTTTCACCATAAAAATGAATGCAATATATTTAAAATATTATATTTTTATGTAAGGACAGGGTTCGAGGGGGTAACTACCTACCTCAGCCCCTGTGTGACGTACCAGAGCTTGCACGAGGCTACTACATACACTTCTGAAGCATTGGGGCGGCATATTTTCTCACT
This sequence comes from Corythucha ciliata, assembly GCA_038030265.1. NCBI lineage: Eukaryota > Metazoa > Arthropoda > Insecta > Hemiptera > Tingidae > Corythucha > Corythucha ciliata. The sequence continues at coordinate 12,275,645 of CM075938.1, forward strand.
CATCAACCTTTCACATACGTTTTTGTTTATTTTTTGGTTTATTATATCCGTGTGGCTTGTGCGCGCTCGTGTTTACTTTCTTCGAGGCGAGTTCTTCGTTCAATCCATAAAAAAGGTGAGACATTTCATCTGCGAACGATTACTTCGTTGAAACATTGTTTTATTACACTTATATTTGTCCCATTAGAGATCATAAATGACCCAGGTGGAATTTGAAAGGCCGATTCAAATAATCTGCCGCGACCACAACTAACTGGGAGCTTTGTGAATACATTTCCGAAGTTTTCAAGATCTCTACGGAAATTCAAAACTCCAAATTGCAGAGGTGCGTGTATAAGTGTCAGTTAATAAATGGCGCACAATTATCGGATTCATCATTTCTCCCGTGTTTTTTTTAATCAGGCCGGGCCGAAAAACTTATGGAGACCAAAGTATTGGCTCCATCCAATGAAAAAGAGAGGGAAGCTCCGTAAAAGTACAGACATCATAGTCTAATTACCTAATTTTTATATAGTTCAGCGTTTTTGTCACAGGTTTGGCGGGGGGAGGGGAGCCAAGTTCCCCTCCCTTCTATTCCTCAAGGTCGTGTAGGACAACCGTTCAGTTGCCTCCGTGTGCGCGTAGCGTGCTGTCGGTTGTTGTTTACCTCAAAAGCATCTCGTGGATGCAGCGCGTGTAAAAATGTAAGTATTGCCAAATTTTCAATTTTAGATTTTGACCATTTGCGCTTTTTGGTATAATTTGCCAATACCTTGTGATTACAATATTTTTCGGAAATAAGTATTTTATACCCGATAGATTACATGATCATCTCACAGATGCCACGCGTGTATTCATGCTATTCCCGACGATATTTTTTTTATCAACCATTTCCTCTTAGGTTCTAGATATTTTGTTCGGTTTTGGTATATATTTTGGACTGAAACTGTGTTTTCTTCTTCTTAGATTCAATATGGAGGGAAAAAAACGCTTCGATATCAACAAACCTAGTGACATTCACGAAATTCATCAAATTCTACTTGACGGCTGTGAGCTGAGTGATGATGAACTCCTATCTAAAGATGACCCTAGACCTTCAGCTTCCGGGCCCCCAAACCTCGTTGCTGAGTTGCCTGAAGAGGACCTCGACACCGATGCAGAAGAAGAGATTGAAGATCGGGAAGATAACTCAGATACAAGTCAAAGTGATTCAGAAGCAACAACTGACTGTGATGACGATGAGCCAATTTTTTATGTCAGAAGAAGCAGGGGAAAAAGGTAATTGACTCAATTTCATGGAAGAAAACTCCATACCCCAGTAAGAAGAGAGGCAAGCTCAACCTGCTAAAAAGACTCCCTGGCCCAATTGGCCGAGGAAAAGACGCGGAGACATTTGCCGAATCGTGGGCTCGCTTATTTGACGACAGCATGTTGGAAATAATTGTGTCTTTCACAAACCAATATATCGAGGTCATCCAAGATAATTATTCACGACCCAGAGACGCTAAAAAGACAAACAAAACAGAGATCAAAGCATTTATTGGCCTACTTTACATCGCTGGGACATATAAATCGGGGAAGCTGAACCTGACAGACTTATGGGCTGGTGATGGATTTGGAATTGAGATATTCCGCCTCACCATGGGTATCAACAGATTCCGTTTCTTACTTATGGCTCTAAGATTTGATGACAGGCAAACCAGAGAAGAGCGAAAAGCACAAGATCGACTCGCCCCAATCAGAGAAATCTTTGAAAAATTTATCAAGAACTGCCAAGCGTGTTATCATGTGGGAGAAGATGTCACCATTGACGAGAAATTGGAGGCCTTTAGGGGTAGATGCGTGTTTATTCAATACATACCCTCAAAGCCTGCAAAATACGGCATCAAAATTTTTGCTGCTGTCGATTCTAGCGTGTATTACACGTGTAACATGGAAATTTATGCTGGAAAGCAACCGGAGGGCCCTTTCCAAGCCAGCAATAAACCTGTAGATGTCGTTCAGCGCATGGTTACCCCCCTACGTAATTCAGGTCGTAATATCACTGCTGACAATTGGTTCAGCGACACTACTCTCCTTGATATTCTATCGAGGAATTATGGGCTGTCGTATGTGGGGACTCTAAAGAAGAACAAATGGCAAATTCCGAAAGAGATGAAAGATTTGAAAGATAGAGAGGCGTACTCAAGTATTTTTGCATTCAGTAAAAATGGCACTATGGTTTCGTATGTGCCACAAAATAAGAAAAATAAGAAGAATGTGCTTATGATTAGCATGCATACGGATGGAGCAATTGATGAAGAAAGTCAAGAAAAAAGAAAACCAGAGATGATTACTTATTACAATCACCATAAAATTGGTGTGGACATGGTGGACAAAATGTCCGCTGCCTATAGTGTCCAAAGAGGTACTAGAAGGTGGCCAATGGTGGTATTTTCGACAATTTTAAATGTGGCTGGTATCAACAGCCAAGTTATTAGTCTGGGGAACGGACAAAATGTGCCACCCCGCCGACTTTTCCTTCGGGAACTGGGGAAGGAGCTAATCAAAGATCAGTTGATTATGCGAATGAATTCCAAAAGTTTGCCACGCACCATGATCTCACGTCTTCAAGAACTTCTTCCCAATCAAAAACCACAAGCTTCAAGCGACTCAGCAGCTACTAATGCTGGTGGACGGAAGCGCTGCAGACCTTGTGTGGACAATAATAAAACCAGACGATTCACCAAATATTCTTGCAAGCAATGTGGCCAATATTTATGTCTGCAACACTGTGCCTTTTCTTGTGCTGATGGCTGTAACGTGGGTGAGGCTGTGGAAAGCAATTCAGAGTGAAATTTGAGCAAATGGGTACTGGAGGTTTTTTTTTTCTATCTCGTCGGTCACTTTCATTTTAGTTTATTCTGTGACCTATGTTTTTGAGATGAGTTACCAACTTCTGAGACTGCTTTACAAGACTGATTGTTTGTGTACCTACCTAATAAGTTTACTAGTCGATTTACTTTTTACCGACAAGCAATAAGGAATAATACCTATTGAAATAATAAAAACTTATTTGATTTTATCAATCACTATCAATACAAAAAAGATAATAATATTTTGCTTCAGTATAATGTATAAGCTACCGCAGTAGGACTCAATCTGAAATAATTACGTTGCACATGATATAGGCAGGAGGGGCAGAGTATAAAATCGCTTGGAGGGAAAACAGAAATTTCGAATTAACTACTTTCAAACATTTTTTAAATGGTTTTATTGATGGATAATTCGTTAGAAATACATCTCATCGTGTTTATGGTTGACCAAGCTTTCAGAATAAAAAAAAAATCATGTTTCTTCCTCATTGTAGCCACCGATTAGCGCATAATCTCAATTTTAGCCGCGAATTAACTTTGTTTTCATAATTTTAGCCATGAATTATTGGATTTTTATAATTTTAGCCACGAACTAGAGTTTTTTAATATATTACATATTATGTTACCTGCGACGAATTAGCTATTTTCCCCATTTTTATAGTGAATTAGTGCTTTTTCTCAATGAGGAAGTAACACATTTTCCAAAATCATGCTGTCGTAATAGTTTGGGTACCAAAACTCATGAAAACCCGATCCGTTCAAATAAAATCAAGCCCTATATTTTTTTTATTAATTTTTAAAACTTGGGTTGCGGGACCTATTTGAAATAGGCTAGATAGACTGATGACGTAATAAAAGCATTTGCATGGCCTTCACAATAGCTTCCCACAAATCAAACAATAGGACTTAAGAGAATGGGATGGACAAGAAGGGGCAAGACATGATAACAGCCTTGATGCGGAGGGCTGGGAGGGGTCACAACCCCTTTACTACGTCACGAGTTACAGACCGGCCGTTTAAGGTAACAAAAAAAATTGGCAAATTTTAATTATTATTTCCCTATAAATCGAAATCAATCATTTACGAACTAATATTCAATTCCTGGTCATATTTAGTCATTTTCCTTCGAAAATAAATGTTTCCAGCGATTTTTTTTTTTTTTCATGTTACTTCCTCATTTTAGCAGCGGACTTGGCCCAAGAACAGCGCATTCTCGTTTTTTTCTTGCTTTTAGCCGTAAAGTCGCATATATTCACGGCAAGTCAGCGATTTTTTCTCAATGTTGCATCTGAGAAACGGTGAATTAGCCCCTTTTCGGTGGTTTGGCCAATAATATGTTACTGAGCATCTCATATTGTAGCATAATACAGGCTTTTCGGTTCATCGTCTCTCGAATGTTGTTCTTTAGCGTGATTTTCAATAACATAAAACGTGGAATTCAGGTCCCGGTTGAGAGGTCTGATTTTAGTAGCGTGATAAAACCAGCACTTTTGTTTCAATAGAAAGTATCTTTTTAACAAATAAAATGTTATGGCACCTCCTAGTCTCCTATAAGTACGATCGAATTTATACTTCATAAAGTAACTGTTCCGAAATGCAGTTGTTGAAAGCCAACAATAAGCGAACTGCCCGATTCTGTTGGGGTTTATCTTTGGCTTTTATGTATCGTTATGGTAGTTACGAGTGCGGTGATGCTTACCACGGCAAAGTTGTAAGTTCACCTTATGTTAAATGTTCTTCGTTTTTTACGCTTACTCTCTTCTTTCTTTATTTTTAATTTTTTTAAATGGAGAGGAGGAGATGTTAATTAATAATACACACAGACCACAGTGTGTGGGACCCCCTATCGGCATAATTATGACCTACTGTTTAAACGCGAGTTTAAATCAAAAGCTTGCCGTGGATCTCTCTGTATTTTTCCAAATCTGGCCGTTGTGGCACTAAGGACTCCGAATCAACCGCTAGTGTGACCCACTAAAAATTCCGATAATGAATACTGTTGGACTTGAGACGAAGAAGGATTGGCAAGAAGAGGAATTCGAAGATTATGAGATTGTATATCCCCATGTTTTTCAATATATGTATACAAATAATTTGGCCAAAGATTCAGCGAACCCATTCGCTTGAGCGTATTTTGGGCTGTGAACTATTAACGAAAAGCTCATTCTTTGAGCGTATTGTCCAAGTTCAAATAAACTTATAGACCCGGGGTCGCACCGTATCTCTTCGGGGTTCCCAAAAGTAGCGAAAAATTATTTAACATTTTTAATTACATCCGATGATTTCATACTTTGTGACGAAACTGCTTAATATCAATATATTTTGAGGAGTTTAGGAGAGCTCATAACCATGTACCTTTTGCTTTGAATAAATCCATCCCCAAGCTTTGCCACGGTCTTTAGGTAATTAATTAATTTTTTGAGTAACACATTCTTTTTTTTAATGTTAAGCCGGCTGGTTTCAGGGTAACGCACCCCATTCTCAAGGCATCCGTAGGCCAAAACAAATCTCTTTGTCACATGTCAAATCACACGTAAATACCACAACAATCCTGCTGACAGACAGGCATCAAGGAAACTTGTCTCGCCACCCTTAAAATTTGCCACGGTCTTCAAGTGCTCTGTTTCCTGTTTGAAGACCAATTGGAATAACATGTCTACTGTTATACTTTACTGCACCACGCTGTACATCCATATATTTTACCCATAGTAACCGCACCAAGGAAATGGTGAGCTGGGCGACAATATAGCACCCTTTATTATCGTTTCAGGTGCCACCCTCAAAAACCGAGACATACATCCAGAAAACTTCTCGTAACATTCTCGTCATTCGCGAAGCTTTTCCCAAAGTACGGAAACACTGTTTTCCAGAACAGTAGGATCACACAACAGTAGAGAAAATACTTCTTTTTTCTTCGCAGGTACCCGAATTTTGGGAGATGTCTTTCGACAGAAAAATAGATAAGCTCCGTCCTAAATCCGTGAGTATAATATAGATGAACCTATTTCCATATAAATAATGTTTCCCAGTGGAGCCCTGTGATCATTTATACACATAAACCAGAACCTGGTTCATAAACTGAAACTCTTTCATTTGTGATTCTATAAAGTCTATACGCTGGAAAAGGCAAACACCGGAAACTGGAATTTTTTTGTCACACCGCAACGAAGGAAAACTGACAACGTATAGGCTCCAATACGGCTACGATTTAGGCCCGTGCTCGTAGTCATCACTGGGTCTGAGTATTTGATTATTTCGATTTAAAAAAAATTATTACACGACCGATTCGAAGCAGTTCAAGGAAATACTCAGCTTCAAAAATACAAGTATAGCCCGTCAAGAATAACATGAACCCGCGGCCCGAGCTCTCTCATTCGATTCCAGTACGTTTAGCCTTCGTCTTTTCTGTCTTGCATGTAGAAGTGTCATGGATTGTGTAACAAAATCGTAGTCAACGTTAAATCGTAGTTAACCTGAGCTGTCAGTCTTCCCTCGTTCAGATGCATCATAAACATTCACGGGCTTCAGCTGTTCACAATCTTCAGCGTTCGTAGTCACAACTGAAAGTATTGGAGAGCTAAACGAGAGAGAGAGGAGAGAGAGTGAGCTTAGAGAAGTAGAGAGAAGACCAACGGTGGTAGGCTCCGACGTCTACGGTTTTGTGCGTGTTTTTTAATTAGTGCTTTAGTTTAAGCGCTTCTACTGACCAGGATTGTCCCTTCTCCCCCCCCCCCACGGGTTTATGCCCTGGAGGCCGCGTTGCCAGAATGTGCCTGACTTACCGACCGGGAAGTGACCCGGCACGAACGAGTCGCGAGTTCTGGTTATCCTCGCCCCGCTCCCCATCAGTCGTTCCTGATGCCAGCTGGTCAAAGCCGACACATGGCTTCTACTGACCATACTAAAGGCCTAATTACACCAACCGAGTAGCTCGGCCGAGTACTGGACCGAGACCGCGCAGAGGCAAAATCACATGTTCGTCGCTCGGCCGAGTACCGTCTGCGATGATTACACATGTGTTTTACTCGGCCGAGCACTCGGTACGTGTAAATGGGTCTTAATTTGGAATAATTGGATTCTAACGGGCCCACACACTTTATCTCCTAAAACAACTCTTTTATTTCAGATTAGTTGCAGGGCAGACCTTAAAATGTGTTATGGGATCATTCATGAACAAAATGAACGTACACAAATAATAAAGGACGCTTTCGTAAAAGCGAGGGCCACCTTCAACAAGAAATCGTTAATGGACCAATTACTAAACAAAATGTGGGATGCCAATGGGACAATTAGAGGGAACATTGGGAGAACATTGAAGCAAACAAAGAAAATCAAGGAAAACTTGCAACACGTGAGTAAAAATAGACTCTCATGGGTCAATTATTTTCCAACAACCTTCACGGTACGACGTCTTTTATTAAATGTTTTTATGGCCGACTTGTTTTCTTGAACAGGATTGGCCACTCACGTTTCTATGGAGAGGTGGGGGTATAGGATTTCGACAACAGTATTGCCATTTTTAGACCACGGTCTCACGATGGCCACACTGTTGAAATCCCCTGTTGAATCGAATTTTACTCGGCAACCAACAATCAACAAATCTTGTTCCAGAAAACACGCTTCCCAAACGACAGTTGCCCGTGTTCTCGACTCTTTTCGAGAAGCCACTCTATAACTGTCCCTTTCCCCTTATTCTCGTAAATTTAAATAACTCGAGCGTTGGAAAAATTAACAAGGTGGAAAATTGAAAGTAATTGACGGACAATGTCACCAAAACGCACGCGTTAAGAGTTTCAGAATAGGGGGACAGGCGTGCACCAAATAAGTTCTGCAGCAGTCGCTTTTATTTCCAATCTCACACCAACTCACCTTTTCAATTTTCAAAATACCTAAAAGCAATGTCTCCACTTGTGCGCTTTCGTCTTCCTCTTTCAATTCAACACGCCTTTTCAACTTTCTCTTCAACTTTCAACAACGCATGCGTCTAAGCTTTGCACGCAATTTCGGATATCCTTCCAGCTTTTATTAGAGGCATGCAATAGCGCATTCCTCACGTTCAACACACCGTGCGCTATGACGCGTGCCTCTGACGCACGCGAAAAGGCACAAGTGGAGCCAAAGGTAAATGGCTACTCCAACCTGCTCTGCCCCAAATTATGAGTATCGTAGATCTATTAAGGCCCGTTTACAAGCTCTACGTTTGCTTTTTGCGGAGTCTATGCAACCAAGACAATTTATTCCCTCGAAAAATGAAGCATTTTGATTGGTTCACAACGAATGATTGGACACAACGAAAACATAGAGCTTGTGAACGGGCCTTTAAGGGGGAGTTGTACATGTTTCCTCGACCCCCCCCCCCTCCAATCATACCTCGCCTACTCCGCGTTACGGAAATTACTGCCGTATTTCTGCACCAATCGTGGACTTCAAGGGCTCATTTAAATCTTCAGGAAATTCCGCACAAGCGTACGATATTGCTTTCCTAAATAAGTCGTCGAAAGAGTGTGAATTTTCAAGGTAACAGTTTATGAGCGTTTTACAGTTATTTTAGGGATGAAATATGAAAAAAGAAGATCGTACGCTTGTGCGGAATTTCCTGCTCACAAACCATATGCTATGCGTTTGTGGAGTCTATGCAACCTATCAAAATGCTTCATTTTTCTAGGGAATTAATTTGTTTAGCTGCATAGGATCCACAGACGCATATAGCATAGAGCTTGTGAACGGGGTTTAAGCATGATTATTTATTTATTTTTTGAAATTTTACCTAACTTTGTCTATATTATTATTTCTATTATTGCAATATATTTTAAAGATGAATAACGCCACTCTGGTTACTAATATTGCCGTGATAACATCTAGCTTCGCTTCAATTGCGAAGGCACTCGCGAGCAGGCCTGGCAGTCAGTCGGAACCAACGCAGTGGAAAAAAAAATCACCACAACTTTTGACATAATTATATTAATACTTGAGTATGTTTCCATGAATTCCAATATAAATTATCGTCGTCAAAAATAATATTTGAGAAATGAACCGACTATACAGCAGTCTTTTTGCTCGGCCAATCGGGCGAATCGAGCCAACTCCGCGAAATTTCATTTTTGAAAGGTTTCAACGCGAAATTGTTTTTGTGGATGAACCAATCCCACTAAATAAGTTTTGAATGGTCCGACCCTTCGAGATTCATGTTCTGAAAGAAGTCAGACTCGACAAGTTGCTCTTTAAAATGACCTTACACATCAAATTTGCTTTTTGATTAACTAAAATAGGTATTTTAGTTTATTTTTTACTATAAGTAGGTAGGTACGTAAAATTAGATAACGCCGCGAAATGATTGCTTTTTAAATGGATAAAAAGCGCAAACTTTTGATTTTGTAGCAGCAAAAGCCGTGAAATATTTTAGGGTTTTTTTTTTTATTTTGAGTTCAGTTCAACAATTTTATTTCCTCGATACGAGACTATTACCGAGGAAATAAAATTGTTGTTGAAGTGAACTCATTAATTTTAAAAAAACACTAAAATATTCATTGTTTTCAACAAATTAAAAAAACAAACAAACCAGAAATCTCTCTTTTGGGTCTGGAAATAAAAAATGAAACCCAGAGAAATTGGCATTATTGGGGTGCCAACCACGCGAAATTGATTTCCAACGTGCCAGATCCGCCAAAGGTTCTAGAAAAAGCCAAACTGCTCTTTTTAACACGCCGCAGACATTTGTTTATATTGAATGAGTTAAAACCCACGGAATTTGATTCTGTGAGCGTCAAATCAGTGAAATTTGGACATCGAAAGTGCCCAACCAGTAATGCTCTAATTAAGTGAGTCAACCACGTAAAATTGGATTATTGAAACTGTCCAACACACGACATTGGATTTTTGGGGATACAATCCTGTGAAATTGGCTTTTTGGGTGAATAAAACCCATGGCATTGATTTCATGACCCCCTCGATAGCGTTTGGACGGTAATTTTGACCTCCATGGGCAAGTGGACTAGCGCTCGGTAATTACAATTGCCACGGAACTAGTTTTTAGTTGACTATGCGCCACGAGATTGTTCTTTGTTAGTGACTAAACCCAGTGAAATTGGTTTTTAAATAACCAAACCCACGTTTGGGGTTGCAACAACTAAACACCCCAAAATAAGTTCTGGGCCCTAAAATTACCACCAATGGACGTATCACTAGCGCTATAAACATTATTGTGATAAAGCGTCCTTAGTTACGGCTTGCGTTATTTTCTCAAAATTTCGCACTTTAAAAAGCCTATTTCATGGATTCACCACTTTCAACACAACAAATTATGTGGATTTAACACTCGCAGAGCCCAATTTCGCGAGTTTCGCAGATCCAAAAATCCAATTTCTTAGGATTGACTCACTAAAAAACCATTTTTTCGGGGATGTCCCGTTAAAAATGCCAATGCAACGGGGTTCAATCAAGTTTTTGAAAGGAACAAAGTCATGTATAAAACCAAGTCATCCAGCTTACTAGAAGAGCTCACGAGACCATTCTTGGGTTTGAAATTTTGTTCCCGCTAGATCGCACTACCATCGCAATGAGACATTATGTATGTGTTCTGTAGAGTCTGTGCAAACAAATTTATTCCCTCGAATGACTCCACACATAATAGGAATAGGACTCATATGGCTTGTGAAGGGGTGTCTTTAAAAAAAATCGTTTAGGTGTATAACTGACAGGAATAGTTCAAAATTAGGCCTTCGAAGTGGAATAGGGTTTTGCTCGACTAAGAGAGGATTCGAATTTTTCAACTGTCAATATCATCGAAGACTTCCGCACAGGTTTACTACAATGAGGAAGTTCCATGTTCCATGTATCGAAAATTTGAGTCGGTGACACTTTTTTACTGTTGCGGAGGGCCTTAGAAATACTGTTTTGTTTTCTTAATTATCGTTTGCGATTGAAAATACCCTAGCACCATGGTCCGAAAATCAAAGCTCTTCGAGATATCAGGCTCACATCACTTTTCTAATCTCCCGTGGTCCCGACAGCTTCTCCAAGTTGTGGAAACGGGGATTTTCCACCATTTATTCACACCGAATCTGAGCGTATTTACTTCTCAAGGGCCGGAAAAATGTAATCGATGTGCCCCTTTCAAAATTACTCAAGATCGTTCATTTCGCGATTTTCGGCAGAAATGGCCATTTTTAATTTTAAAAGGATCATTTCATTTTCTCTCCGAAATCTGTTTCGAACACATATGACTCAATGCGATGGCAGTGAGATCTAACGGGAGCAAAATTTCAAACCCACGTTTGGTAATCACTTTTTATATCGAGTTGAATAACTTGTTTTTATATATGACTTTGGAAAGGAACCAGACCCACGAAATTGCTGTTTAAAATGAACCAACATGATAGAAATGAAAACTTTGGGGAAAAAAGAAGTGTGAAATACTGCGCAGTGGGCTTTTTCAGGAGGCAACCCCTCGAAATTGATAGCGTTTTCCTTTTGCAAATAAATCTGCTCCAGGGCAGATCCTTTCCACCCGTCCTCTCTGAATTAAAACACATGTTAATGGATAAGACGGGTGGAAATGAATTGCTCTAGATCAGATAACTTCTTACAAATAGAAAACGCAATGAGTTCCGACGAGCCAGGTCCGCCAAATTTATTTTTAGAAAGAGCCGTACAAGGCTTCTGAGACGAAATTTGGTTATTAAATTAATCAAAACCACGAAATTGGGCTCTGTGGGGGCCAAATCGGTGAACGATTTTGACTTCGTAAGTGCGAATTTGCTTTGTTAAGGGGTCGACCCCGTAATTTTTTTTTTTTTTTTCACGGAGACAAACCCCGTGAGATTTGTTAGGTAAATTTTGATTTCGAAAGGGCCAAACTTGTGAATTTTATTCATTTAAGGGGGAAATTGAGGTTGAAAGGTGGGTAATCTGCAGATTCTATCCATCGAGGTACAACGTGGACCATTTAATCCGAAAGAAGGTGACTCAGGATTCAGAAATCATCCCGTTTCGTATTCGCGGTTACAGTGGTGTAGTCACGTTCATGCTTACGGCTGAGGTGTGTAATTTTACTTTGGTGTTGGTGAAGGTGAGAGGATCTTGCCCCTCCCTGGAAGATGTTTCGTAACCCAGCCCCCAGCCCAGGCCACCAAATTCACGTTTCTCACTCAAGTTAACTGAACGGTAAAACAGATCTGAGTCCACAGTTCTCTTGTTCCTTGGCCTAGTGTCGCATACCACGTGAAGGTTCAAGAATCATGAATTCCCATGCCAAAAGGTAGCATGTGATAGAGGATGGAGGAGGGAGACTCATAGTGGACGAGAGGGATCCAATCCCTCCAAACACACAAAGGGGGACAAAATCCGCATAAAAAATAGTTGAGTTTAGTTTCTTGCTGGTCACAGTAGGTTAAATATGCTGATTCTAACCATCGACGTAAACAGGACCGTAAACTGCTTCTCCTGGCTAAATTCTCAAATGCGCACAGAGGTTTGAAATGTAGCATAAAGATTTTTAAATAATATTGAAATTGAAGGATTAAAAGGAATAATATTGTCGGTGAATTTGCAAGAATAGAAAAATTAAATAATAATATTTCATGTCTAGACACTGATATAGAGGGGGGGGGGTCATGAGCTCAGGGCTAAGCCCCTCTAAACATTTTCGCCCCTGATTTCAGTGGTGAAAAAGGGTGAGAAGTTTTAGAATCGGTTGAATTAGGAAGACTGGAGCCTAAACTTGTAAATAGCAACAACATCGAAAATGGTCATGTTGGCGGAAAACGGGTAGGTACCTCGTAAAATGAAATTAAACAGCATCTAATTGCTATGATTTGATTAATTCAATAATAATAATTATTTATTCAATACATTCGTTTACCGACCTAAAGGGAGTTTTGTGCGGAATACAAATACCTATGAATACGAAAACTCACAAACTGGCTTCTGTAACCGAAATAAATGATCGTACATTTGAGTACTTAAGAGAATATTCTTAGTAGTCTCTCTCTCCAGAAGTGCTTAATTGCGCAAATAAATAGCTCAAAAACGCAAATACACAAATTTATAATGTTTTGATGTCAGAAAAATATAAGTTGTCCCATGAATTTCCACTGTGCTAGTCGGCCAAAAAAGGGACAGTGGCGCACTCTGACAGGATAAAAATCTCAAACTCATGTTTGGAGTCACTTTTTTGTTTTAGTGAAACAACTTGGTTTTCTGACTTTGGCCCGAAATATTCATTCTACGGCCCTGCCTACCCTGTAAACGAAACTGTAACTTTACCACGTAGGCATGCAGGGTTAAATAGGAGTACATCCTTATTCAACGTATGGTGTATTCGTGTATTTGAAAAAAAAAAAAATGTTGTGTCACTCGCGGAGTACGACCCCCACCCCCTCTTATCATCTATTGGTACGCCACTGCACCACGTTTGCCTATAGACGATAATCACGTTTATACAATCGTCTCGATGCAAAAAAAGTATGTTTACAATACCGGTCACGTAAAGACATGACTGCATAAGATAGCTTCATACATTAGTCCCGCCTCCCCAGCATAAAACACAATTCTAAGATCACTCACCATGAAAAATAGAACTGATAAACAGCCATTTCAATGTTTTCTTATTACATAACATGGAAAACTCTTTTAATGTATCATAATGGCGACGCATTCTCAACGGTGCTTTCGTGATAATTATGGAAATGAGTTTTTCGGTCGAAGGTTTACCGCATTCCCAATTAGTTTGACTGAATTTTTCTGCATAACGCGTCTTTTTGCGCTGGACACACTCAAAATTGGGAGAAATTGACAGGGAAGAGGGGGGGGGCGGACAAAAGGGATATTGCACATAGCTTTTTGAGTTGCGTCAGGGTTATTCTTCCGTTCTGGCACTGTTTCTAGAAGAAACAGGACAGGCATTTCAAATATTTTCTATGCTACAAAATATGGTTCGTGTCATTTTTGGGAAGGAAAAAAAAAAAAAAAAAATACAGGTGGCTGATTGACACATTGAACAGGTGTACGCGGCAGGTGGTTGACCATAAAGGGAAGCTTGAAACGAAGCCCTTTGAGGACATGAAATCGTCAAAACATAAATTTGAATAACAAATTACAAGAGAGACGGTATACCACGGTGACTCACCGCAGTATTAAAAGAATAGGAAAAAAAAGTCAAGGTCCATTACAAGACTCACCTTTAAAAAAAAAATCTAATTCGTTGCGGAAGCACGAAAAACTCACTCACTAGAATCAAGCACTGGATATTTTAATCGCAATTTAAAACACGACTAAAGGGCAAAAATCACACAAACAAATCGTTCCCAACGGGATTTTACAACGAGAAGCGAACGCGAACGCCCCTGATCAAAGTTCACACATGACATCCGGGATCCATCTGAGACAAAATACCGAATACGGCCCAATCATTTTTACCAGTTTATGACCTTTCAACACAAAAATTCGCAGCCAAACAATAAAAAAAAAAAAACTACACGATGTCAGACGTAAGAAAATAAAAAAGAAAAAATTATAAAATCTTTGGGCTTTACGCTCCCACTTGTCACAAGAAACTGGAAACAATTAAAGAGAGAGGTTATGTGAAGGTTATTTGGGGATGATAGAGGGGAGAGAATTGGCGGCAGTTGCTTTCAAATTCTGCTTGTTCAAATTTTTTATTTAATTTTCTCTCCTGTCACCACCGTAAAATGAATGAATGGTCTTGGATATTTAAACGAACAACATTTTTTTTATATAAAAAACTCCCTGAAATAAAAAGATTTTGTACTTACTTTGTCTAAAATAAAAAATTAAAGTTCTTAATAAATACGAATGATGGGACTATGTACAATAAAAACTGAGCCGGGGGAGACGAGTTAAATCGCTGAAGCCGTGTCTGACCGAATCCAGAAGAGTTGAAAGAGGGGGGGATGGAGGGAGAAATCGTCCTCTAAAATTATTAAGGGAACCGAGAGCATCGCGTCAAAGAGGCTTAAGGGTAAAAGATAATTTTGGCCTCGAATTGTTTTTTCCCAAAATTTTCTTCTGTTCATCTTTAACGCGTTTATCAGCCTCTTTTCTCATCCTTTGCCTCTCTTCCTCCATTTTCCTTTGCTCTTCAACCATCGCCAGACGCTCTTCTGCCTGTATTAAAAAAAAAACATTTTGTTAGACTACTGAATGCAATAAAAAAAAACTTAAATTAAAAACTAAAAATAACAGTCCTACCAGTTTCTTTTGAGCCTCCTCGATTTTCCTGTTGTTTTCGGCCATTATTCTTTCCAATGCCTCCCTTTTTTTAATTTCCTCTTCCTAAAAAATTGAACAAAACAACCAAAAACGGGCATTAGAAAGGAATACAACTAGCCGAAAATGTCTCTCTGGGGAAAAGAAATTACAAAAATGTGCCCCTTGAATCCCCAAAAACAATAGTTTTGAGTTTTTACCAACCATTCCACAAAAAAAACTTTTTTTTTTTTAAAAAAAGAGAAACAAAAAAAGAAAAATATAAAGAAAATACTTCCTGTTTGCCTTACTTTTGTACTTACCCTCTCCTTGAAAATTCTTTAAAAAGTCGAGAAGTAAAGTGTTTTTAAAATATTACTTTCTAACTGAAACGCCTGAAAAATACTGTTACATCTCACACGAGAAAAAAAAGTAACAAAGTTGAAAAAATTGTCATCCCGACATTCTGACTGTATTGTTTGACATTAAAAAAAAAATCGGAAAATGATAAATTGGTGAATAAATGGAAAAGAAACCGAGTAAGCGATAGAAAAGTGATGGCTGCCCTACCTCTCGTTTTTTCTCCTCTTCCAACAGTTGTTGCTTCCTCTTTTCCATTTCCAACATCATTTCCCTTTGCATCTCTTTTTTAGCCTCTTCGACACGTCGAAGTACTTCAGCCTCGATCTCCTCTTTGCGTTTCTCGAGTTCCTCTTCAACGCGTTTATTGACGAGGACTTCGATTCTTTTGGCCGTCTCCTCTTCGACAATTTTCTGTTCGGACTCTCTTTGTCGCCTGGAAGAATAAACAAGGAGGGAAATTGTTGAAAAAACTAGAGCAATGGAGGTGGTAGGCAGGGGTTGGGGGGTCTGGGTATTGCTTAGTGTTCAGGGAGAGTTCAGGGACACGACCAAAATTGCCAAAACACAAAATTGGCTTTTGAATGAGCCAAAACACAAAATTGGGTTTTGAAACAGCCAAAACACGAAATTGGCTTCCGGAGGATCGAAAACACGAAATTGGCTTCCGGAGGATCCAAAACACGAAATTGGCTTTTGCAGGATGAAAAGCACGAAATAGGCATTTGAAGGAGCCAAAACACAAATTGACTTAATTTTGAAGGGCCAAAACACGAAATTTGCTTTAGTACGAGCCGAAATACGAAATTGGCATTTGGAGGAACCAAAACAAAAAATTGGGGTTTGAAACAGCCAAAACACGAAATTGGCTTCCGGAGGATCCAAAACACGAAATTGGCTTTTGCAGGATGAAAAGCACGAAATAGGCATTTGAAGGAGCCAAAACACAAAATTGGCCTTGTAAAGAGGCAGAACACGTAATTAGCATTTGATGAGCCAAAACATGAAATTGGCTTTCGAACGAGTCATAACATAAATTTGGCTTTTGAAGGGGCCAAAACACGAAATTGGCTTATGAAGGTGGCAAAACACAAAATTGGGGTTTGAAAGAGCCAAAACACGAAATTGGCTTATCAAGGTGGCAAAACACAAAATTGGGGTTTGAAAGAGCCAAAACATGAAATTGGCATTTGGAGGAGCGAAAACAAAAAATTGGGGTTCGAAAGAGCAGAAACACGATATTGGGTTCCGGATGATCCAAAACGGTGTAGGAGAAGCCCAGCTATTCGGCTGCAGCTATAGCTCTGGTGTGGGCCCCTATCCCGCAGAAAATGTCTGGCGATCTCAGAAGGGTCATCTCCTGGATCATAAAAACGTCCTGCGCAGATGCCAGACACGATCAAATGACCCGGAATTTTTCATATGGTGGGCGGCTCCGGGCTGTTGTTATTTCGGGACAATCTATCTTTCTTCATGAGGTCCTTCAGGCTTCCAGGAAGTACCCTGTTTTGAAAGAAGTACCTTTTAGGGTCCTTCCGAGAAAAGCAAAGTACCACAGGACCATGAGCTGAAAAGAAGTACCGTCCTTCCAAAAGAAGGACGTCTGGTCACCATAGTTATACTAGCCAGCGGGTCTTCAAGCGTCGGCCCACCCCCGCCCCAGTGGTCCGCTGTCACTGTCAGACGCTCTGCGGCACCTTGATCTACCTCGTCTACCCCAGGGGCGATACAATAATTGGGAACACCTAACGCTACTGACCGATTGAAGAAGGGAGGCTTTCACCCCTCCGGTTCCTCAAAAAGTAATTTTTATTCTTCCGAATCTGCTGTGTACGGTCCTGTCTCGCGTGAAGGCCCCGTAATACCAACCTTGCCTTGGGTATAGCTAGCTCCAGACTTAAAGCTCTTACGCCGGGGGGGGGGGGGGTATTCGCATTCCCCTGAGCATTCGAGAGCAATAAATTTCGTCTCGATGAATGAACGCGTCGGGTAATGACAGTTGAGGGGGTGGGGGATGATCACTGGTCTCATCAAGCTTAGGACGCTGATCGGCCACTAAAAAAAAATTCTCAAAAATTTGCAATTTCTCTGGAATTAAAGGCGCAAACCTTGCGATATCACCGACATCAAGTACCGAAACTTGCAATCCCACGGATGTTCAGCCCGAAAACTTCTAATTTCACGGGTATTTGTCTGGCATATGGCTCTGTTGGGCTACCGGCTAGCCGGGGAGTTCCACCGCCACAAAATAGGCCCACATTTTAGTTGCATTAAATCCCTAAACTGGCAAATTCACTGAAATTAAGACCCGAAAATGTCCATTCGACTGATATTCAAATAGGAATTCGCTGATATTTAGCTCTAAGTGATGTAATTTTGCGGTTGTTCACCAAGCTTTGAACGTTCTCGGGGCCGGCTGGACAGAGGGGGAAGCGGCCACTCAAAGAACAGGACCCAAAACTTGCCATCTCACACACATTAAGAACTGAATCTTGTAATTTAACGGAATTGAAGGCCCGAATCTTCCTGTTTCGTTGAAACTGAGCCCCTAAAGTTGCTATTTAGCAATTATTGGAAACCAAATCTTTGTAATTTTGCTGTAATTATGACCAAAACTTCCTATTCCGTTGTGATTAAGCCCCGAAACTTGGATTTTAAGAGAAATTAAGACCCGAAATTTCCGCCACCACCGCCTTTAAGATCCACCGCTACAAAAAAGCCCATAAACTTGCATTTTTTTAAAAACTACGTATTTACGACTACTTAACTACGTACGTACGACCCTTAACTTGCAATTTTGCTCAAATTAATACCCTAAAGGCCTCGCCACACAGAACACGAACTACCACGCGGAGTAGTCCGCTCACCAAGAAACCATGTGAGGGTGTGCAGACCAGTCCGCACAGCACTTCGCGTTCGGTGTGGCGAGGCCTTAAGACTTGGAACTATTAATTTATCCTTACATATTCAGCGAGGGAGCTTTAAATTGTGGTTAAATCAGAAACCGGATATAGGGAACTCCAGCATATTCATCCGTAAGTAGAGCATTAAACGGCTGTTTATCAGAGGATGGCGCAGTCGGGGACGTCATCTTTAAAAAAAAGGCCCTGAAATTTGAAATTTCACAAAAATTGTGCCTAAAAACAACCAGTTTTGCAAATATTCTCCACAAAAATATCGAGAGTTTGTACGGCGTATAGGACTCGTCAGCGTCCGACGCGGTTGGTCGTGGCCGGCTAGGCGGGATTTCAAGCCTTCAAAAAAACAATTTCTAACTTGCAAGTTCACGGATATTTAGACTGTAACTTGCAATTTCTCTGTAATAAAGCAACCCGTAACTTACAAAGCTGAAGTTAAGAATCGAAGCTTGCATTTCAGCAAGAATCGAGGCCCGAAACTAAAATTCAGCCAGGAAACTTGTTATTTCGCTCAAATTAAAACACGAACACGCAAATAAATTTTAGTTAAAATTCAAAGCCGCGGGCAGTTTGGCCAGAATTCACGCCAAAAAGGCCCACCAAAGGTTGTCTGAAATGTGGACGTGAAGCTTGCAAAAACGTGAATATTCAAAAAATAAAATCTCGCGGATATCCACCTTCAAAATGTTACAATTTTGCGGCTATTCATCAGAAGACTTGGGACACTGTTGTGGCCGGTTAGCCCGGGCTCGGCTGTCACTAAGAAAGATCCCCGAAACTCTAAATGTCGCGGAAAAAAATACCAGAAACTAGGCATTTTGCGAAAATACACCGAAAACTAGCAATTTTACCGATAATTGGACCCAAAACTGGCGCTGCTGTAATTCTACGGTCATGTTTGTCAGGTTTTGGGTGCTGTCGCAGCTGTTTAGCCCTAGGTCTACAGCATCTAGAAAAAGGCACCGAAACTTGCAATTTCGCGAAGGGTAATACCATATACCTCTGGAATGTGCAGTATATTAAGACCCGAAGCTTACAGTTTCGCGGATATTTAGCTCCGAATGACGTAATTTTGAGGCTATTCCTGTACGGCTTACCAGGGAATCCAATTGGCCGGCCCTCGGAGTCGGGCACCCCCATCGGGGGCCGTTCAAAGGATCCCCCCCCCCTTTGTTGACCGTCCATATTACGGAGGAAATCCGAAAATTTGGCTTCGAAACACCAGTCGTTTGAAAAATAAAAAATAAAACTGAGACTTTGCCGAGCAAGCTGATTTTTTCCAGAGATGTGTGGGGGGTGAGTTGTGGGGGTGTATATGGTACAACGGAGGGGTTTTAGGGGGGAGTGGGTGAACGCTATTGGGGTGCCTAGGGTACCAAAGCGACCGTAACGGTTAATTTAGGCCGGTCGTCCACTGGAAGCGTTTTCGAGCGGCGCTACAACAAGCGTACATTACATCCCAAAGGCTTGAATGGAATGCACTGCAGCTAAGCCTGCAGTGGACGATGTCACATTCAAATCCTGCCAGTCGACGACCGGCCTTAGGTCCTGTTTAAGCAGCTGAGTCCAAAATTTGTGACTCAAATGGGTCAAGCAAGTGGGTACCGCCAATTCGTTATACCGTCGGTGCCACTTGCCGCCGGATCATAGTAACCGGGAGTCGGGATTATAATACCGAGGCACCAACCACCACTCGTGTTGTGCCTTCTTACACATACCAATTCCATACTGCTGGCAATAGCGGGACTGATGAGCGCCCGGGACAAAATAGCCCTATGATGAGTTGAATGATTGAACCTCAGTTCAGCGCATCCCCCCCCCCCAAATTAACTCAAAATGTCGCTAAATAATCTTCACCCAGACTCTCACCTCTGACGCTCCAGCTCAGCGAGTCGTTCCACTTCATCCTTTCTATCGTTGAAAATTTTCTTCTTCAAAGGGTTAACTATTTTACAGTCGGACGTCTCTGACGTATTACTCGTCGAGCCTGACCTTGACCTTTTTCTGAAAACGTAAAAAAACCGTTTAATCAAATTTCAAATTCAAACAAATTAATTCGCGATTTTGAACAAATGAACACCTTATCTTGGAGGTTCTCTCTCTCGATTTGTCCCTATCCCTGTGTTTATGATGCGAACGCTCCCTCGATTTAGACCTTTTATGAGAATGCTTTTTTTTGTGTCGCCGTCTTGGCGATTTACTTCTCGTACGCGATCGAGCCATTAGTTTTTAATATTAAAAAAAAAAACACTTAAGAAGGAATGTAATCACTGCACTCAGCACTCACGGAACCACGCACCCTCTTCCCATAGTTTCAAGATTTTCTTCCCTGGTGGAAATAATCATCAAGAAAAATCAAGTGAAATAATGAGGAAAATTGTAATTTTACACGAGGAAAACTTCAAGGAAACTTTTTTTTCGCGAGGAAAAAGCTTAACCAAAGTATAACATAACAGTCGGCCATCACCTCCTCCTTCAGTGGAGGAACACCTTGACAGCTCTAAGGTTATGCCGATCATTGAGCGGTCAAAATTTGACATAAAATGTAGTCAAAATTAATTATTTTATTACAGTTTTCAGTTCAAATATCAACCATAAAATTTTGTTTTTTTCAACATTAAAATTAACCCCAACCCAAGGAATGTTGATTTTCTACGCCTACGGTTTGACACTTTTGAGTATGCCAACTCTTCGAAGGTAACGAACAATAAATGGAGTACATCCGAAAGTAATACTGAAACGAACCGGAGCCAGTACTTTGTTAATGGCATAAGCCACGACGAATGTACTGGCACCAGCGGCCACATCGGTGTTGCTCTCCGAAATGCCTAATTTCTGAATGACCCAAGCCATGTCAACTCCGCTGGAAACAAAAAAGCGATAAAAGCTGTGAAGACCAAACCAAAAATACGGCGAGGGAGGGGAGGACGAAACTGACCTTTTTATTACGAGATAAATGCCACCAAGTAGGGTCAAAGACATTCCAACGTGGAACACAATGACAGTCGCACCATAGTCGCGCATGAATAATTTTAATTTTTGTTTTTTCGTCAAATTCTGCGTTTCCGATGGTTTAGCCGGTGGTTCTTTGGATCCCCCATCACTACCACTACCACCACCGCCAACACCACAAGACCCTGTATTGGCACCACCACCAGAAGTGCCGTGAGGAGATGATGATGATTTCGTTGACTCACCGCCCTTAACACTATGAAAAAAAGAGTAAAATATAGTATTCGGAAGAAACCCCGTGGGGGGGGGGGGGTCCACTTAAAACGACACTGAGCCAATAAAAGCAATTTTATTGCTAGAGTTTACACTCATAAAAATCAACATTTAATTCGATTCACAGATCTCCTTCAAAGCCTCGGGAAGAGTTTGAGTGCACGGCCCCAAAAAATGAAACCTGAAGCCATTAAAAAAAAGAAGACGACAATGAAATTCTATTTTCTTGTTTCGCTGAGGTTAGACGCAGGCAAACAAAATCCAAGCAAGAAAACGGGCGTTTAAAACTCTGATCTGCAAGACTATAATACTATCGATCTGCAGATCCCGCAAGCACTAACCAAAATTAATAATAAGAATTCTTCAGATCTGTAGGAAGTGCTAGCCTATAGGGGATAATGCTGTTGTTTTGAAGAATGGCAGGAATAGACCAACCAAACAGATATAATAACGGAAATAATGGAGTCGTCATCCTGTGCCATTTTCAGGATCGGATCCAGAATCCCATTAGGGGAGGGGGGTGTACCCAATCGTGCCATCGAACCCTAAAAACACCACTACATTTCTGAAGCAAAGTGACTCCCAAGCTTTCTAAAAGTAATAAGAAAACCCGAATGATGGAAAATTGAAAAAACCTAACAAAATCAGTGAAATGGAAAAAATAGCTCGTACCGAATGAGCGATTTTATGCAACTCCAAGCATGCATGACCTGTGGTGTCCGCCAAGATTATGACACAATGAATTCGAAAAACAGACAACGCGTTGGACCTCTTTGGCACGCATTCCCACGGGTGCCCGAGAATTCCCGCAAATAGAGGGGGGACAATCACCCGACAGCCTTGAAGGCTAAGTAAATGACCCACGATAGGCCAATCTGGGGCCTATCGTATGGTAAAAAGCTCATTTTTGCTCAAATCAAGGGGCGTTGGCACCCGCGCAGTGTTTGGCTGCATAGCGCGCTGCATTGTTCGAGAAACTCATGGCAAAATTTAAAATTAGACGAAACAACGTGTCTCGAGGTTTCTAACTGAGGATTTTGAAAATCAAGACGTTAATATAGTCGACCTCGTGATTCCGGGATTCTTGGCCGTTGTCAGGGTCCCGGGAATTTTCCCGCGGGACGAAGGCCACGCAATCAACAGCCCTGAAGTCCAGTCCAAGAAGAAGCGCTTCGATGCCGGCGGACTTCGCTAGCCCAAGACTGGAGAAAATCGGGCCGAAAACAACGATATCGCTAAACGGTCGTTTTAGCACATTTAATGCCACAACCATTTACGAAGTGGATCCCATCCAGGCGCCGATTTTTCGTCCAAAATTGGGTTGGTGGGCAGAGGGAAAATAGGTTGTTAAATTGTGGTATTATATCGTGACTGTAAAATTATTGAGCCAATTATACCCGGCGTTGATCTAACGACCACTCGACTACATGGATCCCGATTCGAATCGCTGCGGAGTGTATAAAACCGCTGGACTGAAAACTTGGGTCCCGGGACTTTGGGGGCCCAAAAAAAATTGGGCCCCACTATTCGGGCGATCTTTGGATTGGGGTAGCGCGGAAAATGCAGATCTCCAGACTGATTTGCTAATCGTGCAGATATTTGGTAGCGTGTAAGATGATAGTCAGCAAATTCATAGCATTAATTGTGCAGACATTACCAAAGTTCAACCAGTGTTTTTGAAATACCTCAAGAAAACTAAATGAAACAGTCGAAGCCAAGAAAATAAACAACACATTTGCACATAGCGATCACCACACACAAAAAATGTCGAATTGTGAGCTGTTCCACCGTCAAGAACTACATCTCCCAATGGCATGCCCAAATTGATTATTCGCTTGAAGCTATCGAAATCTGACAAACTATTGTTCACTAGTCCAAAAAATTGTAAAGTAAATAGATCAGAACGCCGAATTTTGAAGGATTTCGTCAATTCTGTGAGGGGAGATTCATAATAAGGAATATTTTTTTAAAAGGAAAGAACACAGGCAAATATCGTAAGCTTGCTGCGAAGCTTGGGAAGAAACTGAAGGCGAAACATACTACATTTTGAAGACGGTAATATTCTTGTATGAAAAAGCCTACCAAATATTGGAAGGGGGACTATAACTCCGGAAATAGTCACATCGTGCTGAGAGCACGTTGCAATGGTGAAGCGACAAACTCTTCCAAGTCTAGTTACGACATGGAAATTCCAATTACGTCAACAATGTGGGCAAGTAGTATAAGTCACACCATTCTTTCACTCGGACAAACACAACACTCGAATTCAAACTTTGAAAATAAAACATTACATGAATTGATGAGTAGCTGGAGTTGATTCCATGTTGAACTCAGCCACCGGCACGTTTCTCTGAGCCAGCTCAGGAGCGTACATAGCCGCGGGGTACACCACGGACGAGGTACCAATAACGAGACAAGCGTCACAAGCACTCAGAGCGTCATCTACGAGAGAGAGACATGAACCGTTAACTGGGTGGGGGGGGGGCGACTAGTGGATTGGCGTTTGTCCAAACCTGCCCGACGGAGATCTGCCAGATCTAGATTTTCACCAAACCATACAATATGTGGTCGTAAGAGACCGCGGCAACCTGTTTTCTTACAATGGGGTAGAACATCTACTGGGATTTCACTGTCCGTGGCGTCAGCATCAGGGGCACTATATAACCAAGGAAATATTCAAAGCCTGATCGGAAGGTCAACTTTAAAATTAAACTACCCCTTGTCTTTCAATGCCGGACAAATCGGTGACTCGTAATTACAGGCCACGTCACCACAATCCAAGCATCTTGTTTTGAATAGGGAACCGTGAAGTTCGACAACATTTTTCGACCCGGCTTTTTGGTGTAACTCGTCAATGTTTTGAGTGATGACGGTCAAGGACCTGCCCTGTTTGTTCAATTTCTCCTCAGCTTCCGCAAGGGCGTAGTGAGCCTGTATGAAATCTCAATTAACATCGTTCTAAAATATCACATTTTCCCACCCGAATTAGACGATTCCTCACCTTGTTCGGCTGCTTAGTAAATACGACTTCGCGTCTATAATGGTAAAATTCCCAGACCAATGAGGGCGAACGACGAAAAGCACCCGCCGACGCCAAATCCTGCGACCGATACGTACGCCAAAACCCACCCGCGCCGCGAAAAGTCGGTATACCGGACTCTGCCGACACCCCGGCACCTGTCAGAGCCACTATGTTTTTTGCTTGGCTCAAAACGGTCCTGAGCTTGGACAAATCAGACAGTGGAACGGTCGAAGACATTGCCCTCGAAAGATGAAGTGACACCATAAAGTGAGATGACACCAATTCGAGGAAACTATTTTTATAATATGACAAATTTTATGCGAAAAAAATGATGATTTTTCGGGGGTCTAGTTCTTCCAGTTACCTTTAACAGCGCTGTGGCCCTCTAGTTTCTCTCGTTCACCCACGGTGTTACGCAATAAACTATTAACTTTATAGACCACTTAAAACTAAATCAGCGTAATTCCAGGCCTATCACGCCAAAAGTCAAGTTTGTCAATGACAGCGGTGCTCATTTATCATTGTTTGACACTTGTTATCCCAGTAGGCCAACTTATGAGGAGGTTTCACTCAAGGACAAAGATTACCGTTATCAAGAGTACACAAAACGTGGTTCATTCGTTAGAAAATGGTAATTATTTAATGTAGCTACTGTCTTCTAATAAAATAATAAATTGAATAACTGTGTGTTTCAAGGAGGTCGAGGAATCAACAATTAAAACCGATGAAAAGGAACAGGCTTTATTGCTGTTCAAGGAGATATCGGACTGCTCCAAGCAAGTTTCCGAACTCATTCACAACATTCTGAATAAGATCGACAGCAAAGAGTACACATTCGATAAGGTAAGTGAAGACAAAACGTAGGAATTTTGCTGTTTCTCAAAAGTTTCGCTTCATTCAGGGCATAAGCTTATTGGACGTCAAGAATCAACTGTTGGTTTTCTACCTCATCAACCTGGCTGAAGTAGTAATATTGAAATCAACTGGCAAATCTATACAAGGAAGTTCGGTCATAGGTGAATATCAATTTTGTGCAACATGTTGCCCTCTGCTTCTTATTCACGAGTCGACAAGGTTGACCGTGCTTGGCTAAAACCCTGTTTTAAGTATTCCTGGCTGCTCTTCAGACTCGAAGCATAGGCTGATTAGGTTGCCCCCTCCCTTCAATTTTTTGATTAATAAGGACCAGCCAGAAATATGGAACCAGTGTTGGACATGCTAGATATTATTGAGGTTATTCCGGTCAAGCCTCCGGTAAGGGTTACCAAATCTCCAGTTTTCGCCCGGAGACTCCGGGCCTGGGACTCGATCTCCGGTCTCCGGCCGGGCCGAGAATATCTCCGGGCCCAAAAAATTGTGTGCATTAGTTCGGGAAGTAACAGAAAGTTCCTGCCTAAAAAAAACAACGCGTTATTTTATTTTGTCATTTTGTCTATCTATTGATAGACGGATGCGGCTATGCAAGGGCCAGTTTTAACCGGAAAATGTTCAAACTACAAAAAAGCCCCGACGACAAAAATCGCTT
The DNA here is from genome assembly GCA_038030265.1 of Corythucha ciliata. Classification (NCBI taxonomy): domain Eukaryota; kingdom Metazoa; phylum Arthropoda; class Insecta; order Hemiptera; family Tingidae; genus Corythucha; species Corythucha ciliata. The sequence continues at coordinate 12,301,733 of CM075938.1, forward strand.
CTACGATCACAAAAGTGTTTCTAACCAAATAGTTCTGACCAAATAACGGCCCCCCTCTGACCCTTCCGCATGACCACCAGTCTCTGTGGATTGCAGCAAATACAAATTTAATTATAACCAAATAGTCTGGTTTTCCGTTCAAAAAGTTGACAAAACTATCCTTGAAATTTGATGCTCACTGCACTTTAACCAGGAAATTAGGCCGACCATTCCTATATAAAATTATTGATTTTACAAGATATTTGGCCGAAATTATTGTTAATTTTGCTTCCCAATAACCCAATAGGGCCGAAAACTGTTGAATAACCACTGAAATTTGTTATTTGGCCATGCATCCATTGATTGGTCCATGGCTTGTGTGATGTATAAATCACTGGCGAAACTACACTTTCAAGCGTTAAGTTATGGGGTTTTCTCAATGTTGGCCATGAAGGCTCCAGGAATCGTGAATTGGCATTCTATGTGAGAGCTTTCTCTCTTCAATTTAGCTGCCAATTAGCATTTTTCTCAATTCTAGCAGCGAATAAGTGATTTTTCTAAATGTTGGCAATGAATTAGATTTAGCCACGAATTGGATCTTAGTTTCCATTTTAGCATCGAATCAGTGCTATTTCTCAATTTTTGCAGCGATTTAGCCATGACTTCTCGTTTAACAACGAACTGCTGTGCAATTCAGCAGAGAATTGCGTTGTCTTCATAATTTAGAGCTACGTATTAACACTTGTACTTAAGTTCAGTAGCGAATTTGCGAATGTTTCACAATGATCCATGATTCAGCGTTTTTCCTCAAATTTGCGTTTTTCTCAATTTCAGCCACGCGAAGTGCCCTGCGTTTTTTCCATTTTAGCTTTGAATATGAACGATTTTCAGCCTAGTTTTTGTAGCGCTTTTTTCTTTTTTTGACCGCAAATAATCGTTTTTTTTTTCACACTTAAGCATGAAGCGCATTTTCTCAATTTTAGCCAGGAAGTTCTCTCCAAAAACCAGGAACAAGCGTTTCCTCAATTTTTGCTCCAAATTAACGCTTTCCTCAAATTTAGCCGCTGATTAGTAGCTTTCTTGAAATTTTAGCTACGAAGGTGCCCCAGAAATCGTGAATTTGCATTTTCTCAATTTTAGCAGTTAGTATTTTTCTTCATCTTGAAAATTTTTCTTCATTTTAGCAGCGAATTAGCGCCGTTTTTTTCAATTTGAGCAGTGAATTATTAGCGATGTATTCACATTTAGCTACGAATTAGCGGTTTCCCACAATTTTCGCAGCGAATTAGCGCTTTGTCTTCATTTTAGCAGTGAATCAGAGCTATCCCTCAATTCTAGCAGCGAATTTGGGATTTTTCTTATTTAGCAGTGATTGGCGATGTATTGACTTAATAGCATTGAATTGTCTACTTAAGCCGTGAATTAACGCTTTCCCTCAATATTAGTCTCGAATTTAAGCTTCTTCTCAATTTGGGACACTAAGTTGCCCCCAGAAATCGTGAATTGGCATTTTATGAATTTTAGCTTTGAACGATGAGAGTTTTTTCTCAATTCTAGTAGCGAATTAGTGATGTTTTTATATTATAGCGATGAATTAGCGTTTGTTTCTAAATTTCAGCCGCGAATCAACGTTTTTTTTGTATTAATTTTAGCTTGGAATGATGAGCGCTTTTTCTCAATTCTAGCTGTGAATTAGCGATTTTTTCCCATTTCAGCAGCGAATTAGCACTTTTATCTATTTTAGCTGTGAATTTAAGATGTATACTTATATTCAGTGACGAATTAGCGTTTTTCTGCATTTAGCCGAGGATTAACGCTTTTTCTTAATTTTAGCCCCGAATTAGCGCTTTTTATCAATTTTACCCACGAAGTTGCCTTTACAAGTCTGGAAATGGCATTTTTCAATTAAAGCTTTAAATGATCGCTTATTCTTTACTTTAGTCGTGAATGAGCGCTTTTTCTAAAATTTAGTCGCGAATTAGCGCTTTTCCTCAATTTTCAAACCTCAAATAGCCCTAATAACAACAACGCTTAGATAACAATACCGCCTGCGCCTCTTCAAAAGGCCAGAAATTAGCGATTTGCGCCCCAGTGCGGCCTATTGTGGTCAGCTTGCGGGAATTCTTGGGTACTCGAAAAACGTGCCGGAGAGGTCAGATTGTGTTCGGTTTGTGGGCTTGGTTGGGAACCCACTTCAAAGGAACATTTGATTGATACCAGACAGACATAGTTGAGTGATTTACGAGTATTGACTAACATAGTATCGTTTGTTGTTTTTTAATTTAGAGAGGCTCGTTGAATTACGCGTGTACATAGAAAAAATCAAGCCTGTTGAACAGAAACTAAAATATCAAATCGATAAGCTCATAAAACTAGCTGCGACAGGCACAGCCGATGAAAATGATCCCAGTCGATTTAAGGCTAATCCCGATGCCATGAAATCTCAAGTAAGGGCGCTTGACTTTCCAAAATAAATAAGGTATTGTTAAAAACATGAACCGTTTTCAGGTTGAAAGTGACTCAGACTCTGAAGGCTCGGAAGATGGCGAGCGCAAGGTCAAAAAGAAAACTGCCCTGTACGTACCGCCGAAACTATCTGCCGTTCCCTACGATGACGACGAGAGTCTGACGGAGAAACGACAGAAAATCATAGAGAGAGCGCGAAAGCACGCCCTGCGTAGTTCCGTCATGCAAGAGTTGAAAGAGGAGTACTTGGACACGCCAGTCGAAATTAAGTCGAGTAACTCGTTGAAACAGCGCGAGGATCAGTATCAAAAGAGGAAACGCGACTACGAGGAGGATAATTTCACACGGTTGCCTGTGACAAAGGCCGATGTTCGTCGAGCGAAACGACTGTCCGTGTTGAGCAGTCTCGGTGATGAAATCACTAGTTTTGAAGACACTTCGATACTTCACGGGGACACTTCTAAAGTTTTGGGCAAGAAGAAAAAGAAAGGAGCGCCGGTCAAAAAAAGGCGAGGAACTAAAAAAAAAGGTGAGATAACTTATGGTATGGCTAGCATTGTTCTTCCATGACATTATATTATATTCCTTTTTGTAGGGAAACCCGTGAAAAAAAGGACGAGGAAGTGATACGATATTGTATACTTATCTTATATACTTATCTTAATAATTAAAATACACATTTTAACGTTTTTTGAGAATAAGTCAATTTTCGAGGCAAAATCATAATTTTTGGGCGGGAAAAGAAAAGGTTTCGGTGAAAATTTTGTTTTTTCCCAAAACAATTAGACTTCGGAACAAAGCTTCTGGCTTCATAGTCAAGGCCAGGTTTTGGATGACAATGGCGAAAAAGGGGGCCTGCCCAAAAATGAGATTTTTGGGCAAAATTGTTCGCTTTGTAGGCGCAGAAGGTGCTTTTTACAGACATACAATGGTAATAATAATATATTTTTGGTTTCGACGCGGCCGTTATGTGATCGTGAATCAGCAATGTCTTACTAACAAAGCTAACTACTAGCAAAATATTATATTGTGTCAATGAGTTGTAAGATACTTGTGAGCCTGTGACTGAGGGACCAAGGTTGCTTTTGGGGAGGAGGCCGAAGGGATCGTCAGTCCTTATTCGAGTCTCATTAAGGATGGATGTGGGCCGTAAATGGTCTATGGGGAGAAGGAATGTATGTTTTTGTGCCAAATTAGCACAATTGGCACAAATAGCATTTGGCGTGGTAAGAATTTTCAAATTTTGGGGTTGACAAAAATTGTAGGTTGTTGCTTAAATTTTCACGTTTTTGGCCATTAAGTCCTGTTTTTGGGTACATTTACAGGTGCCTTCAACAGAACACCATTAAGGGGGGAAGAATCAAAAATGGGCTCTGAATTAGGCGACAAAATTTGAAAACTCCTGGAGAAATAGAGGATCATCGGAGGGGACATTTGCCCTACGTGTCAAGGCTTTCACCCCATCCCGCCCTATCCCACAGGTGCTGAAAACAATGACGTCATAATTGTGATGTCATCCAATCGTTTTATCATATCGTTCGAAGGTTACTAAAATGTTCTCCCGGCCAATCAAAATATACCACACGGCTTACGGATTCTCAAGTTTAGAAGCAAATGGATTTCTACAGTTGGAAATGAGTGTTTTATTAGAGTTTAGCTATTTTATGTATTTAAATTCTTTGCGAGTAGTGCGGTAATTATAGCTAGACAGGGAAATAATCGTTGCAAAATGAGGACTCCTATATTTTTAGTTTTTATGCTGTGCTATGTGCTAGTTGCCTTGGCCGAGTAAGTACCTTGGTCGATTTTTGCTAGTTTTTAATTAATATACCCACCCTGATGAGATAAACATTATGTTTTGACTGAAGGAGAGACTTCTACAAGATTCTGGGTGTTAGTCGAAGCGCTAATACGAATCAAATCAAAAAAGCCTATAGAAAATTAGCCAAAGAGCTGCATCCAGACAAGAATAAAAACGACCCCAACGCTGATGAGAAATTCGCGGATCTCAGCGCGGCGTACGAAGTCCTTTCGAATAAGGAGAAACGCGAAAAGTACGACCAGTGCGGCGAGGAGTGCCTTAAGAAGGACGGCATGATGGACAGTTCGTTCGATCCGTTTGCCAGCTTTTTCGGCGATTTCGGCTTTCACTTCGGCAACGGCGGCGACAGTCGGAATCGTGAAACACCCAAAGGTGCGACAATAGTCATGGACCTTTACGTGTCACTCGAAGAGCTGTACAATGGTAATTTCGTGGAGGTATGTTCGATTCACCCACTCCTCCACCATCCTGAACAGATATTTTCAGCGGTTTTCCCCTGTAGATAACAAGAAATAAACCAGTTATGAAACCCTCGTCGGGGACCCGAAAGTGCAATTGCCGGCAAGAAGTTCAAACCCGGCAACTTGGCCCTGGACGATTTCAAATGCTTCAACAGCAAGTCTGCGACGAATGTCCCAACGTTAAATTCGTCAGCGAAGATCGACTGCTCGAAGTTGAAATCGAACAGGGCATGACCGACGGACAGGAAATTCGATTTATGGCCGAAGGCGAGCCACACATCGACGGTGACCCTGGGGACCTGATACTCAAGATTAAAACAGATCCCCATCCAGTGTTCGAACGTCGAGGTGACGACCTGTACACAAACGTTACCATATCCCTCCAGGACGCTCTGACGGGGTTTTCTTTGAACATCGAGCATCTGGATGGCCGAAAAGTTAAAATCCAGAGGGAGAAAGTCACCTGGCCGGGTGCTCGTATCAGGAAAAAGGACGAGGGCATGCCAAACTATGAGAATAACAATCTTCGTGGAACTTTATACATCACGTTCGACGTCGAATTCCCCAAAAATGAATTCACTGAAGACGAGAAAAAAGGTAAGTTCTACCCTTATTCCACAGAACTAAAGACCATTTAATATTATTTTCTTTCGTACAGCAATTAAAGAACTACTTAAACAAAAATCCATCAATAATGTCTACAACGGACTGAGGGGTTACTGAAAGTGAGCCAGAAAATCCTTTTGGCGAGTCATCAAACCGCGTCATAAACTGTGTTCAAGTGTTAGAGACGTTCGAGTTCAACTACTGTAACGACAATGTGATTTATTTATTTATTAGTTACTTCGTTTTGTATATCATATATACAATTATTTCTGATTTTGAGTCGCTGACTCTTGAACTTGGAGAATTGCACTGTATTTAATAATGATACGACTTTCTGGGATCTCGCATTTAATTTATTTCGTTCGACTATCAGAGGTAGTGCTGGCTGCTGAATGTCAAAAAAATGCCATTAATACACGAAGTGTTACTCATTTATGTAAAAATTGAATGAAGTAGCTTCGGAAGACTTCCGAAAAATCCTGAGACTCGGTTTGTTTTTTATGCTCATTGGTGAGTTATTCAGCCCCAGAAAGTGTATCTTCGTCTCTGGAAGTTTAGTTTTAGCCGAATGTGTGTGTTTGACCGATTTTTTAAATACTGCGCCGGTGGCTCTAAAATATGTATTTTCCGTTATCGGCTACGCTTTGGGTCAACTCCCCTCATGAAAGAGAAGCCCTGCGGTCTTTTTTTGGTCAAAAATAGCACAGGGCTGTAACGCTAACAACAGACCTACCAGGTCCGTGTGCGCTATTTTTAGAGAAACTCCGCGTGTGAATAAAGAAAAAGTCCTCACTTGACGCTTAAAGTGAAAACAAATTTTAAAAATCGTGGTATTGAATGAAACTTCCCGGGTATAATTGGGAAGGAGCGCTAATCTACCGTTTTTGGCGCAAGTATGCGCCCATAAGTTTCGAAAAAGCACTAATTCCTGGCTAGAGTTGAGAAAAAAACCCCAAGGCAAAAAGAAATTCACAGGTAAATTGAGAAAAACTCTAATTCACGGCCGCTATAACATTTGTAAAACGTCGCAAAAATTGAGGAAAAACGCTAATTCGAAACCATCGTTCACAGCTAAAATTGAAGAATGGGCAATCCACGGTTTCCAGAGACAAACTTTATAACTATAAAATTGATAAAGTGCTCTAATTCACAGCTAATAAACACGAAGACATCTCTAATTCGCGGCTGAGATCGTAAAAACCATGTATTCCCGATGAAAACAGAAAACGCACTAATTCGCGGCTAAATTGATAAAACCGCATATTCGCGGATAAAATTGAGAAAAACGGTCGATCGCGGCTAAAACTGAGAAAAAATGCAACTTCGCAGCTAAAATTGAGGAAACCTGGTAAAACTCGGAGCTAAAATTTAGGAAAAGCACTAACTCACGGATAAATTGAAAAGGTTGCGGCTAAATTTAGAAAAACGCTAAATCGCGGATAAAATTGGACACAAAGCTAATTCGCGAATTAAATTAAGAAACACCTCTCACTCACGGCTGAAATGAAAAATAAGAGTTAATTCACGACTAAAATTGAGAAAAACGCTAATTCGCGGCTAACATTGAGAAAACGCCATTTCGCGGATAAAATTGTGAAAAACCGGTAACTCACGGATGAAATGAAGAAAAAACGCGCTTTGAAATTGAGGAAATTGGATACTCCTGTTCAGCATTCACAGAGAATGGATAAATGCATTATTGATAAACGTGAAGAAAAAACCACTAATTCGTGTCTAAAATTGAGAAAAAACGGTAATTCGTGGATGAAATTAGCGTTTTCCATTCATTGCAATACATTTGTGGGGTGTATCGAATATGAAAACGCTCTCGTGCGTTAGAAACACAATGTCACGAATTTTCTCTCAATCAGAAATAGGCTTCCCAACTCGAAATTGAAAACGTTAATTTACGCACAAAATTGAGAAAATCCCTAATAGTCCAGTAAAATAAGAACTAAAAAGGGGGGTCAGGTTGCAATAATTAGGGTAGATGATATTTTTTTTCTTATGTTGTCTGGGATGGTGCAGGTATGACGTGTTCAAATTGTTGAACTCGAAAGACTTCGGGGATCATCCTGGAATTCTCGGAAAACCACAAAAATATGGAACTTTTTGGGGGTTTTGGCTCTTTCACGCTAAACTAGCAATTTTTCGGTTGTGGCAAGTAACTTTTCAAAGTAGAGAAAATTTCTGAGAAAACCATCCTAAAGCGGGTTCTAAATGTATTATCGTTTCCAAGATACAGCTCGTCAAATTTAGGCAAATTTGTCAACAGACCGAAATGCTGTCTATGGTTCTTCGTTTTCGTTAGCTGTGACATTGTAGAAACCTTTAATGATCATGATAGTACTAATTATTTTGCTAGACTAGACTGAATCTTCAAAAATGAGGCCAAACGACTTGTTATCCCCAATGTTTGATAGTGGTTCTCAACCAATGGGTGGCGGGCTTTTTCTGCGGCTGAATCTCCGTCCGTTATCCTCACAGACCCATAATTTTGTCCTAAAGGGCCGTGCCCTCCCCACTATTTTATGTTTTGCTACCGTTACTTTCTTTATTCACCTTAGGCTGCATAGTTCAAGTTTATTATTTCATTCACCCATTTAAAATTTCAGAGAGAGCGTGAAACAGTGCTCTCAGGCAAAAGGTCAAATCGAGACGGGAAAGTCAATCCTAAAATCCCCAGGTATACCCTGCTTTCGAACATGTAATTTGGTCCGAGGGACTAATGTGTCGTATAATCGTGAGATACATATAATCACAGAATTTGTGGCGTATATCTTAATAAAACGGCAAGGCTCGACGCGACGCCTTCTGTGGAGCCTGCCACATGCTGAAAGATTTGCAGCATATTTGTATGCACTGCTCTCGATACGCCTCCGATACGGATTTTCGATCATCTGAGTGAGAGAGATCATGCTGGATCAATAACAATTATAGCGATTTCCATTCAACACGTTACACAAGGGTAGTGCCGCGTCCTCTCCATAAACATATGTTTCAATTCAGAGAGGACGGGTGGAAAACCTTGCACCACACTAGTGTATTGCATTGAATGGAAAACGCCATTAGTGTACACTGATTGAAAGCCCAGTAAATTCTACACAGCGTTCAAGTGTCGCCCATAAGTTGAATATCCAAATAGTGCCTGTTGATTTCCGCGTATACCCATAATATTTGTATTGATAGATGATGCAAAAATAACATCAACCACTGAAAGCCCAAATTTCCCCGGCTTTCGACAGCTATAATTTTCTCTGCTATGGTGAATGTGACAGTCACCGTTGAGTTTGGGCTTTCGGTGTAGGATTCGGGCTTTCACAGTAACGTGTATAGTCACTAAAAGACCAAATCCCCCCCCTCACACCTAAATAGTATATTATGCACATGGGTCGCGAAGAAATTAATTATAGCCGAATTTAGAGGGTAGTGAGCCGCAAAAGGTTGAAAACCACTGCTTTATAGGACGAAATACGTATATCAAAATACTCCCGTGATGGGGTCCATAATCTCCTTATTTTCTATATAATTACGAGATTTTTCATATCTCCTGTCGCCGGATCTATTTCAGGTTCAAAAATGGTTGGGAAACGAGAAAAATTTCGAAAAAAATGTCTAATGATCCTGCTCCCTCCCATTGGTGCTACAGAAGTCGTCCTGATCTAATTTTGTGAAAATGACCATTAAACGAATCCTATTTGGTCACGAATAACGAAAACCGATAACATTTATTACAGCCTTCTACGAGTAATGGCCGTACCAACTAATACAATTAGGAAGTACTTAGTCTATCAACAATACATTATTGATCAATGTAGTTACGGAGCTTCTTGGGCGACAGTTATCGTTCTGCCTTCTCTTTGTTGGTACGTTTAGCCTAAATCTGAAGGCCGAGTACCATTTTGACCACTAAAATGATTCTACATGGTTACAGATGATGAAGACATGGAAACATCAACATCATTTGTCACTTTTGAAAAGTTATCCTACATTTGACGATCTCTATCTTAGATACTGTGATACCTCCAGATCCCGCTTTGGACTAGTTTTGTCGGAAATTTTGTCTTCTTTGAAATGTTACTTCGTAGTCACAGCCGAGAAATGGCTACTTCAGCAAAAAAAGTGCCTAAACCCGAAATAAATCCAAAAATTACGCCGTCTTTCCCGAATTCAAGGATGATCCCGAGGTTTTTCGAGGTCAACAATTTGAACACATCATACCTACACCATCCCCAACAACATGAAACAAAAAAATCATCTACCCTAATTATTGCAACCTTCAACACCTTATTTTACTGGGCTATAATTAAAATTGAGAAGGCATTAATTATAAATCGCTAATATCGCGGCAAAAATAAAAAAAAAACGATTATTCGTGGCTGAGATTGAGAAAAAAGTCAATTCGCGAATAAAATTGAGAAAAAGGGCTAATTCTTGGCTAAAATTTAAGAGCGCTCATTTGCTGCTATAAGAACGCCCACTTGCGGTTTTGGGGGGAAATTTCGTAGCTAAAACCCATAATTTATTGCTACGTTAAAAACACAACAAATTTCTTGTTTATTTAGCGTCCTATCGTAGATGTCCACCCTGGCCTCAATACGTGTATTAGATCCTCCACTGGTGGGGGAAGGGGCACATGATACCGGTAGCATTGGGTTTTGAAGGAACCAAAATATCTGAAAAATAGGGGGTTGTAAGAGCGAAAATGACGAAATGCATGTTTTTGAACGTGCCAAATCCATAAATTTTGTTTTTGAAAGAGCCACACTACGAAAATCTTTCTTATAACTGCGAAAATACCTCATATTACGGCGTGAAATAGTTAAAATCCGTGAAATTGTAATTCAATGGAACCAAATTGACGACAATGGGTTATGGAAGAGCTAAAATATGTGGCAAAACAGGCTTTAAGAAAGCCAATATATCTAATTTGGTTTTCGAATTAGCCAAATTAGATAAAGACCTAGATTTACATTTTAGGAAGAGTTGAAGCCATGAAATGTGGCTTTCGCTAAAGCTTACAAACCCTCTAATTCGAGATTCGAGCTTGCATAATACGCAAAAAGTTGGTTGAAAAGGGTCAAGCCCACGAAATTTGATTTTTTCAAGGACGAAAACCCCTATTCATGAGATTTAAACTGGGCGAACCCGCAAAATTCAGTTTTGAGAGAGCAAATTAGTTTTTTATGATTAACCAAACCTGCGAAATTGATTTTAGAAGGAGCTACTGCAGCCATGAAGACTGGTACTCTTTGATTGATAAAGCGTAAATTCCCAAATTTGGGTTTTGAACGAGTTAAAAGTCCGCGAAATTGGGTTTAAAAATGCCAAAAACCATGAAATATAACTGTTGAATGTGCAAAAATTCCTGAAATGAGGGATTAATTTAGCTGAATTCTCGAAATTTGGTTTGAAAAAGAGTAGGTTTATGGGTTTGGAATTGCTATAATCGCAAAAATTCGATTTCTGGAAAAGCCAAACGCGCTTGATTGGTTTTAAAGTCACACGATGAGCCCAAAATATCTGGTTTTTCGGTCGAATGCTCTGGATTCAAGGGTCGAATTTCCAGGTTTTCTCGGTGAAATGGCGGCATATCGGTGTCTTGTTCTTCGATTGGCTCTGTGCCTATTAATCTCGATTACCTCCTCCGATATGTTCAATAGCCAGTTTGTTTTGTTAGTGAAGAGAAAAACACAGTTTTCGCTCTTATACCATCGTCGTAGGGACCCGGCGACCCCCTCTAGTTACGCAACTAGGCCCGCATGAAACATTTGCCCAGGGCCCCGCACTGCAGTAAATCCGGGCCTGGGGATATGAACAAGAATTTCGCCGGTGTGCGAAAAGAATAGTGATGACCAGAGCAACTTCTTCATGATCACCATCATGCGACCGCAATAATCATACCTGCAATCGAGATTGTGTCCTTATCGGTACACTACTGCAAACAAATCTCGCTCGACCTCCCCATATAAGACAAACAAAAATTCAACCCAGCTCTAGAGCCCGGATCGCCGTTGAAACCCGGACCAGTCGGACCCTTACTCAGGACGAAGATCCTATTGAGTCTGGGCAACTCCAGTCCTTTTTCCGGGGATTCATCCCCGAATACCTGCCTCTTCTTGCCTGCAATAGGCAGGTTGTGGCACACTCGTACAGCGCACGACACACGCGTATGATGAATGGTGCATCTGACAATTATTCTTCAGGGCAGCTGCTGCCCACCCCTAGAAAAAGGGCCGACTACGCCCTTGCATCACTTGCTAGGGCGTTCTCTATCTGTAGGCCTGTCAATAAAGACGGCAGCTTCGAGGTAATCCTGAAATTGAGTCCGTTACACTGTCAAACTCTGACAGTACACAAAGTCTTTTTGGGCTATCACACTAATCACGCGAACCAACTCGTCGGGCCTCGTTTCAACGCGATTGCGCTCAACCTGCAATTGAAACTGTCTTGGCCCGGTGGCGTAGGCTCATTTGAGTAAAACTCCCTATAGCAGTTAGAGCTCGTCACGTATTTTTATTCGTATAAAATAGACAAAATATTAATTTAGGCACTCACCTTGTCAAGACGTCTCTTGTCCGTCTCGAGAGGATTCGACGGGCGATGAGAAACGCCAAGAGAACCTGAGGTTTTGTCGACGTCGGCGCGAATGAAAAGATAAAAAGAGAACCGGAAGATTGCGTCAATTCACAAAATTACACAAGGACAATTTATCCGCACTTGAAGCAATAAAAAAACACGTTTAGAACCTGGACTGGACGAGCATAATTTCCAACAGGAACTCTTTAAAAAAAAACTGAGTAACTTGAAATTCTAACCAACTCGCCGACATGACAGGACAGGACACGATTGGTAGTGGTGGCAGTAGTACCTCTTCTTTCTTCTTCTTCTTTTTTTTTGGAGCAGTCTACCAACTGTCCTAGATTTCGCTGTTAGGGCCTTCAAGCGATAAATTTTCAGCTTTTGTTGTTGTTGTTGTTGTGTTATTTTGGGCCTAAAATAAATTATAATTTAACGGCATTTAATGATGATTTAAACCAACCTCCGATGTGCGTTGATCGTGAAAGGCAAAGATGACCTTCACATCCCAGACGGACCAAGCCATCACTGTCACTTCACGCTCATCATCAGTTGCCGGCTGGTCGGGCTGGTTTGTCGTGAGTTCGTGTCAGAGTGAGTTGTACTTTTTCTGTTGTTCCATTTCTTATTTTCTTTGAGTAGAACAGATCTCGGATATAGGTGAGTTTTTCTTAACGTTCACTTCTTACTATTTCATTAGTTTCAGCGTTAAAAAATATGTCTTGCCTTAATTTGCGATGGTGTAAGATTCAGTCAGGATCGGTTCGTGAGAGGAAGAGTGGTAGGCCTAAAGGAAAGACCAGCAGCCATCTTTCGCTCTCTTGTATCCTGTTTAATGGTCAAGCGACAGCAATCTATGCTCGATTACTTTAGAGCTGGAGTTAAGGTTTTCATTCCGAATAAATTGAGAGGATAGTACTGTCGAGAATTTATTTGTAGGTAGAAATAGCTGCTACGGAGATCCCGAACACGATACATGAACGGAGGCGGCTTTGGAGGGCAAGTTGTTCCAAAGCTGGATCTTTTTATGGGGGGGGGGGATCCCAGGCCGTACTCTGTAGGAGTTACGGATCGAAAAGGAAATAATGGTGGTAAACCAAAATTATTTTCGTGTTATTTATTGTTAGCGAATTCAGATTTCCCACTGGCCGGGAGGAGATAAGATGATTAGCACTCAACAATCCAAATATCGCCGGGCTTGCTCATTCATATAAAGCCAATTTCACAGGTCGTCGGCGTCTAAAAAGCCAACTTTTAGGCTCTGATGGGTGGTTGGGGGAAAGCCATTCCACGGGGTGGCCTCTTTTCGAAGTCCAAATGACACTTACGGAACCACGGTTTTGGGTATTTCAAGAACTATTTCGTCCTTGAATCATTTTGAATACTCGATGCCGCTGGTCAGGGGGTTGGAACGGGGGGATCGCCTTCCCCCGTGCTACAAGTATACACAATGAAGGGGCACTAGTAGGTACGAACGCTCTAAAGGGGCTGTCAGTTCAGTGCCTCATAAAATCTCCAAAAATGAGCGATTTCACGTTGAAGTTAGGTTTAGCAGAGTTTCTCTGCTTCAAGCCGAGCTCATGCCAAGCCCGTCAAGGTCCGTGTGCGTTGAGCCGCTCCTTTTAGACTTCAGACCCCCCGATACACGGTTTCATCCATTTCTAAATGTTGGTCATTTCCTCCAAAAATTGCCCTTAACTGAGAGATTTCTAGGGTCATTTCTCTTCGGATTTCGATTTGAGCCGAAAGTATGAGTCCCATGGAGAATGCTCATTTAACCAATGTAGCCGGTTTCCTGTTCAAAATTGAATGGCCACCATACCGTCCCTTAAAATGGTTAAAAGTGAGCGTTTTGAATTAGGACTCGTATTATCTATTTTGTCGATCTGCAGGCGGGAGGACTTCGTGAGACTAGTGGACTAGCCTCTACTCTACCCATTCCATAACGGGGGAGGATTCATGGAAAAAACAATTCTGGAATGTCTGGATGAATTAGGGATTAACAGCAATTTTGTTCTCGGGCAAGGCTGTGATGGGGCCAGCAATGAGGTTCGGGTCCTTGTAAGAATGTGCTGGCTGGTCTATAATGTTAAATCTCCCCCTAAAACGAAACTTCAATCTACAATCTAACCCCCTCCCCCTATAGGACAAATTCCTACCTACGCCACTGTCGCTGGTTTAGATATAAAGTTAAAGTAGAAGATTGGCGTATTTTGAAGAGCAATTTCGCTGATATCTCGCTCTTTTTCTCAGAAAAATCAGCGGTTTTGGCCATTTCAAAGTCCAATTATTGCGAATTATTGGCACTCGCAGAACGGTTTACTCACTCAAATAGCCAATTTCGCAGGATTGACGTCATAAAAAGCAAATGCGGGTTGACTACTACAAAAATCCAATCTCACGGGGTGGTCTCTTTCAATAATTAAAGGCAATCAAAGTCCGACATTGGTTGGGCTCTAGCGGAGTCCGAATTTCACCGATTTGACACTTAACTTAAGGGACTCAAGGGGACTTAAGGGACTTCAAACTAACAATTTTGGCCTTATTCAAGAACTAATTTGGCTTATTTTCCTGTTTCAAAAACAAAATTTCTTGAGTATTGCTCGTCAGAAAAACCTATTTTGCGGCAGTGGCTCCCTAAAAGAAGTAAAAAGCCGACTTCGCGAGTTATGGTATTTTCTAAACGAAAATTTTGCATGGTCGGCCGTCCCAATATCAATTTTGAGGTATTGAAAAACCAAATTCGCGGGGAGGGCTCATTAAGACGAAAAACAAAGAAAAAACTTTTTCGCTGGTTTGGCCCACTCGAAAAGCCAATTAAGGCGGGTCTGGCTCCTTTCAAAAAAAAAATTCAAAAGGTCGGCCCTCTCAAATTTCGGGGGGGGGGGGGAGAAAAAATCGCGGGGTAGGCTGATCAAAAAACCAACTTCGTGGGTATAGCTCATCCAAAAAAGACCAGCACGTTTCGTGTTCTAAAACCATTTTCACTGGCCTGACTCATTGAAGAAAATAATCCGTGAACATTTTAACTCTTTGGTGGCGAACATACTAGAGCAATGCGATATCGTTTCGATATCGCCGACGCAAATAAACAGCGTCTGGGACAAATAGAAACAACTGGAAATGTGTCAGTGATGTAGAAAAGATATCGTATCGCCGCAGTATGAACGCGGCCTTTCAGACCCCATATTTCGCGGATCCAGCTCTTTCGGTAACCAATTTTGTGAGATTTACGGCTCCTTCAAAAGCGAGATTTATCGAGGCCGACTCACTTTGAGACCGATGCCGCTGCAAAAACCAAGAAAGTCAGTGAGTGGGTATGTAGGTCGATTCAGACTATTCGGACGTGACGTGGGAACACGTGGGATGATGCTTGTCAGAGCAGTGTGAACGTAAACAAATAAAAGCCTTTTCTAGAATTTTGTACCTCACGTAGGAATGCGTGTTACCACGTCACGTCCGAATAGTCTGCATTGACCTTGAGGCCCCAATTACAGACTGAATTAGTGGAAGGAGAGATCGAGTCGCCCCCCCCCCACACCACCTCCATCTGCTCAGCCACCCTCGGAGAAAGAGGGGGAAGGAGTAAAAAAGGAAAGGAAATTGAAGAGATACAATTATGTGAGGGAAAGAAAAACCTAAACTAGTAAAAGCGGATCCTCTAGACTAGGAAGTAGTTCTTGCATAAATCTGTAGGCGTTGGAGCATACCTTGTATGTCTTCCCTCGTTAAGGTACGTCAAAAACGAACCGGTTTCGGCAGCTCGCCATCTTCAGGGTATGGAAGTACAACTAATCTTCAGTTGTACTTCCATACGCTGAAGATGGCGAGCAGCCGAAACCGGTTCGTTTTTGACGCACCTCAACGAGGGAAGATAGACTGGCTACAGCTTTATGCACGCATTACGTACTAACCCTCGTAGTTTAAGCGGTCTTACTAACAATGTAGTACCAATTTGCTGACAATGGCTTTTGAAAGAGCCAAGTCCGAGACATTTGCTTATGGTAGAGCGATACCAGGCAAAATTGTGGTATGAAAGAGCCAAATCATGGCATTTGGTTTTTGAACGATCCGACTTTGGTTTAAACATAGATCCCGGAATTTGGATTAGAAGTAGACTAATTCAAAAAAATTGGGTTTGAAAGAGCCAAACCCACGAAATTTTGCTTTCGAAAGAGCATATCCAACGGAATTCTGGTTTTAAACAAGCAAAAATGCCTGAAGTTGAGATTTGAGCAAGACAATGCGGAAGTTTTCCGTTTAGAAATCAATGTACCTGGCGTTTGTACAAATAACAATATTTCGCATTGAGTTACGCAAATCCATAAATTTGGTTTTTGACAAAGGTAAATAAATTAGCTTCATAATTAGTCAATGCTGCGAAACCGATTTTAGAAAGAGCTAAAGCAACGATATTTTGTTTCTGAAATATTCAGAGGAGGTCATGATGATTCTTAGAAAAAAAATGTGATGAGATCACGGATACTTTTTCTTCAAGACATTTTGTTTTTGAAAGAGGAGAAACACGCGAAATTGTGGCTGAAATGGCATAAATTATGTTTTGAAGAAGCCAAATCCACGACATTTTTGGTTATGGAAGAGCGAATTTCCGTGGCAAAATTGTTGTCTGAAAAGGCTAAAGTAACGAACTTTGGTTTTCAAACTTTGCCAAAACAGTTTTTCGTATTAAACAAAATTATTGGAAGAGCTTATGCCGTGAAATTCGGTTCATCATGAATATTAAATTGCCGAAATTGGGTTTTGGAAGTACCAAATCCAAGAAATTTGGATTTTGAAAGAGCGTATGACCACGAAATGGGGGCGTGAAAGAGCCGAACCAACGAAATTTTGTTTTTGAGAGATCAAAATAAATATCCCTAAAATTTTGATTTGAACGAGCTAGATGAAAATAGACTCAATTGCGATATTTAGTTTTAGAAAGAGCCAAACGCGCAGGATTTGTTTTGTATCAGATTATCAGATATTGAGCTAAAATTGCCAGGTTTTTGGTAGACTGTTCTGGATTCTGGGGTCGTATTCCCAAATTTTTTGTTTAATCAAATTGCTAACACCAAATTCACCCATATTCTAGGGCACTGAGCAGATCGCAGACAATGCAATACCAACTCCAGTTTTTGGGAAACAGAGGCAGTTGGCTTTCGGTGTTTTTTTTTTTTTTTTTTTTTTTTTTTTTTTTCTCTCTTTTTTTTTCTTTCTTTCTTTCATCCTTTCTTTCTTTCTTTTAAAGAAAATTAAGAAATTAGGCGAATAGGATAAGTCTGGGGGGAGTAGAGAGTGAGAATACATTTTACCGCCACGCCCGTCATGGAGGCATAAAACCGCCCCTGGCCCCTTCGTACAATCGGTCGCGGTCAGGTTGCTAAGGAGGTTACACTAGTTGGAGGGCAAACGACCCCCCTTCACCATGTCACCATGACGACAACAACTGAGCAGTGGTGATTGAACCAATTGAACTATTGAACTTTGTTTGCCTACCAATCAACCTGACACCCCTGACCGCGACCGATAGTGTCTAGATCCGCCGCTGAGTTGTTTACTCGGTGAAATCAGGAAGGAGATGTGCAAAGGCCGTCTGTAATGATGAAAGTTGGAGTCAGTCCACACTGTTTGGAGTCGCATACTCTTCTTATTTTAAAACATTTAGGAAAACCAACATTTTATGCGTTCGATACCGAGTATCCCCTCTCCCACAATAATGTTTAGATCCGCCGCTGAGTTGTTACATTCTGCTAGAGCATAGAGGTGGATGTGGTGGATCCCTAACCGAGAAACCCGCATCATAGTGTTCAGCGAAATATGCTTTCATACGTTTCGCTGAATCGTTCCTAAATATTTTTTCTGATTTTCCACAAATGACGAAGGTGGCTTGTTCGCAATTTCTCTTATAATTCATCGACGATTTCTGCCTTCCTGATTTGGTCCCGATATCAGAAAAACATGTCTGTTTTGAAGGCTTTCCAATGAACTCAAAATTGAAGTTGATCCAATTTTGAGAGATACTTTATATTCACACATAAAATCCGAAAAAACAAGGTGTAAACGTGCAAAATCAGTATTTTTGTCCCAGTAATTCAATTTTGAGGAGGTCATTGGAAAGCCCACAAAACGGGCGTGTTTTTCCTTTATGGGGATCATCATATCGGAAGCATTATACATTTGGCAACTAGAATTCACATTCATATATGGGTATATCGACAGATTCATCACTACAAATTCGATTTACCCCTCCCACCCAACACCAATCAGAATCCAAATGGGCCCAGCTAACGACATGTAAATGTATCATGGGAATATTTTTGTAGGGGGCGACTAAGCTTTCGTCGCCCTGGGAACAACATTTCTCTGACGATGCCTCCAGCACAGAGTCGAAGGAGAAGAATAAAATTGAACCTTGAACCCTCAAAATGAAAAATCATCAAAATCATGATCTGTACAGCGAACGCTCGAAAGAAATATTTCGTCAACCGCTGGTTTTTGAAGATACTAATCACATGATCAATGAAATGTCTAAATAAAACGGCGCATCGTTCGGAAAGAATACATTTAGAGGGAGGAAAAATAAATTTTTACCAAATTAGTCCTTTTTTCGAAGAGACGTTTTTTAAAAAACACGATATTGGTTCCTCAATGGCAATGAATGCATGGAAGAACATTGCTGTATCTGTGAATGTTACCAGCCTGTTTGGAGAACTCTAGGATATTGCCTAGCAATCGCTATTCCGACGGGTGCTGCCGTGTACTTCTGGTGTAAAAAGAAGGAGTGCGAAAGACGATTTAGAGAATTCAAAGACACGCAGGGTAAATAATTTCATCTTCCAGTCTCAAATTGAACAATCACAACAAAAAACTATCCCCTTCTCATTTTATAAGAATGCGAAGACTACGGTGTACCGCCTCAATCCCCGAAAAAGGGCAAGCCAGCCGGCGACGTTCAGCACGCCTCATCTCCGGTGCGTGGTCGAAGTCCCACTGGGAGGGTTCGCCATTCGGCGTCGCGACAATTTATACCAGATCAACCACAGTCAGTGACACAAGGGACGAATCCCGCAGCTAGTGATACTGAAATCGACGCTGGTAAATTAGCGCACGCCATCGCCTGCCTAACGAAAAGTCTCAAGTGTACGAATGCACGGCTCGGTGACGCCGAGCAAACCGTTTCGTTGCTTGAAAGGCAGATGCAGATATTAATTCACGACAGCGACATTATTAAATCGCAACTGGGAATTCAAAGAAGTCGAAGATCCCCGGAAAATTATTGAATAGTGTTGGCAATTATGACTTGAGACCAACGTTTATTTGAAACGAACTTATCACAGCACTCATATTTACAAAATAATAGAAAAAGGTACTTGAAACCCACAAAAATGAGTCATTTTTTTTTTACACGAGCTTTCTAGACATAAAAGATAAGCTTTACTTCTAGCACACAAAGACTGAAAGCTAATAAAGTTTGACTAAACTTCAAGACTAGACATCTAAGCCACATTTGTAGCAGCCGTTCTCCTCCTCAATTCCTCGGCCACCGTTTTGTCATCAATTAATGGCTCTTAAAAAAAAGAACTAACTGTAGAAATTGTGTCAACAATATAAAGGTGCGTTTACACCAAAGTGTCCAGCGACACTTCTCTCTGGACATAAGTCCAAAGTGTTAGACATAAATTTTTTGACTGAATAAACTCTGATAACAATTTAAGGAAGTTTGTGTTTAAGGAAGTGCGTGTGATACGCAGGGGTTGCCTGCGTTTACACCAAGGAAATTTCTGTTTGACACTAAATTTCAAGTGTCGCGGGACACTTCGGCGAAAACGCACCTTAATCATAAGAACTCACTGTTGTCCTTTAAAAGAGTTTTTTTCTTGTTTTGCTGCTTTGACGGTGAAGTGTCCTGCTTTTGCTGGTTTCCTGGCTAGGGGTCGAAAATGAATAAACCCGAACAGTAAGACAAGCTTACAGTAACAAGCTTAACAGTAAGCGACAAGCTTACTTCACTCACCCCGAAGTATTTCTCCCAAGTCCAACATCCGTAGACGCACAAAATTGAAACGATCGACTGAATCAAAAACCACACAATAATATTGGTGGCCTGAGTATGAGAAAACAGCTCTTTCCCATTTTTAATACAAAGTAACGCTTCCGCCGCCATAATAGCGCCATAAACCCAACACTGAGTGCCAAGTCGTTTGCATTGAGGATCGGTCGCGTACGTATAAAATTGCCTGAAGAAAAAATTATTGACGTCATTTTGATGACGTGTCTCGCGGTGGTGTGTCATACCTGACTGATGGCGCGACTATAATACCGACGAGAGCGAGACGCCACACGACTAGTGGGTGAGTCGGTGGAAATTCGAAGATGTGTTTTAGGAAAAACGTGTTCAACTCGCAGATTTGCCAGTAAAGGACTAGTTGGCAGATGGCGGAAAGTCTTTTATAAGTGGAATTTGGGTCCAGCCAGTTGACTTGCATCCAGCTCTGAGGGGTGAACTGAAGAACTGCCCGTTTGATTTTACCCGTAGTCGTTTCTATTTCTCTGTAAGGGGGGGGGGGAGAACAAATGTTACAATGATGGAAAGAAGGGAGGCTTGGCCATAGCTCGACTTTTAATAGTTGTTCGATACCTTATGCCAACCCAGTTGTAGTCGCGCATTTCTAAGCGTTTACAGATCCATAGACCTACGTAAATTCCTAAGCCGTTGCAAAGAAGAACGTCGAGAACAAGTGCGTCCCACCAGCACTCGGTGAAATTGGGAAGAAGATGAGCGAAGGCCATCTGTAATGGATAGAAAGTTGAAGTCAGTCCACACTGTTGAGAGTTCCATACTCTTCTGCTTTTTAGACATTTAGGAAAACCAGCATTTTGTGCCTTCGACACGATTTCCATGGCTCCCCCCCCCCGTTACCTGTTGTACTGCCCTAAGAAAACCCTGGCGTTATAATCATATAATAAGGCTACGACCATATAATGGGGTGTATGATCAATTCTTTGAGTCACAAGCCAGTGAGTCACAATATGAAACCCTTGATAACCGCCAATACTCGACAGACCAACTACACGAAATACGGTACTGACCACACGCTGCTCATTCCTTAATAGGATTTGGTAAATAGACAGAACCTGTGAAATTCAACGCCACTGCCTGAACTCTCACCTCTGTAAATTCCCACATAATGCTCACAGCCCAGCAAATGCCCAAATGACGGACGAGAACTGCTTTGAATGTCCAGCCAAGAAAGTGAGCCAGTGCGAAGGCGTCCAGATGGTCCACGATTTTCTCAAAGTTTATATCCGAACAATTAACGCCGTATTCCTAGCGGAAAAAGTTTCACGTTATAACACGTTCAGCAAGTTATCTACGCCGATTAAACCCAAACCTTGTCCATGTCTATATGGAAATGAGCCAATTTAGGGTCGAGCCACACCAAAATCGTTTTGACGGTCTTGTAACTTTGAAATCCGAGGAACACTAGGAAGAGGAGGTAAAGAACTGATAGGCCGAAAACGATCCGCCATACAGCGGGATGAGGACGGGTGAAAGGACCGTTAGGAAATGCTAGGGTCGAAATGATCACGAAAAAGAACACCATGCAGCAAACTCCAGCCCAAATATTCGCGTTTTCGTCATCTTCATTTCTGGGCATAACGAAATTTGTTAAAAAAATATTGTACAATATTATCAACTGAGAGCTTACCGAACGAATGAGAAGTACATAAGAGACGCAAACGCCACAACGAACAATGTGACGGTGTGAGGCCGGTAGAAGACCTCGAGCGAGATGTTGTCCACCGGTCGTTCATTTATGGACACGAACTTGTCCTGGTAACTTTCACCGCGGCCTTTCATTGTAGCTGTCAACAATTCTTTTCTACAACGAGATTTTGCAGCATGAAGAGGCACATTCGAACGCAAGAGGTAGTTGGAAGTGTTCACATCGTACGAAATGGGAAAGCCCTTGACGCGATTGGAATGGTCATTGTTCTGACTTGCATAATCTTGGACCAAGATAGACAGATTACGATCAACACTAGTTTAAATTAACTCTAAAATTAATCAGTTCAAATTTAGGTCATCGCGTTTGTCTACAAAACGACCTTGCATCTAGGGTTTCTAATCTTTATCTTAGGAGGCGGCATGCGCCAAGTTTTCGTTCCGGCATTTTTCACGAAACTAAAAATAAATTACGTACTTGATGAAGGTTTTAAAGCATTTTCTTTATTTTTGAAGGAAAAACGATTACGTGAATCCAAATCCAAAGAAGTAAAATCCTTTAGTTTATCTTTAAAAGTTTCATTCGTGATAACAGTATCAATAAGTGATAGTGAGGCGTCTTATTAGAGTCGAGTCGGCTTGTCGTTTTTAAAGTATTTCTATTTATCGTTTGCTTTTAGGTGAAATAAGATGCCGTACGCTAATCAGCCGTCGGTTCATGTCTCAGATTTGACTGACGAAAACGTCAAATTCTACATTGAAGATACGGAGCTGAGGTAACATTTATTCACATCCGTAACTGCTTCTTTAACTGGATTTCATGTTTGCCTTACAGCGTAGCAAACAGTCTGAGAAGAGTATTCATCGCTGAAACACCCACATTGGCGATTGATTGGGTTCAACTTGAAGCTAATTCGACAGTTCTGAGCGATGAATTCATCGCCTCTCGAATCGGGTTGATACCTTTGACTTCAGACGATGTAGTTGACAAGACGATTTACTCTCGGGTACGTCAACGCTCTATCCACTCTCTACAGTCAGTGCAGAGCCATTTGACTTAACAGAGTTGTCCTCCTTAGGACTGTGGTTGCCCAGATTTCTGTCCTGAGTGTAGCGTCGAGTTTACACTGGACGTCAAATGTGTTGACGATCAAACTCGACACGTGACTACGGCAGATTTGAAATCGTCGAATCCGTTGGTTGTTCCAGCAACGAGTAGAAACAAAGACGCTGACGCGAACGAGTACGGAGAGTCTGACGGTAAGTGCCTCTAGAAATTCAATTTTTTTTTATAAACCAGGTAAATGTTTCGAAGGCGATTGAACTGTACCACTCATCATTTCAGTGAACTTCATTATTTCATATATCCTTTCCTTCCGCTTCTCAATCTAATAATCCAGGTGATTTGGGTGAATAAAGTATTGGTCTAGCATCCAAAGTCTCCTTAAGGGGAAGGGGCACGCACCATATTAGCACCTCCTCACAATTTCTGTATTATTCCGAAAAATATCAAGGGAACACGAACTACAGAAAAGTGGAAAACAAAAACAAAGCAACACCATCATTGAACTACAATTTGTGATCCTGAAAATCGCCCATTGAGCCCCCGGATGATTTAATAACGGATTTTCGAGCAGGAGGTGTGTTGAAGGGATTACTGCAAATTTACCGCTTAGGAACAGTTTTAGGGACCCCACGAATATTCCGGCTGACGGCAGTCGCTCAATCGACTGGCCTGGAAACGCCTTGACTAACACGTACCTCGATAGGCCACTTAGTAGCCCAGAAAATAAACCATAACCAACGAAAAGGAAAACCACTCATTTTAGGTCATTTTGATAGGCGCTGACAGCCAGTTTGGCCGGGACCGGCTGCATTAGTCCATTGATCACTGTCCGAGGGACTCAAGAAAGACGTCCGGCTCAAAACGGAGCCCTTTTAAAAATGACTATAAAATGGGCTCATTCTATTACTGATCTCTGGGCGATTTTCACGAAAATGGCCAAATTTTCAAATGGGACGGAACTGCACAGTTTGAAGATTCTCGGCACGGAGAATTCTAACAGATATTCGAACAGAAGAGCCGTTGAAGGGATTCTTTCCGTCAGGGCCGTATCTAAGGGAATGTAATTGGATGGGGGGGGGGATCACACAATTTTAGCTCTTTCTCTCGATCTCTGAAGAGCCAACACGCTCGTTTTTGAAGGCACCAAACGCGAGCAAACGATTTCTGATTGTGCCAGTTCCGTGACCGTGAAACTCGTGCCTTGAAGGAGCTAAAAGCTAAAACCACGAAATTGCTATTTTCAATTATTCTAGTCATTGAAGAAGGCTATTTTTATCCAAACCCCGTGAAATTTCTTTTCAATTGGTCAACAGCGCCAAGTTTTTCTTTATGTCATGTCGCGTGTTTTGGTTTTTTATGCATTGCTGAATGGAATCAAGTTTGGGAAGTGTGGACTGAAATGGAGATGCACGACGCGTTGTTTATTTTCACTGATGATACTAGAAAGGAGGGGTGTTGCTTTTTTCCAAATTGGATTATAACAACGTGAAAAGTGAGCGCTTACACAGCAAAATAATCTCTAACTCCACGAAACGAAAGGCATCCAATATGTCTCTGTTGGTGCACTGAAACTCGAGCAATGATTTCATCTTCTAAGAGAAAATCATTGCAATGATTTTCTTCTTCTTACCTGATTCCTCTTCTTGATTCTTACCTGTTATCACACTCCGTACCCTTCCAAAACACCGCAATATCCTCAATAATGAAGTTCTACGAATTATAAATATTGAGTGAAGTGAGTATGACTTGCGATGATGAGGGCACGTTCAGCTATGCTTTGCTAGTCGTGCGTTGGTTATCGCTACTATGATAGTTTGTTGGCGTGATTCTTCAGTGAGTGAAATGAGAATATAAAGAAGAAATATTTTTGAAGAAGAGAAATTACAGTTCGATCGTCAAGTAGATCCTACTCAGGTAACTCGAAATGCATGTCTACATTATTTTTGTTTTTCTTTGCGACTCCCCCTTCCCCCTGATGCTCGTTGCATTCGACCAAACCATCCAACAGACATTCTCATCGTCAAACTACGAAAAGGCCAAGAGCTCAAATTGAGAGCCTACGCCAAAAAAGGTTTCGGCAAGGAGCACGCCAAATGGAATCCAACGGCGGGTGTCTGCTTCGAGTACGATCCAGACAATTCGATGCGTCACACACTGTTTCCCAAACCGGACGAATGGCCCAAGAGCGAGTACACGGAGCTAGACGACGATCAATGTAAGCCCCACCCCCTCACACCGCTATGAGTCAATTTTATTTTCATCCCCTCTTTCCAGTCGAAGCTCCGTTCAACTGGGAGGCCAAACCGAACAAGTTTTTCTTCAACGTTGAAAGTTGCGGTTCCATGCGCCCTGAAAATATTGTCATCAAGGGCGTTGAAGTTTTAAAAAATAAATTGTCGGACTTATTAACGCAGTTGATTCAACTGGAGAACGAAGGACCTGAAGGCAACACCGAGCTTCGAATTTAAAATGGGCGTCTTTGTTTTTTATTTTCTTATATAAAAAATTGGATGGCACTATAACAATTCAGTCCCTAAGTTGCTACTTGATTATCGTCGTATTGTCTCCGCATAAAACAGTTATTTTGTACTTGTATTTACTTTATAAAAAATTACAAAACAGGAGATAGTTTTATTTACAAAACTTTAAATAAGTATTAAATAAGTCTGTTTCGGCAGTGACGGCTTCTCTTGCGTTTTGGTTTCTTTTTAAGAATTTGGGGAAATAGGCGACTGTTCTCCTTGAATTTTCCCAATGATATGCTTAACCCAGCCTTTGGTCGGTGACGTTTCTATTACCGTAGACGCCACTGAGCTTGAGTCATACTCATCCTCGGGTGACGCCAACGGTGGAGTTGGAAGTGACGACGGCTCTGCAAGTGGCGGCCTCCAGAGACGTAAATTGGGCGGTTTGTCAGGAACTGGCGGCGGCGTTCTTTTCATTAACTTCGTCTTCGTCGCCAGGGGCAGTGTGACGGAATGCGGCTCGGAGTCGTCCGTCTCGCTGAATATGGCGCTGTCGCGACACACGTCGTGACTCATCGTCGTCTCGATGGCCTCGAATGAACGCTCGTAGAAACTGTCGGCGGAGCCGTCACTTTCGACGGTTTCAACTTCCTCGCGATAACGGTGGTGGCTGGCGTAGCCCGAGGATACGGATGATCCGAGCGAGAGCGCGGAATAGGGTCGAATGCCCAGAAGAGCCGCGGCTTTTCGCGACCCGGTAATGTTTGGAAACAATGTTCTTGGATCCGCGTAGTCGGAGTTTTCGTTTCCTTGGGCCAGACGTGCGCCCAATGCCGAACTGCCCTGTTTGTAGACAGGCAATGAGACGTGTGAATCGTTCTCGCTTCGTTTCTTCGCGAATGTTTTTGCAAACGCAGACATGAATCTTTTTTAAAATAAAAATAAGTGTCAAAAAACTGTTGTTTACGCACTTTTCAATCACTACTTACCTATTTGCCCGATTGTGGGAGTCATCAAGCTGATCGAGAGCCTCTGATGAGAGACGTAAGTGGGCCAGCTTGCTGCTCACGGAAGAAATAACTTGTTTGAGCGTTGCTTTCGTTAGACTCGGCCTATAGATTTTGTACTCGGGGTGAACGTTCAGCTGTTGCGTAGAGGCATCTGGTGTAGAGTCATCTTCAGTCGTATCATCAGGAAGTGGAAATCTGTGCAACCAATTCGTTAAGCTTAGCAATTTACATACTTTATTAAAAATTAACAAGTTCAACCTGTGACGAGTTAATTTATCATGCTGCGAGTCACAGTATCGTTGCATATCGTCCAAATTCAACTCCTGAGCCTTGTCCGAAGCGATCGTAAAAGGACGATCGGGTGACACTCGAGCCTTATGCTGCCAGTCGGGTGGTCCACCCAACTGGAAACCACGAGGGAGCGAGCCCGCTTTCGTCGGTGTCGTTGGTGCAGCCAAATGCGCACGCTGTTGCTTCAACCACACCGCCGGTGACGTTGGAACATCGAACGACGTATCGCTGCTTGACAGCGACACATTTGCCGTCGAACTGTCCTCGTACCTTTGACTAGTAAATGACTGGGCTCTTTTCAAAGCGACGTTTTCAAGGTCTCGAGCCGTTTCCCACACGTTGTGCAAATTGTCATAGTCGCCTTCGCGCTGTCCTGTCAGACTTCGCGATGACCTCAAATGAGGGAGACAATCGCGACTTCCTTCGTCTTCATCTTCGTCCTCATCCTCGTCGTCGCTTGTTTCCGTGCGACTAGTCGGTGATTGAAACAGAGGATGAGGCGTATGATGCCGTCGAGACGCCAGGTGTCGCTGCTTCTTGAGAACCCTTTGAAACTGTTTATTCTCCATAAGTAGTTGACTGACTATCTCTTCCAAACTTCTTTTCTTGGCTACGAGAGGTGAATTTTGTCCGCCATTTTCCGAAAGATCGGTTTCAGATATGTGTAACTCGGCTGAGGAGTGAGTCAGATTCGCTTCACTCTCCGGCTCAGTCACTTTGACGTCGTCCTAGAATTGAAAAGTCAAGGATTAGGCCACTGTTGCCACCCGTGTGTCAATCTCCTAAACTCACTGATTTCATTTCGACGCTCTCTTCACTCGGAGCCTCACTTCCTCTCCTTAAATGGTCTCGAGTCTGCTGCATTTTGAGCAGAATCGAACTCTCAGCCTTTCGACTTCTCGTCCTAAGCTTGGCTCTCAGTCCGCTCTCAGACTTACGTCGTTCTCTCTCCTGTTTCCTTCGCTCTAAATACTCGGGTGCCGAGTGTTGTTTCTTTGGTGTTGTTCTGTCGGCCATTATTTCATCTGTAAAATTCCCACAAACGCAAAATTAATTCCGCGATTCTTCATAAAAATTGACAAAAATAATTACTAACCGTCAGTTCTATTTTGCCCTAGCTGCATTACTAACTGACGGGCATGACTTGGAATGACAGCGTTATAATTCTCTAGGATGACTCTCTTCAACTGAAGCGTCCATTCTCGTTTTTGTTCCAAACTACGAGCCTGAAACAGTAAACTTCAACTTAGCACATATAGCTTTTAAAAAAACAGATGTCTTAATATCCAACCTGAAGAGTGTACTGATGTCTGGGATTATCGAACGGTATCACATGAAAGCTTAGAGGTTCACCGGGTACGCTTTCAATGAGCATTAAATTTGAACACTGGAAAAAGAATTGTAAATTGAAATGAAAATCTTTGTGTTTGTCGGCACTAAAATCTTACCATAATGTGAGCCTTGTAGCCTAAAATTCCCTCTTCTTTCTTCTTGGTAATGAGAAGAATTTGGTCGAATAGAAATGCATGTCTTAAAGCTTTGGCACCGGCCATTCTGAAGGTTCCTTCAGCGCACAGTTCTCCGTACGTCGTTAAATCCTCCCCCTGGAAGAAATAAATATTTTAGAAAATCACCCGAGAATCCCCTCCGCAGCCACAAAACTATCTCACCTGCCAACCCAACAACAAGCTCTGAATCTCTTGTACTCTAACGGCATGCTCGTGTCGCCGTTTCATGTCGTTAATATGATGAGCGATCGATGTCATCGCCGTTAGAGCGTCGACGATGTCGCCATAGCCGTCGACATCCGGTCGTGACCCTTTGACCATGTTCTGAAGCAGAAGGTGGTATTTGAGGATTCTCTGAACTGGTTTGAGAAGGTACGAGCCGAGGGGAAGGGTGTGATTCAGAGCCGATTGTCGTTCGCGGAACAGACGAACGGCGCTCTCTTGCCGCATCAACTCAGTCAGAACGCTAACAGTTCTTGGAGAGAGAGAGAAAAAAGTAATGTTAATGAATATTTTAGAAAACTTTTTGAATTACGGGGGGAGGAGAGGGCGCTTACTTGGGATAATTGGTACAATAGTCCGTGTATATAGAAAACCCGGCGTTGTTTTTAACAAATACTCGGGCCACTTTAACAGGATCTAATCCGCACTGTTCCAGTTCTTTCAGGAATGAGCTGAAAGTAAAAAATATTACGTCACGAAATCTTAAAATACTGCAAGTTCAACCGCAGACCTGTTGAATGTGTAAATTTGCCGAAGGTTCCCAAAAAGGTCGAACATTTGCTTGTCGGACAATTGACAGTCCATGCACGACTCCCACCTTTCGATATATCCCTGGAAAGAAAAATCCGGGAAAATCAACACAATGAAAGGTTATTCTAACCTTTCGGTATTTACTCTAAACTAAGGTCTAAATAATAGTTTACTTAAATCTAAATATCGTAAATTGGTGGCGTAACATCCTAGCGTGCATCAGAACCGTTTTTGTACAATTTTTGCACGTCATTTGCGATGGCTTAGTTTTCAATATAAAGCCCGGATCGTGCGATGCAGTTTTTCCTGTAAGGTTGCATGCGATCTTGCGTGACAAAGACATCGAGTGATTCGGTTTCAAGACACTGAAGGGGAGGCAACACCTAGAAAAATCGCTCAGGCTGCTGGCGGTTCGTAAGGGTTATATTTTATTAGTATTTGTTTTTTTTTTTTTCCGGGTATCAACTACTTAGCTTATTAGCCCTGGTTCGTTTATTAATATTATTTGTTTTTCTCTATGATGAACTATGGTGGTTGATCATTCCATCCTTTTGTCTCTCAGGTCCAGTACCGCGGCATCGCGACAGTGGGTACAAACCGCGTTAACGCGTGTGCCGAATTGATTCACGGCTAGTAATATTCTTAAAATGTTCGAAAAAAAAAAGTACCTATTTTTCCGACGGGCATATACAATTTTTAACTTGTGCGCGAGTGCTTTACGACTCTTGGGAGAATCATGAATGAAACGCTACCACGTTGGTGAGTTTTCTGTCCTTTTATTTTTGGAAATTAGCGTTACAATTGAACTTTTCGGGTCCGTTACCCACAGAGAGGGGCCCCGAAACCGCATTGGCTGCCTACAGCTTGGCAGTCTCCGGGGCTCGATCTAAACATAGGGGAGGGGTTGGGTGTGCAAGTGGTGGGGGGTTGGGGGAGGGATTTCTATCCCGCCCCCTGAGAGAGATCCCAATTCCGCCTCGCTTTAAGTATGTCCAAATGTCCAGTCCACTTTCCAGGGCCAGTAGGGGATGCAGAATTGAAGATTTCCGTAATATCCAAGTTCTTTAAGATTTGATGTGAAACTGTCTCTTTATTTCAAGGTGTAAAACATCTTTTTGGACAAAATGTCTAGTTCCTGAAATGAAAATATGTTGCTAAATTGGCAATTTTTGAGCTGAGTATTCCACTTCTCGCACTTAAATGAACATTTTCTTCGCCGAATAGTAGGTTTCAGCTGCAATATTACACTGTTTTGAACCGAAAAACAAAATTTCGTGGCTGTAAAATTGGCAATTGATGAACCGCAGGTGTGCTCCTTGGTGGCAAATTTCAAGCTTTGTGGCCAAATAATTAGTTTGTAGGACTAAATTTGTATGTGCGTTAGTTTTTAGCACTACCAAAAAAATTCGAATATTTTGTTTTAGCAATGGCATCAACAGTTCAAGTTTACATTGCAGAATTACCGGTGTTTTTGACCGAAAAACCAGATTTCATCGTTTCGGTTTCTAAAGAGTGTCTCACCCATCAAGTTTAATGGTCAAATAGTCAGGTTTTCGGGGCTCGCCCGACTTCAGTCAGCTGTAAAACCAATGTTGGATACCCTCATCCTTTCATGTTTCATTTCGCTTTGCACACGATCAGCAGAACTACCAGTTCGGTGCGTAGGTACCCCAGTTGTTGAGCGTCAATCCATAGACACAAAACCCCCATACATTCGATCTTCTAACAGGAAAACAAAAAAAAAACAACAAAAAATGCGCCATTGCCCTATTGACATTTTCCCATCGCGGGTCTTTGCAATTAAAAATGAAAACACCGATCACAATAGCTCTTTACCGCACGATCCTATTAATTCGAAATTTTCAAGGTCAGCAGTTCTTCCGACCTGTGGTTTTTTTCTATTAACAATGTATACCACGAGTTCTTTTCAAAATCCTACCTAGAGGGGCCGCGTAGAGGAGTCCGCATCAAATCGCTTGTTCTGATGGGTGAAAACGCCCGCGGGGGGCTCGATACTTCGCGCACTTCCCAATGCGCCGTTTCTTGGGTTTTATATTGAAATCTGGAAGTACCACCGAGAATAAGGGTTTGTATCCTTCGGGTAATTGATTGCTTTTCTCTTTTTTCACGTATTGAAAAACTACTTTCACTTTAAAATAGGTTGCAAAATAGCGATGCTTTGCTCAAGATAGTGAAAAATACACAGTTTTAATTAGACAAGACGGTCCTTATTGTTTTAAGTTCGTGAAAAAGTTCCCCGTTCACCCCCTTTTAGCAATAGATAAACGCCTGGCTCTCTCCTTTGAAGCAGACTTCATGTGTAATTAAGATAAACGCCACTAAACACTATTAAGTATTAATCATTTCATCGAGGCTATCAATTAAACGTTCCCGCGTTTTTTATTTTCACAATTAATTTTCTTCGGCGGCACTTGGCCGCGGCGACGCCAGTTGAGGCGACGAAAGTTGGAAACGCTTGAAACTGTGGAGAGAGGAACAGAGAATTAACGGTTAACTCTGGCAGAGTGTCCAGTGGTGGGGGGTCCGATAATTTGATTTAATGCGAACAGTAAAAAATTGAATGGCTGATAGTCCATTGTAAATATATCAAAACAGACTTAAGAGTAGGAAGTAGTTCTTTTATTAATTCTGATTGTGTTGAGTTGAAAGTCGAGTTCATTTATTTGTTTATTAGAGCGAAGATTTATTTTATTAGTTCCCGTTTTTAATAAAAATAAAAACTCGAAACTGACTGTTGAAAGCGTAGGCCGCGGCAAGGCCGTGCCACATTTTTTTCTTAACTTGCGCAATTCTCAACGTTTTTAAAGAGGAGGGAAAGATAAATTACGGTCTGAAACTTAAATGAAAGGGAAATGAATTCTTGACAGGTTTTATTTCCTTCTCAAACGATTGACAGTTCGGACCTCTCCCCTTCACGCCAATCAAATCATTCCCAGCTAGTATTTAGGCTATCAACATAATAAAGGCTGCACTCTGATTCTATATCGTGATGGTATATACTCGCCGTTGAAAAAAAATAAGTACTGCAACCTATATGCTTTCTCCCTAACGAAAAACTTTCTATAATGTTAAGCGTCCAATTTATTCATTAAAATGACCCCTCCCTCCTTACACCTATTTTTAAATCATGTAGGCAAAGCTTAGGCCTCTTTTAACTTACCACGATGACCTGCCTTAAGTCGGACACGTAAACTCCCTCAGTTTCAATTATTTCCATGACTACTCGATCCATATAGCTCAGATGAGGGTCGCAGTATCGTGGCTTCGAATGAGGCGGTGAAGGCGAGCTAATGAAACTGCAGGGTGAACAAACTCCAGAGTCTTGCGAACCTAAGAAAAAGAAAGAAAGAAAAACCTATAAAAACCAAGGTTTAATTAAGGCAGGAGATTTTTACGATTCGAATAAACGTAAGAATCCTTTTTATCTGGCGATTTCAAATGTGGAGTGGGTATGCATAGTGAGAAAGGGTCAATAATAAGGAACTTCCAAAATAGGAACCTTATTTTTTTCAAGTGGCCCTATACCGTACTTTAAAGGAGCCATTTGGCTTTTTAACGCAGCTCTCCAGACCGAAAAAAGGTTCTAAGATAAGGTTGATATTCCATCCCTTTGATTGTCGATTATTACGAATCCTACGGGGAATTTTTATGTACCTCCCTTCCCCGTTTATGACAAACACGTGCTTACCATGCGAACCCGCTTTAGAAGCGCTTGAACTCGGGGGCGCCTCGTCTTCGCTATCTTCCAGAGATTCAATAGACGCGAGATAGGCTTTCGACGGTAATCTTCTTCTTCCTGAACAGCTACTGGTTACTGTGTAACAAAATTAAATTAAAATAAAAAAAAAAACCTGTTAGTTGAGGTCTTTAAATTCCTTCCTTAAACTAAGTGCAGTGCGAAAAAAAATAATTTACACACCATTCCACCCACACACGTCTGAGGTTACAGCCAAATCCCTTTTTTTAATCAATTGTGTAATCCCTAACTATACAAGAAAGATATCACGATTTCTTTGGAAACTCCGAACGAACAGGAGGGCTTTGTGTTTTAAGCGCCTAATGAATTAACACTCGATGGCTCCCCGCACTTTCGTGTTTTCATCATGTTTCGTTTTACAATCGTGTATTTGTTTTTGAGAAATCGATTTCTTTCTTTTTAGGACAGTTCATCTTTTTTATAGCCGAATAACATAATTTGTTGATAAATGTCAAGAGAAACGTCTGAATTTCTAGTCAGATAATTAATAAGGTAAATGTCGCTCCGGCAGCTGGCGGTCGGAAAGAGCGAATTTTGTTTACACGTGAAATACTCAAACCATCAATTTCATTTCACCCACTACTCTACTTTTCCTAATGTACCGGTTCACTGTAAAAATTGCACCAATTACAATTATTTAGTTACCTACGATATTTAGGGAAAGATGATGTTTCAAAAAATTGGCATGCTGTTCCTTTCTTCTCTACATCTTCCGTGCATTTAAATAGCAATTGAAGCCCCGTCCCGTGGTTGAAATTTGTTGTATCCAATTCCGAAGCGCTTGGGTGTTGAAAAGATCTCTTTCCTCGTTATTCAAGAATCCGCGAGTTAAGAGAGCGTTTGAGAGAATTTATTTCTATTTTATCAGCGCGAGAGAAGGCCGACTGATAGAAAAAAATAATTTTTATGTCGTTCTAGCAGTCATGAACAATTTTTGTGGGGTACCTGGACACAATTCCAAATCTGATGGAATGGTAAGGTTTTGTTTCGGGGTGTAGTACACAAGTTTCCTTGTGGAAACTTCAGGAGAGCCAAAAACCGCGATTTTTCGGTGTTTTGCCATTAGCTCGTTTTCTTATGGTCCTGCTAACAATGCTCCATGATTCCTCTTCAAGTAACCCAGACTCCCAGGTCATTTTTATGCTGATATTGGGCAGTTGGGCCTCTAATTGTCAGTTGGGACAAACATTCGATTATTAAGTCCAAAATGGTTTTTGAACAAAATTGTCTCTTTCTTGGGCGAGCGGAGAGTTTTTGGAAATAAACAGCTAAATTTTCTGCATCAATAAAGCGTTAGTGTGGAGCGGTGTGGAGTGAATTCTCGATTTCTCGCGGTTCGGAAAAAATTAACCTGGGGCAAAGTACCCCCTTCAGGCCAGACAATCGTATATTTAGTGCACTTTTCCTGTTTCTTGAAAAAGATCTGAAATATCATCTTCCAGGCCAGGGGTTTTGGTCATTTTACAGGACTTCGTTTCCAAATTTTCAAATTTCGTAGCGGGAAGACTTTGGTGTGGGCGATCTCCCTCCCCCATCACACTTAACACATTTTGCTAGAAGTTGTTGTTTGCTCGTTGATTCGGCTACATTATCTTATCTTCCTGTCATTTTTTAAAAAACGGAAAACGACCATTTTTGCACTAAAAAGTCTGTTTCTTGTGCAAAAATTCATGATTTTCTTCATTTTTTTAAAGGCAAAATGTTAGTTTTACTGCCAATAAGGCAGTTTGAAAGCTTAAATCAACGTTTTCCGAGGGAAGCTATTCATATACAGGGTGGATCCGTATAAGTGTGACAAAAATTTTTGGGTAAAACTACGTTAAAACTGGAGTAAAATGGTACCTTCGGAAGTGTCCTACGTCGATCCGTTCCGGAGTTATGATTTTTTTTGTGTTTAAAAAGTAAGCAATGCTTGCTTCAAAGCATCAGCAATTTCTCGGCTTATAAAGCACTAAATCCAAAACGTGATGCCATTTTCAGAAACTACGGAACATTTCCTTTAGGATAGAGGCCATTTTATTGCTTGAAATAATCGTCAACACCCAGAAATCTGACATTTTTCCCATAAATTTACGTGACCTCCAAAATCTGTCCGTCTTACGAAAAGTCGCTGTACCCAAACATCTTTCTCAGCAGATTTTCGATGTATGTCTTCTAAGCTTCCTTTTGGCGTGTTCACATTTCATGTTAGCACTGACGTTTCTCACGAAAACGTCACGAGAATGCACAAAAACCGTGTTTTTACGGAACATGTGCCTGTCTACGGCCTGTCTGTGTCTACGGTATTCGTGAAGGGTGCAGGAAGATCGGCAGTAAGTGAGAACAGGATATCAAACCACGGAGAAGCCAAGAGGCATTCGATTTGACCCCTTCCCCATCAGTGATTCATTAAATTGTCGCCATTCAGGGGGCGGGGTATAATTGAATGCCGTTCGCCTACGATATCTTCTCCTTCCTAAAATATCCTGTCTTCCCTTTCTAAAACAGTATTTTGACCGAAAAATATAGGCAATTGCCTATGTGCCAGGTGCCAACAATATTCGTGAAGGGTGCTCAAAAAAAAAAAAAAAAAGCAACGGGCAGGAGGGGGGTCGAGGAACCATATGGTTCAAATCATCGATGATAGTAGCGAGGTATCGAAGATCACATCGCAGTGAGGGTGCTTCACTATGAACAGTCCCATTCGATTATTGATGTTTGTTCTTCATCGATGTTTCATCGGGGCATCGCTCAGAGTTGAGTTCCGGACATCGGGGCCAACTTTTTTTATGTAGGTATAGGTTTTTTTTTTTTTTTTTTGAGGGCTCGGACGGTCTCCCGACTCCGAAGGTGCCAAAAGCCTTTCGGCCCATACACCATACCCACTTGGGGCCCGGACTCGGGAGAGCCTAGTACGGCTCCTCAAACCTATTTATCCTTTCCAGCAAACTCAGGAGACGGGTCCCATTCTCCTTTGAGAAGCTGGGGAAGGGTATCCTATCGTCACCAAAAATGGTGTATTTGGCCGCCGCGTAGCCGTCACACTCGCATACGACGTGCTCCGCGGTTTCTTCAGCCTCCCCACACCTTTCGCAGTCGGGCTCCCCTACTGCCCCCATGATTGACAAATGCCTATTAAGGGCGTAATGCCCTGTATACATCCCTACTATCCGCCTAAGCTTAACCCGTGTTAGTCCCAGCAACCATGCCGAAGCTTCCTGGTCTTCCTCATTGATTCCCAGTTTTGCTTGCCGGCACCCGGGTTCAGTCCGCCATCTCCTCAGAGCTTGGTCACTGGCCCAGGCCCTTATCTCCCTCAAGACCACCCTGCGGGCAATGCCCACCGATGGTTCAGGTCCTATTACCGGCTGGTCCGCGCCACGCTTGGCCAGCTCGTCTGCTTTTTCATTCCCCTGCCATCCTCTATGACCCGGGATCCATCCCAACGTTAGGGAGTTCCCTTCACCCTGGAGGTCCCGTATCCCTACTCTGCAACTCGCCACGGCCGCTGAGTCCACCACGGGTTTGGTGATCGCCCCCAGCGCCGCCCTGCTATCAGAGTAGATACCGATCGCCCTACCTGTCACTTTCCGCTTCAGTAGCTCCCGAATACAGGCATCGATCGCTACCACCTCGGCCTGGAAAACTGTGGTGTGTCCCCCTAGCGGGATACTTATTTCCACCCCCAGCTCCGGCACGAAAATTCCAGCTCCGGTCGGCCCTTCCTGACCCTTCTTGGAGCCGTCCGTATAACACACCAGCTCCCCTTGCCGGGATTCCCAACCTTCCTCTCTCATAATGACTCTCTGCTGGATTTTGGTCGAGAAGTCATTCCTTTTAACCACGTAATCCGGTCTAAGTGCCGAGGACGGGGATACTCTGTTTAGTTCCCCTTCCCAGTCCCATTGGCCCAGCCTGGCCCGCTTTAGGCCTCCCTGGCATCTCAACCTGTAGGCAACTTCAAGTGCCCGACCCCTGACTTCAATGTCCAAGGGCTTCAGGCCTAGTAATCTTTCCATGGCCCTCGTGGGGGTTGTCCGGAATGGCCCCAAAATCGCCAGGCAAGCAAGCCTTTGTATTTTTGCGAGCCTATCCGCCCCCCAGCCCTTCTCTATCCCCCTCCACCATGCGACCGCCCCGTGCAGGATGCGCGGTCGGATGATTCCTGTGTATATCCACTTCATGACCCGTGGTTTCAGGCCCCAGGTCTTCCCCACGATTTGTCTACATTGGTGAAAGGCCACCACAGCTTTCTTATAGACGCTGTCTACGTGTTCCTTCCACCTTAACTTCTCATCCAATATGACTCCCAAGTATTTAACCTGTTTTGAGAGAGCGATGGCCTCTCCCCGAAAGTGGATTGATTGCCATCCCTCCCTTTTTCTCTTGTGAGTGAACAACACCATTTTCATCTTACTGGGGTTTATTGTGAGACCCCTAGGCCTACACCATGCCTCGACTATCCCCACCGCCCCCCTCATGAGAGAACACAGTGTGGATAAGTCTTTCCCCCTAACCACTATGGCTCCGTCATCCGCAAAAAATTGCGCATAATAGCCCTTTTCCTCTAATTTCCTTATAAGACTATCTACCACAAGTATCCAGAGAAGAGGCGAGAGACTTGAGCCCTGGGGCACCCCCCTACTGGCTCGTTTTTCCACCCTATCGCCGCCCACCTTAGCGACCACCCACCTATGACTCAGCGAGTAGTCTATCCATTGAATCAGCCTCGTCTCCACCCCAAAATGCTCTAGAGTTGCCACAATACACTCCCTATATACCCTATTAAAAGCCCCTTCAATATCCAAAAAAAAAGAGCCAACGCGTACTCTTTCTGGGCCACCGACCCCTCCACCCTCCCCAGTAAGTCGTGGAGGGCCGAGTCGGTCGACTTCCCCGCCGTGTACGCATGCTGGTTCTGGTGGATCACTCCCCCAGTAGCCAATAATTCCCTCATGTATAATTCAATTATCCTTTCCATCAGTCTTAAAAGTACACATACACGTTAAGTAAAAAGTACACATAAAAGTTACACAAGGGTTACCTTACCACGATTTGCATAGGATTGCATGGGATGAGGGGTAGATAACAGTCCATCTAAATACAACCTCTTTGGCCCCGATGTCGGCCTCCCATCGCTCATCGAGGTATCGCAGTGAAGGTGATTCACTATGAACGCACCCTAACGGGTCGACGTAGGACACTTCCGAAGGTACCATTTTACTCCAGTTTTAACGTTGTTTTACCCAAAAATTTTTGTCACACTTATACGGATCCACCCTGTAGAGTTGAGGATCGTCACAAACAATGGGGGCTTGAACAAGGGTCGGCAGCAGCCTACTCTTTTCCCCCGTTCTGGCTAGGCCCTCGGCTCTGCTGGTGAATGGCACTGAGCACACGGGAATATGAGTAAACACTCTACGAATGCGACCGCGTCCACCACCTGTTGCATTACTTGCACTCAACTATTTTTTTTTTTTTTTTTTTCCAAGGGTGATTTTTGAAGCTCTACTCATTGTGAAACAATCATAGTCACTTTTCCCTCCATCTCACCATTTAAGGTGTAACGGGAGAAAAATACGTTGTTGGCTTTTATTTTCACGGTCTCTTTGACGGAATACTGGCGTCGACGCAGGTGTTTATGTTGTGTAGTTAGTTTTTTGTTGGAACCCGTGGACTTTTAAGGATTCTATTTGCTCATAAGTCATGAAAAAGAGGAGGAGAAGGAGGAGAAGAAGAAAAAAAAAAAAAAAAAAACGCGAAGAAAACTCTGCTAATGGGCAAATTGCGAGTAGGAGCTCCTTTTTCTCAAGGTTTTTTTTCTTTCTTGTAATACGACACTTCGCAGTTCGAAGGACTTTCTCAATTTTTCATTCTAAAAACGGCTGATTAAGAGTAATAGCTTACACTTTGGGATTTCGCGCGATATACAGATTATGATAAACTATATTATTAATTATTTAGTTCTAATTACAAATCAGGATAATTCCCTGATTTGAATGTGGATTTTATATTAAAATGAAATTAAAAAAAAAAAAAAAAAATGAGAAGCAAAATCATCCTGCCTCTCTCTTTCTCTCCTTTTTGAAGGAACTGTTATAATGATAGGGACGGTTTTTAGTCGTCGTGACCTAGACAAAGTTCCTCCCCTTCTCTCACGGTTCTCATAATCTTTCCAACCCCGTGATTTTTAATAATTTTAGTAAACATTCATACCGGAAGACGATGACGACGACGAAGATGAGGCGATACTAGTCACGGACAGTGGCCTCTTTCCCGCGGCGGCGTTGTTAATTGTCGTTGTTGAAGCGGTCAAAGGCGGTGGCGGTGGCGGGGGTGGTTCTTTGGGTCTTTGAGGAGTCGACTCTAATCGAACCCCTCCTCCTCCTCCACCATCAACGGCTTCACCAATTGCGACAGTCGGTCGACCGATCAAGGTGTCATACATGTTGAGCAGTGTCGGCACTAAGTCCTCCGCTGTCGTCGTACCTGGAACATAATTGAAAAAAAATTAGTTTCTTTTTTAATTAACTGTTCGCAGTGTGAGCCAATAGGTTGTGTACTAGGGACTTGATTAGCATCGACATAAGGAACTCTCCCACCCCCTCACCATCATCAAACTGACTTAGGATACCATGGCGCCTCCAAGACCAGATTTATTCCACGATTACACCCTCCTCTCCCCATAGTCTCACAAGTTCGCATTAGCCATTCCAACCTTGCATTCTTTACCCACTTTGTACAAGTGACTGTGCAACTGCATTCTTTCTATAAAAGAGTCTCCCTAAAACCACTTTATTCTAACCCGTGTATCCCAGTGAATGTAAATCAAAAATTGACACACAAAAGGTGAAAAGTTCTAAAAGAGCGTGATTATGCTTTCTCTCATCGGTCAGGGACAGCAGCTGTGTTTATGGACGAGTGGGCGCCTTCCTAACTGCAGTATCACCTTTGTCAGGAAAAAACAAAGCTGAAGCACATTCAGATGAGAATAGGAAAAGGGAGAAAAAAAATGGTTTAAAGCGGGGTGGGAAGCACTTTCTCCTTACAACAATTTATTACTTCATTCTCATTATTTGTTTAGGACCCCGCTCTGCCTTTGATAATAATGTGATAATTTATTTAAGCCCCTTTTTTAAAAATTGAACTGTACAACATTTCCTGATGTATAGGGTGGGGGGAGGTGCTTAGTAGGACGTCTGGAATGTTTTTTCTCGTTAAAATTTCCATTCCCCTCCGAAGAAACAAGCGTTTGAATCCCGGAGGGCGCGAGTCTCGTTTCAGCTCGCGAACAAAAGGGTCAAATCCAGTGTTATAAAGATCACACAAAAGTACAAAAAAAAAGCCCCCTGGGAGAATAATGGACGAGGAGGGGGAGGAGGATGATACCCAAACCGAAAAAGGACACAATAGGCTTGCTAAGGAGGTGAAGAACCTTGGATTGGAATCAATTGCCCCCTCCCCCTCCTACACCTGTTCTTCTGATTCTTCCGCCCCAAACAATGGGGGCTTGAACAAGGGTCGGCAGCAGCCTACTCTTTTCCCCCGTTCTGGCTAGGCCCTCGGCTCTGCTGGTGAATGGCACTGAGCACACGGGAATATGAGTAAACACTCTACGAATGCGAACGCGTCCACCACCTGTTGCATTACTTGCATTCAACTATTTTTTTTTTTTTTTTTCCAAGGGTGATTTTTGAAGCTCTACTCATTGTGAAACAATCATAGTCACTTTTCCCTCCATCTCACCATTTAAGGTGTAACGGGAGAAAAATACGTTGTTGGCTTTTATTTTCACGGTCTCTTTGACGGAATACTGGCGTCGACGCAGGTGTTTATGTTGTGTAGTTAGTTTTTTGTTGGAACCCGTGGACTTTTAAGGATTCTATTTGCTCATAAGTCATGAAAAAGAGGAGGAGAAGGAGGAGAAGAAGAAAAAAAAAAAAAAAAAAACGCGAAGAAAACTCTGCTAATGGGCAAATTGCGAGTAGGAGCTCCTTTTTCTCAAGGTTTTTTTTCTTTCTTGTAATACGACACTTCGCAGTTCGAAGGACTTTCTCAATTTTTCATTCTAAAAACGGCTGATTAAGAGTA
This sequence comes from Corythucha ciliata, assembly GCA_038030265.1. NCBI lineage: Eukaryota > Metazoa > Arthropoda > Insecta > Hemiptera > Tingidae > Corythucha > Corythucha ciliata. The sequence continues at coordinate 12,342,314 of CM075938.1, forward strand.
ATAGCTTACACTTTGGGATTTCGCGCGATATACAGATTATGATAAACTATATTATTAATTATTTAGTTCTAATTACAAATCAGGATAATTCCCTGATTTGAATGTGGATTTTATATTAAAATGAAATTAAAAAAAAAAAAAAAAAAATGAGAAGCAAAATCATCCTGCCTCTCTCTTTCTCTCCTTTTTGAAGGAACTGTTATAATGATAGGGACGGTTTTTAGTCGTCGTGACCTAGACAAAGTTCCTCCCCTTCTCTCACGGTTCTCATAATCTTTCCAACCCCGTGATTTTTAATAATTTTAGTAAACATTCATACCGGAAGACGATGACGACGACGAAGATGAGGCGATACTAGTCACGGACAGTGGCCTCTTTCCCGCGGCGGCGTTGTTAATTGTCGTTGTTGAAGCGGTCAAAGGCGGTGGCGGTGGCGGGGGTGGTTCTTTGGGTCTTTGAGGAGTCGACTCTAATCGAACCCCTCCTCCTCCTCCACCATCAACGGCTTCACCAATTGCGACAGTCGGTCGACCGATCAAGGTGTCATACATGTTGAGCAGTGTCGGCACTAAGTCCTCCGCTGTCGTCGTACCTGGAACATAATTGAAAAAAAATTAGTTTCTTTTTTAATTAACTGTTCGCAGTGTGAGCCAATAGGTTGTGTACTAGGGACTTGATTAGCATCGACATAAGGAACTCTCCCACCCCCTCACCATCATCAAACTGACTTAGGATACCATGGCGCCTCCAAGACCAGATTTATTCCACGATTACACCCTCCTCTCCCCATAGTCTCACAAGTTCGCATTAGCCATTCCAACCTTGCATTCTTTACCCACTTTGTACAAGTGACTGTGCAACTGCATTCTTTCTATAAAAGAGTCTCCCTAAAACCACTTTATTCTAACCCGTGTATCCCAGTGAATGTAAATCAAAAATTGACACACAAAAGGTGAAAAGTTCTAAAAGAGCGTGATTATGCTTTCTCTCATCGGTCAGGGACAGCAGCTGTGTTTATGGACGAGTGGGCGCCTTCCGAACTGCAGTATCACCTTTGTCAGGAAAAAACAAAGCTGAAGCACATTCAGATGAGAATAGGAAAAGGGAGAAAAAAATGGTTTAAAGCGGGGTGGGAAGCACTTTCTCCTTACAACAATTTATTACTTCATTCTCATTATTTGTTTAGGACCCCGCTCTGCCTTTGATAATAATGTGATAATTTATTTAAGCCCCTTTTTTAAAAATTGAACTGTACAACATTTCCTGATGTATAGGGTGGGGGGAGGTGCTTAGTAGGACGTCTGGAATGTTTTTTCTCGTTAAAATTTCCATTCCCCTCCGAAGAAACAAGCGTTTGAATCCCGGAGGGCGCGAGTCTCGTTTCAGCTCGCGAACAAAAGGGTCAAATCCAGTGTTATAAAGATCACACAAAAGTACAAAAAAAAAGCCCCCTGGGAGAATAATGGACGAGGAGGGGGAGGAGGATGATACCCAAACCGAAAAAGGACACAATAGGCTTGCTAAGGAGGTGAAGAACCTTGGATTGGAATCAATTGCCCCCTCCCCCTCCTACACCTGTTCTTCTGATTCTTCCGCCCCAAGGTGTACATTGTTGAGAGAAACCAATAACCAAAGGCGAAGTTAAGGTCTTCAATATCTGGACTTCTACAAAAGGGTCTCCTTCTCTCGCTCTGCGTCTGTTTTCAGCCGCCACTGGATTACTCGCGAGTCTGTACTCTGCTGGGGAACAAAGGACACTTAACAAATTTGTGTTTGAGGATGACGCTTTCATCTTCGCTGTTAGAAGGTTGGAGGGAAGGGTCGTGAGCGATTTTCAAGTTCTCGGCAAAGTACTCAAGGTGTACACACACAAAGTATGGGCAGTAAACTTAAATTCGAAAGAACACCTGTTGATAGGAGCAAACACGAATGACCTTTGAGTTTTTGAAGCACAATAGGCAATAACAAACATAACCGTCCCTCGTTTTGTGAGACTGTCGGAAGTGTGAAAAGGAGCCTCGCGGGTAAAATTTGGAATGAAAAATGTAGACTATTCTTTCAAACATTGCATTGAAAAATTTGCGCAGTCTGTTTCGGTCATTGCTGCGACCTTTATGATATTGAGACAATTTGACATCAGTGGCGGACCAACGGTCGGCCGAGTGTCACCTCATCCCCAACAACACAAATGAGTTGTCACTCGCTGGGTGTTTTTCAATCAACGAAATAGTCTGATTCGAACATGATGATAGCAATTTCTTGCCCCATGAAACTGATTATTCAAGCTTTCAAGCAGAAAACTGGGCATTTAGCCTCCCGAAAAATGGTTAGATCGGCTAAAAATGTTTATTTCATCCCCAGAAACCGCGAGTTTGGCTCTACAACTGACTCTTCGACTCTAAATAACAGTCAAATCTGGTTTTCTATTTAAACAAGTGGTAATAGTTTTTGCGGCACAAATTTACTATTCAGCATGAAAACTGTATCACATTCTGTTTTTTTCTAAAAACGCAGGTGTTTCGCTCTTTTGTAAGTGTAATTTTACATGTGCGTCATGGGTCCCCGAAAACCGGCGAATTTTCAATTTTTGGTCACTCCATCGCTGTTCTGGGAATTACTGTTTGTTTCTTTTCGCCCCCAGATGATTTCAAAGTTTTTCCAAAAATCCTCAGCGTGCACGAAAATCGCTAGATTTAGATTTCCGTTGCTCCTTAGTCCTTGATCGTGGCTTTTGAGTGATATAGACAATCGATATTCCCCTCTGATCAGTTGGCACTTCGCGTACCTCGTTGGTTCGTGCTCAACAAGCTCGCTCCATACAGACGGGGTACACACAACACCGTTTAGACAGGCGTCGTGATTGGTAATTGATGGCGGCGGGGTGGGGGGTCGTGAAGAAAACGAGGAATTTCACAATAATTTTCGAGCAATGTTGAGCCATCGGTTAGGCCCCCTCGACTGCTTGTTGTACCCGCAGGCATGACTTGTTTTGATTGTGTGCTAAAGTATAAAGAAATGCTACTCTTCAGCTTTGTACTAACGAAATGTCTCTTGTCTTTACTTACTCCTCGCTTGTTCTGGGTCAAGAGGTTTTTTTCTGCTTCTTTAAAGCGTAGGCCCGCAGCAATAAAAGGATAGCGTATTTCTTCTTAAATAATGGAAATAAATAACAGATTTAACGTGACTCTTTTCAAAGTACAGAAAATGAAAGAGTTACGTGTTCTCTCCGATTTTCTCTTTTATTATTATTTTGTAATGCTTAAAAATAATCGCGCATATTCACGAAACTACAATAGAAACGCAGCTTTCTTGAAAAGGAGGGAAAATATGAAAGCGACATATACACCCCTTCTCACTCGTCATCTCCTCAATCTTAACAATATTAATAGAGAAACCGTTTTAATAACCCTTAGGGCTCACTCACTTAACATTCGACGTGTTGTTCATTGACTCACCCCCTCTCACACTACCTTCTCCACTTTAAGCCTCGCACATCAAGTTGAACAGAAGATGGTTATCGCCTTTTTTTATGACTTGGTACCCCATACTCGCCATAGCAGGGACTCCACTTTGTATCTTCGGGGCGGAGGAAGATCAAATCAAACCGACAAGTGTAGCTTGGAAGATCGAGAATAAAAAAAAGAAGACCACCCATAGACTCGCGGGGTGTGGATGAGGGGGGGGGAGCATTATACAAGGTTGTTAGTTCCGAGTCCGAGTTTTGAGTTCGAAGCTAATTTACGTCTCTCTTACACTCTCTCTCTCTTACTCAGCTTTGGAGGAAGTGGGTTGTCTTAATAAAAATTGTGCCGCGGCAGGTTATTTTGTAGGTAGACCCTATTGAGGTGTACGCGTTTCTCAAGAGATTTTTTTTTTTCGAGGGAGGACAGCTGGCAGGCGCGAATAATAAGAAAATATATTTCGCCTGCCGGGAGGATGGGCAGAAGAACGAAACTCATAAGACGTGCGCTCGCGGGAAGTTGGCCTTCTTCCTTTGACGTTGTAAAAACGCGCTTCGTTCTTGAGGAATAAATTAGTTTGTGGCGGATTAGGAGTTACGGGGGAGAGGACTCCTCAGCCGCCAAAATTTTCTAAAAGATTAATCTTTTACTCATGCCTACTGCCCCCCCTTCTCCCTTCCTCATGTCTTGACGCCACCTTTTCTGATGAGAACACAAGCTCCCAAAAAGATACGTGCACCTGCTGGGTTTTTAATTATAAGAGAGTTTGAAATTTTTTAATTTATTACTTGAAAATTGGCATACACCATTCATCAGGCGTCTCGGATACTTCTATAAAACTGTTTGCCCCCCCCCCTCCGGCTATAAACACAAACATTTTTGGAGTCGTGGCACTATAGAATTGGCAGCACGCGTTAAATCCAATTTGCCTTCGTTTAGAAATTAGGCAAAAGGTTCAATTTTGTTCACTTGGGATCAACAACTGGCTCATTAAAATAGGACGTGATCAACACAATGACCTAAATAAGAGTCTTAAAAAAAAAAAAAAACCCACAAGTGCTGAAATCTCTTTCTCACTCCTCTCTCACTCATCTCTTCTCTTCTATCTTTGAGACCCGATATTCGATTCGGATTTCCGATCTATTGATCAGTCGATAGTTTGGGGTGGGAGGAGACGTCCTCGGAAAATAATTCCTACAGGTTACCTGCCTGTTTATAGCTAGCAATTGAAAGTTGGCAATATCGAAGGTGTATTTCCTACAGTTGGGGGGGGGGGGAGACACTGCAGACAACACAGATTTAGGGCACTCACAGAGCCCCCTCCGCCGGGTGTTCTCTGACACGAAATCGTAAACGTTTCCCTTAAAGGGGGGGGGGGTTCCAGGCGGGTTTCCTCGACCCCGTTTCCAGTCGCCCCTCGCCTAAACTTCGCACATAAATTTTGGCCCCATTTCTGCATCAGTATTCGATTTTAAACTTCACGAAATTCTACAGTGACGTTAGATCTTGCTTTTCCAAATTTCATTCCTGAAATTACCTTAAAACACATTCGAATTCTAAAGTGCTTTGGGGTTATTTTAGGGATAAAATTTGAAAAAGCAAGATCTAACGTCACTGTAGAACTTCCTGAAGATTAAAATAAGACTTTGAAATCGAATATTGTTGCAGAAATGGAGCCAAAATTTATGTGCGAAGTTTAGGCGAGGGGTGACTGGGAACGGGTCGAGGAAACCCGCCGGAAACCCCCCCCCCTTAATAATGTAGGGACAAACTGATGGCTGCTCGCAGCTGAACGCCTTCGGTCATTCGACACGAAGCTGTCCATTTCGTAGCTCAAGAGTCCGCTTGTTCTATAGAAAAAAACTTGAATTTAATCCCTAAGAAGTCCAACGACAGCACTATGAAAATACAATTTAGCTAGCCCCCCCCCCCCCATATGACAAGGCGTAATAAACTTGCTATATTAAGCTGTAAATATGTTTATTGAGTTCGAAAATTGGACTTTCCTGTTTGAAAGCCATGAATTTGCCCCCTAAACCCGATATAATTCGACCATGAAACTGAAAATGTGCCTTTTGAATTCATTTATCAGCCAAAAAATTGGCATTTCAACCTCAAAAAGTTGTCTATATTATAACTAAGAGGGTATTGTCTATGTCGTAAACTTGGTAGGATAAATTCCGACGTTTTGTTCTAAAACTGATGGTTTTTCTTCGGAAACCACCGTTCAGCACCGAAAGCTGAAAACAGTGGGAAATGTGTGTAGGCTAGAACTCTAGCATTCGAGTCTATTTTTGCCTGAGACACTCATTGTACGCTCCAGAGTCCAGAAAGGGTCAAAGTATTAGAATCTCACACCAAATACGACTTTTTAAAGTTTATTTTTCAAACGACCCCCCCCCCCCCCCGAAAGATTCAGTCTTGAAACTGTCCATTAATGTCCCAAATAGGACCGCCTAAAATTCAACTATTCGTCTCCATGACTGCCATGAGTCACCCTCGAAAACCGATTATCACGCAATCAAATTCATCCATGAAACCGACTATTCGGCCCTATAACTGGCCCTAGTTGGCCCTGACACCGGCTGTTTTGAAATTTAACTCCCCCCTCCCCACCCATCTGAGTAGGGACTCATTTGGCTCATTAGTTTTATCTTTGCCTGTTTGGTAGAGAGAGTCTTCAGAGAGGGTTACCTTGGGGAGGTCGCTTCTAGACGCTGCAATTTACTCGTGCCATAAAGTGGGGAACAATGATCATTCTCTGGGTTGGATGGTCATGATCATTCTCTGGGCTGGAATGGCTTCAGTTAGAATCTTTCTCTTATCTTCTCTGGATTTCCGTACCAAAGTAGCCTCTTTTTGGGGCTCCGACTACTATCCAAGGTCCCCGTGACCGCTAAATGACTTTAAGGGGCGCTTTGCACAATAAAGGTTTGTCAGAAATAAGCGGTCGCTCAAATGACTCACATTCGTTCACCAAACAAGAAGTCTGTAGGCACATTTAATTCTATAATTCATTTGAAAGCTTAGCGTCCCTGACAGCGTGGTTCCCACCCCGCCCCGTCGTAATTGACAAGTTTTTTTTTTTCTCTCGAGCCCTTTGATCCGCGTCCGGGCACACCTATCACTTTTTTGCACGGAAAAATCGAGTTATTGCGGCTGAATAGACAGTATCACAGTCTAATGTCAAGAGCCTATTTGCGTCCAGCGATTTTTTTTTTTTCATGTCGACATTCTTCCTCTAACACCCCGAAGAATTTAAAAAGATGAATTGCCCTTTTTAGGAAAACAACGTACATTTAAAACGCATTAGATTGATAAAAGGGTTAATAGACTCAATCTCAAGCTTTGCTACACCCTTTAATAGACCTCTACCAATCAGCTTTATACCCTTAAAAATCCTTTATGAGATGCGTTAAACGTGATTATAGAAAAAAATGAAGACGTCACGTGTAACGGATCGAAGATCCCCTATCGAAACATCAAACGAACCCCCTCCTCCTTGCCACCATCTTCCAAAAAGTTATTTAATATTACTCACATTCTAACGAATCGATCAATAACAGTAGAATTTCTTCCCAAATGGGCGAGTCGATTCTATCTTGAATTCCAGTCATCCTTTATATTTTACCCTTGCCACGAAATAAACAGAAGCAGATCTGGAACTGAGTTCTATTCAAGACGTTTACAACTCGTTCTGTCTACTTAAGTTCAATTAGAATGAAAAAAAGTATGATTCACTTTCACTCTGCGCCACCTAGAGTCTTCAAAAAACTCTACACCCCTTCCACTCCCCCTCATCTTTAATTTTTTTTTTTTTTTTTTTTTTTTTTTCGAAGAGCGAATTCCATTTATTGTAACGAGCAGATGACCAAATAAGCTCTTTGACTTGAATGGGGGAAAAACAATCCAACCTGGAGAGTTCATGGACCTTTCTTGAGGGGGACCTAAAATGTGGGCGGGAGCAAGCATTCCTTTAAAAAAAAAAAAGACACTTTGAATCAATTAAAAAGGGACGTATTTCACATTAGTAATAAGAGGCTAGTCAGTGTGATTGAAGGTGGCGGAGAGATATAGAAGAAAGCCGGCGGGGTTTTTGTTTGAATGAAATAACTGTACCCTATGTTATTAGGCTTCTCTGGCCTGAGGAAGACTTATTGAACGAGAGTGGTGGACTCGAACAAATTAGTGTTTAGTATTCGACGCTAACATTAACGGTTAATGCGTAAATTTATATTATCTTTTTTGTTGAAGGAGGAAACCATTTTAAACAGCAGGAACTGCTAATATTTACAGCTCCCACGCTTCAAACTAGACTACGGAGCTTTAATAGAGTTACCCAATTAATTCTAGGATTAACAAAAATTTCCAATCTTCTTGGTGTAAAACAGCCGGGCTAATCGTTGAAGAAAGGGGAGGTTAAAAATTTGATCCCAAAGAATTTCCCGGTTGTGTAATTTCACCACCTCTCCCTTCCCCCCGTCTTGCTTAATCACCGGTTTCGCATATTTCGCCGAAGAGGCGACGACGACGGTCGCGACAAATAATGAGCCCCCCTTCCTTTCTTCTCTTCTTCATCTGAGATTAGAGAGAAATCAGGGGGAGAGAAAAAAAAACGAGTTTTAAAACTTTTTTTTCAACTTGTCAAGTCCGCAAAGCGCCGCAACACCGGTGTTGATCAACAAATAGCCAAAGGAAGCGACTTCAAATGAGTGTATATTCTTAGAGCTTCGAGACAGGTAAAGGGGATGAAGGGTGTAGGCGCTAGGCGGTTGAAGAGAAAACTTGATCGTATAGACATGGTGATGAAAGTCGGTAATTTTTTTTTCCTTTTTTTTTTTTTAAGAAAGAGAAAAAATTTGCGTGTATTGAAGTTGCATAAATTTGTGTAATCCTTTTAACAGCGTTCCTCCACAATCATTTTATTCAGATTTTTTTTTTTTTTGAATTATTCATTCCAAAGTGCATGTCTTTTGTTTTCATAAAAATGGGTTAAAACACTCAGACGATTAGCAATTCAATTGACCCTTTTTTTGACCCTTAAACAAAATATATGAGAGACAAATTGATTGTAAATCTCTTTAAACTGCTTCACTAATTCCACTCTCCTGGAAAAAGGTATAACACAAAAGTGAAAGGAACAATTCTTCCAACAAGTCAATAATCGAGCACGATCTCTTGAAAATATCTCTTTGGGAAATTATATCGACAGATTATTCGCAGAAAGAAAGCCCCCTCCCTTCATAATCCACCCAATCCACAAATGCAATTCAACACCGATACGAGGACTCTAAATGGACCCATTTTTTATTGGGCGCTGTTATATTCGCCGCGGATTATTTACGCTGATTGTTCCCTCCCCGTCGTATCCCTTTGTGTTTCTGTTTTAACAGACAATACATTTCAGTGGGCCGGACATTACCCCCCCCCCTTTTTTTTGTAACTCCGTTACTTTGAAACGGCTGAATTTATCGGCCGGATAACTTCCTTCTCCAAAAAAACACAAAAATCTTTACTTCGTTCTTTTGAACTGCGCGATTTATCAGCAAAATTCAAATCACTTCCTTTAAAAAATCCTTTATCCGAATAAATGCTGCATAAATCACGTGGTAGGATTTAAGTCGCGGTGGAGGGGGGACCTTTCTGGAACATAAAATTGTTCATTGTTCTTGAAATACTTCCGGGTCAGTTCACTTCCCCCTATCACAGTAGAAATGATTAGTTGTATCGATCATTTTCTCTTCTTTTTCAATTTATTAAAAGTCACTCCCCCAATCGCGTTCATCAGTCTTTGAAAAACCATAATTCACTTTGAATGACACGGGTCTGCTTTCCTTTCCAAAAAATCTCCCTTTTAAAATATTCGTCCTGCCCCATGGACATGGACAGGGACACGCCGCCGTGATCCACGCGAGGGTAAAAAAAAGAGAGATAGGTATAAATTGCCATCGCGACAAAACCATTCAAGTGGGTGTATTTCATGGAATACATTAATCTTTAGGAGGCCCGTAATAGGAAAATGTAAACTGCTAAAGGAAAGGCATCCCCTCCCCCCCCATTTCATAGCAATCATTTTTTACTGAGCCCCTTTGGAAGGGCGAGGGGACTGTTAAAAGGTCAGAGAAAACACTCCACGTTTTTTTTTTTTTGTTCCCCGGAGTACTTACATCGGAATTAAAAGAGAAAAATTGAAGCAATTGAACATAGTCGCTTTACAAGGAAAGAAATCTCGCGATAAAAATACGTCGCTATTTTTAAGGCGACAACAACAATTTACCTTTCCCTTCGAAGTGAAAAGAAGACGAGCGCAAACTTGATTGACATTTCAGACATAGTTCTTGGTGGCGTTGAGGGAGGAGAAAGGTGAGAGATATTTTAAAATTCAAGATAGGAACAACAACGAATCGAACAAACTGTATGCCTCCCACGACGTTCTGTTTCTTGCAGTAACCAAAAAGAGGGTTTTGCAGAGGGGGGGCGTGTGTGTCACAAAAAAACTTTCGAATCCTATTTCTAGGATGTAGAATAAGTTCTACCTCTCCTCTATCACAGCTACCGTGTTCTGACGTACACATCTTGATCAAACCAACAACCCGTGTCTCTTGGATTTTAACATTGGTTCTTTCTTTTATGGAATGGCGGTGAGGAGGAGGTAACAGGGATATTACGGTCGGAGAAAACCTGACTGCGACGTCAGTTATTCAACTTTTCTGGGGCTAAACACCCAAAGTAAAGTGGCTGTACCGTGGTTGATTCTTGTGTGGTCTTGGCTGGATGGGTGTTTAGCGAGAAGCCGACTTGCGGAGGCTATCCGGTCGGGCATAGGACTCTCCTACTTGCTCCTTAGTAATGAAGAGGCTGTGGACCTCGACCAATTAGGAAGGAATACTTGGTTTCGTCGAAAGGTGGGAGGTGAATATGGAAATTCCCGGCCAGGAGCCTGTGAACTACATTGCATGGGTTCTACCCTGAACTCAGAGCAGTGGGTAATCTTCAGATGCCTCGCACACCGGGCCAGTATACATTAGAGGCCGCAAAGAGCCGGTCTTAGACATTTACCGCCCCCTGGGCGAATCTTTCAGCAACGTCCCCTTCAATGTCACCTATTCGGAAGCTGCGATTTGGCGTTTTCTCCATTTTATCAGCGAATTTCCCTCACTTCAGCGCTTATTTTCAATTTCGTCCGTGAATTAGCGATTTGTCTCCATTTTAGCCGAGATTTCGAACTTTTTCTTCATTTTTGCCGTAAATCAGCGCATTTTCCGCGCATTTTTTTTTTTTTTTTTTTTTAGAGAGAAGTTTCCTCCGGAAACGCTACTTGCCATTTTCTCAATATTCTCAAATGAACCCCCTAACTAACAATTTGTCTTTACTTCGGTTGCCGGAGTTTTGCGGTCCGGAGGTTTGCGGTCACCATAAAAAAAGGATAATCCTATACCTGTAAAGGATAGTAGAAAGAAATGCCTTGGAGAACTGCGGTCATGTCTCTCCCCAGCCTATAGCTCACCTCACCTTCTGTACAATCGTTCCACTGCCGTAGGAACACACAGCTTTGAAATCAATGAGAATGCTTGGTTGTCGAGTTGAACTTCTAGGGACCAGTTTACAGTAGGGACCAGTAGCTACAGTTATGCTATTAAAGTTTCGGTCCGTGAATAGGAAAGAAGGGACAAGGGAGTAGGTTTTTCATCAGTTCTTGTTCGCCAAAATATATGTTGAGTTCTGAGCTACACCTTTAGATGACAGTTATAGCGTTCCCCATTTGCACAAAATTCTGCATTTGGGCAGTTCATTTCCACCCGTCTTCACTGAATTAAATCATATGTTAGTGGAGAAGACGGGTGGAAATGAATAGCCCCGTTGCAGAATTTTGTGCAAATGGGGAACGCTATTAGTATTTAGTAACTATGTACCAACATGCAATCACTTGATTGACTCGACTTTGTCGAAAAAGCGAATGTGACTGACTGTTGCAAACGGTTGTTGCGGAGAACGCTCTTGAGTCATTTTGTTGGTTTACAAACACCTCGTACGATAACATCCTAAAATCTAGAGAAATAAGTCACTTCATTCCTATTCACGGACTGAAAGACTGAAACTTTTAGCATAGCTATAGCATCCCTAACTAGTCCCCAGAACTTCGACTCCACCAACCAAGCTTATTTCATTGATTTCAAAGCTGTGTGTTCTAATGTTAGTGGAACGATTGTACGGAAAGAAAGTTGAGCTATAGGTTGGGGAGACACACGACCGCAGTTCTCCGAAGTATTTCTTTCTGCTACCCTTTACAGGTATAGGATTATCTTTTTTTTAAGGTGACCGCAAACCTCCGGACCGCAAAACTCCGGACACCTTTACTTCAGCCGCAAGTTAGCGTTTTTCTAATTTTAGACGCTACTTAGAGATTTGTCTGCATTTCAGCCGTGAACTAGAGTTTTTCCCCAATTTTCGCCGTGATTACCTATCTCTTTTTATGAATTTGGCCGGGGATTAGCGATTTTGTTCACTTTCTGCCACGAAGTTTCCCTTCATTAGCCGCGAATTGACGTTTTCTCCATTCTAAGCCGAGAATTAGCAATTGCTCCTCACTTCAGCGGTTCTTCTCCATTTAAGCCACGAATTAGCAATTTTTCTCCTGTTTTGCCGCGAATTGGCGATTTTTCTGAATTTTTCCCGTGAATCCGTGTTTTTAGCCAACAATTAGCGATTTTTTTAAGCCGTGAATTAGCGATTTTTCTCAGTTTGTGCCACGAATTGCCTTCAGAAGCCGAGAATTGGCGTTTTGGTACTTTTATAGCCGCTCGTACGCCTTTTCACGTTCCTTGTTCCATGAAGAAAAAAATCTAAAAATCCTCATTTCCCCATTTTTATGCTTTTGATGTCCTCCCCCTTCGTTTTGCTAGACACGCCCATTAGGACACGACCCCCCCCCCCTTTTAAAGCCGGCACTGAGGCCGTAGTTCCGACACCGAATAAAAAGCTATAGAGAATTTAGAGGAAAGCGTATTAAGAGGGGGAAAAAATAAGAAAATTCTGTAAAGCCGATTCCACGCAATTGTACGTGTAGTCCTAGTACATACTACTTATTTATGTGCAATTAGTACGTAGGTAGTAGTTGTATTTAACAAATTAATGATCATGGTCTGATGGCTCATTACGTTTTATTGTTACCGGTTCGCTGAAGTTTCAGAATACGGTCATATCCTGACTGTCTAGACAAATAAGGAAAGAAAGTTTACAATCATTGGTTTGTTTCACGCTTAAAATTCACGTTATCCATCTTCTTTGATAACGTATTTTCGAAGAAAATATCACAAAATAATACATAGTATGAGTCAATACGGAAAATGCACGGAAATGAATGCGACGGATCAACTTAATGTTCCGCGAGAGGCATCCTTGGGCGAAGGCTGGATAGTGTTTGAAGTTTGTTGGCCTGAAGGGGGGTGGGGATTGACTAACTTGGACTCAAGGAAGAGATCTTCGTACTAGAAAAGGGGTGTATCTACAAAAATGGAGTTCACAGGTCCCCTATTACAGGCAGGTCCTTGGATCGGAAAATTCCAACGTTTATAGAGTCCAAAGAGGGCGAATCCTCCAAAAAGGTCCGGAATTCACCCAGGTTCGCAATTTAGCACAGTCGGTTGTAGTAAAGCGGGTATCTATTGTTTAAAACTGTATATTTCGCTTAATTAGGCTTCGTAAAAAAGTGTAGGAACTACATACCTCACAATAAAATGCGTACGTAAACATACTACGTACGAACACACGAATAAAAAATACCTCGTGCTATTACATAAAAAAGTATTTTTGTGTCCGAGTAGCGCAAGTTCTCGTAAATAGTGCACTTTAAAGCAATGGTAAATACAGATAGTGGATTTTAATTGATTTTGCGTTCAGTCATCCTATAAGGACATTCTGATCAAGAAGTACGTCATTTGTTTTAATTCAAGGATTTTATAGACTAACGACGTATATTGAGAAAAAAAGTACGTAGTAGGTAATTACCTTTTTTCTTATATAACCCGTACGATTGCGGTATCAAGGGTTTATTCATTACCGTTAGGCGAGTATCGTATGTCGCGTCTTTTACGCTTGGCTTCGATTCGAGAGAAAAGTGCGTTAAGCAATTCATTTGATTAAAAATAAATTCTTTTATTAGTTTTAATTTCATGGTTAAGTCAGTGAGCACCTCCTTGAAAAAAACACTGTGGACAATTGCTATCCCAATTCCCAACATGGATACAGGAACCACAATACACATTGAGGTCAGGTTCCATGTAGAGGAGATTATATTCGCTTGAGCATCCCTTCGATTAAAAAATTTAAAAAAACACAGTTTGTGAATTAAACCCGGAAGTAAAGCCACAATTAATAAAAAACATGCGGGAAGGAAAAAAGAGAATAGAGTCACGAATTTGGATAGATTGTTCTTGTATAGCTTACCTTTTTTTAACGAATAAGAAAGGTATCAGCATGCTGAATGTAAACCCCGCCATTAATTTGTTATCGATGAGGAGTGTTGTGAAGGGAGGAGGTCGAGGGGCTAAAGGTCGAGACTCGTTTAAAACAAAATAGCACGCGACCTAAGTAGTCTACATTCTTGTACGCACACCTTTATAGTTTTCCAGTTCACTTTGCTTGATGGTGAAAAACTCGTTTGTTGCAATGGGGTGGGGGGTTGTTTGAACCAACGGTTATTGGTTGGGGTGACGGCCCGCTCTCATTTCAGGGCAAGTCACGTGCTCGGACATTGTTGAAGGGTCCGAGTATTGTCTTTCTTTCATTTAAATATGTCACGTTGAAAAACTTGTAATTCTCTCGTGCTATCAATGTCAAGAAAATAAAAGGAGAACCCCTCTAATCTCAGTTTGAAAACTATAGGATGTTACAAAACACGAATGTAAACTGTATGACAGTGGGGGTTGAAAGCTCTGTAATCGACAGGCGTATACGTTTTAAATATCAAGATTTTTATCGTGATGCATGAGGAAAAGAGTCTGGTGAAGGTGGAGGGGGGGGGGCTCTCTTAACGGCCGCATCACAAAACTTCCCTCGAGTCTAAGTTTATAACGCCCCTAAAACCTCAAGAACTGACTGTCAAGGGGGAAAAAAGGAAATATGACACTTGTCTGGGGGAAAGAAAGGCCTGTTATTTCATTACTTTCCCCACCGAAAAAAAAATGGAAACATTAAAGACGTCAAGCGCCTCTTCAGTTCTGCGGTGAAGTAACAAACGTGTGATCGGACGATCCGGTATCAAGAGCTACCATCATACTGAATTGACCGACCCCGTCCAAAGACCACTGGGCCTAGAGCCTTGTCTCGGTCAAGTAGGTAGCATCAAGCGTTACAGTCGGGGGGGGGGGGGATCTGGTTAGTGCTTATTATAGTTAGAACCTCTTGTGGTTTGAAATGTGTGTAGTAAGAAAGTTTTGTGGTAACAGCCTCTAGTGGTTTGAACTTTTTGTGGTTAGAGTGATCTGTGATTCTTCTGGTTTCGTATGTGAGCTTCTTGATGGATTCATTTTTGTTGTCGGAGCCTCTCGTGATTTGCAATTTTTGTGGTTAGAGCCTCTTGTGATTTGAGCGTTTTGTGACTGGAGCGTTTTGTGTTTGGAGCGTTATATGGTTAGATCGTTGAGTGGTTAGGTGCGTTCTTTAGTTTAGATGCTCTCGTGGTTTGCACTATTTGTGCAGGACCGTTATTTCAGTGGGTGCAACCGGGAACACGTATACCCCGACGCTGCCCCAACCGTTGCAGCGCTGTCTTAGGGCGCCTCTTCTCTCTCTTGGATAGCAGCGGGTCTAGAGTGAGCCTATCCCGTGAAGTTTCGATTTTGAAGGAGCCAAACTCAATATACTGGGTTTTTAAAGTTACATTGTTCCGCGAAATCTGGGATTTGAAAGAGCTAAATCCAGGCAATTGTTTTTTTCAATGAGTCAAACCAGCGAAGTCGATTATTTGAAAGGGCCGACTCGCCAAATTGGTTAGATGAGTGAGTTGAGATGAGTCAGCCAATCCTGCATATTTGCTTTTTGAATGCGTCAACAGCATGACATTCTGTTTTTGATGCAGCGAAACCATCAAAATTGCTTTTCGGATGAATCAACCCGGAGAAATTGGTTTCTGAAAGTGCCAGGTCCGTGAAATTTCGGAGTTGACAGATTCAGCAAATTCGGTTATTTGAATTAGCTAACCCCTCGAAATTTTTGTAATAATGTGTCAACAGCGCGAAATTTTGTTTTTGATGCTTTTTTTGGGTCAACCAAACCCCCGCAATGGTTTCTGACGTTCCAAATATTTTTTTCAAACAAAAAAGTTTAGTTTTTGAAAGAGCCAAACCAGTGGAATGACTTTTTTTCGGGCTCTAAAAGCGAAATTGGTTCTCGAATTAACCAAATCCGCGAAATTGGGTTGCCAAATCCGCAAAATTTGAACCCAAGCCAAGCCGTTCCTCGAACTTTCAACCTCAAAGCTCCCTCCCAAACTGGAAAAATTATAAAACAACATGTGATTCCACAGTTTGCGAGGAAGGTTGGAGTCAAGGAAATTTCGAGGTACGACTTGGCATACGGGCCCTAGGCCCAAATATTTCCTCGACTCGGTACAAAACAAATGTTAAGCCAGCTCCACACATGCGGTGTTTGCCAAATAACGAGCAAAATATTCATAAATTTCTAGCATTGCCTAGAAACCGACCATAGAATAAAATTACTGTACTAACGTACAGAAGGGGCACTCTCAATAATTGTTGGGGGTATGTGACGCCAAGAGGATAGGTTTCTTCTCGTGGGGGGCTGTTATCATTGTGGCAGGTTATGTTAGGACACCCCTCCCTTCTTGGCATTAAACTCCCCCTTCCCAAAGCCCCTTTATAATTTCGGTTTTTTTTTTTATTTTTGCATTTTAAATTCCCAGCACTTTGGCCTCTGTGCATAGTAACCTTGAAAACTCGATTTTCGTAGCCACAAAATTGACAAAATAGCAAGTGTCACCCCCCTGAAACCGACCAACTGAAAATTGAAAAATGTTTTGGTCGTTATTTGGCAAATACCGCATGTGTGGAGACGGCTTTTCACAAATTAGAATGACTGATTTGAACTTCGTCAAGGGAATATTTTCCTCAATGGACGACTACGAATTTGGGCCCTAAACTCGTGAAATTGATTTTTTGAATGAGTGAACTCCGTAAAATTGAATTTTTGACTGGGTGAACCCCCGAAATTAGCTTTTTATGGAGTCAATCCTGCGAAATTGGCTTTTTTAGTAAGGAAGGCATCAGTTTTTGAGTCAGGCAAACCCTCGCAATGGTTTCTGACGTTCCAGTGCCACGAAATTCAGCTATCGAAAGAGCCCAACCCACGGAATTGTTTTTTGAAGGACTCAAATCCGTTAAAATGCTTTTTACAATGAGTCAACCCCGTTAAATTGGATTTTTATGTGAGGAAACCTCGGAAAACTGGGGTTCTGCGAGTTCCAAATCCTCAAATTTTGGGGGTTTTAAAGGACCCAACACGCGAAATAAAATTGTTTTCTTTCAAGTGGCAAATCTGCGAAATTGGGGTTGAAAAGAGTTGGATTCCTCAACCAAGACGTAACCATGAAAGACCACAAAGAAGAGGGAATGAGTAAAATCAGCCTTTTCGTCTCTGGCGGTAACGAAAAATCACACCTAGCCATGTAATTATGCTTGGATTGGATGATGGGGAGGATGGTTCGTTCACGGAAAATCCTTCGATACGACCCTGATTTTGTGGTTCGTGCTTATTGGGACTAAAATTTCGGAGGCTGAACGGTACGTGACCGAAAATGGACTGCTCTTTGGTGCTGTTTTCTTGGGTTGAGGTGGTAACCAAATCCCCCAACATCTTTGGGTTCATTTTAGAGCTGCTTGTGGTCAGATCTTCTTGTGGTTACAGCCTCCTAGGGGAGGAGGGGTAGAGCTTTTTACTTGGTTTGTGGCATTCTGTGGTTACAGCATTGCAAGGTTGGAGCCTTTCATGGTAATATCTAAAATGTGATTCGTTAGGTGTCACGGGGAAATGATTCGGGGGCGGGGGTGTCTCTTGCACCGAATCACAAAACTTCCCTCGAACCTAATTTTATAACGTTCTATAAGACCTCAAGAACTGTCTGCCTGGAAAAAAAAGAGTACGACACTTCCAGAAGGAAAGAAAGGCCTGTTATTTCATTACTTTTCCCCCTTTAAAAAAGGACACTTTTGCCGACAAGCGCGATGATTCCAAAGATCTTTGTTCGAGACATCTCAGTTTAACTGATTTATCGAGATTTCTAGTTTTTCCTTATAAAGCTGACAATTCTCTTCATAGCATCACAAAAATTAATTAGTGGAAGACGGGCTTACTGTGAAAGTTTTATGTCGCCTTTATTAAGTAAAAACCATCTAGCATTCTAATCAAAAGCTTTTTTTATTATAATTTCTTCCCTCCTACCTCAACTCCCTATGCACTCTTTCACTTCTTTACTCGTAGTTTTACATTACTAAGTTTTGCCCTTGAACAGTCTTATTTTATCGATTTTTTATCGGCCGTAATTATCACCCTAAAATGTGCCCTGACCCTTCGCAATAAAGAAGAGATGACGTCACCACTCTGAACTGAATCATCCCTTAAGCCTTATCCCCCTTCCAATGAATTGTTCTTATAGGCAAATACCACTATCCCACTGCCCTAAAGGAGGGGAATGTGGGGTGTGTGTAATCGTTAAAAAAAATATATTATGTACAATCGGGGGGCGAGTTCGCAATTCCAAGACTTATACACAGCCTTTCGGGTCAAAATCGTGTTAGAGAGTTCATCATACAATTTTTATTTATTTACTATTTTAGCGGTAAAAACTAGGCAAAAACTCGAGAAAGTAGACTTTTCCAATTGTTGTTTGTACCCGAAGAACATCAATTCTATCTCCTATAAGAAAAAGTCAATTTTACGATGAAATTAACTGCGTCACTTTTGAAATAGCAGTAAGTGGGGGGGGGGGGAGTTTCCAAAGAACAAAACTCAAGTCCTTTCACAATGAACACACGAGGGGAGATTAAATTATGAAGGTGAACCTGCGTCAGACGAGACAAGTTCTGTTGTCGACAAAAAAAAAAGTTGCTTGTCAAACATGCCAAGCACTGGGCTTGTTGGTTGGGCAAGAAGGGGTGACATTAAATATCCCAATTTGCGGGTTTAGAAAGAAATATTGAACGTTTTAGGATTTAGGAGCAGCCGACGGTTAGGGGGGAGGGGGTGTAGTAGATGTTTTTAACTAGAAGCGTCTTGGATTTTCTATTGGTTGGACTCAAGTTGTATGGATCTTGTCGCATCGTAGGTAACCTCGGCCAAATTACACGGACGCTTAATTTGTTTTTAAAGGCCCGTTCACAAGCTCTATGTTTACGTTCTGTGGAGTCTATGCAACCAAACAAATTTATTCCCTCGAAAAATGAAGCATTTTGATAGGTTACACGGACTCCACAGACGCATTGCACAGAGCTTGTGAACGGGCCATAAACACTTCCATATTTTTTGGTTTATCCGTGTGAGTAGATGAACGCATGTTTACACTTTTGAGTTCTCTCCAACAACACGTTCATCTTTCGTGCAATATCCTAATTCAATAGATTCACCCCCCTTTTTCCCTTAATGCTACTCGTATTAGGTGCACGTTTGTATCCGATACGTGACACTTGTTGAACTGCGTACAGGAAAGGACACGCAATCGCGAATGATGAAAATAATACAATAATGAATAGGTGAAGGAAGGTACACCTCTTCAACCAAAGGCGATTAAGTTTCCGAAAAAGTCAGAGGTGGTTTTAGAAACAAAACAATTGTTGTTTTTAACAGAAAGTTCTAAGTGACATTTTCATTTTCAAACCATTTTCCCTTTTTACCTCCACAAAAAATTAATGACAACCCATTAAGTGGGCAGATAAAAAAACATCATCGCCATGAATGTCACATTCATCATTCGAGCCTCCACCCCTCCAAGAAAGCCACTTGACGTCGCATTTTCCATCAAAAATATTTCAACCGAAACTGAGAGTATTCTGCAGACCTTTTAAGAAAACCGGGGAAAGAAGAAAACTAGATATTTTTTTTTTCTACAAAGGTCGGAAATCTACCTGTTGCTTACCCCCCCCCCCCTCTTCACAAGACTTCAATAGTCTTCAACCACGTCCTGTGAACCGAATGGAAAAAGATTGAGCGAGTTCTCTTTCTTTATAATTTTACCCCTGGCGCTTGGAAGACTTCACGGTTCGGGAGTTTTTAAAGAGCGTGTTTGAGGAAGTTTAAGCTGATGATTACTTGAGATGATTACTTTTTATTTTTTGTTCGTTTTGTAACCACGAGGTTCTCTATTTATTTGCTATCGGCTGAAAAAATTGGTTCGTAAATAGCAAAAAAATGCAATCAACAAGTGAAAATGACGTATTTTTATCGACGCAGGTGGTTTATTCCTTTGTTTAATTGTAAAAAAATGAGGTCGTTGCTTTATTGGGTTTAAACGCGTTTAAAAAACTATCAAATACTGCAAATACTGAAGATAAGATAGAATTGTCAATTCTTGGATTTTTTTGGTTTCATTAGAGCGAGACTTACTTGTTTCCTGAAAATCCAACATGAAAAACACTCCAAAATTGGAAAACTCACTCGGTACACGCGGCACTCGTAACACACTACTCAACAAGGGGGGTGGGTGGGCAGGTACGGAACGGCTGTTAGCTTGATTATAGTCCGAATCCTCTCTCCCAAGTGACTTTCCTCCCAATTTGTAACGCAACAACACAAAATAGCGAAATAAAACAAAAGCTGAGGACGTCCTTCTCCCCTTTCAATGAGCCCGCGGAGATTCGACCAACAACTCGCACTGCGCGACCGTTGCAGTCTGTTTTGCTCTTGAGCTTTATTCCCCGAACGAGAAAGAGAGTTGTTCCCAAACTCCCCCTACCCACCACTAAACCGCTGAGATTCTCACTCCCTCCTCCCCACCGGCACCACGCTCTTGCTTACCCTCCCCGCAGGTTACCGGCCTTCGTGAAAGAAACACTCGAAGTAGAGTTTCAAGTTGCCCCCCCCCCCAATCAACACCCGCTGATTCTTTCCCTTAATAATCTCATTCGCGTTTTTATAGTACCCTTCGTGATAAGATTAAGTCAAAGCTCATCGATTACTAAATTTACAACAACAACCACCCCCCCCCACTTTCGCCACAAAGCCCCAAATAAATTTCAAGAGACTGCAAGGCGCTCTCAAACTTGTAGAACCATCTTCGAGGAAATGCACCTAGTCAGGTAAAAACTTCTGAGTCACACCGGACGCTTTTGTACTGCTTTTTACCTGGACAGGGAGCTATAACTAGGTCGTAAAAGTGCTATCATTTTTTTTTTTTTTTATTTTTTTTACCTAGTTTTGAAGTTCAATAATGCGAAACAATCGAAGTTGCATAATCACAATGGCATGAAAATTACAAACAAAGGGCGGAAGTTATAGCGGAAGGCAACCTTTTGAGGTGTCTTGTCTTCTCTCGAGGATTTAATTGGCGTCACTCACGAGAGTGCAGAAAAAAAAAAGAAGAAAAAAAGGTGAACCTGCCTAGGAGAAACGGTTTTGTTTATCGAATCACGCAAGAATGTGGCAGATGCTGAGCGGGGGTTTTCCAGAGTATCTCGCGAGCTTTAAGACAAGAGCCACTCTACTGGGCACTAAAAATAAAATGAAATGACTTTTTAAAAGAAATAAATAAGGTGAGCGGTAAAATTCCACGAATTTATCAACTAAACTGTGTCTATATCTCCTTCTCTTTCGCCCAGAAATAGCAGGAGACATTGGTCCCATTCTTTGAAGCTTAAACCCTAGATTATTCAACGAAACATGTGAATGAAATAGCGATGAATAAGTGTATAAAAAAAGAGAGAGTGGAAAAAGTGCCTTAGCACGCCATCCCTATAGGGCGACACGCTGCTCTAAAACTTGAACAAACCAATGGCTTAAGTCAATTAAAAGCTTTTAAAGGATTTTTTGTGTGTTTGTGTTGGTTGTGAGTATCGGCTACTTTTTTAGTAGTAGGCAGAACGAATGGTGGGGCCCCCCTCGCCAACCCACCGACGCTGTGTAAACTTTGGAATGACTCAAATCCTCGAGTACGAGTTTGTGGGATGGTTGGAATACTAAAGACCCGCATAACGCAACGCTCGTTCATTTCGTTGCCTACCTTCTTCTCCTAACTCTCGTGTATTGCGGGTCTTTTTTAAAAAAGTGATTCCACCACATCAAAAGATACGAACAACCCTACATAGGGAAGGAAAGGAGAGGTTGTGATTGTAACGTTACTGGTGGGTAGTGAGTGGTGGTGGGGGGTAAGGCGCCTTGATAAAAATGACCCACAATTAACTCACACAACCAACCTGATTCCTTATTATACAGACCACGGAAGTCCATTCGTGTCAGGTCACTCTCTCACCACCACCTCCCTTCGACCCGTCTCTAAACGTTTGATTAGACAGTCGGCACGGGGTTGGCGCCTCTCCAGAGGAGTCAACCAGGTGCCCGTTTCCGGGGCCGCAGAAGAATAGAACTTATAAATCAGGTAGGTACAACAAAAAATTAAGAGGATGATGAGCGAACCGTGATGGGAATGGAGGGGTGGATGGTTAAGGAGCGCTCACCAGGAGGTTGAATAAAGTAAGACAAAAAATAAAAATATGTATAAATTGGTTCTTGAAGAGCCGAAACCACAAATTTGGTTTTTGATTAAGCCAGATAACTCGTGAAATAGGTTTTTGAGTAAGAGCCAAGCTCGCAAATTTTGTTTTTTGAAGAGCCAAACCACTCGTAAGATTGTTTTTTAAACGACCAAACTCTTCGAAATTGGGTTTTTGAATAGCTATAATACCCGTTTGGTTCTATTCTGGCAAGAAAAAATCGTGTGAGGTGGTGAGGGGGGAGCGCAGTTTGTACGTGTCTCTCAGGCAATGCTCAGTTGAAAAATGAAAATGCAGCCGATCCGGCACAGGAGTGCTGACACCCCCCTCCTCTCTTTAAGTGACCTGACCGAAAATGATAGTTCTGACTTTTCATTGGTTTTGGTCAATTTTCTCGACTCCAGTGAAGAAATTTGACCAAAACCTAGCCTTGCGCCCAATACACAAAAACGTAGATTTTGCGGAGTCCTTTTATCCGAATATGTTTTTGGATCAGCGCAAAAAGTTTGTGTTGAAAATAGTGCAAAGCTTATAAGTCCAATTTTTGACCAAAATGCAGCTTTTATAAGCCCGTAACGACTGAATCAATCGGGAAGCTCAACATTTTCAAAAACGTCCCCTCTTCTCCCTAATGTGTCTGACTGTTCAAGCGAAAAGCCGCCTTCTGTCCTCAGCATAGCTACCTTAGTAGAGCCGTGTTCACCCTCCCCTCCCCGCCACAGAGAGTGGCCGAAAATTAGCGTTTTGCCTTGTCAATCCGAAATTACATGGATCTCATGTAACGTGGTAGTTTTATGTCTTGACAATTAATATCGGTAAATGGGCGTTTTCAGCGTATGGAAATTATGGGGGACTTGATAGCTTACATTTTTCGTGCTCTCAAATGGATAAGCTCCTGGATTCAACGCAAGAGCCAAACGTTATTATAACAACCGTCTTCTAAAACGCTCAATCTTTTTAATGAGATTCTAGATGGGATTCTTGTTTTTAAAATAATAGGATACCATCTATGATAATGAGCCCCAAGAGGACCTAACTCGAACTGACGCCCAACACGGTTTCCTTTGAAATAATTTCGTGCATTCTGATCATTCATAGCACAGGCTTTATACCTCTGTCCAGGTGGTTTTTCTTCGTTTCAAACACTTTGCAAACATTTTATGCGAATGCATGAACACGAAGTTTAAGACACCTTTTAGAGCGATCCTTCAATATTTCCTCTCTTTAGCTCTTTAGCTCCTGCCCCCCTCCCGGGACCGTTCTCTTTCCAAGCGAGAACGTGTTCGCAGCATAGTGTCCCGGCTTAGTCTCAGGCATCCGAATACAATTGTAGGAAGACGAGTAAGTCCACCCGTATAGGTAGGCTTGGCCGCTGGCTAAAGGCAGAGAAACCCAAGTCGTTTTTTCTCCTCGAACTTTTTCGTTCACACGCACCCAATTACAATTTTTTTTTTTTTTTTTTACTATTTAGAATCGAATAGGAATACTTTAGTTTCAGAAGGGCTCTTCTTTTAATGAACCCTTCGCACCTTTCTTATTAATTCACCTGCAAGGCCCTTCTTTGACTCGTAATTTATTCCTCCTTAGTATAAAAAAAAAAAAAAAAAAATCACGTGGCTTGACGCTCTTTTTCTTTTCATTTAACGTTAACAAGGGCAATGTAAAATGTTGAAAGTCGTAAAGATCTCCCACCCTCCCCCTTCCACGACATAACCTTTCCACCCACATTAACTTTAGTTCTAAAATGCCCGCTCATCTTTCATATAGCTACTAATTAACAGCCTTTGGAACGTGCGTTTGACTTCTTTTGTCGAACACACAGGAACGTCTGTTGTGTGGAAAATTGTTGAACCGTGGCCAAGAAAAACATTTTGGATGGACCAGCCCCCCCCCCGGACCCTTTTAGTAACGAGGGACATAGATGTTATCGTGACTTCCGTGCCATGATTGTGTAGAAGAGGTGTATGATTTTAAAAAAATTAAATGTGAATAACAAGTGAACTGAGTTAGGGCATTAAAATGCACGGTTATCTCTTTATACGCGACGGAATGGTTGTGGAATATTACGAAGTCCCAGGGAGAACATTGGAACAAATTATGGTAATGTATAGCGCGGCTCCGGCTAAGCATGATGGGTATACGATGGGTAATAGCGGGGGGAAGGATGAGACTGTCGTTAACGTTAACACGTTTTGCCCTGGGGGTAAAAAAAACTAGTTTTGAGTGAAATAGTAAACAAGAAGTTTTCTGCGTCACTTTAATTACGCAAGACTCGAATCAGCGGAGGGAATCGTTTGAAGTCATCTTTTGTCCTTGGAATTACACTTCGATGGCCTTGGTGGTGGGAGGTAAAAAATGTTCTAGTACATTGAAAGTTCGAATGCATTTTGAATTGTTTATAGGCGACTGCAGTGCTAAGGCTGGGTGGGAGGGAGGGAGGGAGCAAAGCAGAGGTTGAATTCGAGGTTTGAATAATAAAAAAACCAGTGGTATTCACGTTATCTAGCGACCTGGGTGGCAAAAAGTTGCGTGATTGTAGTAGAGTCCAAGGAGAGAGCTTTTTGTTTCCGCTAAATTTTCTACGCTCTAAGATGTGACGAAAATTTGCAAGAACTTACTTTTTACTGTTCCGTTGCATCCTAGTAGGTGAACTTTCTTTTGAAAAAAGCACGATTTTCATTTTCCTTTGCTTCCAGGCCTCATAATAACATTTTTGTTCCACAAATTACGTTACACATATTCGGGTTAACCCTATCTACGCAGTATACATTTAGGGATCAACAAAACGTTAGAGATCAATTAATTGAAGCCATCTATTAGCGACCTTTATTTATACGCGAACAAGCAAATCGGGGCGAGATACGAGCCACACTTCAGTTGAAGTTGAAACTGCTCTGATTCGGGTGATAAAAAGGGGTAAACGTGACATAATCGAGGATTTTTACCGATGAGAAAATTGTCTAGGTCGTAACAGAAATGGGTACGCTCTCCCCCCACATGGCTTCTTCATAGTTGCGGCACTTTCCCAGAGCGGTTTTTCTCTAGCTCTCTCTCTCTCTCTATATTCTTCCCGAGTAGAGGCTTTGAAGGTGGACGAAAATTAGAAGCAAAAAGGGTCTTGAATGAACACTGTAAAATTGATATTTTAAAGTATCAATCAAAATTGGTTTTCAGAACGCGCCAACCCCGCGAAAATAGATTCCGCAAGTGCCAAACCCGAGGAATTGAGCTTTTGAAGGAGGGAAATCGGCGAAATTTGGAAGGAATCAAACCCGCGAAATTGAATTTTTTTTTTTTTGCATGAGTCAACCCGCAAAATTAGTTTCTGAAGCAGGAAAATCCGGCAAATTTGGTTTCTGAATGAGGCGAATACATGAAATTGCGTGTATTGCGTGAGTCAACCCCGCTAAACTGGTTTTTTGAATGAGACATTCGCATGAACATATTCGCGAAATGGCTTCTTTGGATGAATCAACCCCGCTAACTTTGTTTTTAAATATTTTTGTTCCGCGAAGTAGACTTTTGAATGAGCATGCTCCGCGAAATTGGTTTTTGAAAGAGCCAACCCAACGAAATTGATTTTTATGAATGAGCTATTCCCGCGAAATTGGTTTCCGTAAGTCCCAAAAAAGGCGAAATTTGTTTTTACAAGGAGGCAAACCCGTAAAATTGTTTTTAGGCATGCATCAAAATTAACTGTTCGAGTGAACGAGCCCCGCGAATTTGTCTTTTGAAAAATACAACCCCTCAAAATTTATTTTTATGCATGCACCATACCCGCAAATTTGGTTTCTGTAAGTGCCAAATCCGTGAAATCTGGTTTTTGAAGGATGAAAAGCCGTAAAATTGCTTTTCTGCATGCGTCAATAACCCCGCAAAATTACTTTCTTGAATGAGCTAGCCCTGTGAAATTGGTGTAATCACGAAAAATATCTCTAGAATGGGCCCAACACCCTGGAAAATTTGATTTTGCGGGGGAGTGAAATGCGCGAAGTTGGAATGTTGTGGGAGCCAACCCCGCGATATTGGTTTCTGTCGAATCAGAACCGCGAAATTTGGTATTTTAAAGAGGCTGGCGGAATTTTTTTTTTTCTCGAAAGGAGCGTAATAGGCCAACCAGCGTAATAGGCTCTTTGAGGGAGGCAAATTCACAAAATTGGGTTCTGTGAGTGCCAAATCCGCAAAATTTCAGATTTCAAAAGAGGCCGATCCCGTGTAATTGATTTCTTTAAAATTGCACAGTGGGCTTTCCCTGTTGGTTTGTTAGACCTTCGCGTGAGCCCAGTTTCCCAGTGGGGGGGGGACGTAATTTCATTGAACTCATGCCCTTTTTGTAGAGGAGGGGGGTGATCAGTGGCCCTTGGCCAGCCATGGGAAAGGATATTGAACATCGGGATGATGATGGGGTGTTTTGAATTCAACTGTGTAATGTACACTAAGTAAAGAATCTGGCTCCCCCCCCCTCCCTCATTCACCGAATATAGAGACCTTTAGCGTGTGAATCCCCCCCCCCCATTCAATGGTTACACGAATCACAACTCGTCATTTTTGACCAGACTCTGGCTTCCCGGCTCACAAACGTGCAACCATAGTGATAAAAAATTCGTTAGGCATAGTGACGAAATGGACGACTAAACATGGGTAACGTTCGTTTTGCGTATAATTTTATTTCATACCGACTTTGAAAATGATAATAATTTTGAGCTGTATCAAACCGATTTTTCGTTCAGAACAGACGTAATAACCAGCCATTTCGTCTCCGCGTTTATGAAGAGTCACCCCTCACTGTGTAATTATACTTGTGAGGATTATAGGGGTCCCCAGCTGCCCTTTATCTGTTCTGATTCGGTTGAATAAAACCGTCATATTCGGAAGCGAGTCAAAAGAAAAAAAAAAACGCATAGTGCACCAAAATCGAGGATTTTGAACAGTTCCGAGAGGGTTCGAATACTTTTAAAAAATGTAGGATTCTAGGTTGCATGGCGGGGCGATTTGTTCGCCTCATGGACCCCCTCAAATCGCGTGCCTATGAAGTGAAAAGTATGCCTAGTAATTTATTTTATTCTCTCTTTTTTAAATTGTTTTAATTATTACCTCCTAGCGTCCTAATTGTCTGAAAAAGTTAATAAAAACCAATATCTCGACTCATGAAACCTGTTTTTTTTTTTCGCGAAAAAAGTAACATGTTTGAGAACCTGTTGGGTGTCGGTGAGCGATCTTTTTACAGAAAATTTGTCGCTATTATTCCGTTAAAAACTAGTTTGATTTATTCACCCCCCCCCACCACAATATTTACGCACTAACAAAAATGATAAGAATGAGCGATGTGACAGTTATGAACATGTCTAACTCTTGTACGTTGGTAAACTACCGATCGGTTTAGTTTCAAAGTCGGAGCTACTGGAAATACCGAAAATAACTTCATATCGTTTCAAATTAATGGACAGAGCCTGAGCCTGTTTTTTTCTTCTTTTTTTAAAGGAAGCATCTGGTTGAAAGGTGAAAGGGTGGGGTGGTCCTATAATTATCCTTTGAGGGAACGGTTTTATACTGTGGAGGAAGGAGACTTCCTTATCTTTTTTATCATGGGAGGGGGTTTGAAAGGTTTGTTTATGCTTTTGAAGCCTTTGTTTGAGCGGTTTGAGCAAAAAGAGTGGAATTTGTTATCGAATGTACATTTTAAAAAATTCTTCCAGCACCCAATCCACAATGCTTGTTGTTGTTTTTTGTACGACCATCTGTTTCAAGTACAGAGGGCACCTTGGGGCGTCCGACGGCATTTGGGGGCGATGAACTTCAACCTTTTAATTAATGTGAACTTGAAACAAAAAACCACGCGGGTTGAAAACTTTCAAACAAATTAAATATCATTTACGACCTTTCGCTATAAACTGGACTCAACATCGACCCCCCTTCCCCGCCACTCCTATTTTCATCTTTTTGATACCCTTGAACTGTCTGGTGCATCTGGTACTCTACAGGAATCCAACCCTAGGCTCTCACACTAACGCCCTTTCTGTAATTACACGTTCGCCTCCAATGAATGAGTCAACATTTTTCCTCTCCCTTTGGGAGTACACTTAAGAACCTCTCGTCGACCCTTTCAAAAGGGGAAACATGATGAAATGGCGGGAGGGTTTCCCTTTTTTTTTTCAACGCCCACTTTTTAAGTCAATAAATCGATGATAATGGACCAAAACAATAAAACAGAAGATCATGGGGTGAAGGGTTTCTGCAAATAGTCTTGCCCTTTCAGTTTCTATAAAGAAACTTTCATCGGTTTTAAAATAATATTGCTTTCACTGTCAAAATATTAATCCTCCCCTCGCCCGCATAGCTTTCTACAGTCAAAAAAGGTTGTGCAATTAGTCGCTTAATAATTATTGTAATGTATAAGGTTTTTTCGTTTTATATAGAAGTGCATGAAGAGAAATTTCAGTGACTCTCGTCAGTAAATTCGCTAATAAAGGTTTGACCTTTTTTTTTAGCTAGAGAGAAGAATGAACGTGTGAGGTAACGGGGCACAAAAAATGAATTATCGAGGGTCGTATGATTTTTCGGTGATGAATATGGAGATTATTGCGTCACGTGAGCTTTAAAGGACCTTTTTTTCGTGCGTTTTGTAAACAAAATAGGTCAAAGAAACACGAACGTCTTCCCTTCTTCCTCAGACGGGATATAATTATAAGCGCCCGAAGGCACACTTCTGATGTTTAAAAAGGCGCCAGAGATTTCGTTCCGTGTTGGACTCAAGGAGTATACACACAACAACAAAAAATACTGTCTACTTTTACTCTGTTCGCGCATTTTAAACTAATCTGAGAGAGAGAGTGATTGAGAAAGAGGTTTGAGGAACGTTTTGTGCTTCGCGGGGATGTCTTTCAAAAAAGGGGAAGGAGGCGTTTTCATCGCAAGCTACCTTACATGGAAGGTGACACGGGCTATTCTTAGCCCGTTCTCGTTGAGATAGGTAGGATTTGTTAAGTCGTTCAAGCCCCGTCGGGGTTGGTGCGACCTTTTATTAAAAAAAAAAAGAGCGCAGGAAGAAACAGGGACGACGCTATATGTCGTTGGCGACTTGTTGCTGCGGTGTCCCGTCTTCCATAACCGGCGATTTGCAACAATTCAAAATGAGGGCGATAATTGTATAGGAAAGAGCGCGGAGAAAATGAATTTCGCGGTGGAATAATCATGAGGGGGCAATGATTTCGCGAATTTGAAAAGGAATGCTGAAATCGAGTCCCTCCTCCCACCTCATCATATTCACAACCTATCCAATTCCGACAAACCACTCATTTTCTTGGTTTTCAAGGCGGTTCAACGACCCAACCGTTCACTCCAATCCCCTGCCGCCCCTCATCTTCCTCACGCTCTTCTTGACAGGTATCCTGGCCCATAACCTTGGCCAACAGACCGTCTGGTCCCGCGATGAAGTGCCCGGCTGATGATGGAGAGAAGAGTGTCTCTCTAGGTCTTTCGTCTGAGAAAATTACCTAGGCACGATCGTTTTTTCTTCCTTTTTTTCGCCCTCACCTTCCCTTCTGAAACATTCATTTTTCATGTGGCTTTCAATCCACGCTCGAAACTTGAATTAGGTACTGTAAAACTCGAGAAGGAAAAAAAACTAAAATTACGGGTCTTAGTGGGAACTTTTGGACATTTTACTTGCCCACTTTCATCAAATTATTTATTCTATGCGGTGATGGATATATAGGGCATAAGTCCATCATAAATATGAATAGATCGCAATTCTGCAATGCGCCTACACTGTCACAGGTTTAAAATTAGCGAAAATCTACTGTGATATTAAAGATTGGTTGCATAACTTTGTAGGGCCGGCATTAATGCAATATTTTCGATTAATGTGCGAGTGGCCGACCTTCCCCGTTGCCAAATACGCAGAAGATGCTCCCAAATAGCCGCCTTGGCGTCTCCACTGAACACCGGACGCGACCATGAGGCATTGTCTATTTTTAAAAAAGAATACAATTTTACATTAAAATTTTCAGTTTCATGTCCGAACCAAAATTTACTGTAGAATGTGGGAAAAGTTTAAATAAAACTTTATGGATTACCTATATAGGCAGGGCAACTCCACCCCGTACAAGAGTGTGAAACCAAGGGCCCCTGGGAGAGGAGGGGGAAGGTCTACAGGGCTAATTGGTCCTGGCTTTCATCAGTCCGGCAATTGAGGTGAGCGCGGAGCAGGTAAAGAGGCGCCTCAACGCCAAAGAGTCCAGATTTCATGGATAAAAAGACACGAAATTTCACGTTTCAAGGCTAAATATCCGTAAAATGCAAGTTTAGGGCTATAGTCACAAAACTGTTTGTTTGCGTCGATGAACAGCCGTGAAATCACTATTTTAGAGAGAAAACCAGCGAAACTGTAAAGCAATCGTTTTGCTTTTGGGCGCGATTATTTCTGCCATTAAAATGACTTAGCAAATAAATCATTCAATAAACAAATTGTATTGCCAAAAAAGACGCTGATTGCATCATTGGAACGTTGAAGTCGCGTCAAAATTGCTATATTTGGAGATGAAAATCTGCAAAAATGCAAGTTTTGGGCCTGAATATCTGTGAAATAGTTTCTGGTCTTGACTTTTGCGAAATATCAATTTCCGGGCGCGTGGAGACCTGCCTATCCGGTCCCAAAAGCTGAATATTCTAAAAATTGCGAGTTTTGTCGTATTAATTTTCCCAAAATTACAAGTTTCGGGCTTTTTTTTAAGTGGTGGGGGAACCCGGGCCAGCTGGCCACCACAGCGCTCAAAGTGTGCCACAAAAATAACGTCACATCCGAGCTCAAAATCTGTGAAATGGCAAATTTCTGGACTGAACATTCACAAAATCGCTAATTTCTGGACTTAATTTTCACTAAATTGCAAACTTCGGGCCCTTTTTCTAGTCATCACGGAATCCGCGGGCTAAGCGGCCACGGCAGTGCCCTAAGTCTGGTGATTAGCCGCAAAATTTCAACATTTTGGTGCAGTTGAATCAGAATGGCAAAGCTGTATATCTGGTAAAATATTTGCAAAATCGCTAGTTTCTGGTTTTTTTTCCCCCGAATTCTCTAGTCTCTTGTCTTTATTTTCGCTACTTTGCAAGTTCCTGGTCTAAGTATTTGCGAAATTTCGAGGCTTGTTTTTAATGGCCGCGGAACTATAAGCACCGAAACTCTGTCTAGCCAACTATGACAGCGGCCAAAGTCTGGCGGATGCATCAAAATTGGAACGTTTTGGAGCTAAACAACCGTGAAATTGGAAGTTTCAGGTTGACTATTCGTAAAATATCAAGTTCATGGTCTCTAGTTTCGCAAAATTACAAGTTTTAGTCAACTTATTGGCTCAAATTGAGAAAAAGCTCTAGGTTAAAATTGAGAAAACGCGCTGATTCACAGTTGAAATTGAGATAACACTACTTCGCGGTTACTGGAGGAACATCGTGGCTACATATTGAGATAAAACGCTAATTCATGGCTGAAAATTACAAAATCGCTAATTAAACGGCTGAAATTGAGAAAAACTCTAATCATAAGAAAACCCGCGCAAAGAAAAAGCGATCAAATTGAAAAAAAAAATGCTTATTCGAGGCTAAAATGGAAAAAAACACTAATTCGTGGACAAAATTGAAAAAAATGGCTAATTGCGGCGAAACCTTGCTGCTAAAATTAGGAAAAAGCGCTGATTCACGGCTATAATTGAGAAAAGGCGATCACTCGTTGGTAAAATTGAGAAACCCAATTCCAATTTGCAGTTTTTGTAGGCGACTTTGCTTCTATGAAATTGTGAAAACGCGCTTGTCTTGGCTAAAAGTGGAAAAAAAAAAAAAAAAAAAAAAGTGCGCTCATTGAGGTTAAAATCGGGAGAGACACCAACTCCTGTGTTCTGTATGCAACTTCGTGGATAAATTTGAGAAAAAACCCATAATTCCACGTTGTACCACGTGAAAATTTTAATTCTCGTTTATTCAGAAAAGGCGTCTCATAGAGATTTCCACCCCTCTCCGATTCATGCCCCCCGACCCATGAACGAAATTGTTTATTTAGCGGAATTTCTAGTCTTAAAATCGTTTGTTTAGGTTTTTTTAGCCTTTCGATTACTTTGAACAACCAAAAAACGTAAACAAACGACTTTACGTTGAGATATGCCATGTTTACGTTTGTTTAGCAATTTGAAACAATACATCTTTTTGAAAAAACATTGATGGTTTTGCCACGTTTACGTAACGTGACCCGTGAACGAAATCTTTTGTTTAGCGCAATTTCTAGTCTTAAATTCGGTTGTCTATTGTTCAAAGTACTTGAAAGGCTACAAACAAAGGAACATTTTGACTAAACAAACGAATAGAACCGTTTTTGAGTCGGGTCAAGTTCTCGTGCGTACATTCTTGCGAAAATGCTTTTTAGTCCTAATTTCGGCGAGATTATGCGAACTTGGGGATGTTTGTTTAGTGGCCGCGGACCCCGGTATTCAGCTGGACCCGAGAGCGCCCTCAGCTTGATCAATAGCCGCACAATAATTACATAATTATAACTTGGAGCTAAATATGAGTGAATTCGTAAGTTTTGGAGCTAACTGTCCACGAATTGCAAGTTTGGAAATTGATTGTTGTTGGCTCGAATAGTGCATACATTTTTAGAGATTTATTGCCAGTTTTTTTTGTTTTTAAATAATTTGTGTACAATACATACAGGGTGATTCAGGAGGAATGTGACAAACTTGCACAGGTGATAGTGCGTACCTGGACGCACAAAAAACGTCATAGGGACGCATAGCCGAAAATGCTTTGGTTACGAGGTATGAGCATTTTCCTGTTGTTTCCCAGTTTTATCAGTTTTTACGGTAATTGTCGTGTTCACGGCTCACCGTTAGTGGTTAGACAAAAAATGACGGTGGATTCGGAAAGAGAACAAAATCCTGTTCCTGAAACCACCGTGAAAATCAAAAAATGTCGCTTGGGCGTGACTATTTCAGCCATGTGAAAAGTTAAGAAAGTAGTTTTTTCAAATATCTGATAAATTTCACATCAGTATCAATCAGCGGCTAGAGCACGCATCGACGGGCGAAGTTGTGGAAAACTACCCCGTTCTGTGCACTTTCGAACGGTGTCCTGATAGTTGAAGTTTGCAACCCTCCGACTTTAGCAATCAAGTTTAAATGCAAAAAAATGTAAACTTGCTTTATTGAAACAAGCCGAATAGGTCAGTTTAAATGTCGTTTCCTCGGGGTATTGCGTTCCTACGAGCGTGCTCCTCTCAATGCCTGAAGTAAGGATTCAATTGACAACGAGGTTTTCCATGTATGGAATGTGAGTTGAGGTGGTAGATGAACAGCGTTAGGGTGAAAATTATGGACTTCGACGTTTCACCTTATCAGATTCAGCCGGTACCCTAAAATCTCATTCACGTACACTCATATCTCTCATTCACGGAGTTCATTGTCCATCGTTAGTCCCTCCAACTTGTATGAGACCAATTTACAGTAACAACCTTAAGCTGATATAACAACATAACGTCATTCAAATACGTAAGTGTTCAAAAATTCTTCCCCCTTGTGGACACTTGGAAGCTCTTTTCTGTATATCTCTGGTGGTTCGACGGATTTTGGCATCTCGTTGTCGGATCGATTCAGCACAGGCCACTACTTTGTTGATCAGCTCCTCGCGTTTGCTGGGCTTGTGTTCGTATACCATTGTTTTCATCCATTGTTTGAGGCAGTAACCGAGGAACAAATATGTTTATGAAATATGTTGTCTCCACGCTCCACACGTGTTTTATTTTCTAACCAGAACCGGTTTTCCGCCTACTTTGAGGCCATCCTCAGTGGTTCTATCTTAAAGAAGCTTTTGAGTGCAGAGCACTTCGTCCGATTTTTAAACGTCAAATAAACACGTGTGGAAACAACATATTTCATAAACATATTTGTCACAACGAAAACCACACAATGTCGCCGTCAAGAAATGTAGGTAATCGAGGAACGTTAGGTCAGGAGGTCTCGCAGACCAGTTAATTGGTCCTCCTCGCCCACAATATGCTGAGCTGAGCTGATTCTGATGAGATAGAACGGCCAAGTCCCCGTTCAAGTCCTAACGTAGCAGTTCATCCACGGCGTCTCTCATGGTGATCCTCGCGTAGTGAATTGAATTCTTACTTTTACTTCAAACATTGAGGGGAGCATGCTCGGAGGAACACAATAGCCTAAGGAAAGGACATTTACCCTGATCTATTCGGTTTGTTTTATCAAAGCAAGTTACATTTTTTTGCACTGGAACTTGATTGCTGAAGTTGGAGGGTTGCAAACTTCAACTATCGACACCGTTCGAAAGTACACAGAACGGGGTAGTTTTCCACAACTTTACCCGTCGATGCGTGCACTAGCAGCTGATTGATACTGATGTGAAATTTATCAGATATTCGAAAAAACTACTTTTTTCACTTTTCACAAGTCTGAAATAGCCACGTGCAAGCGACATTTTTTGATTTTCACTGTGGTTTCAGGAACAGGATTTTGTCCTCTTTCCGAATCCACCGTCAGTTTTTGTCAAACCACCTACGGTGAGCCGTGAACACGAAAATTACAGTAAAAATTAATGCAACTAGAAAAAACAGGAAAATGCTCATATCTCGTAAAGCGGCCCATACAAGTACAATAATATTGCGCAATAATAGGGGTTGTACAATAAAATTGAACGTTTGTGTGTTGTATTGATGGGTTGCACAATATAATGAACAACCAATTTTTTGTATCCCTAAACATCTGGAAACGAAATATTGTACAAATTTATTGTGCAATATTTATTGTACGCCTGTGGACCCCTTAACCAAAGCATTTTCGGCCATGCGTCTATATGACGTATTTGTGCGCCCAGGTACGCACTATCACCTGTGTAAGTTTGTCACATTCCTCCTGAATCGCCCTGTCTAAAGATAATCCCTTAAAGCCATCTCGAGCCCCCTGCCTGTTGCTCTCCTAGCCCCCCCCCCCAGTCAAAAAATGTGGTCACCGTATCTATAACTTGTTGAATGAGATGGGGCAAAATACATCAAACGCTTAAAAAAAACACAAAAAAACTACTTTTTATTAGGCCATCGTAAGTCGCCACCAAGTCACCACCAAGGACTTTCAGAATTCGTACATGTAATAGTTAAAGTAGACGAGATCCTGAAAGAATAAATGTAAGGATCCCAGACCATACATATAAATGGCATTGGATAGTGTTTAGTGAGCTGCAATTGTGGAACTAACAAATTTTTATAGGAACCGCCGGTTGCGGGTCTTAATGTTCAGTTTAAAATCCCGTAGGCGCCTGGCGAAAGCGATCAAAAAGGTATATACTGTCTATACGTATAAACTGTCCAGCTGCATAAAAAAGCCATAACGTTTAATGGTGGAAAGTAGTGGAATAAAACAAGGGAAGGGGGGAGTCTGGGAATCTTACCGTCTACAAGGATCACACACTCTTGGACAAGGGAATACGTGACGAGACTTCAAACGCTGTGGGGAGGGGGGGCAGAGGATGGGCTATTTAAGATTGATTTAGGAGAGTTTTCTACACTTTTGGCGGGCTTCTTTGTGTTTTTCCGACAGTGATCAATTAATCAAAGCGATGCCGGGACTTCAAAATAAATAAATAAAAATAAAAATGAAAGAATTGAACAATCACTCGGGGACACGTGCAAGGATCAATTTTTATTATTCATCTGTTTCGCAACCAATACCACCCGCGCCGGTCATTTAATATGAATAAAAAAAAAAAAGTAACGAGATAGCTTCTAATCTTAAATCGTGATCTCTTCCCGCCTCCACCACCCTTGGACAGCATCATCCACCGCAGAGCCAATTCACACTTTTATTCTTCGCGTGTAAAAGTAGTTAAGGGGGCTTCCTACGGGGAGACCCCGAATCTCTTGGGCCCTCCTACCACCCCTCGTCGCCAAGGTCCAACCACACTTCCCCATTCAATCTTGATTTTTTTTTCTCTCGAACGATTGTTGTTCCTTGTAATAACCGGCGCGTAATAATAAAACTCTGCCCCTCCCCCTCCTCACCCTGCCTCACACCCTCACACGGGAGAGTCGTTTAAAACAAACAAAAGGGTCATTTACTATAGGAGTGGGACCACTCCTTCTTTAGAAGTTAACGGCACTATTCCGTCTAATAGCGGGTAGGAGTTTAGAAACAGGCGTATCAATTTGTTTCAATGGGAGAAATTGAGTTATTTTCAGCCATGTGTGATGCTTGTAAAGGTTTGAGGATGCAGGCCGAAAAAAAAATTGAGTGAGGTTTTTTTTTTAACAAATGTTATCACGAACAAGGAAGAGGGGGCCCTCTACTTTTTTTTTTGAAGATTACCCTAATGTTTAGAAAACATCGGAAAACACTCATATCTGAGTTCTGCTCTGAAGCGTCATTCATATTTTTTTAAAAGAGTGTGAGAACATAGGCGGGGGGACAATAAACCAGTCAAGATTTTTTTTAAATTGTTGAAAATAGATACTGACGACGCAATCCACTGCGTCAGGATCAACTGCAGTAAGATATGGCACGTTCGAATCCCGCGAGCACGATTCAAAAGAACTATAAAATGGGGAGAGGAGGCGGAGTTTGGCGGATCCACAGTTATAAGAATATTATAAAATGTATCTCCTAGGACATTTTTTATTGCGAGATTACAGTTTACGATTTAATCTCAGAATGAGAAGGGCTTCTGCTTTATATTCCGCGTGTGGTCTATAAATATTTTCATATGAAGAGTTTAGTTCGAGAAGAATAAAAACCTAACACTTTGGTTGAATGCTGGGGGGAAGTATCGATTTCCCAGAAGCCCTCAGGATTCGTCCTTGCCCTTGTCCTTTGACTGACGTAGCCCCGCCCCGCTCACTGCCACACTACTCACTTATTTAGCTTCTCTCCCCTTTACATTGTTTATCTGTCCAAAGAAAATGAAAAAAGGGACTATCCAACCCCCCAGGAAGGGGGTTGTCTTCATTAAATTAGTGTTTTTCAGGGAAGCCCCTCTCCACAGTCTAAACTTCGGTCAATGAATTCCCTACTCCATCAGGGTCTATCCTACCGACAGTGCGATCAGAACGATTTCAAAACCTTATATGTCACCACCACGCGTTTTCTATTGAAACCCAAAACCATGAATGAACAAAAAAAAAACACGGATTTGGTGCGTGAGCGTGCGTACGATTCTCTCCATTCGAGTCCGGTTGAGTGCGTGGGCCGTATTATCATACTAAATGACTGTCGAGAAAAAGAAGAAGAAAAAAAGTGGAGTGCACTAAGGATATGGAACGAAAGCGGTTTAGTAGGATGGAGAAAGAGTCCGAAGGGTCGGAAATTCAAATCTAAAAGACGACTCGGGGAATGAGATACGCGGGGGGTTAAGAGGGACTTTTTATTTTTAGAATCAATTCCCAAAAATATACACAAGAGGAAGGGGTCTCTTTTAGTGGACCAGCGTGGGCGAAACAGTTTGTTTGAAACCCTTGGAATGAAGTAATTACGTAATAATTATGAATGAATTCAAACCATCTCCGGAAATTGCACTTCCCCGAATAATTTGCATTCTAAAGCAACAAAGTTCATAATAAACTTTAAAGTCCACCTCTCAACTCATAATTAATTTCCGGAAACTTGCTCCTCCATTCCCGTTTAATGAACCCCTGCCTTCCCACCCTTTTAAAAGGTGGCCAACTGCAACTGGCGCCATACCTTTAGTAAAAAAAAAAAAACCTTTTGCCCCCCCCCCACACACACACACACACATAATTTTAAAGTAAAATCAAATTTCGCGATCTATAATAATGGGCTTTCTATATTAAACAAAAAATATCGGGGTCAATCACGATCTTTCTAAAAAGCCTCCCCCATTCCCATCCCGAAGGCCAAATTCGCGGTGTTATTTAAAAGAAATTATTACCATTAGATATAAAAGGTAATGACGGGAAAAAATTATAGGTTTGGCATGAAATTTCAAATAATTTTCAAACCTGAAGGTGATCCTTCTTCAATATGATGCGAGCAACTCACCTGCAAAAAATAAATGAATGAATCATTATTTTAAATATTAAACGCATAGGAAGTTTTGAATTAGGTAGAGTGTGTTTGGTGGAAAGGAGTGAGGGAGAGGAGAAGAGTGACGTTCATGCAGATCACGATTTTTTTTTTTTTTTTTCTCTCGTTTTTAAACCTTCACGAGTCATTCGTGTCCAGGTTCAACAACTCAAAAGAAATGCTGTCCACCGAAACAGCCGTCTTTTCTCGTAGAGTGTGTGAGCCTGGGTCGGGTTGAATGAATTATTAGTTGGCGCGTTAAAAAAAAAGAAAAAAGGAAGGAAGAAGAAAAGAAACGTTGTGAGTTTTTTGTTCTTCGTTGTTTTTTTACTGTTAAACGGCAGGAACTGCAGCTGTTTCACCAAGAATACAAAAAAATAAGTCTAAATAGTGAGACATGTCACGCACCCTCTCTTTGGACAGAGTTTTTATGCGATAAACGAAACTCGAGGGTCAAGCCAATTTTTTGGGGTTGCACCGAACAGATTCGCAAAATAGCAAGGGTTTTGACCCCCGGCCCCGAGGTACTTTCCAGGCCAATGGTCCAATCCGGAATGGCGGGGGGGGGGGCTGTAGATCGAATATGCCAGCCCTGCTGAGGGGGTTTCGATAGGTTGGGTGCCAGTGGTCAAACTGTTAAGTCGTTAAGTCCCCAAAAATGATGTATCTAGTTCCAAAACTTGTAATTTCACGCTATATACTGGCTGCTCAGCTGCAGGAAAAGTGATCATTCGCAAACGCCCTCCATCCCACTATACCACCAGAAGCACGAAATTAGCTATTTAGCTGTAAAACTGTCGATTGAGCACGAAAATTGGATTTTCTAGTTCGAAAGCTACAATATAACTTGTCCCCCTTCCCACTCAAGCCATTATGGCTATTTTCAGCGCCCAAAAATAGTCAGTATAGCCTTTTTCTGAGCGAGAACTGTCGGTTCTGCCACTTTGGAGCACGAATAGGCAGTTTATCCGTATTCTGGGGCGCAAATTATTCTGTGAATCCAAATCGCGAATGGCACGTGAATCGTAGATTTTTGCAGTTTAAAAGCAGGTATAATCTGTTTAGCCATTTTTAGGTCGCGTAGAGTCAGTTTGACCATTTCTAGAGCGGGAATAATAAATATTCAGTTTAGCCAATTTTTAGTCGCAAGCAAATCGTCAGTTTTGCCGGATTTTGGGGTGCGAACAGTCCAGTTTAGATGTTTCTCGGTCGCAAATAGTCCGTCAAGTTAATTAATGACCATTATTCGTCATTTTTGGCGCGAATGGTCAGTTTGGCAATTTTTGGCGCGGGAATGGTCGATTTAACCATCTTCAGGGCGGGGATCATGATTTCAGTTTAGGCATTTTCATGGCTGCAGGTCGCTTAAAGTCATTTCTACAAAGTGGGAATTGCCATCGAGATGGGCGTTAATTGTTATATATAAGTCAAAAGAGGGAATTGCCAGTTCGACTGTTTCTAGCGCGCAAATATGTAGTCAGTTCAGTCATTTTTGGGCGCGAGGATAGTCAATTTAGTCGTCTTTAGTATGGTGGAAATCGCTAGTTTTAGTTTATAGTTTTAACTAAAATTTGCTTGTGATGTAGATTTGGTACTAACGAAGATTTTGTTCTTGCAATTGAACGAACGCTTATGCAGCGAAATTACTAGTTTTTTGGCTAAGAAACCAAATTTCGTTTCCGGTCCTGTGGAGTGCCCACTGTGTCCTGTTTTGGGGTCCACATTCACAGTTTCTAGCGGGTGATTCTGTAACTTGCAAAATTTACGTGTCGTAACTGGGAAGGAGGGGGAGAGGATGTACCCCGCTCCCTTGGTTTTTCCACACATTTGTTAAAAATTTATTATTTTTTCTTCGATACCACACATTCTCGCGTGAAAATTCGCAATTTAATTCACAGATATCGTAAAGACCATGACAACGAGGTACCTCCCCTCGCCCTTCTTCCATTTTACGACACGTAAATTTTGCAAGTTACAGAATCACCCCCGGGTTTGTAGCCAAAATGGTCTGGTTCCGGAGGCTGAATTTGTTGAGGCTGAAAATCTTGTAGCTCTTAAATGCGGCCCAGAGCGACTGAAAACGGTGGAAAGGCACCTTTAACGGCTAGTCAGAACCAAAATCCTTTTGATTTTCGTAATCCACGCGTCAAAAAACCCCCAGGAATACAGTGTTGTTTAATTTTAAATTTTGTATATTTTTAAGGGGTTTTGCCGGAACATTTGCCGCTAAAATTGGTAAATGAAGTTGGGGATAATACACTAGTGGTGGATTTCAATAACTCGGCTTAAGGAAAAAAATTCATTGAATTTGATGTAGGTTCACCCCCCCTTGGATGGGGTAAACCCATCCTTTAGCCGAGGTGGTGACATCCACCATATAATGCCCCGTACTACGTGAGAGGGAATCGCGTGATTTCAGCGTTAAGCGTCCTGAGCGTTTTTAGCGGGAAACTCCTGTCGTGTCCTACATCTGTGCGTTTGTCATGATAACCCGGGATCGCGCGGGTCCCGCTTTAACTAACTCAGTGCTTAACTTAAAATATAGAAAAATCGCTTATCAGCGGCTAAAATGAAGAAAAAACGTTGATTCGCGGCAAAAATTAAGAAAAAGCTTCAATTCGAGGCTAAAATGGGGGGAACAAAATATAAATTCTTGGTTTCTTTATGCAAGTTCCATGCCCAAAATTGAGAAAACGCGCTTATTTACAGCTAAAATTGATTTAAAAAAACGCTAATTGACGCTGAAATTGATGGAATAAACACTAATTTGTGGAAATCAGCTCCATGGCTATAATTTAACGAAAAACAACAACAACAAAAAAAAGCCTTAATCTCCCGCTTTATGAAGGTGCGGGCTGTTCTTAGGGCAAGGCAGCGGCAGAAACTTTAGAAGAAACGGTAATTTCCGGCTTCAATTGAGAAAAATTGCTGATTCGCGTAAACTCACGGAAACCTTTAAACGGCTGAAATTGGGGAAAACCGCTATTGAGCTGTTCTTGTATGACTGCGCAGGTCTGCGGCTAAAAGTTTAGAATAAGTGCTGATTCCAGAATCCAAAATCGAGAAAACGCGCAAACTCTTGGCTAAAAATGGGGGGAAAAGCGCTAGTTCGCGGCTTAAAAATGTGAAAAAAAAGTCTCATCCGTGGCTAAAATTGAGGTGAAAGCGCTAATTCACGGCTACAGGTGAGAAAAATCATCAATTCACGATAATCCCTAAATCTTCAAACTGTCACAATTTAGTCCAAAATGTCCAGTTTTTTTGTGAACAAGGCAACTTTTTGTGAGGGCAACTTATGAAACTTGTGAAGCCCCTATCTGGCAGTAGGGGCAAATGTTCACTTTCTTATTGAGTATAAAGTTCTAGGGGGTAAACTGCATTTTTATAATCAAACACAATTTTGAAATCACACGCTGTGCGAATTTCCCTACTTCTCGGCGGTAAAATGGGAGGGGGGGGGGCGTGTTTCAACACATCAACATTTGAGATTTCGTTGTAATCTTATACGTATACTTATCGTTTTATAGTAAAATGGACACCTGGGGAACAAAAACCTTCTACCCTGATCCGTGGCTCCCCAGCTCTTTCTCCACTTATTCATCACATGGAACCACCCACCATCAGGCTAATGGAATTTGCGTTTGAGGCAGATCTCTATAACTCCCTGTTTGAGTTGGCGGGTCTGGAACATTTCTTAGTACAATCGATTTACACTCGAAATCCGGTACAACTTGGGGGAAAGCCCCACATTCCTTACGATTTTCGTAATATATTTATGCCTTTGATTTTTAATACCCTTTCAGTAGTGAACTTATACAATACTGTTATAAATTGGAATATGGGACCGTGCCGTTGTGTGAAAGTGACTCCATAAACAAGATTTAACGCTTCCACTTTCTAGTATCATCCAAATGAATTATAGATTTTGTTACTTATATCCCTCTCCACCGCCCCTTAACATCCTTAAAATTACAAACAACAACAACAACAACAACAACAACAGTGATTTTCCTCTTTAAAAGCGGTGCCAAGTGAGAGAGAAAATAAAAAATAAAAAGAAAGGAAAAAGTGACCGTGACTCAGACACGGAGACACACAAGAGAGTCACGGTTTGGGAGGCACGTTTCGTCGAACAACACAGACGTTCTACAGTGTAGAAAAAAAAACCTTCTTCCCATGAGCTGCCTTTGAAATTCTAGATTAAAATATTGACGGTGGGTAGGGGGGGGGGGATAAAAAACGCACTTGACTTCGTTCACCAAATTTGGGCACGATAGTTTTTT
The DNA here is from genome assembly GCA_038030265.1 of Corythucha ciliata. Taxonomy (NCBI): domain Eukaryota; kingdom Metazoa; phylum Arthropoda; class Insecta; order Hemiptera; family Tingidae; genus Corythucha; species Corythucha ciliata. Next base: position 12,384,838 of record CM075938.1, read on the forward strand.
GATATTTTCTCAACTCAACTATAATAAAGAGGGCACCTGTCATGAAAATCGTTTATTTATAAACCGAATGACTCAACGAAATGTTTCTTCTGAGTAATAATTTTTGATTTAAATTACGTGCTGCCTGTAGAGAGAATTCAGTTACCTTCAAGTCTTCCTCCCTCTCCTGTGGAGAAAGAGATGAACCATATTAATAGTTAATAGAACCATTATTAGAACACTTCGAAAAACCATCGTGACCACCGCGCCCGCCGCCGTTAAAAATCACCAAATCGTCCCAGATGGGGTTTCTTAAGTTTAGGCGATTTATCCTTTTATGGGATGATGTGGGGGGGGGGATATCCCCTTCGTCTTTTGGCGTTCCTCAGCCTCGTAGAGGCGGCATCTCATACCCTTTTATTACATAAGCATAGCTCTGCCTTTTATGGTTACCTGTCGCTCCAATAACCGCTTTTTTTTAGTAGTTCCTTTTCCAAATATCGTAAAAAAATTATTTACTTTTTTTTTTCGCTTCGTTTTGAAATTTGAGGGATCAAACAGGTATCGTTAAGCCGAACTATTGTAAACATTTTTGAGGGTGGTGTGAAGGGAGAGAGGTGAAGTAAAAAACCGTTCCATTATCTATTAATTTGTCATGTTACGTAAATTTATTGGAAAAAGGGTGTAGGTGTTAATGATCGGGGGGGGGAGGGAGAAGGCACAACTTAAGGAGTGACGGGTTTCATTCAATTAATCATTTAACTAGGTGCTATTTTGGCTTTTTTTAGAAAGTACTTTTTTTAATAACCACTCGATTCAATACAATAAGAATAAAAAGTGGCTTAATAACAGTGATGTATGTCGTAAATTTAAGAGAAGTGAAACGTGAAGAGATTTCATGTCAATGATAAAGACGAATACTTTGGTTGGGGGTCTCATGTAGCTACAGCTCTTCCAACACAAGTAAAATCGGGATGTACTCACAAGGGTTTTATTTGTTTTTATTAGGCTGCCCATTTTATTGCCATTGGAATAAACCATTTAGTCCAGTTGAAAAGAAAGTTAAGGAATTCGTGGCGGACGATCGTTTTTGCCGTTGCGAGCGCGATGTTTTTGTATCTTCTAATCGCCTTTTGTTCATTTTCAAGACGTCGACTGAACGATTATGTTTGCAAGTCACAGAACCTTGTTCGACTACAATTTCACGCCCTTGAACAAACAAAACAAAACAAAAAATCCGCTGCATCTTAGGTTCCCCTGTTCCCACAAGAATACGATACCTCCAAATTCACGGAAACTTTCATTTATGATAATCAACCTCTCAACAAAATCCCCAGTTTTTGCCATTTTTTTCTACCTTTAATGACATGCTAATTTAGCCATCATTAAGTAAGGATCAAATGCCCAATTTGTTATTATAATTCGACGATGGAGAAGCTTCCCAAGGAGCATGACTATTAAACAGGGCTTTCGTAATCAGTTTCGAAGGAAAATTGTATCATATTAACCCACCCCTCCCACCCGCTACCCACATCAACTTTCAACCCCTTTTAACTCGTGAGGTAGATAATACCGTAAATAACACACTGTTTTCAGATTGAAAACGTTAAGTACAAATCACGACCCCTGTTAGAAAATTACGTAAAAAAATACAACTAAATGTTTTCATCTGAAAAATCAAGTAGACTGAGAAGCTTTTTTGCTTTTTCCTCTTTTTTTTTTTATTTTAAAACGGTAGTTTTGTCAACAGTTGCTTCATTTCTCTTTCACTCGTAAAAAGAGAGGGAAGGAGGGGGCAGAGATGCAGCTTTTTAACTCTGGAAACCAGATAAATCCTACGCTTTTATTCTACTGTCTTTAAAACCTATAGACGATTTGTGGGGAATATGGGCTGTTGGATGAAGTCAGAAGGATATTATTTATCTCTCACTCTTGAATAAAAACAGTGGTTTTATTCAAAGGCTTCTCTTTTCTTTTACCTTCCTACACACGCACACTCACTCACAAAAAGGGAAATGAAGCAACAAAAAAAAAAAAAAAAAAAAGACGGCGTATATCTCATCGCGGCGGTCATAGCCCTTCAAATAAAAAGGTGGGGTTTGTTTTGAAAAAAAAAAAAAAGCTATATGAACGGCAAAAATAGAGCTCGTTTCAAGATTGGACTGAAATAAACATTACAGACGGAGGAGCAGAGCTCGTCACCTTTTGACGTGTTTTGGTATGCGACGGTTTTAATTAGTGGGTAAAACACACACAAAACGTGTAGGAAATGGGAACGAAAGGGAGAGGATTCACTTTTAATGTTTTTCTTAATTAACCTTTCAGCTTCTATCGGGAACGCTTTTTGGGACCCGTCTTTCAGGCAACGATAAAAACCCTTCAAATAGTCTAAACGCAGTTTTAAGATTGCTTGAAAACACTACACTGTTCAGAGTGGAAACCCGCTTCGAAAAGCCCACGTAAAATAGTTTCGAGACCAAAAAATTGTTTAAAACCAGCCGTAGGCGTACCAGTGGCGTTCCCCCCGGTGCACCGCACTCCTATAGAGGGTTGCCACTTTCCAGCATAAATGAAGCTGATTTCAATTATTTGATCACCGGGGAGGAAGAATATAAAAATCCACAACAATATCTTGAAAATCCACTAACCCCCTCCCTACAACATACATGTGGCTTATAGACGGAAATTCTAGCCGAACTGAATTTATCACTATAAAATGCGAATTTATTGCGTTCCAAAAACGTGAATTTTGAGTTTCTAAAATGACAATTTTGCCATGCCTATTTTAAAACTCGATTTTCAGATACCCCCCGCCCACAAATCCCTCGGTTTCGTCTAATTTTAACTTTTGACCAGTTTCGCCAAAATTGCCCAGGGCGTTTGTTTGGGTCATTTTCTCAAAGTTCGCCGATTTGAGTCGGCGGCCGCCGCGGTATATGAGTCCCTCGGGCTGTGCTAAATTGACAAATGCAGCCTGTACTCGCTGAAACGCTCACGAGGGGCCATCAGCGACCCTTAAAAACACCTGAAAATTAGCGTTTTGCCTCTTCGTGTCATCGTTCGTTTTTGTTGATTTTCTAGACTCCAGAGCGGCCTATGAGGGCAGTCAATTTCGCGGGGAAAAAAAAAAAAAAAAAAAAAAAATCGTGCGGACGGGAAACACTGGGAATAACTCCTTCAACGGGGTCGTTTTGATCGAAATTTCGTTTGGATTTTCATGTTCTGCATTTCGAGGAACCAAAAGCCACTCGTTTTCATGCAATTTAAACTTTTGGTCATTTTTGCCCTAATAGCCCAGTCCCTTTTTCTTCGGGTCATTTTCTCAAAACCTCCAATTTTGGTCAGTAATGGACATTTTTCTCCCATAAACACACTGTTTAACGGCGAGCAACTCTAAATTTTGCCCCCTGGTCACTCGTTATGACCGCAAATCGTAAAATAACTGACTGTTGAGGTCGGAAACATCAGCCAATGAAGTCCAAGTAACCAAATTATTGTGTTTTTTAGTACAAAAAAAAACAAACAAATCATGCACGATTCATTACGTCGGAAATTAACTGAGTTGGGCACAGCCATTGATTGTTTCCCACCTCCCTGACAATCTTTCTTCTCCTTCTTTTTCTGAGCTTTCGCCGTCCTGCGGCTGGAGGCATCAGGACGACTGTAGCATCGTCGATTTCTCCAGCCAAGTCTGCCCAGAACGTCGAAAGCTCAGAAAAATAAAAAGGGGGAGAAGAAAATATTTATGAAGCGTGAAGCCTAGACCAAAAAATAAAAAAGACCAAAAGTGCATTTTAAACATTATGAAAATGGCGCAGTTCGTTTGTTTAGCCCTGCAAAACTTTATTTATAAGAAAAGACAACATTTGTGCAGCCAACTTCAAGCAATAGCACACATGACCCCTATCGTTTGTTCAGTGCCGCATTATGTATTCAGACACAGCGTTGTTTGTTTAGTCCAAATTTTCGTTTGAACAAACAAAATTCGCGGGATTTACTACTCAAAAAATAATTTTCGCAGGTTTGCCTCTTTCAAAAAAAACTTATGACGGGCTCTCGGTGAGACCCCGAAGATCGTAAAACGTCTTTGTCTCATGATTTTTTTTTCCCCAAAAAATTATCGATACCATAACAACGGTCAAAATGACAATGGACGGTCATGGCAACCGTTGCTTTGTGAGCCGCTACCATGGCAATGATCCCCATAGCCATAGTAACAGCTCACATAGCAACGGTTGCCATGGTAATAGTTATCATAGCAACGGTTGTTATGGTAATGGTTACCATGGCACCAGTCGCTATGGTAACAGTTTCCATGGCAAAGTTGCCACGGTACTGTTCCATTTTAATCGTTACCAGGACAGCTGTTAGCATAGTAACCAACGGTTGCCATGCTAATGGTGCAATTACACGTGAGAGCAACTCTCGAGAGTTGAACTCCCTGAGAGTGCCAGGGTGCCCTTCCCGAAAACTCCCTGGCCCGTTTAGACTGGCGAGTTAAGCCATGGTAACAGGAACCACAGCATCGGTTGCCATGGGTAACGGTCATGGCAGAGCGGGACGGAAAAAACGAACAGGGTTCCCTAAAGAGGTTTCACGTCAAAATCAATTTCGCAAGTCTGGCTCTTTCAGACAACAAATTTCGTGGGGTTGGCTCACCCATGAAACCTCCGTTTCGCGGGCTCGATTCTAAAAAATCAACAAAAAACGTTTTCCCAGTTTTAGCTCTTCAAAAGACCGATTCGTGGGGCTGAGGCTCGGATGGTGACAGCTCTGTCAAATTCTTCCAGCGTATTTTCCGAGTTGTTAAGGGGGGGGGGGTATAATCGAACCTGTGACCGGTGGCGGTATCCAACTAATGAGCCGCCTGGTGATAGGCTGGGATCAAAATTTAAAAGACACAAATATACCGGGCCAACCGGGATCGCCTCAATGACTTTGGTTTTTTTCAGTGAGAAAACTCCGATATACCGGCTGTTGATTTTGGTAAGAGAAAACCCTGCTCCAAACTTGTCCAAACTTTTGGAAAAATGGAGCGCTTTTCTCAATTGTATCCGCTCAAGGACCTAAAAAGAAACTGCGTGGGGACAGCGTATTTTATCTATTTTAGCCGCAGAGAAAAGGCACTAATTAGCGGTTAAATCGGCAAAAATCGCTAATTAAACCGTTGCTAAAATTCAGAAAAAACACTAATTCGCGAATCAAATCGGGGGGAAAAGTGCTAACTAGTGGCTAAAATTGGAACAAAATCAATTTTTTTTTTTTTTTCAATTCGAGGGCAATGAGCTTCCCTTCACCCTCCCACTCCCACGATTCGCGGTGGGTTGGTCCATTATCTGAGTTCTGCTAAACCTCATTGACATTATTTCGGCGCCTCTGCTTCGGCTCTTTCGAAGCCAAATTTCACGATTCTGGCACTTTCCAACCAAAGTTTCACAGTTGTATGGCTCTTTCGAAACTGGTTAGGCTGCGTTCATTTTGGCTTTTTCATGAACCAAATCTCTTAGGTCTCTTTGGTCTCGTTCCAAGAAAGTTTGGCCAATTCGAAAAACTAATTTGGCACATTCAAAAATCAAATTGACCGTTTTTGGATTCCAAAATTTAACAGATTTTTGATCATTGAAATCAAAATGTTGTGAATTCGGCTGCTTCAAACCCCAATTTCACTTATTTTTTCTCGTTCAGTAACACATTTTGTCAGATACTTGGCTCTTTAAAAACTACCCCGAACCCCTACTATTTTCTCAGGACAGCCCTCGCTTTCAAACAGTGTTTTCCTACTTTTCTTTTAGCTTTTCTGATCCATCGGATTTTGTTCACGGGTTATAGCCTGAAATCAAACTCCACAGCTCTATATACTTTCCAAATGAAGAGGGAGGGAAATTATTATTCAGAAAAAACACCTTTGACCTACCGTAAAACTCTTCCAATCACCCTACAACCATCAAATGAGCTTATAACCGTGCGAATTTCAATGAAATGTAGACTAGGGCTTTTTGAAGCAGTAAACCCCATTTCCGCAATCTTATTTTAATAGTCACCGGTACTTTTGATCGTTAAACTAGGGCCGTCTTTTACAGGTGTTATGACCAAGAACACGCGAAACAAAAGACCCTGTACCAATTGTGCGACTCATAATAAGAGAATTGCTTTTGTGAAGATTCTTAACACGGGAAAGGGAGGGGGGTTGCAGGATAGATAGGATGATTTTTTTTTTTTTTTCCTCCTTTTTTTTTCTTCTCCACGATAAACGTTCTAGGCGTATTGTACTGCCCCATCCTTTCCTGCGTTTACAAAAATGATTTATCGCCGGCTTTTTTTTTTCTTCTCTAAAAGGTTGCGACCCTTTACGGGAGGAATTGAAGAACCGGGCAATATTTTAGGAAACTAATTGAGTTGTATAGAATGAAGTTTGAAACGCTTTGTACAAACGGGGCGTAGGCTTTCTGTATAGTTTAAAGGGAGATAGTTATTAAAGTGATGGACACAATTCCCCACTCCAGTCTCACTTTCGACCCCCCCCCCTCCTTCCACTTTAACTGAGATGCTTGACCGATAAGTGGGGAATCATGCGGGTTTATTAAATCTTCGTTTTCTAACGAGCATACCCATAATGTTTACTCCCCTCCAAAAGGAAACCGACTGACACTGAATGTTTAGATGCGAGTGGGAGGTCTTCTAGCCAGTGTATAATCCCCGAAACTATTACCTCATCTTATCTGTCGTATGAATGATAAATTGGGAGAAAAAAGGGTTTGTGTGGCACCTGTTGGGTATTAAATTGGTGTTTGTGTGTTCAGCAGTGAAAGGAGGGGGCGGGGATCTTTAGTACGTTAATAGCTCTGTAACTCATTTCGGCGTGGCAATTAGTTCATATTTTTTTATTACTTCTGTGGAAGTTGTGCCAAGTCTCAACCGTGTTGATGAACATTGAAAACTGTATTACCTAAGGACGTTAAAAACATGAAAAAAAAAAACTTGTCTTCGAGAAGGAAGCCAAATCAACTTTGAGAGAGTATTCTGTTACATTAGCACCTCCCTTTTCAGGCTTTAGATCGTCAAAAAAACGATACTCCCATGGAGGTTTACAAGTTTCCTAATTACTTTTTCTCGAATGAGTGAGATAGAGTGAGAAAAGTATACTCTTGGAAAGAGAAAAAAAGCAAACGCAGACTATTATCTTAAGGCAGAGTCCCAATTTGTTTTATGCCTTCATTTTTTTTTACTTTTACTATTTTCTCCATGTCGAGACGATCGCAGATCTCATGGGATGGACGTAACGTATTAATTAGCGGGTGCTTTCTCCCCTGTTGAAGTGATGATTTTTTTTTTTTTTTTTTTTTTTTTTTTTAGAAAACACTTTGGGCTTAATATAAACGCGAGATTAAACAGCCGATTTTTTTTTTCGAAAAAAAAAAAAAAAAAACAAGCAAATCCTTGCAAGAAATGATGCGTTCAAGTGATTACGCTTCCTTCTCTTTTTCTGTTAAAAGAGTCCTTGGAAGAATTCAAAGCGTCTTTTTATATCCAAAAGAAATTCGACTCCCAAATTCAGTTAAGAATTCCACTAAACAAGAAATGGCTACGTTTGACGAATTTCAAGTATTTCCAATAATTTATTCAGCCGTAATAGGCTCTCGCGAGTGTTTTTTCGTCATATATTATATTGTGCTGTGACGGCGGAGGGGAGCGGACGCACTCGAGCGGGATGGAGAGTATACGTGGGCAAAATATAGAAATCATTTTTGCCCGAAAGTGATAAAATATTGGTTGGCGGTGCCAGGGGGGGAAGGAAGAGGAGAAGAGTCTATTGAAGTAAATCCCCCCCGAAAAAGGATGTGAATGTTTTGGGAGGAAGGAAAGGGTCACGCTCCTTGCATTTTCCAGTAATGCGCTTCTATACTAAAAAGGGTAATTTCAAGCTTGGTAGTCAAATGAAAAACAAAGGCCTTTTGTAACAATCCTGTTTATTTATTGTAATTTTATTCAAAAAGGTATTTCTTTCAAATAAGGACCCCTCAATCACAATCAAGTTACTACACTTTATTGTGCAATCCCAGACTTTCATTAAATTGTAAAATATTAAAACTCATTGTCAGACTATCCATTTCTAAAAATGTCCAGACCGTTCGTGTTTAGCTCTCAGTTTTTTACTTCCTATCTAAAGAAGCGCTCATGGTTAAAAAAAAATTGTAGTCATCCAACGCATCCCAACACGCAACCCAAAGCCTATCGGGTGAAAAATAGACTCGAAGCAGTTCACGATAGATGAAATATTATCCAGCATTATTTCGATAACAAAAATGGCAATCCCTATTAATACAAATAGGAAAGAGTGAAAAGGCAGTGTATAGAAACGAGCTCTAATCTGCTCGTCAAGACGCGAGGAAGGGGCGAGATAAGGACAAACTGTTATTTTTATGTGCGACAACATCCGCTCATTTGGAAGGAAGTAGACAAGGGTGATAAAGCCGTAGATTAATTCCGAAAAAAAAAGTTGATCGCTTTAGCAGGGGTCTTGTATAGGTTAAATGCGGAAACGCTTTGGGACGTAACAGGATGTCGGCGGATTTTTTTTTTTTTTTTTTTCTGTGGTTTTTAAGAAGCAGACGGACAGCCAATCCGGCAAGACGATTTTGACGTGCCGTTCACTAGCGGTACACCGGTGGCGGGTACACCGCCCCCCCCCACCGACCATCCCTCGGCGGATTCGGCCACTAAGCCAAGACAACAAAAAGTCATTGGAGCCAAATCACCGCAAAATTGATGCATTCGAAGAGTAACATCAGCAATGTTGCAAGTTTCGAGTCTAAATATCAGCGAAATAGCTCGTTTCTGGTCTTTAATTTCGCTAAATGGCAATTCAGGGTCCGGGGCCAATTTATTTTATTTTTGTATAGGGGGGGGGGGTGCAGAACTGCAGAAGGGAAGTTTCCCTCGAAAACTGTCAATTTCGTCCTGAAAAACTATCAATTTCGCCCGTCGTTTTTTGGCTGTTAGTCCGGGAGCCCACCGTATGAAAAATTCGAGTCATTTGATCGTGTCTGGCACCTACGCAGGACATTTTCCGTGGTCTAGGAGATGACACTTCTGAGATCGCCTGACATTTTCCGTGGGACAGGGGCTCACAGCAGAGCTAGCTGTTGACAAACACACCTGCTTTGCTCTGAAAACGACTGGTGGCAGTAAAAAGTCGTTTCCCACGTCCAATACGTTACAAAATAAACACCACCGTGGATAAGGTCGTCAGCGAGCTTTAGAAAATGTGAAATTTCGAGGCTCATTAGTAGCCAGGGTTTCATTCGAGATTGGATGGCGTTGTTGGTTTCGTAACGTATTAGGTCGTGGGAAACGACTTTTTACCCTCGCCAGCCGTTTTCAAACAGTCCAAAGGTGTGTTTGCCAACAGCTAGCTCTGCTGTGAGCCCCTGTCCCACGGAAAATTTCTGGCGATCTCAGAAGTGTCATCTCCTAGACCATAAAAAACGTCCTGCGCAGGTGCCAGACACGATCAAATGACCCGGATTTTTCATACGGTGGGCTCCCGGACTATATGCTATATCGTAATCGAAAAAAAAGCATATTTATGGTATTTACTTACGTGAAATTGCAAGTTTCTGGTATTCATTCCCGCGAAGTTGCAAGATTCAGGCCTAAATATTCCCAACATCATTTTTTTTTGCGAAATAGCAACTTTCTGGGCCTTTTTCATTAGTGAGCGCGAAACACCCCTGGCAATCCAGCCCCGTTCGCGCCCATAGCCAACAACCATTGGGAGCGGGGGGGGGGGGTCTGCATGTGCGCGAAATTGCAAGCTTCGAGACTTTATTTTTAGTCTTGACGAATAGCCACAAAATCTCAACTTTTTGGAGCGATATCCGTGAAATCAGGCGTTTCCTTGCTGAATCTTCGTAAAATTCCAAGTTTCTGGTCTTTTTTTCCGCAAAATTGTAAGATTCGAGCCTAAATATTCGCAAAATTCACAGTTTCTGGTCTTGTTTTTTGCAGAAATTTAAAGTTTCTGGTCTACACTATCACGAAATAGCAACTTTTTAGGTTTTTTTCATTAGTGGGCGTGGACGCCTCGGGCAATCCAGCCCCGATTGTGCCCATAGCCAGACGAATAACCGTGTAATTTGCAACATTTAGAGCGAAATATTTTTGTGAGTTTGCAAAGTTCGGGTCTAATTTTCAGCGGAATTACAAGTTACCTGGGTGAATACCCGCAGCGTTGAAACTTTTGTGTTTTGATATGTGTGAAAACGCAAGTTTCTGTTCTTAATTTCAATGAAATTGAAAGTTTAGGGTTTTTTTTTGTGTTACCGCAGATTCGGGGCAAGTCGGCCACGACAGCGACCAAAGTCTGCATGGAAATAATAGCATATCTGAGCCCAAATGACATTTTGGGTCAGCAGCAGCACATTCACGAAATCACTAGTTTCGGGTCTTCATTGCAAGTTTCGCGACTTTATTTTTAGTCTTGACGAATAGCCAAAAAATTTTAACATTTTGGACCTAAATATCCGCGAAATTGGAAGTTTTCTCGATGAATATTCGTTAAATTGCAAGTTACTTAAGCGAAATTGCAAGTTTCTGGTCCTTATTTTCGCGAAATCGATAGTTTCTGGTTTTGTTTTTGAGAAATTGCAAGTTTCTAGTCCACATTATCACTAAATAGCAACTTTCTCGACTTTTTTCACTAGTGAGCAAGGAGTCTAGGCCAGTGTAGAACGTCATCAAAACTATGACCCAATCACATTGAGAAAGGGGGGGGGGCATTTAATAAAATTTTGGGTTTTTTTCCCAAAGTTTCCGGTACGAGCCAGACACGGTTTATCAGTTCCCAGACCTATGCTCAACAAGAAATACAGCCGGAAACGCGCAAAAAAGTGGCCGCCATCAGCGCCCCTCTGCTGAGGATCTCCTCAAGATGTGGCCAGTACCTAGGCCGTTGCCGGCCCTTACCTGGCCCATGCCCCATCTTTGGCCCGGACTCCCCAGGAGAGTCGGTCCCATCACTCAGCTCGACCAGTTAGCAGTGACTGGTGGCCAGCCAGTCGCGCCCGAGAGGCACCACGTGGAAGTGGGTCTTTCAGAGCTGAGGATGCTGTCTTGCATCACGGACGGAAACAGGGCAGGGAAGGTGCATTGCCGGTCCCAGTCCCCTGCGCACACCATCGGCACACAATTTCAGGGGCCACCAGCGCGTGGTCGTTTGTTTTTTTTCGACTGCCGCGTTCCAGCGTTGGACTGCATGCATCCGTGGCTCTTCCTCGGACTTCTGTGGTGTCGCGCGGCCACTGTTCCGACTGTCCGTGGAAAAGACGGTGGCCTCACGGTAATATATGCCCTTAAACGGCAGGTCTCACTGAAAATCCGTGTCAATTTTTGGATTCCCCGCGTCGAGACACGCCGAAATACGTGGTTTCGTCCAAAAATTGTATTACATTTTGGCAATTTTTGCCGAAATCGAGAAAAGGGGTTAGGTTTAGGCAGGGCCGCTTAGAGAGAATAATCGGGCCCTGGAAGGGCCTTTTACAGACCCCTTCCCTCGCAATCGCAAGTCTGTTAGAACCTCGAACCGAGGTTAGAACGCTCTAACCACAGCAAAGGTCTAACCACAGCAAAGGCCCAACCACAGCAAAGCTCCAACCACATCAAAGCTCCAACCATAGCAAAGCTCCAAACCACTGTAAAGCTCGAACGACATTTGAGCTCGAATACAGTTGAGCTTCAACCTCAGTAAAGCTTTCCTATTTTCTCTTTTCTCCCTCTCATAGATTTCTAAAATCCGGTCCTCAAGGAAAGCCGGGTCCGGGGTTACCAGACCCAGGCCAGCGCCCCCCCTCCCACATCACGACAGGCCTGGGGGGTTTGGGCTATTCCAATTCAAGCCCCGAAACGTGGTTTATGAGACCCTCGAACAATGCTCAATTGACCAATCTAAAGCCCCTTTTTTCACGAGAAAGTTTTTTGTTCAAAAGTATGTACAATCTGATCAAAAGCAGTCCGTTTCAGGCAGGAACATCTCTTAATTTTTTTTAAAAAATGGCTTCTTTGATCAAAATACTTACTCGTGTCAAAGGGACCTAAGTCCACTCGGATCGAGTCTTTTTTCACGGAAGTCAAAAGAATTTTGGGTGGGCGGCCACCACAATTTTGCGGGAATTTGTCGGCACCCGGAAAAGTGATTAGTGGTCCTCCCACTCGCTTGGATTGCCGAGCAGCCGTTCTAGTGGCTCGGGATCCACTTTGTCCTCACCTCAGCTCACCTCGAGTATTATAACGAGAGACGAAGGTTGGAATAGGGACAGTCCGGATGTAAACCCCTGCGAGAGTCGTCAGTCTTGTGTTCCGGTGATTTGAAACCAACGAGAATTCGAGATAGAGTGTCACAAAGTGCTAACGTGGAAAAATTTACGTCAGGACTAAGCGTAAGCGTGAATCAGCCAAAAAATCAACAAAAACAGGGGAAAAGGAAGATTTGTCCCTAATTTAAACTGCGTCTGACGTCATCATAGACTTTTCTCTTATGTCAACATTCTTTGATTGTACACAGTCCAAGAAACTAAACAAAAATGAGAGAAATATATGCCTTGAAACACCTTCGTCAGGCGCCTACGATTACACTTTTTTTTCTTTCCATAAACCCCCACCCCTCCCTCCACACAGCACTTCGCGCATATTTTCGCAGTCCAGTTTTCCAGTCAGATATCCCACGCTCTCAATTACTCTTTAACTTCGTGGTCGGAGGTCTAAGAAAAGCAGCGAGGAGTTAGTGTCCGTGGTAGGTGGGGAATCTCGAACCCTGTGATTCTTCGCGATTCTTTCATCAACAACGAAGCGGTTCTCATTTTACGTATCTTTTCCGATTCGTCTTTCTCCCTGACGTTGCAATAATTTCTTTTAAAACACGCGGAATACCTTTCCCTTCCCCTAAGCCGCTCACCGACCACTATCTTTCAGCAAGCCACGCAGGACATTCTTTCAAGCATTAAAAAATATTGTTTCTCTGTAGCATCGTTGGAGGATATCTTTCAAGTGCTTTAACCCTTTAGTTCTTCGCCTAGACTTATATCCCACTCCCCCTACCACAATTACAGAGAAGAGGACACTCGATATGCCTGTTTGTTTTTCCTAGTTAAAGAAGTAGAGTTTTAATTATTTCCAGGGAATTTTCAATTCGAACCTCTCACGCCCATAAATATTAATTCAAAACGGGGCGTTCTTTACGACTTCTAACGCCTCTAAATCGCATTCGCAATCCGTCCTTGTTTTTTTTTTTTTTTTTTTTTTTTTTTTATCCAGTTCTATTAAACGTAGAGCATTATCGTTATAAAAAATTTATTATTTCCTCTCATCTACACTCCCGGGGTCAACTGTTTCGTTCAATAAAAAATATAAAAAAATAAATGAGCTCTTAAGTGCAGTACAATCCTCTCGATTTACCGTGGGTTTGGTCTGGATGGCAGTGCGGGGAGTTAAATCTCTTAAAAGGATTTCCGGGATTTTTGTCGTGAAGAGGATTCATCTCTTGACAGTAACGCGAAAGGACTTTTACACATATAATAACTCACATCGAGAGGTAGAAATGCATAAACTCTAGAGAGGAGGGGGGAGAAAGTATCACTGGCGTGTCGTTTAAGTTCATTTTAAGCCACCCACGACCCTAAACTTGAGGTTTTTTTTTTTTTTTTAAGAAAAAGAATAGGGAAGAGAGAAAAAAAGAGTCTTTTTGAGCACGGAGAAGACGGATCTCGGGCTTTTGTGAGTGGATTTTATGTAACGCGGAAGTACCTGAAAAGTGTTCAGATTACCGAAGCATTTCTTAAAAGAGATGAGATGCGATCTGTGTCAAAGCAAGTGCGAGCCTTACATTCGAACTAGGCCATTTTGAAACAAAATTTGATTGAGTGTTTATGCTAATCCGACGAAAAAATACTTGCGGAATCAACCAGCAAAAAAAAAAAAAAATTAACTGTCCCCTCCCCCCCGGCGCAGCATAATCGTGAGTCTCATGTTTCATACCGGTAGTCACGTGAACTTTGAGCCTTTCAAAATAGAAAACAAAAGTCCCACATTTCACACCTACAAATTAGTTTAACGTTGGAGTTACAACTGGAAAACAAACCTATTTGACAAGGTGTGTGCCTACGGAATGAGGTGGATGAAAAGGAGTGTACGTGCTACTCGAAAGTAAAGAGCACTGCAACCTTTTTGTTTTTGGTTCGTTTAAAAAAGGCAAAATAACTAAGTCTTAGGACTGAACTCATTAATTTTTCGCCTGAAATATATGTAGGCGGAACAGCACGGTATAGTGGGCACCATTCGGGGTGCATTAAGCCTGAAGTTTGAGTCGTAAAATCATTTTTTAAAGAAAGTCGTTAAAACATTAAGACAGTTCTTTTCTATAGACGGGGGGGGGGGAGCGAGAGCGACATAACACTCGTTGAAACGCTTTTAACTCTTCAACTTCAAAGCGTCATTCCAAATTGTAATAATTGAAACCGCCTTTCATTGCATATTCAACTTGAACATTCACATCATTAATAAAAAAAAGGTACAGAGAAGAAAAAAGTGATTTATAGACGCCTCTAATTAACGTGTTGTTAGAGACTTACGTGATTAGTTAAATTGGAAAATAGAGAAGCTACGGAATAATTACAAGGCGGGCATCACGGCCTACCCTTTTTTAGTAACCCCTGAATCTACCTATGTTACTGCCAACCCTGGATTACGTTTTTTTTTTTTTTAAAAGATGCACCGTTTAGACGATTTTTCAACTCCTCCATACCCCTCGCCACTTCCTTCTGACTTCAAAAGAGAAAATGTTTCATGGCAGGGGGCCCAGTAGCTCTTCCCTTATTTCTCTCACAAAGATTCCAAGTTTACAAGTTAAATTGTGGGATATCAGAATTTAATGTCCTTTTTCAGAATAAAAAATCCATTCAAGTTTCTCTTTTTCTTAAGTACCTACACATTTTTTTTTATTAGTGTTCGCAGCGACGCGCCATCCAGAAGAAAAACATTCAAGGCCATTTTTTAATTTTTTATCAGTTTTAATAGGCGTGGAACCTTGTATCCACTAGAATTTCATTTTCCCCAAACGTTGTACTGCAATTGATCACAAAACCTCGGCGGGGGATATTGCGGTATAGAAATGAAAAAGTCTACAGTGGGCGTCAGGAATAACGAATGTATCGCTGGTAGGGGTCGTTAGGAGAGGGGGGGGGTGTCTGTCAGCGTTAAGCTTGAAATTGATTTCATATGTGTATTCATGATGTGGGTACTTTTTAAATAAAAAAAAAAACTCGTCAACAGTTTCATAATCCTATGGCGAGGAGTGTTGAAGGGTGGCTTTCTGGGGTGATAGTGGGGAGGGGGGTAATGCAAAACAGATTTCTTCAAAACTTGTTATTCATTTATAACGCTTTTAAAAAGAAGTTATTCGCTTGAATAACTTTAAACCCATTTTTGCATAAAGTCGAGAAAACTACATTCCCTTTTATACGCCGAGAATTATAATAGTTTTAATCAGGCGGTGAAGCTTTTGACACGGTGATTTTGCCGGCAAGTTAAGCAGTTTTCGTTGTTAGTTGAAATCTGCAAAGTAAATTTTGTTACGGTAAAACCCTGCAGAGCAAGGAAATACTGGCGCCCCAAAATGGGAAAACTGACTATTCATCATGCGTCGACTACGGACAAACTGGCAGTATGTACCCTGGCGGACTATGTGTGCCTTAAAAATAGGAAAATTGATGGTCCGCGCCTTGAATATGGCTAAACCGTCTATTAATGTCCTAAAAATAGCTAAACTGGCGATAACCGCCATAAAGATGGCCAAACTGATTTTGTGAGCCCCAAAATGCCCTGGAAAATGGCTAAATCGACCATTCGCGCGCTAAAAATATTACCATTCTAACATTGGCTGGACGTACTATTTGCGCCCTGCTGTAAATGTCAAAACTGACTATTCGAACCATTATAAAAATTCGGCCAAATTGACTCTATGCCCCCCCTCCCAAACGTAAACTGACCATTCCTGCCATGAAAATGAACAAACTGAACATTCTAGCCTAGAAAATCGCTTAACTGGCTATCATCGCTCTAGAAACAGCCAAGCTGGCAATTCCCGTTCTATACATAAACGGCAAAACTGACTATTATTCGGATCCTAAAATGAGAAATCGGACGATTCGTGTCCTGAAAATATCACACTGGCTATTCACTCCGTATAAATGACGTTTATACTTGCAGCTTGCGCCGAAAAAATGGCAAAACTGACTCTACGTGGCCTATAAATGGTTAAACTGACGATTCGCTCTTCGAAAAGGCCTAAACTGATGATTTACGTCCTGAAAATGCCGAAATCGACCATTCTCCTGCTCCTCCACCAATAGGACAGTCTCCACTTTATTACTGCAATCCTGCCTCGTGCTAGCTCACTAACGCCATAAAATGGCTTAACCGGCTAATATTCGAGTCATAAAAATGACTACATAGTGGCTTCCAGTTTCACCCCCCCCCCCCCCCGAGTCATTGTGAGGTTGAATGCCCTTTTTTTTGGCTGATTGGGATATGTCATTTTCCAAGTTTCGTGGTCACATGACCTGGGGGTATCGAGCGATAAAGTTAACAGGTTTCTACCTGGAATTTTCGTGCGCAATCAACAGTTTTACTGCTATAAATAGCTAGTTTCGTGCTCCTAGTGCTAGGTCTGTGGCGGTGGGGTTTCCAGGACGAACAGATTCTTGAGCTACAGTTTCGTTGTTTACCCCCGGGCCCGGCCTTCCTGGGGGAGGGGGAGAGGCGGATTTCGGAGAGCCTTTAACCCCGGAGCCCCTCTACAGTATAGTTGGAGATTTGCTGCGGTTGTGTCTTCTTTCGTAGCTTAACACAGTGGATCTTGACTGTGGTTAGAGTTTATTGTGTTTATAGCTTTTATGGTTGGTAATTCGCTGTGGTTTGGAGCTTGGCTGTGGTTGCGAGCTTTGCTGTAGTTTGTAGTTTTGATGTGCTTTGTAGCTTTACAGTGGTTTGGAGCTTTGCTGGGGCTTTTAGCTTTGCTGTGATTGTGGCTTTGCTGTGGTTAGAACTTTTTGTGGTTTTAGATTTTTTGTGTTTGAACCTTCTTTGTGATTTGGAGATTTAGTGTTGTCGGGGCTTTCTGTGGTGGGGCCATCTTTGTGGTTGGAGCTTTGCTGTGGTGAGAGCTGTACTGTGGTTTGGAGCATTGCTGGGTTTTTAGGTTTGTTTAGGTATGGGCATTTTTGTGGTTTTTAAATATTGGGCACAGTAGCGAGATACTACGACGGCGAGGGAGTTCTGTGGAAGGGCCCCCTTATTGAGTTCAATTCCCGAGCCCGAATATTCTCTCCACGGCCCTGGCCGCAAGCATTGGCGGCTGAACACGCAGTTTTTGGCGTGAAATTACAAGTTTTGGGGCCGGATACCTTTTTCGGAGCCAACGTGAGACTTGGGACTCGAACCCATCGAGTTCCGACCCAATGGAGGGGGCTTTTCCTACTCTTCTACTCTTCTATAGATGACGCAGATTTCCTCCTGCCCATCAGGCTGTACTGGGTCCAGCGCAAAGGCGGTTGGGACTGTTCGTGACGTAGATGAAGGACAGTAATGGCCGAAGATCTGCGGCACCTATAGAAAGTTTAGTCACCTTGATCGCGCTTGCCTTGACAGCTCAAGGTCAACTGCTATATTTTAAAGTGGGACAAGGGCACTGGCCTTTGGGGGGGGGGAGGATTTACACACTCACGTCCAACACGCTCGTTGTTGTGCGTACGAAATTAATTTCGCGGATTAGACTTCGGATTATTCGCACACTGAAATATCCGAATATCGCTGGACTTGCTCAGGCCAATTTTCGTGGAAGTTGAATCATGTAAAAATGCAATTTCACATGTTTTGGTCCATCGTAAAGGTCATAAAAAAAACACAATGCCACCGGTCTTGATATACTTCAAAATACAAAACTTCCCGAATCTTATAAGCCAGAAAAAATCAAAATCAATCAAGGCCCAAATTCGCGGAGTTTACCCGTTTTAAAATTCAAATGTCCGGGGTGTTGGCTTATGTTAAAGAGCGTTTTCGCAGATCTAGCTCCCTTAAAAAAAATTTAGCGGATTTGGCCATTTTAAGGCCCAAATCTTGCGGATTAATGGCACTCACAGGACCAAATTTCGTGGGTTTTACTCTCACTCCAAAAGTCAATTTCGCAAAATGGACTCACTAAAAAGCCAATTTCGCGGGGTTACTAATACACATATTCAATCTTACGAGTTTGGGACCGTCAGAAATGCAATAACGCGGGTAGGGGTCTTTCGGAGTCCAAATTTCGTGAATTTGACGCTTGCACAATCCAATTTTTATGTTTTTGGCTAATTGAAGAACTTATTACTTTAATGAAAATAAGAAAAACAACCTTTTCTTTCAGTTTGGCTCTTCCAGAAACCAAAATTTGCGAATAGTACTATGTAGTTGGAAAAACCTTTAATTCGCGGGGTAGAATCCCAAAAAAAAGCCAATGCTTCACCCATTTCACACGCTAAAAATCTAAACTTCGAAGGTCTTCGCTCATTTTTAGAGCGATTTCGCGGCTCTGACTAGTTTCAAAAACAAAATTTCGCGGGTCTGGTACACTCGACAATCTAATTTGGTCGGTCTGGCTTCTTTACAATTGAAATTTGACGGGACTGGCGCTCTGTCAAAAAAATAATCTCGCGGACTGGCCCACTAGAATCTAATTTCGCGGCGTTGACTCGCTGAAAACACGAAATTTCGCGCTGTTGACCCGTCCATAAATACATTTCAGGGGTGTTGGCTTATTCAAATATCCAATTTGGCTGTATTGAATCATTGAGAAAACAATCTTGCGGATTTTTCTTTTTCTAACTACAAATTTCGTAGATTTGGCACTCTCAGAAACCAATTTCACGGGGCTTCGTTCTTTCGAAAACGAAATTTCGTGAGATTTGCTCATTTGGCACCTGACCACGGCCTTAAACCATTAGACCCACCCAGCGCGATCTAGAGCACAGGTTTCTTTAGTGAGGACCGAGCGAGTTTTGTTGGGCTCTTTCCAAGTTCCTAGAAGCAAAGTTCGCGTGTTAGGGACCCAGTTTCGCGAATTTGGCTCTTTTAGGAGGCAAATTTCGCTGACATGGCTGTTTCGAACCCAAGTCCGCGTAGATTCGACTCTCTCTGTAAGTTTGCGGGTTGCGGTTTTTTTTTTTTTTTTTTTTTGTGATAATTTTCAAGACCCAATTTTGCGGACTTGACTCCCACATATTTCGCGGATATCTGGCTTTGGCGGAAACCAAATTCACGTGTTTGACTACTTCCGAAAGAGAAATTTCTCGAGGTTATGGCTCATTTGAGACTCATTATCGGTTGCTTGCCGTTGAGAGACAGAGAAGTGAGTGCGGGCCCAAATCGTACACTGAATGAGCTGAAAAGGCTGTGAGACGTGCACCTTCACCCGTCCAACTTAGGGGCGGCATAATCGAGGATGTCCCCCCCTTCCCGTTACACCTAGAAAAATGGTTGGATCCGGCACTGGGTGCATAGTCACCCAGTCAGTTTCGAGGGTTATAAGTAGTAGCTAAGTTGTAAGTTGCGTTGTTAATTCAACTGTTCGCATGTTCAACACATCTTGCCTTGTCGTTAACTACGTTGAACTGAAACATAAAGTGAATTTTCAAAAAGAAATGCATTAAAAATAGCTATGTAACACTTGGAACAGTTCTGGTGTAAAGAATTTACGAGTTGTTCTCTCTTCCCGAGATGCCATCTCTGGTCCCCCCCTCCCACTGCATAAGTGTCTGCCTCTCCTCTGTACAAGCCACCAAGACCTGAGTTATTAATGTCGTTCAGTCAAAATGTAACAACTTAACGCTCGGATATACATCTTCATTTTCCCCCGCCCACCACCACCAGTCGACCACTGTCGGACGGTCATTGTGGTGGTGGTTGGGGGGGGGGACAAGAATAAGAGTGACAAGACAGAAAATGGGAAATTACATTTTGACCTTTCAACTCAAGAACGGCTTATTATAGAAAGGGGTGTGCGCTGGAGGGAAGTTAAGCTCCCCCCCCCCCACCGCCGCCGCCGTCAACCATTAGCTAACTGTTGTTAATTCCAGGCAATCATCTTCCGTTGTGGGTTATTATGGTGTGGTGTTAGGGAAAGGGGTGGGGGATAAAGTGTTGAAATTGTAAGTTGGGTGGTGTAGGAGGAGGAGTGGAGTTCAAACCTTCCTCGACCCCCCCCCCATCCTCACCACTTCACTTTTATATGAATGCCTCTCCCAATTTTGTAGAATTGATTCACAATCTCCGGGGTGAATTCCACACTGAATTAAAGCTATTCCCTCTCAGGCACCGGCTTTGTGCCTTTTTACATAAAAGCGTTTTAAAAACAAAAGGGTGGGAGGGTTGACTTTTGAAAAGAGTAACTGGAGGGTTTGTTACCATGGCCACACGAGTTCCAGCACTTGAAATGCAGAGGAACAAGCAGAGCAGCTGTTTTTTTCTTTCTTTTCATTATTTCTTTTTCTTTTTACCGTAATATCTTCTGTACCGCTTACTTCCCTTCGACCCGAGAAAACCAGTTGATGACTAATACAGAAAATAATTTTCTTTGTACGCCTATTTACGGAGCGTGAGATTCAGATTTAACACTGCTTGAATGGTATCACAGAAATAGGAGGCATTCCATTCTTGGAAACGTATATAACAGAATTTTATAATAATGAGAATGAAAAGCCAGTCTTTTTTTTTTAAATAAGAAGACCCCCTCACCCTTCCTACATGTCTAATTTGAAGTGATGAGCGTCGGATGAAAAATAAGAATTTGAGGAAATCAACAAAGCAGCCTCCTTGTATTATGGGAGAGGTAGGGGTAGGAAAGGCTTTAGCCGGGTCACGAAGATTCATAAGAAACCGGTTCATTTCAGTTAAATTGTTGCGTCAGATATGAGAAGAGTAATAACGAAAATTAATAGCGAAATTGAAATTAGAGTGTTTTGAAAAAAGACTAGTTTTTCCATTCGTTCGTTGCGAGAATGAGCCAATGTACAGTTAAGAAAAAAGTAGGAGCCCAAACACAAAGTTTCCTGCCGAGTGATTAATGATACACGGGGAGTGATTTTGCCTATCGCCGTCAACCGCACAAGTCAGGCTTGTTTCTTTCAAATCCACAGTGCTCCACAAAAAGTGCACTTGATAAAAGTCGCGACTTTGTGACCTGAGAACAGGGATGAAGTGTCTAAATTGGTTTAATGAATAAGGAAAGGGGTTAACAAGAGTCAATCAATCAGATTTGAAAGTATCAATCACTTTTTGATGGGTGTGAATAATAAAAAAAAATCTTTTTAAAAGATGTGTTCATTAGAAAGACTTGGAGGCACAGCTTTGAAAAGGACTAGAATACTCTGCTGGGCCTCCTCTTTCCCATCGGGAACATTTTTATAGGATTGAAAAAGTTGCCCGTTGTGAAAGCATAACGATAATGACAAACCGTTCTTCCCTTTTTTTTCGAGAGCGGAGCAATAAATATCTCATCAAGTGCAGGTTAAATCTATAAAATTAAACTGTAAAGTAGCACACACATCGTAAATTAAAAAATTTCCCCTCCACTGTATACCAGCGAAGTTGACTATGGCGAGGGGTTTTAACCATTCATTCACGTTATATGTATTAATAACCTCCACCTCTTCACCATCCGAAAAACCCCTGTGATGCACTCGACTTTCCAACGCGTGTGACAGGGTGGAGGGTGGGGATTTCTTTTTGAGAAGATCCGGCACAGGGCGACGTCATACTAGCGAACAAAAAGAAAAGGCAGCCCCCCCCCCACTATCACCACCACGCCAACACAGAAAGCCTCCTTATAGTAACATTTATTTTCCGTCAAAAGAGCTCACTTTTGCCCTTAAAACCTGCGTCCGCCTTCTCCTTCTATGGACATGCCCACTTCCTTCTATTTGCACGCCTCAAAGAATAAAACACAAAATCTTGATGTAAAGGATTGGACTAGCAGTTTATAGTAGAGCGGAGTGTAATGGGGTGAGGGGAGGGGTTGAATTCAGTTTTTCCACTAAGCTGAAAAGATTTCTCCCATAAATCATAAATATTCTTTCCCTAAGTCGCCGACATCGCGGAACTTATGATTTAACGCGACTTCGAGACCTCTGCAGCAATTTTGTTTTTTGTTCTTCTAAAAAGGAGACGTAAAGGAACAATCGTGAAAACTTTTTCCTTTGTCAGAAGGGGACACACCAGTCAAAAAGAAAGAAGGAGTAACAGTGGTGGGGGGAAAAGAACGGTTTTAAACGATTTCTCAACTCCCCTCCCACCGCCACTGCTCACATTTCTTATGTATGGCTCGATTATTTTTCATCAAGTTTTTCTGACGGTTTTCGTGAAGGGCTAGAGGCTTCAACCCCCCCCCCCCCCACGAAGCGGCACGTCAGTTCCATATAGCAAGTTCGATCAACCTTTCCGCCCCTTTAAGCCCTCAACATCTTTTCCCCCTCGGTATGGTTTAACATTAACATTTCCAATGTAACCGTAACTTCGCCCTTTTATTTTATTTTTTTCTTCGTCGAAGCCTTCAGGTTCGATTTTTTTTTTTTTTTTTTTTGTCTTCTTCGATGTTATTCTTAGAACATTCATCTTATTTCTCTTTACCATACAGTCAAAGAAGCTCACCCCTCCCAACATTATCCTTAAAGTCAGCTCATAGGCTACACTGGTTGGTGAGGGATGAGGGGACGGAAAAAGGCTCTGCCAGATGAGTTCCGTCGTTAGGTCCCCCCCCCCCCGTGGTGTTTTTTTTAGGGAATCTACGTCATTTCGTGACTTTGCGTACATGAGGGTTACACGCATCGTTGCATTCGTTGCATCCAATCTATGTGTTATTTATTTGAATAATTACGCCCAGTGCCCACGAATGGATAAGGTCGCGGGTCAACTCACCGCCGCGAACATTCTATTTTTCGATATGCACACGCGGGTGATTTATCGCGGCGGCGCAGTTTTTACGAGATTCCACGTAAAAACTATTGCAAATATTCAGCCAGTTTATCGTTTGTCATCGACCCTGATGGCTATAGGCCTGTCGAGAGGGAGGAGGCACTGGGTCCGTTACGTAATCCCGGGCCCGGCACTGACGGACCTACACCCATCGGGGCCCCGGACGGTTAACTCTATGAGGCCCCTTGTTTTCTAGGATAAACGAGAAATATAATTTTTACGTAGTGTTGAACTATGGCTTTTTCCTTAATTCAGCCACAAAATTGTCATTAATTCTACCCCCTACCAGTCAATTAGCGATTATGATCAGTTTAAGCTGTAAAATGTACGAATTTCTCTATTTTAGCCGTGAATGAGTGTTTTTTTTTGTCACATTTACCCGAGAATTACTAGTTTTCTCAATTTTGGCAGCATTTCAGCCGTTTTTAAGCGTTATTTCTCAATTTTAGCAACGGATTGGCTATTTTGAGAGAGAGCGAGAGCGTTCATTACGGCGTTTTAGCAGCGAATTAGCACTTTTTCTCAATTCGAGCTGAAAGTTAACGCTTATCCACAGTTTTGGCCGTGAATAAGCTGGTTTTTTCACCGATAGTCATTAATTAATTGGCGTTTTTTTCTCAATTTTAGCAGGGTATTAGCACTTTTCCCCATTTCATTTGCATATTATCGTATTTATTAGCGTTTTTTTATCTCATGGATTAGCGATTTTTCTCCATTTTTGTCCACAAATTGGCGTTCGCCTCAATTTATACCAGCGAATTAGCACTTTGTCTTAATTTGACCTTTAAAAAAGCTATTAAATTAGCGGTTTTACCAATTAATTTTAGCCGCGCTAATTTGTGGCTCTCCAAAATTAGCGATTTTTTTTAACATTCTAGCCCTGCTTTAACAGTTGCTATAGATTAGTGTTTTACCTCAGTTTTAGCTTTGAATTAGCGCCGGGTTAGACTAGCACTTTTCTCGAATTTTAACTGAACACTATCGTATTTATTAGCGTTTTTATCCCATGAATTAGCGATTTTTCTCAATTTTCGCCACAAATTGGCGTTTATTTCCTCAATTTTCAGCAGGGAATTGGCACTTTTTCTCAATTTCAGCTGAAATTTAGGGGGTTACTTAATTTTAGCCGCGATAATTAGTGATTTTCTTATATTAGCCGTGAATTAGCGTTTTTTTTTGTTTTTTTTTTTACATTTCGCCACCGCATTGGCAATTTTTTAAAAAACTTTTGTTATGGATTAGCACTTTTTCTCAGTTGTAGTCTCAAAATATCCTTCGCAGATGCTACGGATTGGGGTTTCCTAAATTTTAGCAGCGATTAAGTGATTTTGTTTTCACTTGTATAGCCATGTTATAGCGCTTTTTCCTAATTTTAGCCACGGGCTCGGCCCAAAACCAGCAGAATTAGCGCTTTTCAGGATTTTTTTCTAGAATTCTAGCAGCGATTTATCATTTTTCTCACAACTTTAGCCACGAGGAAGCGTTTTTTTTGTTTTTTATAGCCACGAAACGGTGTTTTGTCCATTATAGCTGCGAGGGAGTGTATTTGATAAATTTTACCCGCGAATTAGCGCTTTTTTCTATGTTTTAATCTTGAATTAGCGTTTTGTATTAATTATTTTAGCAGCGAATTAACGTTTTTTTTTTACAGTCTGCCAATCATTCGCGCTGTTCTCACCTTTAGTCAGGAATCAGCGGTTTTTTTACTTCCAGTCATTGAATTAGTGATGCAATTTCCCATATTTTACCCGCGAATTAGCGCTTTTTCTCAATTTCGGCCGTGAATGTGCGCTTATTCTCAACTATTTTAGCTGCGAAATAGCGATTTTTTCACATTTATCCGCCATGAATTAACGTTTTTTCTTTTATTTTTGCGACAATGTTTCCCCCGGAAACTACGAATTACTTGGGTAGCATCTTCCCAATTTCAACAAAACGCTTTTTCTCGATTTAGGGCTTTTTCTGAATTTTACCCGCGAATTAGCGTTTTTCTTAACGTTAGCCACGAATATGGGTGTGTTTTTTTTTTTGGATGTGACTACGAAATTGCCGCCAGAAATCACGAATGTGCGCTTTTTCTCAATTCATTCCGCCAATCAGTGGCCCAATTCACGAATTTTCAGAGGGTGAAATCGCTGTGTTTGACTGTATCAGCACGCAGCATTAGAGAGATTTTGCAAACAGCTCCGCTAACGCTATTCACATTTCAACCAACGAAGAAATGTGTACTACCCTAGTAACGCGTACACAAAAATTAACTTTAGCCTTTACGGGGCTGGTTGCAAAATCTCTCTATTTTGTGGATGGGGTGGCCCGTCCCGGGCATTACTATTCAAATGGGGAATCACTGTAACTGAAACTTTTAATTTCATTAACATGAATATTCAAATATTATGTTTTTTCAGTGACTAAGCCCTGAGAAATTAGGATTTTCGGAGAACTAAATCCGCAAAATTGGTGTTGAGTGAATGAACCCCGCGAAATTGGGGTTTTGGAAGAGAGAAACCAGAAAAATGAGGGTTCTCAATTACCTACTAAAAACCTGAGAAACCGGTTTTTGAAAAACCATACGCCATCCTTGGTCCCTCTTATCAGTTTCATTCGCGAATACAATCGGGGAATGGGGAGGGGGCACACGTTCTTCCTATTCAATGTACATCCTAGGAAAGAACACATAATTTTACTCCTATTCTATTTAATCGCAGTCTATTGAATTGCCAGTTTTCGCCATTTTCAGGGCGCGAATTAGTTATAGTATAGGCAATTTTATTGCGCGAATTGCTAGTCAAACCATTTTATAGGTTGAGAGCTGCTCATTTCATCAGAAAAAAAGGGGGGGGGGCATTACAGTAGCCGATTGGTGGTGGAAGGGGTGCGGGAACGAATGACCAGTTTATAGGGCTCGTGGAATGGTAAATTATTTGTAATACAATAAGTGAGCGTCTAGTCAGTTTGTTGATTTTATAGGTTAGGGTTGCCAACTGTCCCGGAGTAGCCGGGACAGTCCCGGTTTGACTAATTTTGTCCCGCGTCCCGGGCAAAGTCACCCCGGGACGCAATTTGCCCCGAATTCTGCTCCACATTTATAACAAATTGACAAGAGGCATATAATAAAAATACATAATTTTATTCTTGGTATGAAGATGCGCGAGGACCTCCCCTGATACCTGCTCTGATGTGAGAATAATTAATGAAAATCGCCTATTCGTTTGGTCAGTCGATTTTTTTTTTCTTTTTTCATCTTTCAGATACTTTTTTAGGTCCGTTCACGAGTTCTATGTTTGCGTTCCATGGAGTCCATGGAAACCAAACAAATGTATTCCCTTGAAAAATAAAGCATTTTGATTGGTTGCATAGACTCTCCACAGACGAATGCAGAGAGCTTGTGAACGGGGTCTTAAAATTTTACGTGTCGGACCAACTTCACGCAACCTGGAAGATGAACGAGGATTTTGTGGTAGATCATTTTGTGGTTAGAGCTTTGTGTGATTGGAAAATTTTGTAGTTGGAGCCTTAGAGCATATTGTGGTCAAGTGCTTTCTGTGGTTGAGTGCTTCTTGTAGTGATAGCCTTTTGTGGTTAGAAGTTTTTAGGGTAGAGCAATTTTTGGTCAGAGAATTTTGTGGTTAGAACGTTTTGTGGTTGGTGCATTTTGTAGTTGGAGCATTTCGTGGTTAGTGCATTTTTGGTTAGGACTTTTTGTGGTTAGTGATTCTCGTGGCTTGAGTTGTTCGAGCTCATGCACGTCCTTCGCGAGTGCCCACTATGACAACACTTCAAGTCGAATGTCCCGATTCTATTATTTTTGTCCCGGTAACTTTGAACTTTGAAACTTTTGTCCCGATTATGTCAAATTTCGAGTTTGCTACCCTATTTATAGGCGCTGATTTATGTTTTATACGCTACCACCCCAATACTAACGTTCGCTTCGTTAAAATAATTATTTTAGCAATAATTTTATTGCTATTTTGCGGCGCCCTCTAACCCTTTAAAATCCGACTTCATAATATTTTTGGGACTGCTAAAAAAGGAGCATTGACAGAGAAAATTGTTTAATAGGACAACTGTCTAGAAAATCTCACGAATAAGTCAGTCGTCTACATCAGACGGAGAACATTTCGTATACCGGTTCAAAGCGAACAGTTGACAAAGATGGTGCTATAGAAAGAAGATATCGCATCGCTTTAAAGGAAGTACCGCGTCACATGCTGGGGGAAGACAAGATATAGACAGGAAACGGGCGGCCTTTAAGATTAAAACAACTTTAGAGGAAAATGACCTTATAACAGTCAGATATACAACGTAACAGGATCAAGGGGGAAAAGTGTCGCCAAATTACAGCGTATAGTGTTTTATAACTGAAAACATTATTTTACTGGAAGGCTTCTCGCCGAGAAAATGGAATTGAATATCCCCCCCTTCACAATTTCGAAATAAGACCCCCCCCCCCACATCTGTCCTCGTACACCCGTCGTGTATTTTCTCTCAAATAACAAAGGTATTAACTGTCTGTGGTAAAAAGGCATCGATATCATCGACGAACAAAAAAAAAAATTGTTTTCTCTTGAACGGCCAGCCAAGTTTCTCGAGTTCAAACACTGAAACTCGTGACCGCATCCAAGTGTATAAAAGCGTTAAACCCTTCCAGTCATCAGTGATATATCTCTCGTTATTTAATTAACAATATTGGGGTTGTAATCTTTATCTTCGATTTATTTGCAGTTGGTGGGGCGGGGCGGGGGGAGGGTTTTTTTTTTACTAGGTTTTTAGGTTTTGAATCCAGTACAAACGTGTTATATTTCTTTGGATTATAATTGACCGCGGAATATCCCCTTTTTCCCCCGATTCAACATAATTCGAAATTCGATCCGACTGGCATTTTGCTTTCTATCCTCTAGACGTGATCAATTAAAATCTTTGTTTAATTCAACAATATTTCAAAAAAAAAAACAGTCAGAGCCGCGAATGATGTTGAGAAGAGGGTGGGGGGATGAATCTTGACGTCTCTACCTTTTTTTTTTTTTTTTTTTTTTGCAAAAAGAAGCCTGGAGGATATTTTGATTCTCCTGGCTTTCATTAGGAGAAAAGAGAGAGAATTAAAAAGGATTGGTCCTTTTCTTACATGTTTTTTAAATGATCTTGATCCATCTCGTCGGGACGAAATTTTACAGTGGCCCCACCCTACTCGTTGTGTCTATTTTTCTTATTATGGAGAGAGGGCGCACTTTCGACTGGCTCATTAAAAGTGAAAAGGGATTTCTGCATTGATGCGTTGTTAAAGATGAAGTGGTGAGAGAGGTGGAAGGCGGCGATAGAGGGGGGTGGAAGCCTCTTAAAAACTGAGTTCCGGTAACAAGAAATATTATAAAAGGTTCGTTTGCTTTCACAACTAATTAAATTCTTTAGTGTAAAGGGAAGGGTGAAATGGTTTAGTTAGTTTGGAAATTATTTGAGCTCGAATGAGTTGCAAATGAGGTGGGCCGGGGGGGGGGGCGTTAAACAAATTGGCGATAAATGAACGGGGAAGTTTACGCCCTTGGATAATCTTGAGATAGATGTAGAAAAAATGCCATCTTAAATAACCGAAACATAAAGAAGAGCGTTGTGATCTCATTGAGCTCCCCCCCCCCCCCGACTCCCTGAAACTCCTAAACGGGACAGTTTCTGAGAGGCGTTGATAAATGGAAGGCTATATGCTCCAAAACCAGCTCTTCTTTCTTCAAGGCTGCTCACTTCTGGTCATTTTTTCGACAACTTTTAATTGGACCCGTTCAAAATACGGAGCGGTGTATTTGCGAACAGGTGTATCTATTTTCTTATTTTTTTTGTTTTTTTAATGAGAATAAAATAGGCGGGGGAAGGGTTGAAAGACAAAAAAAAAAAAATCTTCCTACGCGAAATGCAGACAAGCCACAAGTTCAACGAACAAATCGTTCACGAGACAACCCAGGAAGACGTGTAGGCGAAAATTAATGGTGTGTTCACACCTTCGCTCTTCACACGCATAAATCCCTCATTTCCTCTCCCCCTGCCCTAAACAATTCTTGACTACTAGACGGTAGTCGTGTAGAAATAATTAAAAGTTCAATTGGTAATGCTATTAAAAAACTTTAATCCTATAGAGAGAAACGAGAAGGAGCTTCTCAGCGGGAGAGCAAACCCTACCTGCTTACCCCCCCCCCTCCTACCTTACAGCACACGATCGGTTAAGATTGGCTTGCAGAGATCTTTCGGTGCCATCTTAAATTATAAGTTGGTCTGAAACATATTTATAGGGTAAAGTGAGTGAGATAGATGGGAAGAAGGCAAAAATAACATTATGACCTGAACCCCCAGGACCCTCCGCTCCCTCTCTTTTATCCAACAACGCATCCGACCTATACCACAGTTTATCTAAAAGCGGTAATCTTGTCGAATCCAATATATTTCGTCTCCCAGGCTTCGTGGGTAAAATAGATTTATAACTTTTCCGCGGTGGCGTGCCGTCTGTGATTTATTGGATCTGAAACCGGCGTGAAAGCTGTAAGAGCAAATTATAACGCGTCGACGTGTGGGGAAAAAGCAGAGTGTTTATATTCCAGTTTTCAGTCGATTCTGATGAAATTTCCCACCAAAATGACAAGGACACACGCCAAAAAACTGATCGTCCTAAACTTGTAGTTCGTGCGGGCAATAAATGCACTAATATCACCAAGATGGTAGGGAGAGCCGAGAGAGTATACGCATGTTCATGTGTGACAGCGATGAAACAGTGTGAATTGTCCTATGTCCTATTTTTTGTCTTACTTTTCGGTCCCCAACATCTTACCCGTTCTTCAACAACGCTGCACAACGACTTTAAACAAATTGGGGGAAAAATCAGGGAATGGGAAAACATTTTTTGTAGCTTGAGAGTACCTATAGTTGCCTGAATTGCAATCTTGTGCTCTGTTCGACACTTTCTCCCATTTTGGTGGTCATAATCTCCAGTGTTAGGGTAAAGCTATCAGTTTCTAGGACCTTTACCGTTTATCGGACGTGTAGAGAGCTTAAAGCGAGTTCTCATTTCTTGAAGGACAGGTACGGGAGGGGAAATAGTTTTGGGCGAAATCGCCAATTTTGGAGTGAAGAGACCAAGATCTGGTGGGATGGAATGAAAAAGGCTAAATTCACTTAGAGTTTGAAAAATAACTATAAAAATTCTCAATTTTGTCGAAAATCCCTAACATTTAAGGCCTCGCCACACAGAACGCGAACTGCCGCGCGGACTCGTCCGCACGCGGAAAAATTGTAGTAACAGGGTACACCTCACCCTCGTAGTTATGGTTTTTTGCCGAGCGGACTGGTCCGCAGAGCGTTCACGTTCCGTGTGGCGAGGCCTTTAGAATAGGACTTTCACCCGAAAACTCCAAAATTGGCTTGGAAAAATCAAATACGCCCGAAAAAGAGACAATTTAATCAGAAAAATTTCGGATTTTCGGTGCATAATGGATCTGGAAGTCAGTTCTGTAAACCATTTCACTGTCGCTACATCATCACTACCACTTTCCACTCGTCTTCCCCCCTCGATATATGAGTCAATTTGGAGCGGACGGGTGGAAAAAGAGATTCCTAGGAACACTCAAATTTTATAGAACAGGCCCCCTCCTGTCCCCCCCTGGTGTGGCAATTTTTCCCCAGTTTAAGCCGGGAATTGACGCTTTTTTCTCAATTTTATAAGAGAATTAACGTTTTTTGACGTGTTAGCTGTGAATCGGCGCTTTTTCTGACATTTTAGCCACGAATTAGCGCTTTTTCTCAATATCACAATTTCGCAATCCCGCGAATTGGCGTTTTCTGAATTTGCAAATGAGTGCTCTTTCCTGATTTTATCCGCCAATTCGAAATTTTTCTCAATTTTAGCCGCGTATTAGCACTTTTTCTCAATTTCAGTTGCGAGTTCTAGCGCTTTTTTCTCGATGTTATCTGCGAATTCGCGATATTGGCGAATCCGCGCTTCGTCTACATTTCATCCACAAATCAGTGCTTTTCCTCAATTTCAGCCATGAACTAAAGTTTTTTCTCAATTTTAGAAGCGAGTCTTAACAACCTAGAAATTTCCAATTTATCATCTTAAAAGCTTCTCGGGGTCTCAATCGGAACTACCTCGGTACGCTACTGCCTATGTAGCGGCGTGTAGGGACGCCTAGCTCGAAGAATTAGCCAGTGAAAGGCTAATTTGCCTTTCACGTGTTTTTTCCAGAGTTTAGAGGCGAAATAGCTTCCAGAAATAACTGGCGCTGACGGCTGGCTGGGACCGAATTTGACAATCAACCGCCGCGCGTCCCCATTACTTTTCCTGTTTTTTGTGTTTGTCTCTCGTCTTCCTCTCCTTTATTTCCAAAATCTCAGTATGGTATAACCAAAGCAAAGGTCCAACCACAGCCAAAAGGTCCAACCACAGCAAATGTCGAACCACAGCCATGGCCCAACCAGAGACATGGCCTAACCATGGACATGACCCAACCATAGCAAAGGTACAAATACAGCTTTGGTCCAACCTCAGCCATGGTCCAACCACAGCAAAGGCCCGACCACAGCAAAGGCCCGACCACAGCAAACGTCCAACCACCGCAATGATCCAACCACAGCAAAGGCCCGACCACAGCAAAGATCCAACCACAGCAAAGCTCTATGCCTATTTTTGAACAGCTATGGTTCAACCGCAGCAACGCTTCTAACCATAGCAAAGTTCCAACCACAGTTAGATCCTCCAACCACAGAAAAGCTCCATAGACAAAGAAGACCCAACCCCTGCAAAGTTCCAACTAGAGATCGAAGAACTTTCACCTCAGTAAAGTTTTCCTTTTTTCTTTCTTTTTCTTGATTTTTAAAATACGGGCCCCCAAGGACGGCCGGGCCGGGAAATTCTTACCCTGGTCATCAGGCATAATGATCATTTTTGGTTATACTTTGCGGGGTCATAGCAAAGTGTCGCCGCGGGATTGGCACTATTTGTTGTCGATTGAGAATGGCCTGACGAGGGGGCTCATAAACCGCATTTCAGCGTGAAATCGAATCAATCGAGAGAAAATATCGCTTTTGAGGTTCACAATTTGGCGAAACTGTGTACATCTCGGAGTTCCTTGAATTGGGGATACTGCGGAATAATCGATACAGTCGAGCCGATAAAGGTGTTCTCCCCGTGATTCCAGTAGTTTTTGGCCGCATCGGCGGCACGTTTTTTAGGGGTCCTCTCGAATTTTCCCCTCACAAAAATTTTCAAACTTGGAACGAGCCAATTGACTGTCCCGATGGAGTCATAATTCACATGTTTCTGCATTAGAGCCTCGTGACCGTGATAGGCCGGCTCTGGAGTTGGGAAAATCCACAAAAATCATGGGGAAAGGAAACCGCAGGTGATCGGTAAACAGTCCTCAGTTCGCGTTCCCATAAGGGGGGGGGGGGTATGTAGATATCGCCCCCTCCGGGAGGCCTTTTTTAGCCAAGTTTTTGCGGAATCCCAGCAATACTAAGGGCATTCATTACACCCCGTCTCCCGCCGGTCCTAAGTAGGCTACCGACTGCTGGAATCGCCCCCTCCGGAAGGATTTCTTGTGTACGCCCCTGACAGTATGCCCATGGGCCGATATTTACCAATATGGCATGCAAGAATGCGATCATAAGACACAATACTTCAGTCACCATGCCTGCACCTCCCCAAACAGGTAGAAAGATATCAAACAAAAACCGCGATTTTTATTTTCTTAACCTGTAGACTTTTTTCTTCCATGCTTTTCCTTTTTCAATTGGCAGCACTCGTTAATTCTTCAGATACAAAACGAGATTAATCTAGAAATAAACCAATTAAAGCCCCCCCTCTTCCTGTTAATTACGCGTTTTAAATTGCTCTCAATTATTTAATTACAATTCGAATTATACTTGCTAGGTTCTTAATCATATCGGTGCGACTGCTGAGAAACTCTGTGCGGGATTGATCAAGAGCGGTTTTTTTTTCTCCTTCTGAAGTTCAAGGTTCAAAACCTCATCGTTTTTTCTTCCTTTTTCATCGCCTTGCGGTATAAACTGGTTTCTTTTTTTTTTCAATTCTCAAGTTTTCTTGCATATTTTCGAGGAACACACAAAAAATCATTGAGAGCGTCGCAATTTACCAATAACTAACGATAATTACGTTTTTCTTTTCGGGTTCATACACATTTTTTTTGTTGTTGAAATACAACAAAAATTTTGGCTCAAAAATACGTTTTCAGTCACGTCTTTATCCGAAGCGTCGTGATATTCTGGTTGTAGAGAGGCGGAGGGTGGGTTGAACGAAAAGGACGATACGAGCGAATTAAAAAAAAAAAAAATCAAGGAGAAATGAAAATGTTTGTTTTATACATTCCTTCATCTAGAGAGTGCAAGGACGAATGTCAAGATTTCTGCCTTTGATTCTCGCTGGTTGGGTTAAATTAATGGTTTTTTAAACGATAACGAAAAAGGATTAAACACTAAAGCGAAATTATTACGTAAAAATATTTATTTCTTATATTGTAGAAGAGTGAAGGGGGGGGGGGGGTTACTAGGAATGCGGCACCATATCGATTTTACTCGCTTTTCCCCCTTTTGTAAGCTCCCCCTATTTTTGACAAGGGTGAAGGTGTATACGCGATCCTTATTGGGGGGGTGGAAAACCTCAGTGAAAGACAAAAGAGCAACGGTGGAGTGAAAGGGGGGGAGGTGCAGTTAAAGTTTGTCTTAATGCTTCTATTGAGACCCTTGCCTAATATAAAAAGGGGAAAGGGATATCCAGGGGGTCCTTGCCCTGATACACCTGTTTTGTTTTTTTGTATTTTTTTCTTTCTTTCTTTCGAGAATTTGAACTCGTCAGGGTTTTGTTTTTTAAAAACGTTGTGCACGCAGGAAATAATAACTTCTCAAGTACTCAAGTTGTCACAGCTCAGTAAAAATAGAGAAATAAGTTATGTCTAGGCATCTGGCTGAGGTAGCAAATAAATTTTGCGCGCTAAAGAACTTAAGGATGTCATTTTCAGTGGATGTGGTAGCCGGGGGGGAGAGGGGTCAAGTTCAAGATTATCGCCACAGATTCGAATCACCGGAAACTGTCAATTAGTAATAAAACTGAAATAAATAAATAAAAAAAAGAGATAGTTGAATGTCGTAAATGTTTCTTGAATGGACGAAGGTTGCAGTGACGCTATAAGGCGATGCAGTTTCTTCTCGTAAACGTCCCTAGGAATGCTCCACGGTTGGAACGGTTGACCAACTGTTTTAAAGTTTACCACTTAAGGGGATCGTGAATCAAACAAGGAGTTGGTACACTGGCTGCCCTATCGTGACAAAACTCTTTTTTCCATCCTCTCTTAAGGTAAGGTAGCAAAAATGGTTGTCATGAACAAGTTTTCTAATTTCGAAACGATGTGTCGCTTCCAACCTGTTAGGAAACATTAAAAAAAGAAGCAAAACAATATTTTTGACTTACCGAAAAAATCTTCCCACGTGATCGAAGAGTCGGAATCACCGCCTGGATCTACAGCTACAGATGTTGGCATTTTGGCGAAATTATTTATCCCCGCGAATAAAACAAAAAAATAAAAAAAAACACAGGCACTATATACACGTAACTAAGCCGGCATCAAGCCTCTTTCCGCGAGCACTGATTTTTTGTTTTAAATCAACTTCTTTCACCGCGTGCATCCTCTGGAGGCTTCGCCCCAGTATTACGTCAAAAAAATAAAATTAAGAAGAGACGAGAATTGAAGGCTAAAGACAGCCTATTTCTCCCTCTTCTTCGGCGTTATTTTTCCTTCGCTCCTCGAGCTTCGAGCTCCTCAGGAGTCGAATGCCGGTATTCAACTTACGAGAGAGAATGAGACGAAGGAAGAAGGCGGTTTATGACGGGACGATGGATGGGAGGGTGAGTGGGATTGATTTGGGTGGGGGGTGTTGTATAGGATACACGCGTTGTTTAGAATGGGTCCCTGTAGGCAATGTGTTGGTGGCTGTGAACGAAAGTGGAAAAAAGGAGAGTTTGATGATGATGGGAATGAAAGGGGAGGAATGAATAAAGAGAGTGGTAAATGAGAAACTCGACGAACACTGGTTTGTAGAGCATCGCGATATCTGTCGTAGAACTTTAGGAAATAGCAAGTTTAGCAACTACGCTAAGAAAATTCGTGCCTATTATGTTAAACCATGGGCGTAGCCAGAGGGGGCAGTTGCCCTCCCCTAGACTCTAAAGCTATGACTTAGTGGGGCAAATGCTCACCCCTAGATACCATCGGAATCAGGCCCGGATGTACGTCATTTTCGAGGGGGAGCAAGCCTAATTTTTGGCGCCCATTTTTGGTGCCCCGTATTTTTATCCCCTCCTACCATATCAATATAGGAATTAGGGTGTAAGGTATAACATATTTCAATAGACTGAACCATTTTCGGATCAAGACGAAACGAAAAACGGAGCAAACCTGTGGCAATCGAGGTCTGGTGCAATAGAACTATAGTCACGCTTTGTGCCATTTCCAGCCCGTTGGTCAAATTGGGGGTGGTGGGAGGGATGTAGATCACGTCTATCGGCTCGGCTGGAGGTAGCTGCGGTAACACAGTTATGTTGGGGTGGGTATCAGGGTACGCTGGTATTCCAGGGCATGAGAAAGCAGACGAACTGGAAGACTGAGTAGGTACGTCAGTCCCGAACCAGCGGTTGGGATTAAAACAAGCCAGCATGTGGGCGTTAACGAACGCCCATGCGCGCACTGGTTGCTGTGGCACGCGAAAGCTGCCGCTACAAGGCTGCTGGGATTGAAGGCAATCAAAAGAAGAGATGAAAATATGTGAGACGACAACACAATAAAGTGGCTGTTAGAATTAGGAAGGAAACAAACCAAAGAATAGTAGGAGTGTTACAAGGCCCAAGTAGCGCCGATACTACATCCAAGCTGTAGCAGCCGCTACACCTCTCTTGGGGGTGGGTGGTCCGTGATCAAGAAGATCATAAATGACATTGAAGTCTATGTTTCAAGGCTTTGGAAGCTCAATTCCAACGTATTCACTAGAATAATCAGTTTCCAGCAGGCCACTTTGAAACTTTCTAAGAAAAAATGACAATAACGTAGGAGAGAATAATTCGTAGTTTGACAGTTTTAAACGTTAAAATCGACAGTTTAAAGGAAAAAAATTAACAGTTTCTCGAACGACATAGACTGTTTCCGGAACAAATGTTCATTACAGTTTCCAGGATGAAATAGGCAATTCCAAGGACGAAATTAAGATTTTACACGTCAAAATTGAAAGTTTCAAGCATGAAATTGACAATTTCCAGGACAAAATTGGTAGTTTCTCGAACGAAATGGACATTTTCCGGGACAATTGTCTATTGATATGTTTCCAGGACGAAATTGACAGGTTTATTAGGTGACAAAATTGACAGTTTCGAATGACAAAATTGACATTTCCAGGATAAAATTGGCAGTTTCAAAGACGAATTTGACAGTGTAAAAAACTATATTGGTAGTTTTGAATGACGAAATTGTCACTCGTAGGACGATATTGACAGTTCCGAAAACGAAACTGACAATTTTGAATGACGAAATTGACATTTCCAGGGTGGAATTGATAGTTTGTATGAAGTATGAAATTGACAGTATCAAGGATGAAATTGACAGTTTCTATAGGATTAAATTGCAGTTTGAAGGACTACATGAACAGGTTTCAATAACGTAATTTACATTTCCAGGACGAAACTGACAGTTTCAAGGACGAAATCGACAGTTTAGAGGATGAAATTGACGGTTTCGAACGTCGAAATTGACATTTATAGGAGGAAAATCGACAGTTTCAAGAATGAAATTAATAGTTTTTATGAAGAAATTGACATTTCCTGGCCGAAATTGACAGTTGACAAGTTTGTTATGATAAAATTGACAATTTTCATGACGACTTGCAGTCTTAAATGACGAAATCAACATTTCCAGGACGAATTTTACGGTTTCAAGGCCGAAACTGTCAGTCAGATTCTGTATAGTCAACTGTTTCCAGTGAAGGGTTTTTAGAAACGCCATGGTCTGCGCCCAAAATGTCTGATGCTGAACCTCGAAATCAATGTTTGGGATCTTTTTTTATGTATGAGGAAATTGACCTAGTCCGGGAGCCCTCAGTATGAAAAATCCGGGTCATTTGATCGTGTCTGGCACGTGCACAGGATGTTTTTTATGGTCTAGGAGATGAATCTTCTGAGATCGCCAGAAATTTTCCGTGGGACAAGGGCTCACGCAGAGCTAACTGTTGACAAACTGTTGACGTTGGGTGCTTTAAAAACGACTGTCGAAAGTAAAAAGTCATTCCCTACGACTAATACGTTACGAAACCAACAACGCCGTCCAATTATATTGTAGATAGCGCCATCAGTGAACTTCAGAAAATGTGAAATTTCAAGGCTCACTAGTATCCAGGGCTTTATTCGAAATTGGATAGCGGTGGTGGTTTTCTAGTTTATTGTTGGCGAATAAACACATTTTACACTTGCCAGACGTTTTCAAGCAGCCCAAAGGTGTGTTTGCCAACAGCTAGCTCGGCTGTAGGCCCCCGTCCCTCGGAAAATTTCTGGCGGTCTCAGAAGTGTCATCTTCTAGACCATAAAAAACGTCCTGCGCAGGTGCCAGACACGATCAAATGACTCGAATTTTTCATACGTTGGGCTCCCGGACTAACAGGTTTGAAGCCAAAAAACGACGGGCGAAATTGATAGTTTTTCAAGACGAAATTGACAGTTTTCGAAGGAAACGTCAATTTGGAGATCGTTTTAGTGCACGAATCATCAGTTCAGCCATTTTCGTGGCACGAATGGTCATTTTTGGAGCGCGAATGGTCGTTTTTGCCATTTGAAGGTCACATTGATCGTCAGTTTAAGCCTTTTCAAGGCTTGAATCTGTCAGGGTTGGGAAGTGTCAGTACGGCCGGCAGCCACTTTTAGGCCGCGAGTACGACCGTTTGGTTCTTTTCAGAGCGCAGATCAGTCGCAGTTTAACCACTTTTAAGGGAGAAAAACGCTTTCCAAAGGGTGAAATAAATGACCAGTAAGACAATTTTTAGAGCGAAACGCTTTGAAGATTTGTGGGTTTGCCATTTTAAAAGCGTGGATCGTCAGTTTTGCCATTTTAAAAGCGCAGATCGTCAGTTTTGCCATTTCAAAAGAGCTGATCGTCAGTTCTGCCGTTTTAGGGCCCGAATGGTCATTTTTCAAACGTGAATTGCCAGTTTGGCTATTCCCTGAGCACTAATTGTCAGTTAATTGTTGTTTAAAGTAGCGAATCGTCAATTTTTTACTATTAAGGTGCGCAAAAAATAGTCAATTTGGCTGTTTTTTGGGGCACAGCTCAGTCAGTTTAGCCACTTTGAAGTGGCGAATCGTCCCTGACGCTTTGCAAAGGACGCGAACGACCAGTATGTGAATGAACAGTTTGAACATTTTTAGATAGAAACACTTTAAAGATTTAAATTTCTAGGGCGTTGGAGGGGTTTTTGGTTATTTTAGGGTATGAATTGTCAGTTTAGCCATTTTCAATGGTGTGCCGACATGTCTATTTGGCCATTTCCCACCCATATGAACATCCCGAGAGGGTGGTTGGGCCCTTTTTTCCAGAATTCTGCTACACCTCATTCGAATCGTTTCGGCGCCACTGCAAGGTTCTTTGCAGTGCAGAAACACTCGGAGAGATGGGGACTCAACGTGTAAATGTAGGGGTCTGCAAGTGGAGTCTACTAGACATGTCCTTGCGAATGCGATAGGCTCCTGGCAGCGAGAATTGCGATATCTTCTTATTTCTCTTAATAGTTGTTCATCTTTTAATTGTCAACATGTAGTCGTAAAACCGCAGAAGCGGACCGAGGTATGGGCGAGGAGGGTGGTCAGAGGCAGAGGGGGCCCTGGAAAAGCTTAAATATGGAAAATTGAGGATTTTGTAGGTCCCATGTTCATTGACTTAGGTACGTGATTTGGCTCCTGTCGACGATTTCCAGATCATCCGACCTGGAGAATAAAACTTTAATTGATGATCAGCAAATAGTGTGGCTGAATATTTGATTGAGCCAACGAAAGCGTTATTCCGATGGCTCAAATTGAGAAAATTTGCGCCTTCTGGAGGTAAATTCGCGGCTAAAATAGAGAAAATACGCTGATTCCAAAGTTTCTTTAGGTCCGTAAGCTCATAAAATTGAGAATGAGCTTCAATGTGCCGATGTTGGGGCAAGTTGGCGGCAAAAGATATGGAAAAGCGCTAAATATTCGTGGCTAAAACTGCGAAAAAGCGCTCATTCGTGGTTTCTCGATGCAACTTTCAGACGATTATTTAGAAAAAATCGATTATTCGCGGCGTATAGAGGCAATTTACGGCTAAAATGTGCACAGAAAACCAAACACTAATGTGCTGTTAAAAATTAGAAAAATGCACTTTATCAAGGCTATATACAAGTGAAAAAATCGCGGCTGAAATCAACAAAAAATCGACTAATTCGTCGATGAAATTGAGAAATAGCGCTAATTCGCGAATATCCTGTAGGAAAATCGTTAATTTACGATTACAAATGAAAAAAAACCCTTATTCGCGGCTAAAATTGAGAAAACGTCAATCCGTAACTGCTTGGATATTTCGAGGCTAGTGCTAACTGGCTGCTAAAAATTTAGAAAAACGTCAATTTTCTGACAAAAATTGAGAAATATCGCTAATTCAAGGAATAAAAACCATAATTTTCAGTACTCATTGAGAAAAGTCTAATTCCCTGCTAAAATAGAGAAAAAGCGCTAATTTGCGGCTAAAATGGTGAAAAATCTCAATGAAGAGCTTAAAATTGAAAATACGCCTATTCTCGACTTCTTGAGGCAACTTATTTGTGGCCAAAAGTCAGAAAAAGCGCTAATCCTTTAGCTAACAATGACAAAAATTTTTGAATCCGGGGCTAAAATGTGAAATCCGCTGAAATTGTTTGGAAATTGCTAATTAGTGCGCCTGAAGTTAAGAGAAACGTTAATTTTCAGCTCAAATCGAGAAAAAGTACTGACTCGCTGCTAAAAATCTGCTGGAAATTGTGAAAATCACTAATTCGCGGATAAAGTGTAGTCTAAACTCTAATTCGTGGCTATAAAATTGAACAATTGCAATTTGCGTCCAAGACTGAAAATTCGCCAATTCAAGGCTTATTGTGGCAAAGATTGCGAAAAAAAAGTCGAATCATGGGATAGGTGATAAAATCCTCTAATTCACAGCTAAAACTTAGGAAAAGCGCTAACACATAGCTTATGGTAAAAAGATATTGCTAATGCAGGGTTAGATTGTAAAAAATAACCGCTAATTTGCGGCCAAATTTGAAAAGCTATTAATTAGTAAGGCTACAATTTAAAAAACGCTAATTGTTTAGCCTTTTTTATGCTCAAATTGAGAAAAAGTGCTAATTCGCTGCTAAAAATTGAGGAAAACGCCAATTTTTGGCAAAGTTTTAGAAAAATCGCTACTTTGCAGCTAAAATTGAGAAAAAGTGGTAATTCGCGTTTGAAATAGGGTCAAATTTCAATTTGTGTCTATAATTGAATATACGCTGGCTTCTGGAAGCTATTTATTTGTGGCAATATTGAGGAAAAGGGCCAGTTCGTGGATATTGATGAAAAACCCCATTAATTTAAGGCTAAAACTGAGGATAAGCGCTAATCCTAGAGCGCTAGAGCGCTAATCCTAGGTAGAGTGTGTATGTGAAGGGGATTGTTAATGCGGTGCTAAAATGTAAAATACCCGGCTTATTTGCGGCTAATTTTGGAAAATCGATGATTAACGTGGCTAGAATCAAGAAAAACGTTAATTTTCAGATCGAATTGAGAAAAATTGCTAATTCGCAGCTAAAACGCCGTAATGAACGCCCTTATCAATAACGCCAATTCGTTGGTAAAATTGAGAAAAATCGCATATTCAAGGGGGGGGGCCGCTACTTTGTGGCTAAAAATTGAGGAAAAGGGTTGATTCGCGGCTATAAAATACAGAAGAGTTTCAATTTGTGTCCAAGATATTGGCTTGATTCTGAAGGCAACTTTGGGGCTATAAAATTCTTGGCATTAGGTTAAAAAAAAAAAAAAAAAACGCTTATTCGCGGCTGAAATTGAGAAATAGCGCTAATTCGCGAATATCCTGTAGGAAAATCGTTAATTTACGATTACAAATGAAAAAAAATCCCTTATTCGCGGCTAAAATTGGGAAAGCGTCAATCCGTAACTGCTTGGATATTTCGAGGCTAGTGCTAACTGGCTGCTAAAAATTTAGAAAAACGTCAATTTTCTGACAAAAATTGAGAAATATCGCTAATTCAAGGAATAAAAACCATAATTTTCAGTACTCATTGAGAAAAGGCTAATTCCCTGCTAAAATAGAGGAAAAAGCGCTAATTCGCGGCTAAAATGGTGAAAAATCTCAATGAAGAGCTTAAAATTGAAAATACGCCTATTCTCGACTTCTTGAGGCAACTTATTTGTGGCCAAAAGTCAAAAAAAGCGCTAATCCTTTAGCTAAAAATGACAAAAATTTTTGAATCCGGGGCTAAAATGTGAAATCCGCTGAAATTTTTTGGAAATTGCTAATTAGTGCGCCTGAAGTTAAGAGAAACGTTAATTTTCAGCTCAAACCGAGAAAAAGTACTGACTCGCTGCTAAAAATGGAAACAAATTTCACCAAGACGCTAAAACTTACTAATTCTTGACTGAAATTGTGAAAATCACTAATTCGCGGATAAAGTGTTTTCTAAACTCTAATTCGTGGCTATAAAATTGAACAATTGCAATTTGCGTCCAAGACTGAAAATTCGCCAATTCAAGGCTTCTAACAGCAATTTATTTGTGGCAAAGATTGCGAAAAAAAAGTCGAATCATGGGATAGGTGATATAATCCTCTAATTTACAGCGAAAACTTAGGAAAAGCGCTAACACATAGCTTAAGGCAAAAATATATTGCTAATGCAGGGTTAGAATGTAAAAAATAACCGCTAATTTGCGGCCAAATTTGAAAAGCTATTAATTAGTAAGGCTACAATTTAAAAAACGCTAATTTTTGGCCTTTTTTATGCTCAAATTGAGAAAAAGTGCTAATTCGCTGCTAAAAATTGAGGAAAACGCCAATTTGTGGCAAAGTTTTAGAAAAATCGCTACTTTGCAGCTAAAATTGAGAAAAAGTGGTAATTCGCGTTTGAAATAGGGTCAAATTTCAATTTGTGTCTATAATTGAATATACGCTGGCTTCTGGAAGCTATTTATTTGTGGCAATATTGAGGAAAAGGGCCAGTTCGTGGATATTGATGAAAAACCCCGTTAATTTAAGGCTAAAACTGAGGATAAGCGCTAATCCATAGCGCTAATCCTAGTAGAGTGTGTATGTGAGGGGGGATTGTTAATGCGGTGCTAAAATGTAAAATACCCGGCTAATTTTGGAAAATCGATGATTAACGTGGCTAGAATCAAGAAAAACGTTAATTTTCAGATCGAATTGAGAAAAATTGCTAATTCGCAGCTAAAACGCCGTAATGAACGCCCTTATCAATAACGCCAATTCGTTGGTAAAATTGAGAAAAATCGCATAATCACGGGGGGGGGGGGACCGCTACTTTGTGGCTAAAAATTGAGGAAAAGGGTTGATTCGCGGCTATAAAATACAGAAGAGTTTCAATTTGTGTCCAAGATATTGGCTTGATTCTGAAGGCAACTTTGGGGCTATAAAATTCTTGGCATTAGGTTAAAAAAAAAAAGCGCGATTCTGGTAGTGAAGTCTATAAACAAATAATATGGCTAAAACCCCCCCCCATAGTAAAACCTATCAAAATGCACAAAGAGGCGGGTGGGTGTCATTGCCCTAAAAAGTGGTCATAAAATGAGCGTTTTTGGGCCTCGCCATTCGGTCAATTTTCTAACTCCAAGGCGGAAAAACCGTGCCCCGGGCGTGGAAGCTCTTCGTTGCAACTTACGAGTGTTCGATGCGTGAAATGTCTTTATACGTTCTGAAAAAGTGTGCGAGTTGCCAAAACGGGTGGTCAATTCGTGTGTTTGACCAAAATCGGAGCTTTTTTCCTGGTTTCGTGTCTTTAATGTCTGTTTAATAAAAACAAAAAAACAATTACATTGCAATTGGGCGGGGGGGGGCGCAACATAATTTTTATGTTTGTCCAAGGGGTGGGGGGGGGTGACATTGAAATACTGAAGGAAGAATGGTGATGCCTAAAAAACGTTTTGAGCTGACACCAAATTCGTTGTTAAGGGGGGTTTTGCAATGTGTTCCTCGACCCCCCTCCAATCTTACGTCGCCCACTCGGAGTTACGTCAATTATCGTCCGAATTCTGCACCAATCTTGGATTTCAAGGTCTCATCTAAATCTTCAGGAAATCCCCACCGTACGAGCTTGCTTTCCTAAATAAGTCGTCGAAAGAGTGGGAATTTTTAAAGGTAAAGTTTTAAGTGCGTTTTAAAGATATTTTAGGAGTGAAAAAATGAAAAAGAAGATCGTACGGGTTGTGCAGAATTTCCTGAAGATTTAAATGAGACGTTGAAATCCAGGATAGGTGCAGAAATACGGCGATAATTTACGTAACGCCAATGTGGGCGAGGTATGATTGGTGGGGGGTCGAGGAGGAACTCACATGCACAACTCCCCCTAAATAAAAAAAGACCTGAAAAATGATTTTCAGCGTGGTGTCTGTCGACCGTTCCAAGTAAGAATGTGGTTTCTATACTTGCCTGCCTACAATAGACTTCTAGATACGAAATTCGCCGCCCCCCCTCCTTAGCACTTCCCCCGCCCTAGTGTTCGTTTGGGGTTCGTTCGTTCGGTTTAGTTTTCGTTAGTCTGATGGAAAATTTGTTTCAATTTTCGGGTTTCCCCCTTCCCCGCACGCAGTTTTGTCCAATGTTTTCTCTTACGTATTCCCCAAGCAAAGTGTATCGACTAGTAATGACGTCATTGAATATCATTTTTATAATGTTTTAGGCTTTTAATTACTTTTTAACATTTTTGTTCTATGAAGGTAAGTCATTTTCAATTTGTGTCCAAGATATTGGCTTGATTCTGAAGGCAACTTTGGGGCTATAAAATTCTTGGCATTAGGTTAAAAAAATAAAGCGCGATTCTGGTAGTGAGGTCCCGATCAAAATGCACCAAAGAGGCTGTCATTGCCCTAAAAAGTGGTCATAAATGAGCGTTTGGCCTCGCCATTTCGGTCAATTTTCTCAACTCCAAGGCGGACAACCGTGGCCCTCGGGCGTGGAAGCTCTTCTTTGCACTTACGAGTGTTCGATGCGTGAAAATTGTCTTTATACGTTCTGAAAAGTGTGCGAGTTGCCAAAAACGGGTGCGTCAATTCGTGGTTTGACCAAAATCGGAGCTTTTCCTGGTTTCGTGTTTTTAATGTCTGTTTAATAAAACAAAAAACAATACATTGCAATTGGGGGGGGGGGCGCAACAAATTTTTATGGTCCAAGGGGGGCGTGACCATGAAATATTGGAAGGAAGGAAATTGGTGATGCCTAAAAACGTTTTGAGCTGACACCAAATTCGTGTTAAGGGGGGGTTGCACATGTGTTTCCTCGACCCCCCTCCAATCTTACGTCGCCCACTCGGAGTTACGTAAATTATCGCCGAATTTCTGCACCAATCTTGGATTTC
The DNA here is from genome assembly GCA_038030265.1 of Corythucha ciliata. NCBI lineage: Eukaryota > Metazoa > Arthropoda > Insecta > Hemiptera > Tingidae > Corythucha > Corythucha ciliata. The sequence goes on from CM075938.1 coordinate 12,429,529, forward strand.
AAGGTCTCATCTAAATCTTCAGGAAATCCACCGTACGAGCTTGCTTTCCTAAATAAGTCGTCGAAAGAGTGGAAATTTTAAAGGTAAAAGTTTATGTGCGTTTTAAAGATATTTTAGGAGTGAAAAATGAAAAAAGAAGATCGTACGGTTGTGCAGAATTTCCTGAAGATTTAAATGAGACGTTGAAATCCAGGATAGGTGCAGAAATACGGCGATAATTTACGTAACGCCAAGTGGGCGAGGTATGATTGGAGGGGGGTCGAGGAAACACATGCACAACTCCCTCTAAAAAAAAAGACCTGTAAAATGATTTTCAGCTTGGTGTCTGTCGACCGTTCCAAGTAAGAATGTGGTTTCTATACTTGCCTACAATAGACTTCTAGATACGAAATCGCGCCCCTCCTTAGCACTTCCCCCGCCTAGTGTTCGTTTTGGGGTTCGTTCGTTCGGTTTAGTTTTCGTTAGTCTGATGGAAAATTTGTTTCAATTTTCGGGTTTCCCCCTTCCCCGCACGCAGTTTTGTCCAATGTTTTCTCTTACGTATTCCCCAAGCAAAGTGTATCGACTAGTAATGACGTCATTGAATATCATTTTTATAATGTTTTAGGCTTTTAATTACTTTTTAACATTTTTGTTCTATGAAGGTAAGTCATTTTCAATTTGTGTCACACCCTTAAGACATTACAACTGGAAGACAAGTTAATAATACTTTAGATAATAGCATTGATATTATGCAATTTAACTCTTTCTTATTGCGTTAACAAAGTATACAATTTTTAATAAAAAAAAGTAACAAAAACAAATGTATATTTTCACATATAAAAGTAACAGTCATCCTTCAACTCCCAAATTGAACACTATACAACAAACAACAACATTATTCTAAGATCTTAAGTCTGAACATGAAAAAAAAGTTGACATAAATAACGAATTTAAAGCTTAAACGTGGAAAGATTAATACTTTCAAGTATTTCTATTGGCATACTTTAATGATAAATCAAAAACTTACGACTATGACCCTATTTGGTACAATTTTGTTTTCATTAAGCACCCGAACTACGTTTGAAGATAATGAAAACGAAACAAACGTCAAGCTGTGCTTTAAGATGATTGTGCTTTGTTTTTTTTAGTGGAGAAAAAAAGAGAATATTGCTAGGCTCGCTTGTTTTATTACTTTTGTAATTGATATGATTAGATTTTAAAATGAGTATTTTCCCCGCTTTTCTTTACGTTTTTTTTTCTGATTTTAGCAACCCCCCTTCCACCCCCTCCTACCAACGAGTACACCCTCATGCTAGACTCTAGACAACCCCTTTAGACAACCACATTAATCCACCTTTCAAGATTTCTAACTTGTTCATTCCATTGTATCGTACTGAACCTTTTCGATATTGAAATAACGATAGACGGAGTAGCCAATTATCGTTATGAGGCAAGCGGCCGCCAGGAGGCTTCCAGCAACGAGCGGCGCTGTTTCACTTCTGTAGGAGCCGGCGCCTGTTGCTGAGCATTTGTATTCTTTACGGACGCGTGCGTTAGAAAAAAAGACGGTCGTTAGAAAAATATTTTCGATCATAGGAGAGCGAAGGGAAGAGGTAGGAAGTTGAACAGTGTTTGGAGTGATCGTGAACTGAAAATCACAACTCCATTGTGTTCATTTTGCCCCCCCCCTTCCCACTCAATCACTCTCACTCTCTCTCTCTCTCTCTCAGACCAAACCTTTTAAAGCCTGAAAACCATCACTCACACTCACCTGGTCCGAATTCGTCGTTTTTAAAGATGAACGGCTCGAGTTGCATGTCCCGTAGAAGTACAGTGGCGGTTGTGTCGGTTTCAGAGCTCGTCAGTGTCACTTCGATGTCACGCTCGCATCGGTAGGATTTGCCAACGGGGGTGGGGAAAAGAAGCTGACCGTGACTGCTGCTCGCCGACAGGGTGAAGGAGCGTCCTTTTTATGAGGGGGAGTGGTTGAGAGTTACAAATTTATTTCAATGTGTTTAAATTAATAGCTAAATTCATTCCCCACAGCCAATACGGATATCGATTTTATTCCAATAGCCCCGCAGTAGGCCAATCATTCCAGGAACAAATTTCGCATGTCTGGCCCTCAAAAAGAGCAATATCGCGGATTTTGGCAGTAAAAAACCAATTTAGCGAGTTTGCCTCTTTTTCAAACCCAATTTTCGTGGCCTTTGACCTCTCAAAACCTGGTTTGATCCTCTTCTACTAAAACCCAATTTTACTGGGTTGGTTTCTGTCAAGAAAAAAGCCTACTTTTGAGGTTTTGGCTCTACCAAAAACAATTTTCATGGATTTTGCTCTATCGTAACCAAATTTTAACGGATTTTATCCTTGGAAACCTCGTTTTACACCTCGAAAGGGCTAACTGACTATTTGCGCTCTAGAAAAATACCAAACAGGCAAATTCCCCCGCGGGGGGTGTGGTTGTTGAAGGGAAATGGATAAACCAACCGTCGCTCGCCAAAAAGTGGCCATATACTGAGACCACTCTACCCATTGAGGGTCCCGGACTCGGAAGGGCTAGCTTGGCTCCCCAAACCACCTTACCCTCCCTAGAAACTCCAGCACCCGGACCCCCTGAGCCCTGGAGAAAATGGCAGAACTGACGATTCGCGTTCTAAAAATGCCTAAACAGGTAGTTCCTACCCTGAAAATGGCAAAATAAACCATTTATGAGTCAATAATGGCCAAACTGACCATTCTTGGCTCACCTTCACATTCGCACCCTTTAAATGACAAAACGGACTTACTGATTCTATGAGCCAAGCGGCCGCCAGGAGGCTTCCAGCAACGAGCGGCGCTGTTTCACTTCTGTAGGAGCCGGCGCCTGTTGCTGAGCATTTGTATTCTTTACGGGCGCGTGCGTTAGAAAAAAAGACGGTCGTTAGAAAAATATTTTCGATCATAGGAGAGCGAAGGGAAGAGGTAGGAAGTTGAACAGTGTTTGGAGTGATCGTGAACTGAAAATCACAACTCCATTGTGTTCATTTTGCCCCCCCCCCTTCCCACTCAATCTCTCTCTCTCTCTCTCTCTCTCAGACCAAACCTTTTAAAGCCGGAAAACCATCACTCACACTCACCTGGTCCGAATTCGTCGTTTTTAAAGATGAACGGCTCGAGTTGCATGTCCCGTAGAAGTACAGTGGCGGTTGTGTCGGTTTCAGAGCTCGTCAGTGTCACTTCGATGTCACGCTCGCATCGGTAGGATTTGCCAACGGGGGTGGGGAAAAGAAGCTGACCGTGACTGCTGCTCGCCGACAGGGTGAAGGAGCGTCCTTTTTATGAGGGGGAGTGGTTGAGAGTTACAAATTTATTTCAATGTGTTTAAATTAATAGCTAAATTCATTCCCCACAGCCAATACGGATATCGATTTTATTCCAATAGCCCCGCAGTAGGCCAATCATTCCAGGAACAAATTTCGCATGTCTGGCCCTCAAAAAGAGCAATATCGCGGATTTTGGCAGTAAAAAACCAATTTAGCGAGTTTGCCTCTTTTTCAAAACCCAAATTTCGTGGCTTTGACCCTCTCAAAACCTGGTTTGATCCTCTTCTACTAAACCCAATTTTACTGGGTTGGTTTCTGTCAAGAAAAAGCCTAATTTTGAGGTTTTGGCTCTTCCAAAACAATATTTCATGGATTTTGCTCTATCGTAACCAAATTTAACGGATTTTATCCCTTGGAAAACCTCGTTTTACACCTCGAAAGGGCTAAACTGACTATTTGCGCTCTAGAAAATTACCAAACAGGCAAATTCCCGCGGTGAAAATGGATAAACCAACCGTTCGCTCGCCAAAAGTGGCCAATACTGACCACTCTCGCCTTTGGCTTGACCATCCCATTACTATTTGCGTCATGAAAATGGCTAATCTGATTATTCACGCACCAACCAAAATGGCAGAACTTTGGGGGGGGGGGGTGCCTCCCCGGCCGAGCCGAGTGCGGCGACGCCAAGGCCACCAGTGGGCCCCTACGTCATACCCATTGAGGGTCCCGGACTCGGAAGGGCTAGCTTGGCTCCCCAAACCACCTTACCCTCCCTAGAAACTCCAGCACCCGGACCCCCTGAGCCCTGGAGAAAATGGCAGAACTGACGATTCGCGTTCTAAAAATGCCTAAACAGGTAGTTACTACCCTGAAAATGGCAAAATAAACCATTCATCAGTCAATAACGGCCAATTCCTGGACTGACCATTCTTGGCTCACCTTGACATTCGCACCCTTTAAATGACAAAACGGACTTACTGATTCTATGATTCCTAAAAAGGGCCAAACTGGCTATTCAAGCTATAAAATCGGCAAAACTAGCTCTATGCGACCTAAAAATACCCTAAACAAATTATTCCTGCCCTTTAAATGACCAAATTCGTGCCTAGAAAATGGTCATACTGACCAATTCCGATCTAGAAAGGGCCAAACAGACCATTCGGACCCTTAAATGGCAAACTCGACGAACTAAGCGCACCGTAAAAATGACCGAACTGACTATTTGCTCCCCCAAAATAGTTAAACCAACGATTCGCCCTTTCAAAATAGTTGCACTGAGTTCGTACCCTCCTACAATTGGCTAAAATGACGATGGATTCGTGCCCTAAAAATATCACATGTACTATTCACGCCTTCAAATTGACCTTACTCTAACAGTTTGCACCGTAAAAATGGATATTCCCGTCATTAAATTGACAAAACTGACTCTATAAGCGGCCTATAAATGGTTAAACTGACGATTAGAGCATTGAAAATGCTTAAACAGATTATTCCAGTTCTGAAAATGGCCAAATCAACCATTCGCGCATCAAAAATGGCTATAAACTGAGCCTTCAACGCCTTAAAAATATCTAAACTGACGATTCGTGCCCTCAAAAATAGCAAAACTGGCTATTCTCGCACTAAAAATGGCCAAGCTGACCATTTTTGGGCCCTACAGAGTTGATGTTAGTGAAGTTTTTCGCGTTAAAAAATGGCTAACTGCACACTAAACAATGACCAAACACGGATAGTCGCGCCTGAAAATAATAAACCGACTCCTGGCATTTGTGCTGGCTTGTGACCCCCCCCCCCCCGCCGCCACGGCCTCCGTCACAGAATCGGTTACGCGCACTCCAAGTATTGAATAACCTGACTACTCTCGCGCTATGGACACAGTTTTTACGTTTTAAATAAGACCCGAAACTTGCATTTTCAAATAAATAGCATCTGAAACTTCAAATTTCGAGGGCGATCGTCAGAATATGGCGGCTGATGAGTTTAGCCCGCTGCCAGGGTTTCGCCGCTACGAAAATGGCCGCTAACCTGCAATTTTGATTCTAAGATCCTAAACTTGCAATTTCACCAAAAATGAAGGCCTGAAACTGTCAATTTCACGTATATTCAGCCAGGAAACTTTAAGACCCCAACTTGGGAAACTCATTCAATTTCAAGTTCAAATTCGAAGTTGTGGGCGCAGTCGTCGGGCTCGGCTTGCCCAGGATTCGCGCCCACTAAAAACAAAAGGCCTTGAAACTTGCATGTTCGTTGAAATTAAAACCTGTGGCGAATATTCAGCCAGTAAACTTCCAATTTTGCCGATGTTCACCTTAAAAATGTTGCAATTTTCCGTCTATTGGGCTGGCTTGCCCGGGGATCGACGGCTTATAAAAAATTACCCGCAACTTTCAATTTCGCTAAAATTGAGACGTGATGCTCGCGATATCGCGATTATTTAGCAATAAATATCCAATTTCGCGGATAATTACTTGCAAAATATTGCCATTTTGGCGGTTATTATCGTCAGAAGACTGCTCTGCACTGTCGTGGCCGTCTGGCCCGGGTTCCACAGTCAACCGTCACTAAGAAAGATCCCCGAAACTTGAAATTGCAAAAATAACAATTTCGGAGGCATTTCGTTCCGAGTTATGTAATTCTGCGGTTATTTCTCTCAAGTTTACCTGCGGCATTTTTTCGAGACCACTCTTTCGGCGCCTTCGGCTTGCCGGACCATATTTGCGTCCCAAAGTCGGCTTAACTGACTACACGCTACCTGAAAATGCCTAAACAGATAGTTTCTGCCCTGAAAAGTGCGAAATCGACCATTCGCGTGCAAAGATTGGAAAAAACTCACGATTCGCGCTCTAAAAATGCCTGGATAGGTGAGTCCTGGCCTGAAAATGGTCAAAACTGAGCATTCGCCCGTAGAAAATGGCTAAACATGTATTGCCTGCTGTAAAAATGATCACACTGGCAATTCCCGCTCTAAAAACGGCAAAACTTACCATTCGGACCTGATATGGCTTGGATTCTTGCCTTCTTTCACTCTTTGCATAAATTACCTGACAATTTGCACCTTGGAAATGGTAAACTGACGATTCGCCCAACACAAATGGCAGAACTGACAATTTATGGTTAAATTAACGATTCGCGTCTTGATAGTGGCTAAACTGAGATCGTACTCAAACTAAAAACTAATTTTCCGTAGAATCCGATTAAAAAGACGGATTCGTGTGCCCTGAAAATATGACACAGACTATTCACACCCGCTAGTAGTGGCCATACTGGCAGTTTGCGTCCTAAAAATTGCCAAACTGCGGCTATTCCCGAACAAAAATTGGTAAAACTGACTCTGTGGTGTCTATAAATGGTTAAACTTACGATTCACGCTTGAACTTGAGGTGAAAAAGGCTCGATTGACTATAATCACGCCCTAAAAATTGGCCGGATGGCCTATTCGCTATTCGCGCCCTTAAAAAGTTTAATTGATTGAATCGATGAACCATTCGTCCCCCACCCTCCGAATTTCCGGATCCCTCCTTCTTTGCCACTGAAACGGTGTGGTGTGGTGTGGGAGCCCCCTCCTTGAGCTCTGAATCCGCGCCTGAATTTTAGCTGCGAAACTCTGATGATTGACAATTTTTTCACTCTTAGCTTTGAACTAGCGAGGCTGGGATCCTCGCCCCCCCCCCATCACCACAAAGGCCCGAAACTTTTAATTTCGCTGAAATTGAGACGCGGAAACTGGCAATATCGCGAACATTCAGCCAGGAAAATTCCAATTTCGCGTACATTGGTTTTAAAAATGACTTTGGGCACTGTCGTGGCCGGCTAGCCTCACTAAGAAAGATCCACGAAACTCGAAATTTCACGGAAATAAAAGTCCAGAACCTGGCAATTTCGGGAGAATAAATACTAGGAACTAGCAATATTCGATAATTAGACCAGAAACCGGCTATTCCGCAGATTTTTTTAGCTCCGAGTGATGTAATTCTGCGGCTGTTTATTTTAGCCATGAACTATTTTTCTCAATTTTGTCGGCGTATTAGCAATTCTCCCAATTATAGCTCCGAATCGTTGATTTTTCACTTTTAGCGTTAAATTAGTGTTTTTTCTCCATTTTAGCCGCGGAATCGATCCAAGAAGAGCACATCAGCGTTTTCCACAATTTCATCCCTAAATTAGCGATTTTCCCCCATTTTTAGCCATGGATTAGCGCTTTTTTTGCCTCCAGAAAGCACGAATTAGCTTTTTCTTAATTTTAATCACGAATTGGCGATTTTTCAATTTTAGCTGTCAATGAACGTTTTTCTTAATTTTAGCCGCTAAGCGACTTTGCGACAAATGACCATTTTTTGTTGTGAACAATGTTCAACTTTAATGACTTTATTAATTCTGAGTATTTTACGATTTCCTCGCCTTTTCTGGAGTCAAATAAAGCCCATCTAGCACTGGCCCGAAAGAGGGGGGTCTGAGCCCCCTCCCCTCGAGCCCATCACTGATCCGCGCCTCCCGGGTACCTCAAAGGTGTATTTTAGATGAGGTGTTCCGCGTGCCGTGGAAAAGTCCAGTCGTGCAGCTGTGATACACCCTGTAGGCACGCGTGCCGCCACAATTTTTACATAGGACGATGAGCCCTCATCCTAGGCTCCCCGTTCACAAGTTCTGTCGCATATATGCGTCTGTAGAGCATATGCTACCTATCAAAATGCTTTATTTTACGAGGGAATTTTGTTTGGTTGCATAGATTTACAGACGCAAATCACAGAGCTTGTGAACGGGCCTTTATAGAAGGAAGCCATACGAAAATTCAATTACAATTTCAAGCAGAAAACCACTTACCTGGATTTTTAATGTGCTCAAAAAATTGATCGGCTGAGTCATATTTGGCTTCTATTTTCGAAACAAACCATCTTTCACCGCCGGGAGTCTAAAAAAAAATTTAGTTGAGAGTATGGCGAAAAATGAACCAACGAAATTTCGAGGGAATAAGCGTCCGTACCTTGGAAAAGTAAAAAATCAAAACGAATGACTTCCACTTGAGTACCAAAGACTGCCTGTCTTCATCAGTGCATTGTCCGTCGACTGAGGCGGATTTCAAAACGTATGTGTCCTTTTCCTAAATTAATGACAAAAAAAAAAAAAATGAAGGAGTACCAATGGGCGGGGGTGGGGGGTGAGGAAGCGTGATTATTGCTTCAAAGTTTACCATCAACTCTCCTAATTTCGTTATGTAGTTAAAACTGACGAGAGCGTCGACTTTCAAAAGAATACAAGTGCCTCCACCGTCGGCCTTTAGCCGGTACAGTGCTGATGTATCGCCCAACGTGCCACTGTTGGGTGCGTCTGTTTGAAACAAATGGTGACTCGAATGGTAACATATTCCACAATGCAGAGGGTGACAGGTGTTTATGGATCGTGGCGGGGGGGGGGGTAGTTCTTACATGTTGCGTTTAATTTGTTGAGTGATTCTTTGTTTTTCTCCTGTTTTCGCGTTTCAGTCTTAAAACTAGTAATTTCCAGCCTTTTCTATACGAATGAAAGAGTGAAAATTATGAATCGAAGAACTCAGATTTAAACAAAAAACAACGTACCAGAGGGGCGCTCTGAAAAGAAGTATAGATGCCTCGCGTCACGTCATCTTTAAAATCCATTTCTGGGGGCATCGACGTGACGAAAACAATGGGAAGAACTAAATTCAAGGATCATTAGTTCTATTCCATAAAAAAAACATTTTTGAACTAATTTTTACCTGATAAGAACACAAGTCTGAGGTAATTCTGTACGGCCATAGTGACAGATCTAACGCAACTAAATTAAAATAAAGGTACGAAGGAGTCTTATTGTTGCGCGGGACAGGGGAAGGCCTTGTCACAACAAAAGTGTAAAAAAAAAACAGTTCCGCGAAACTTCTAAAATGGGTGGGGGGGAAACTGAAATGAAAATAACTCCCCTGTGTTTTTTTGTAGCTCCGCCAATCTTATTTGAATGGTCAGAGGAGACAAGGCCAGGTTGAATGGGGGCGGTGAGGGGGTGGTTTTCAGCCAACGTTCTTACACCCCTATGTAAAGAGATCAATATAAGTCTTTGTATTGAGCAAGTGTGGATTCGAAAGGAGTTGCGGGGGTTTAAAAGCCCACCTAAAATTTGAACTAAAGGCAGTTTGCAAGCAAAATTATTAAAAAGTAGAAAAAAAACCTAAAAGTTTATTCCAAAATGAAAATGCATTTTATCATTATGTATATTACACAACTAATTCGAAAAAAAAACTAGAAACAATTGCAGCAGGTAACACACAAGTCCTGGGAATGCACTCTTTGGCGACAAAAATATGAAAAGGAAAGCAAATTTTAGTAGGGGAAATGGGGTGGTGTAAGTGCATGACGTTCTTATTGTGTTAAAAACTTTTTTTTTCGATTTTTTAAAAAAGTAATTGATGCGACGTCAATGCGAAATTGAAAATTACGTCTCGCTGGAGTTGGGGGTGATGGAGGAGGGGCATTTTTATTTCGATCCGCGAACCAGCGCCATGCCGAGGGCAAGAGCCCCTCCTACAGCTATGGCAGCGCCACCAGCTAGAGCAATACCGATGAGACCCTCTGAAAAATGACAAGAAAACGGTCATATCTAACTGGCGTAACTAATTTTAGGGGCTTTGGGTACTGCGACAGCTTCGAGCTAAAGGCAATGGGCCAGCGTGTTTGGTTTTCCCGGGTTAAAACTGTCAGCTGTAGCCAATAGGAGACAGCTCTCATACTGGCTATCGCTCACAGCTGGACTTGGGTACAGCCTCTACCTTGAGCTCGTCTACAGCTCAAAACCTGTCACAGCTCCTCTCTTTCCACAAATATCACCTTTGTCCATCCTTTTCTTTATTTCAGTTTCTAATGCCTGAACCTGTTGATTTCCCGGTTCAATGTCAAGGAAAGATCTGACATAATTTAAAGCTGTTTTGTACTCCTAGATGACATTTAAAAACAAAAAAAAAACTCAAATTTATGAAACAGAAATGTGGGAGGGAGTTGAACTAACTCTTATTTTAGCGTGACCCAGAGCTAAAAAGTAAATGCAATCGCGTTTGCTGTCGTCGTTGCCCTCGCGAAAAAGAGTTTCCAACAGACAAATTCCTTTACGAATATCAGCAGCGTAGCGACTCTTTATGAGACACCAACCGTAATTGAAGGTTGCCTCTGAGGTGACATTTCCTGATTCAACTTGTGAATTATACATTATTTCGAATTTCTGAAACAATTAATCAAAACCTCTGGGATTCATTCTTTCTTTAGAAACAAAAAATCAAACGCTAGTACAAACCTTAAGGTCTTCAGATGAAACTACTTCGTCTAGCAGGCCGTCCATTCTTCCATAAATTATTGAAACGTTTTTGTTCAAACTATTTCTGTAAATTGACTGTTAAAAATTACGCAATGTTGACGATTTCAACGAAGAATAAAGCTGAAAGGAAACGAATGAATCATAAAACTTAAAACTATTTCAACTTCTAACGCTATCGCTCATAATCAGTGGACAACTCTGATAACTCAAACTCAACCACAAAATGCTCAGTGCTTCCTTGAAGCGGCGAGTCTCCTTGTTTTTCCTTTTTAGCGCGGTATTACGACTTCAATCGCTCAACATTGCCTTATTTTGTTATTACTGTACAAGAGACAAAAATTCGTTTTCTTTGCCCTTTTTATGTCAATAAAAGTCTGCGATAAATTCGTTAAGTCATCTCTTGCCACTCGATTATGATGAGCAGCATAATCTTTTGTTGATCTCATTTCATTGTTTGATAAATTATTGTATTCGAAAATCCGAAACGTCTCTCGTTAAACGTTCATTGGGTCTTGAATACGTCATTATCATGAGTAACAATTATTGGCAACAATATTCACATTTATTCAACAATTCCACAAAAATTAACAGACAAACAACAAAGATATACAGGGTGGATACGTATAAGTGTAAAGAAAAAACGTCTGCTAATGATTATAGCACAGTGCTTCCTCGCTTTTTTTGTTAACATATTTTACTGTTTTCTCAAATCATTTAAAAAAAAGTCTGCTAATGATTATAGCACAGTGCTTCCTCGCTTTTCACCCCCTCCCCCTTGTACGATTTTGACGAAATTGATAGGGGACCCTCTGCTAGCCAACACATATATTCCCTGAAAATTTCATCAAATTTGGATAAAAACTATGGAAGATATGCTTGTTACAAGGATTTGCGGACAGACAGACAGACACGAAACCGAAATTGTTCAGGAAGGTATAAAACGTGAAATGCAAGTGGAAATTTCGATTCAGACATTCTCGAGCGTGTCAGATTAAGGAAGTGGGAATTAATTACAAGCTAAAAAGTCTATATTCCACTAATCTGACAATTTAAGAGTGACGCAAAGACGGAGGAGGTCTACAAACTTGTAAAAAAAAACGTCATCTTGAAATTCTCGAGCGTGGCTAATTTTTTATTTATTTTGAAGGGAATAATTCAAGGATAACGAAAAATATCTAATCTGACGATTTCCATAAGCCGAAATAGAAAAAAATCGTCGATAAAGTTTAGTCATTATTCAACTCTTGGGGCCAATTCAGTGAAACTTAGCGCCCACCCGTCTTGTGTGAAACATATGTTCCAATTCGGGAGGACGGGTGGATAGCGCCGGCGCTAAATTTTACTGAATAGGTTGCCATATGTGTTGAATAATTAAGTTTTAAAAAAAATTGCGCTTTTCTCTCTCATATCAGTTGAATAATGTTATCATTATTCAACTATTGTAGAAAAAGGTCCTTTACATCACAATTTCAGTTGACCTCAACTTACTCTTTCGAAAATAGTGCAGATAAGTAGGACTTAGGCACCAAATATAGGGCGAATTTTTTTAAAAAGTGTCAGATTAGGCGAATCCCTCTAGATAATCGTCAGATTACTAGAGAGCACGTTTAGAACGTCAGTATGAAGCATATATATCTTAATCTGACGCGCTCGAGTATTTCAAAATGACGATTTTTTTTGCACATTCTGATAAGGGCCACGAGTTTGCGTTACCTCCAAATCGTCAGATTATTGAACGAGAGCTTATTTTAGGTTCACTTAACATTCCCTTAGAAAATCTGACGCGCTCGATTAATTTTTTTTTTTTTTTCATTTTCAACCCTTACGTACGACCACCCCCACTATGCAAACTGTCAGATTAACATGCATACTTCATTAAAAATACGGAGACAATTGATGCTGTAAATTGCGGATTGAAAGATATATGACGTAGATCAATGTAGGTAACACGTACTCAATATTGTAAAATTCTCTTACGTTTGTAGTATTTCTTTTGGTCAGCTCCAGCCCTCCACTCAAGTTTATCTTTTTGAGGGCTGGAAAAATAAAATTTTTATATATATCTGACGCGCTCGAGAATGTCCATACAACAGTTTTTTTTTTTTTTTTTTTACATTTTTGAAAGTCTATAGCCGCTCCCCCCACCGATGAAAAGGTGTGCATCATATAACAATTTTATCTTTTTATCATCTAAGCTTTGCAACCCAATAGGTCTCTACGACGCTCGAGTAAATCCCCATTTAGTATCGTGGGCTCCCCTACTATTAAGGTTGGTTTCTGAATACGGCCCTCAGTTTTTTGAAACTTCAAGTTTCCACTTGAGCAAATTTCTATGATGTACAAAATATGTTTTGCTTCATGGTTTTTCCACAAAAGATACAGTTTCAAGTGTCATTTTTTCAGTAGTCTCATCCCTAGTCAGTTCCCCTCGAAATGTCGTCCCGCGAAGACCTTGTCATGCCCTCTGGTTTTTTTTTATCATGCAAGGTAATTGTCGAGATATCTGTACAGACGTCTGGAAAACCCCTGGCATATCAACAAATATGAGGTATTATTGTATCCCTTTGGAAGCAGTTGAAACATCGGTTTCACGGTTAAATATTGAATCCTCATTACTCATTAATGCTGGAACCCCCCCCCCTCATTATCGTTTCATTACACGAATGAAATGAACGAAATACTACGTGAAAAATTGGTCCGTGAACAAATCATTGTAGTTGACGGTGTTTGTGAAGACGTATTCCACTGCTCGAATTTTTATCCAAAAGATAAACGTGAGGCCTCAAGACCAGCTGAATAACAAATCCAAGACCGTATTCTCCTCCAGTAATTATCTAGGAGTTAATCAAAATTTCTGTTTGTCCTTTGCAGTAGTACTATCCAGTCTTGTGTTTCCCGATTTGCTTGTCCCTGTATTCTCATTCCTGAACATTCGATGGATAATTTTACGAGTTACGAGTACCGCGACATGCTTATTCTTATGAAGAATAGAGCAAGGCAAATGGACGTATTGGGTCAGCTCCATATTGCCTCCAGGGCCGGGATCATGGTGGGGGACTATCGGGGCTAAAGCCCTGGGAAGCAAATTTTGAAGGGCGGCAAAATTTGAGAAATTTTATTTTAAGTGAGGGAGGGAGATACCCAAGATAAATTGAACCAGAAGAAGGAAATGAAGATGAAGAAAATATTATTATTATTTTTTTTTTTCATTTCATGCGACACATCACCCTTGATCGAGCTGTGCACTTCGTGCCCCTATTAAGCGGGCTTTTCGCTCGGTGCGCGATTTGTTGAACGCCAGCACGAAGCCGAGAGCGCTGTGCCACAGCTCGCCACAGTTTCATGGCGAATTAGGCAATAGCTGGATGGCAGTGGCGGGTGCGTTGAGTTTGGGCAAACGATTCTAAGAAAAAGCGGCGGGTTTGGGCAAATGAGAGTATAATTGGTGATCAGTGGAAATCTCGGTGATTTTTAATCGCCGAAACTAAAAGTTGCCAGTGTGCAAGGCCCCTGTTTTGGTCGGTAACCTAAGACCTCCACATCGTATCTAGCTTGCCTAACATGTCACTCGTGCATTTTTTCATCGGATTTACAGCTCCTGAAAAGAATAATTATGGGAGAAAATATTCTACTATTACATAATAGTATGATCGCAAGGAGAACCTCTCCTCGCCGTGACAAAAACTTCCTATCAATATTCACGTCCATCGCTCACGGGTCAACTGATTCCGATTTTCCTAATTTCATGGCTTTCCGATCTTATCGCGCTGAAGATAGCTTGCCCAAAAACATTGTTCACCTTTGCCCTATATGCTATTGCGATTTCAACGTCCTTTCACTTCGCATTTGCCCTAAGTCATTCTCCCCGCAGTGGCGTACCTACTCCTCTCGAAACCTGGGGTGGAAATCTTCGTGAGCCCCTTATCATTCTTCGCTTGTCCAAATGGCCAAATTCGAGGGTTTGGTTCTTCCAGAAAACCAAATTTCGCGGGTTTGGCTCTTTCTAAATACCAATTACGCTTTGGTGCTTTCAAAATTCAATGTTCACGCCTTTATCTCTTTCAAAGCCAATTTGGCATGTTTTCCTCCATTTAAATATCGTTTCACGGGGTTGACACTTTCCCTAAGCCAGACTTCTGAATGATCGCTCTTTCTTAATTTTACCTGAAATTAAGATCCTAAACACATACAGTTTCTCCTGAATTAAGATTTGGAACTGTCCATTTTGCGAGTATTTTGCTGAAAATTAGGATCCAAACTTGCAAAGTCATGAAGATGTATCTCTAAATGTTGAAATTACACGTTTACTCGTCAGGCTATGAACGCAGTAAAGGCTGATTGCCTAGGGTTGGCGCCCACTGAAAAAATGACCAGAAACATGCAATTTACCGAGAAAAAAGACCTGAAACTACCAATTTCAACCAATATATAGACCCGAAACTTGCAAATTTAGGAATATTCTGCAAGAAAACCTTCAATTTCGCACGGGTTGACATTTTCTCTAACAACTAGCCAAACTTCTGAATGATAGTTTTTTTCCTAAATTTTAGCCGCGAATCAGCGCTTTTCCTTAATTAGTCGTGGATTTGCCACGAGTGTTTTTTCTCAAATTTGGCCTTGAAGTTGTATCAGAAACGACGAATTGACGCTTTTTCGCAATTTTAGCCAAGAATATCAGCATTTTTAAAACTTTTAGCCGCGTAATTGCCCCAGGACAGCAAATTAGTGTTTCTCATCAATTTTAGCCAACTAAGGTTATTATCGTTTTTTCTCAATTTCAGGCGTAGACTAGCCCGTAAAAAAAAAACAAAAAAAAAAACTGGGCACAGGCTACTATCTTTGGCCAATCGCGTGAGAAGGCCACAAGAAAACCCCAACGACAAGGCACAAACGGGCCATTTTCGGCAGTGCCAACGACCCCTATTATGGAGGAATTTTTGGCTGGTATTGGTAAAAAAAAAATGGACCTGAAAATCACCCACTTAAGCCCTCCATGTCGGTCGTGGATGGTGTGTTAGGCAAAAATGGCCGACTTTAATATTGGATGGAGCCGCGTATTGCAAAGACGAAGATAGCGAGGGAAATTGCAATGTATTTCCCGAATATTCAGCTAGGAAACTTCAAATTTCACATTCATTTTTTATTTGCGATATTTAGTTCCTAAATATTGCCATTTAGCGGCTAACCTCAGACTTTAAGCGCTGTCGTGGTGGCTAAACCCGGGTTCCACAATCACTAAGAAGAATCCAGAAACTTGCGATACGCGAAAATAAAGACCACAAACTAGCAATTTCACGAATACTTAGCCCAGAAACTCTTTTGGGAAAATAAAGACCAGAAAATTGCAATTTAGCGTAAGAAAAGACTGGAAACTGCAACTTCCTGAATATTCAACCAAGAACTTTCAATTTCGCTCAAACCAATACTCACAAATACTCATCTCCAAGGCCCGTATTCATAGTCGCTACTTCAGTTAAAATTCTCCTAAGTAAAAGTCAATCCAGTTTTTGTTGGAATAAAATCATCTGTTTTGACGCCCACTTAGGGAAATTTAAGTTTAAGAAATGTCTATGAATATGGGTCTAAATGTTACAATTACAAGGCTATTCGTCATGGCTGGCTGGTCCAGGGTCCGCGCCCACTAAAAGAAAGACAATTTCGCGAAAATGAAGACGAGAAACATCTATTTTCGCGAACACTTACAATTTAGCCCCAAAAATCAAATTTCGCGGAAATAAAGACAAGGAGATTTCAATTTAGAGTTACCAAAATTACAATTCCAGCATGAAATTTCAAATTCCCTAATATTCAGCCAGACAACTTCCAATTTTTGGGATAATAGTTACAATTATTATTAAGCTCCCAAATGTTGCAATTTTGCGGCTAACGTCAGCTGTCCTTCTAATACATGTATAATCCATTCTCTTGTTACTTGCTTGGCACTACAAGTATTGGCGGAAATGGCAATGGGGGGGGGGTAGCCGCATAGGATGGCAAAATTAAATTAGCCTCGGGGCGGCAAAAAGCAAGATCCGGGCCTGATTGCCTTGGTGAATGTCTCTACTCGATTTAGTTAGTTTCTTGAAACTGAAACATCTTGTTTCCACTAGAGAAACTTAGTTTCATGAAACTGCAACTTTCTTTGATCTTTGAACCGACTCGAGATGGGAAAGAGTTTTGCTTCTTCTTTAGGGTATGTTCTTGTTGGGAAATAGCGTTTCTTGAAACAAAATGGTTTGAAACTGTTTCAATTCTGAGAAACATTCCCCTTTTTGCTTCATGGAACAGTTTTTGTTTCAGTTTCTTGAAATTGTTTCCTTAGTGGAAACCCGGCTGTACACAAACCCTAGGTGCCACCGGGGTCAAAACCTCAAATTTATATCAACTACTGGTACTTCCTGACACCTGGGGTTTGTGTATAGGAGTGACATCATGCCAAATTTTTGTCTCGAGATCTGATGACATTTGTGGGGGCAGTGGCACCCCACTGGTCAACATTTAGGAAGTCCCAGTCAAACCCGCGGGGAATGTGAAAATCAAGACGGACCTTCTTCCTATCACACAAACCGGTGAAAGGGTTCTCCTTTTGTATCCGCCGTTTATTACCGACCGTTGAAACGGCGGTGGCCAAGCAATCCACCGGCCTGAATTTGGCCGAAAAAGTCTCGAAGTCCTAGCTCGCGGCCTTGCTCTGTAACTGAAATCAGGGCCGGTGACAGTGGCGGAGTCGAGGTCACTTGTTCAAAAAAAAAAAAAATCATCAAAACCACCTCCATCGAGTCAAATTTTTGGATTATTCTCTCAAAGGTACTGCAGTCTGAGACAGACGTCCCCGGCGGCCCATGCAGCAAGGTCCGCGTGTGCATCGGGACCTTTCCTTATTGAACTTCAGGGCTGCCCGCGGAAAAGTTCGTGCGCTAGGGGTTACAAACGGTGATCATCACAGTGAGAGACCTTTTATTGAATCATATTGTCGAAAAATCGTCTCAACTTTCGGGTTCCCCGCTTGGAGAAACCCCAAAATATTGATTAGGTTGAAGGCTCAATGTAGTTTGAGATTTCTGTGGTTTGGAGCTTCGCTGTGGTTGGACCTTTTTTTGTGGTTGTCAGGAGTGGTCAGTTGCCCTCACCTAGACTTAAAAGCGCAGATTTAGTGGGGCAGCTGACCACTCCCAGATACCACCAATAAAGTTAAAATCCATCGGGATCGCCACATTTTGTATAGCGAAAATGTACGCAGGTCTGGCTCATCAATACACCAATTTTCACATTTTCGGATTATTCGTCTAATAAAATACCAATTTCGTGTTTCTTTTGTGCTGCGGTTCTGCATCACTAAAAAATCATTCTCTCGAATTTTGATCACTATAAAACAGCAATTTTCCAGATTTTCCTGTTCGAAAAATAACCATTTTCCTTGATCTGGCTTACTGAAAAATGAATTTCTCGGATTTCCCTCTCTAAAAACTAATTTTGCGGATTTTTCTCACCAACAAAGAAATGTTTACGTGACGAACTCACTAAAAACAATCAGGTTACGGTATTTTGTAGCTATTAAACAAATTTAACAGTGTGCCCAAGTGCCCATATTCAGGGACCGTTTTCGAAGATTTTACGCACTACAATTTCATATTAACTAGGTTAGTACTCTAGAAGACCAATTTTTCGGAGTTCACTCCCTAAAACATCAATTTTCCCGGATCCGGCTCACTAAAACACAAATTCCTCAGATTTCGCTCTCCAAATACATATAGATTTTGTATATATTTTTTCGTGTTGAGTTCACAAAAAAATAAATATCATTTATTTAGTTGGCGCCGACAGATAAATTTCGGAGCGCAGCTTCAATTCAGTGACCGAATTTGCTGATTTTTCCGCACTGTAAAACCATTTTCGCAGGTTTGACTCACCAAAAAAACAATTTATCGAATTTCGCACTCAAATTTTAGCCGCTAATTAGCGCTTGTTGTCAATTTCATTCGTGATTTGTCTCAAATTCTCAATTTTAGCAGCGATTTAATTAGTGACTTTTCTCATAATTTCCCCTAATTTTAGCTGATAATTAACAATTTTTATTCATTTCGTGAATTATTGTTTTTCGCTATTTCAGTAGTGAATTAGCCATTTTAAGCCCCACCTAGCGGTTTTTCTTGTTTTTTGTTTTCAATTATAGCCGCCGTTTTTTTCACTTTTACAGCTTTGAATTAGCGCTTTCCCACCTTTTAAGCCACGGGTTTTGGTCAAAGAATAGCACGTTAGATTTTTTTCTTATTTTAGCCGTAAAGTGGCCCCTATTTACTGCGAATTAGCGATTTTGTCTGAATTTTGGTCTGGAAGTTGCATCGAGAAACTACAAATGAACGCTTTTTCGCAGTTTTAGCCACGAATGTTAGCGCTTTTTCCCAAAATTTTTGCTGCGTGCCTGGAAGAGCAGCATATTAGTGCGCCTTTTCAACTTCGATAAGCTACCTCCAGAAGGCGCGATTTCTCACAATTTTAGGCTTCAAAATAGCGCTCTTGTGGGCTAAATCGAATATTCAGCCACACTCTTTGCTGATCAGCCACAACGTTCCGTTCTCTAGGGGTCCTAGTTAGGATGTTGGGGGAGAAAAACGTCGCAAGCTGAATCCAATGACGATATATCAGAAATAATACTACATCGCCATATCAAACCACCTTACGTGAGTTTCACCTGACAACTCCAACTACGGTCCCTGATCGGATGGGCTGAAAATCGTCGAAAGGAGCCAATATCGCTGTCCAAGCGCGTAGCAAAACTCATTTTCACTTATCCACTTTCATGAACATAATAACCTAAAGATCGTAATTTGTCCATCATTAAGCTTTTCGGGGGCTCCCTCTGATAGAAGGCCCGGGGCGGTCCGCCCCCTTGCGGTGCGCTACTGCTCAGAATGACGAGCCGCTAAATGTGTTGCCAACCGTCCCACCTCACTGCACGAACAGATTGAAACGATACGTTAAAATGTGGAATTGGCGCAAAAATGAGACGAGAAAATGGGTGCCGAGGTGTTGATTTTGATGAGGTGTTGGATTTTGAAAGATACAAACTCCATACCCGCGATATTGATTTCTTAAAGTGCCAAGAATGCGACATTAGGGCGGAGCTGACAGGTATGAAATCCACAGATTCTATAGCCACCGACGTAACCAAGACCATGGAAGGTGACTCAGGAATCGAATGGTAAAGATACAATGTTGTGATTACTCAAATAAGTTAATGGACCATTTTCCGGAAAAATTAAAATGCGTGGAAAATGAGTTATTAGGATGAAATGTTCACGAAAAAACACTTTAAAACTTTTTTGCCCCACTCCCATGCAGAAAAATGAAAACATGAAAAATAGGGATATGACGTCACAACATTGTAAAAAGAGGCTAAAGTATTAAACTAGCCACAAAATAACGTTCGATATTTTTTAAAAACGCTTCATAACTACGAAGAAAATATTTGCCGCTATACTTCAGTCACTGACGGACTTAGGCCTAGTGGGGCCCGGGGCGGGAATTTCTGTGAGGCCCCTTAATCTCTAAATAAACCGGAACAATAATTTTAAATTACAGTTAAATTACGGATTTTCCCATCCGCCAATAATAGCGTTTATGCTGAATGTTTTTCACCTTTTGCCATGAATTTGCGCTTTTTCTCCACTTTATTTTAACCTTGTGGCTAAAATTGCGCAAGGCAACTTCGATGCCTTCGGAAGCCGTGAACTGGCGTATTTTAAATTTTAGCCTTCAGAATAGGCCTTCAGAATAGCTCTTTTGTAGGCTAAGTGTAATATTCAGCTACACTCTTTGATGATCACCTTCAAAGTTCCATTCCGACTTTGTGGGTCGGGTCGGATGGAGCCAATATCGCTGTCCAACCGTACACCAAAACTCGCTTTCACCCTGAGCATTTATATCCTAAAAATCCTCAATTGTAAGCTTCCATTTTCCAGCTCTTCGAGGGGCCCCCTCTGGAAGTGGGCCCGGGGCGGTCCACCCCCTTCGCCTCTACCTCGGTACGCTACTGACTGTAGTGTATTGTTTACAATGTTGTGACGTCACTTTCAAGGGGGAAGTTCAAAATCCTGCCAGTTTTTAATCTTTGATTTCAAGATTGGTGTTGCTTATTCAAGCCAAATATTTAACTTAAAAGCATTTGTATACCACGTACTACAAGGTTTCAAAGCCAAAGCAGCGGTTTTTTCATGTTGGAAAATAGTTCATTTTTTATCTAAAAAAAGCCACAAAAAACGAAGAGCTTTGGTTCATAGAACCAATAAGAAAGTCCCCATTAACGGATTGTCGTGTGGGAGCGTTCTCCCATTTCTCGCGTGTTTAATTTATTTTATTTCATATTTTTATTTTCAAGAGCGGCATTTATTCGCGTATATAATTAATAATAAAAGGGGAGCAATGTCACCAACCTTCCGCCACCATTATGTAGAGACACGTGACACACCGTTCGAACAAGTATTGTTTGTATTCCGTCGTGCAGGTCATTGCATAACCTTGAACGCTGCTAAAGAGCTTCGGCTTTTTACCCTCCGAATCTCATCTTTCGATCTTAATCACTCGTTTAAAAACGTTTTTTAACATTACGCTAATGGTTTTCTCCTGAAACGCTCCCGTAGTTTTTCTTTCGCGCTTTCTACCTTACCCCCCCCCCCCTCCGAGCAGGTCATCACCAGCCGTGACAACTGGCGGCGCGCTGGGAGTTGTTTGATGGAACAGAAATCGTCAGCCACAACTAACGCTAATATTTTTTTTACTTTTGTAAAGATTTTTAATTTTTTTAAGTGACTCGAAGGAACATTAAAGGTTCATAAATAGAAAATAAATCAAAAGAAGGTCCTTTCCCTCATAGGGTTAAATCATGCACTAAACTGACAGCCAAAGCGTTTTTGATTAAGTTAAAGGATGGAGCGATTGGAACGCGGTAAGATTGCTGAGAATGAGGCGTAGTTGATCAATTTTTTTTTTTTAATAAAAAAAAGGCCTCCGTGAAGTTGAAAAAAGGGTGTGGCGAAAGGTAATACCTTTAAAAATGCTCATGATTTACAGTCTGGCACGTCGAACTTTGCATGCCTTCCTGTCTTATAGGATGATATCGTCCTTTTAGCCTTGCTCCTACACCCCTTCCCCCCTCATTGATCATTCTTTTTAAGGTCACTGCATTGCGAAAAAAAACACCCCTTGCCGTATTTTTGTGTAATCACCTTTTTTATTGTTTTATTTTTAGGAATTTTAAATGTGTGAGAAGCACGTTAGCGATTATTAATTTTTTATTAGGTGGGTGTGGGTCATTATAAGGATGAATGACTCGCCTACTGAACTCATTTTTAACTTCTTGAGAAAGAAAAAGAAAATAGGCTGAAAGGGGCCTAGTTTGAATATTCGATCCCTTTTTAAAGGGGCAAAACTATAGGGAGAAGGTAGGGGTGAGTGTCTTAAGCTGACCGTTTCCAGGAAAAGGGGGTGATCCAACGTGCTGTAGTCGCTCTCCCTCTCTTTACCGGTCAGTCGCGAAGTAGTCAGCGGCGTGTAACTACGTACAAAAGCACGCAAAATGTTTTGTTTGCAGTAAAAAGGGGGGGATGTTGAGGAGGAGGCGGAAATAAAAGTGAATCCCGTAAAGTTTTGGAGGGGGGATTAAATTTTGGAATTATTATTTTTTATTTTCAAAAAGGGGGAGGGAGGAGTGGGGCTAGGAAGATGTAACGATGTGTGAAGACTAGTTGCTTGAGGAAGCGTGGAAGGCGGGCAGACACTCCCTTTTTTTTTCGAAAAAAAAAAAAGTTTTCCCTTCGCGGGTAAAAACCAGTCCCAGAATGGACAGAGAAGCGTTCACAGTTCTGCCGCCCTTGTCACCGCGTCTCCCGCCGCCGCCACCGACACCCGCGCCAACACGAATCGCTCCGCCGACGGTCGCTCACAAGGAGAGCAGTGCCTTTGTCATCATATCTGAATTGAAAACCGTCGTCGAGGATGAACCGTCGAAAAAGGTGTCGGGACGAACGAGTCCGTTTCGGGGTCGGGGTTTTCGCGAACGGTCACCCGCGTCGCCCAGTCGAATCCCAGTGGCGTCGAAACATGGGAAAAGCGCTCCAGCGAGCCCAGTGAGGAAGGTTAAACCGGTTCATCAGGCGCTGACGGTGGGTGGGAAAAGCGCGCCGGCTAGTCCAAAAAGAGTGACGACTCGACCACCGCCGGTGCCGAGGAATTTGAAAAAAAGTGTGGAGACTCGAAACAACAACAACAACATTGCCAATAATAACAAATTGGCGACAAGTAACAAACCGACGACAACTATCATCACTTCGAACAAACCACCGTTGCAGGTGACGAGGAAGAAACCAACGCCTGCTGTCAGGAATAAAATTTCGGGAAAAACGAAACCCATCACCACTGAAGTCACCATTGGTTCACTCGGAAAGAACAGGTTCGTCAAGCCGGTGCCACCTGCTACTGCTCCTCGGAAATCGGTTGAGAAAAATGATAACAATAATAACAACAAAAACAACATCAATGGCCACGGTAACGCCAGCAAAGACAAAAAACCTGTGACAGAGAACAAGAGTGCTAATGATACAGAAAAGACGGACGAGTCTGCAGGTAACGAAAACAGTAAAATTCACGAACCCAACCAATCATCACCACCAGACCACGTGACGATAGTTGAAACGCCCAAAGTTGACACCTCAAAAACCCAGCAGTCGTCGGTCGAACCCAAAAACGGTGACTCGCCCCCAGTCATCACACGTGAAACTAAAACCGTCATCGCCGAAGTGACGTCAGCTCCACCACCGAACCATCAGCACCACAAGACGACGCTTCACGTCGAAGCCGACGTTCGTCAGATACCGCCCGTTCACGCCGCCGTCAACGGCCTGTCCCCTGGACAGAAAGTCACGACAACTGCCGATGTGCCGATGGGCGAGGCAAAAAAAGGCGAGGGGGAGGACACCGCTGAAGCCACCCTGGTAGAATGGACGATCAAACATCCTAAGGAGTTGGCTCAGCCGGACGTCATTCCGAATGATTTGACGACGGTGGGAGTCGAGGCGATTGAAGAGGTGACGACGACGACAGTTCAAGGGCCGGCTGAAGTGGAGGTTGAGGGGGGAAACCATACGGTTAAATTTAGGTAAGAAAACATACAAATACATTTTTGGTTCAAGGTGTATTCCCGCTAATGTTCTAGAAACCGTTAAATTTTACGTAGATCGTTGTTGATTTAGCAATAGCATCAACGAATTTTTAGTGAAAAACATGAATTAAAATGTGCGTATTTAAGGTGAACATTAATATCGTAAAAATTGTACGCGGTTTGATGGCGTTTCAACCATCAGGAAGTTCCAGCATTTGAACGCGTCGCCATCTTTATTCAAATCAAATTCAAAGCGAACACGCACATAAAGCTTGCACCCTTCACCCCCCCGCTCCTCCCAAGAACTGATTCGCGTGTTTTTCTTTTCCTGAAAAATTGAAAGTTGTATTGAGTTACGGTAGTGGTGACGTGACAAGCGTATTCTCACAGCAGATTTTTTTTTTCTCTCCGTCACTGTCAATCCCCCACCCCCCTTCTTCTAACACTTAATCCCTCCCCAATGCGTTAATAAATTCGTCAGTTTTTAATGCAAAAAACGTCATCAAACTGGATTTAAAGTAATCGTAGTAGCGTAAAAAATAATGTTTTGTAACGTATTTTTCGCAGTTTCTCAATCGTTCAAACTTTGTAACGAGCCAATAACACCAAAAATGTGAAAATTTTACGAACTTAAATTTGCGATGTATGCAAAAAAAAAAAAACTCGTTTGATGGCGTTTAAAAAATAATGCTTCCAGTAGACAAGGCTCGTATTGGAAGGCTTTAGTGAGTCTGTGTCAAAAATTGATATAAATCAAAAAATTGTTTCGAGCGTGATATTTCTTGGCTCGTTTTATCATCCTCGCCCCGCCCCCAACCCCCTCCTCCATGCCATGTCCATCGCGAAAGGAAAGAATGTAGTCAATTTTACGCGGGTAATTGTAGTAAGAGGAATGGAATTAAGCGCTTTGTGCGAATCAGGGGGTCCCTGGTACGTAGAATGGGCCCTGGTGGAGGTGGCTTCGCTTTAATTGCCCCCTCGCGGTTTAATTGCAAGTGGAGACCAAAGAGTCGAGATTCGATGGATAAATAGACACCAAATAGCAAATCTCGAGGCTAAATATTCGGGACTATATCGTCACAAAAGTTCATGTTCGCGACTACTATAAACAGCCGCGAAACCACTATTTTAGGGGGGAAACCAGCGAAATTATAAAGCGTTTCATTCTGCTTCGTAACTTAGCAGAAAAGCAATTCAATAAACAAAATTTTATAGTCACAAACCGCGAGTAGCGAGTCCCCGCGATTGTTTTTTCAAGTGTGCGTTATTTGGAGCCAATTATATCTGTAAAATTCCAAGTTTCGGTTCTGAATTTTCCACAAAATTGCGAGGTTACTGTCTTTCTTTTCCCAAATGTTGCAATTTCGGGCATTTTTTGTTTTAGTCACCGCGAAACACGGGCTAACAGGTCACGGCAGCGCCCAAAGTCTGCCAGAAAATAACGTCGTCCCATCCGAGCTCAAAATCCGCGAAATTGCTAATTTTGTGACTGAACATTCGCCAAATCACTGGTTTCTGGTAATAATTTTTACGAAATTGCAAGTTTCGGGGGGTCTTTTTTATTCGCAAGCCATAACCGGGGCCACGACACTGCCCCCAAAGTCTGGCAAATAGCGGTAAAATGTCAACATTTTGGAGTTGATTAGCTGCAAAATTGAAAGTTCCTCGGTAAAACAATCGCAAAATCGCTAAATTTTCTGGAATTTATTTTCGCAAAATTGCATGTTTCTGGGTCTGTTTTAGTGTCCTGGCGTGAACCTGGCGCCCAAAAGCTGCCAAATATTGACTCGAAATCTCATCACTCTGAACGGAAAATATGCAAAAGTGCTAGTTTCAGATCATAAATATTCTCAAAATTGCAAGTTTCGAGTCTTAATAATCGCAAAATTGGTCATTTATAGTCTTTTTGTTTCGCAAAATTGCAAAGTTTCTGTCCTTTATTTTTGTGAAATTTCAAGTTTGTGTGGGGCTTCCTTTTCTTTTTGTGGGCGCGGAATGGTGGAATCCAGTCTAACCGGCCACAACAGCGCCCAGTCTGACGAATAGACTCAAAAATGCCAAATTTTGGAGTTGAAATTGGTAGATTTTGGCTGAATATTCGCGAAATTGCAAGTTTCGGGTCTGTGTTTTCGCTAAATATCAAGTTTCTGGGATTTTTGTTTTCAGTAGGCGTGGACTCTGTAGGCAAGCCTGCTCCGACTGCCTGACGAGCCATCTAATTGCAACATTTATAGATAGATATTTGTGTTTTTGCCAGTTCGGGCCTTAATTTAGGCAAAATTGCAAATTTCGGGACCCCTGGGTAGCCGGACCGTGGGGACAAGGTGCGCTTTCAACCAGGGGTGTAACCTGGAATATATCCCGGAAGGGTTGAATCCGGCTATCCTTTTCGATGTTGGTGTCAGTGTATTGCGGGGGGGGGTAGAGGATCACACGCGGGACGGGGATATAATCAAACCCCACAATGGACGACGTACAGGACACTCAGTGTTACAAAAACATTCTCTTAAGGGCGAAATTACTGAAACTGATACTGTGTAGTTACAAGTTACCAATTACCAATGACGAATTACAAATTACTAATCACAGATTACCAATCACAAATACCAATCACGAATAACCTTACTCGGAGGTGAAACAAAGTGATAAATTAACTATTAAAAATGACACATTATAATTACATATAATGTTATAATAAAGATTAACAATAACAAATTAACAATCATAACCACCAAAAATTACCAATTAAAAATTCAATAAAGACCCATATAAATTATCAATTAAAAATTAACAAATACAGAAAACATTACAATTACAATACATATAATACAAATTTGGCTCCAAAAAGGAAAACGAAATTCAGTAATGACGTTGATGTTCCTGCTTTGTGTTATAACAGGTTGTGTGGTTGCACGACCCGACCCATAACGCAAAAGAAAACGAAAACGGTCCTACTCGTTTGTTTACCGTTCGCTTAGCCAAAAGCCAAAATTTGCGTTTGTTTAGCAATTCGTAACATTAAAAAAAAATTATGGGTTGACCAACTTCACACGTAACCCAACCCATGGACGAAATCGTTTGTTCAGCGCCATTTCTAGTCTTAACATCGTTTGTTTAGCCGAAATTTTCGTTTGTTTAGCCTTTCAAGTAATTTGAACAACAAACAAACTTGCGTGCGGCCAGCTTCACGCTCCTCGACCCATAACCGAGATCGTTTGTATAGCAACATATTTGGACGTGAAATCGTTTGTTTAGCACTTCGTAACATTATTTTAAAAAAAAAACATTCATGGGTTGGCCAACTTTTTACCGGATATGAATAAGCGCTTTTCCTTCATTTTAGCCACGTAGTTGTCTCCGTAAAATCGGCGCATTCGCCTTTTTTTCAATTTTTAACCGTAAATGAACGATTTTTATTAATTTTAGCCTCGGATTAGCGCTCTACATCAGTTTCAGTTGCGAAATTGGCGTTCTTTTCTCAATTTTAGTAGCGAATGGGCGATTTGTCTTCATTTCACCAACTTGAATTAGCAATTTTTCCTCTTTTAGCTGAGAATTAACGCTATTTGACAATGATAGCCGAAAATCGCCCTAATTTGCGGGAAAAATGTTCTCAGTTACGCCGAATTAGAATTTTTCTCCATTTTGAGCCACAAATCAGCACATTTTTGTAAATTTTAACAGTGAATTAGCGATTTTTCACATTTATCCATGAATTAGCACTTTTTGTCAATGTTAGCAACGAATTAGAGGTTTTTCCTAGTTACGATGTGAATTAGTGTTTGTCTAAATTTTAACCGCGAATTTTCAGTAATTGCGTTAGCAGTTTCCCTAATTTTAGCTGCGAATAAGGGTTTTTTCGATTTTGCTGCGAACAAGCGTTTTTTTTTTTCAACTTCAGCAGCTAATTAGCGCTTTTTCTCAATGTTGACTGCGCTTGAGCTTTTTTTCTAACAATATCAACGTAAATTCTTCCAGACACCGCAATTGGTGTAAATTTTAGCGTTAAATGAGGGCTTTCTCAGAATTTTAGCCCCGTAAGGACCAGGGCTATTTCTAGCCCTCTCGCGGGGTCCTTATTGGCAAGTATAACCGCTGCTCTCACCCCTACTCAAGCGCATAGCCAGGGGGGGGGGATGTGCAGCTGCCAACTCTTCTTCAAGTTGTCTTTGTTTCAAACCAGGTACAATCGGAAACAATCAAGTCACCCGTTCAAACTAGTTGATTTTCCATACGACAAACGGTCATTTGTCGCAGAGTCGCTTCACTGCTGAAATTGAAGAAAGCGCTCATTGGCAGCTAAAATTGAGAAATCGCTTAGAAACCGTTAGAATTAAGAAAACGATAATTCGTGCTTTCTGGAGGCAACTTCGTGAATAACGTAGAATTCATGGCTAAAAATTGGGGAAAATCGCTAATTCGCTGGTGAAATTGTGAAAAGCACAAACGGGCTGTTTTCGGATCAAGTCCGCGGTTAAAATTGAGAAAAAACGCGGTTCTTCGCTGCTATAATTGTGAAATCACTAATTCTCGAATAAAATTGATAAAAAGCGCTCATTCACAGCTAAAATGTAAGCAAAAATAGTCCATTTCACCTGAAATTCGCAGGTAAAATTGAGAGAAAAAGCCGCAGAATTACACCACTTGGAACTAAAAATCTGTGGAGTAGCCAGTTTCGGGTATTTATTCTCCCGAAATTGCCAGTTTCTAGACTTTCATTTTCGTCAAATTTCGAGGCTAGCCGGCCACGACAGTGCCCAAAGTCTTTTCTGACGAATAGCCGCAAAATTGCAACATTTTTAAAACCGATATACGCGAAATTGGAATTTTCCTGACTGAATATTTCCGATATTGCCGGTTTTGCGTCTCAATTTCAGCGAAATTTTAAGTTTCAGTAAGTTTCTGGGGTGGGGTGGGGGGGATCCCATGCAAGCCAGCCTCTACAGCAATCAGATCCAACATTTTAAATGGCAAACATCTGTAAAATTGGAAGTTTACCGGTTGAACATACGCGACATGTCCGCGAAATTGCTTAGTTTTCGGTCTTTTTTTTTCACGACATTGCAAGTTTCGGGGTTTTTTTAAAAAAAGAAATGTACCGAAACCCGGACTAGTCGGCCACGACACCTCTCAAAGTCTGACAATTTAGCCGCAAAGTTGGAACATTTCGTAGGAAAATAGTCGCATAAATTGAAGTTTCCTGGCTGAATATTCGCGATATTACAAGCTTGAGGGCCTTTGAACTTGAATTTATTTGCAATTTAAATTGCAACATTTGAACATTTTGGAAGCAAATATCTGCGAAATTTGATGTTTATTGACACAGTTTTCGCGAAATTGCAAGTTTCAGGACCTAATTTAAACGAAAATGCAAGTTTCAGGGCTAATTTTTTTCTCCTTTGGGCGAGGACCCTGGGCTAGCCGTCCCCGACTGCGACCATAGCCAGACAAATAGCCGTGAGATTTCAACATTTAGAGCTAAATATTCGCGGGTTTGCTAGATTGGGTTCAAATTTGTGAAAAATTAAAGGGTTCCAGACAATCTAGAGGCAAATAAGCCGCAAGTTTTGGGGCCTTTTTCTACGGTGGTGAAACTCGGAGGGTATCCGGCCCCTAAGTGCCCAAAGCCTGACAAATACCCGCGAATTTGGAAAGTTTGAATATCCGCGACATTACAACTTTATTCGGGTCTTAAAACCGTGCAAAATTACAACTATCAGGTCGTTGCTAGTTTTGGGATATTGGGGCTCTGATGGTCCAGGTTGGCCGCGTGCGCCCAAAGCTTGACAAGTAGCTAAATATCAGTGAATTTTCAAGTTTCGGAGATAAATTTCCACGAAATTGAAAGTATGCAATTGCTTTTTGGGGGCTGGATAGTGCAATTATGTTACCGGCAAAGTGTATGGGAAATCCAGGAAACTGTCCAACAGTGAAGAGAAGATTCCATTGGAGGAAACTTCAGGGCGGCAAGACTAGCGTAACAGCGTGAAATTATGCAAAACGGAGTGATTAATTTTTCTTTTCATTCTTGATTTAAAAAACGATGACACGTAAGATGACTCATGAAAAAATATGAAGCGTTTAACGAAGGCAAATGAAACGCCTACTTGTTCCCTGAAATTACTTTTTTGAATCGAAACTTTCATTTTAATTAACCGGCGTGAAAAAGGAAACAAAGTAGGTTACCAGAGAGGTAGGAAAATTAAGAAAAAAAAAATCTCATTTTCCGGTTCAGTCTCTCAGAACCAGAAAAGGTGTCGAGCCACCACGAGAGACGTTTCTCGTGTCGGGAGTTTTCGCTTTGCAGGACAGGACGCTGCTGCGTAAAAACGGAAAAGAATTGCGCCATCGAAACGTCTAATAACACTTTGTTTTTTTACTTTCTTAGCAAATTAGATCATGTCGTTGAACTTTTCTGTGATTCACGAACCTTAATACCTTCACCCCCCTCCCCTCACCGGTCAACCCATTCTAAACATTCCGAACAACTCAAAACAATATTGCGTGATGAGGAAGGCTTTCACAGTTCCTCAAAGTGAATGATGAAGAGGAAAGGAAAGTGGGGAGGAGGGGGCATAAAATTATTCGGGAGAGCCCTTAGGTGTGATGTGTGGGTAGCGAAGGGGCTGGGGAAAATCGTTACTAGGAAAATTGAGTGCGTTTTGTTTAATTGCATATAATTTCCTCTAGTGCAGCCAAGTAGTCACGGCTCAAAATTAACTGTCATCGTTTTTTTCTCCTCCTTCTTCATGTTTAAGCTCCGGATTCGTGCAATTACAGAAACAGATAACGATGTGAGTTTCAATGTCGCACACAACGGTGCAACTCTCTAGTTTTTGTAACTGTACACGATTAAAAAAAAAAAGAAAAAAGAAAGCCCTCCCTGTGATTTCAACGAGGGGAAACAGGAAGCAAACCGGGCAGTTCCAAATGGCCTGCAGTTGCATCGTCGTAACTATTTTAACGTCTCTTGATAAAATTGTTTTGCTCGAACGAAGAGGGGTACCTACCTATACGAAATTTTGATCAGCCAACCAAAAAAAGGAAGTGAAACCAATTGGACCGGTGGAGGGGAGTGGGGAGGATTTGCATTGCAACCAAAAGGACCGAACTTTTATTCTCTTTCACTCTATTTCTTGTCGTAATGAAATCCCTTTAGCGTGATTCCTTTCGTGTGCAAACTGATAAATAAATAAAAAATAAGTTGTTTTTCCCTCGGGTAGAATTTCCAAGTATGTACCAGGTGAAGGTACGAAGATAAGAACAATCCCGGTCCCCGCGCTCACAATTTTAGAGTCTAATAAAGTTAATTGACCTTCAAAGACCGGGAAGATAACAATTTGAGATTTTCCAATTCCTTCAGTGGGTGTTGTGGCTCGAGTGGTTTTGATACTTGATAGTATATTTTTCGAATACAAAAGTGAATGGAAAAAATCAACACATGACTTGACTAAGGCGGCGTATACACTGGAGCAACACGTTTAACGCTGCGATATTGCCCACGCGACATGAAAGCAACTCAGACAGATTCAACAACAGCAACTCAGACAAATACCGCGTGAGAGTGATATGAAACCGTTCACATTGAAGCGATAACGATACTGAAGCGATACTAATCGGTTTATTGAAGGGGGCCTTCACGCCGGACACCGGAGCGGTACGAAATCGGTGCAATATTGCCAAAGCGACGTGAAAGCAACTCGAACGAATAGAAACGACTGAAAATTAGTCGGAGTGGTACGGAAGCGTTCACATTGAAACGATAGCGGTACTGAAGCGATACCTATTTGTCACGCAACGCTATACGTGGAAAGCCATGTCGCCCGGGAAAATTTTTTATTTTCCGTTTCATGAAATAAGAGAGAAATGCAATGGCCGAAAGAAGAGAAATGCTCGAGAGGCCTCTGGGGCGAACCGAAAATATCCTTTGGTGGTCGGAGCATATTTACACCCGAGCATGTTTGGGCATGATGTTTTCTCGGCCTTGGTTATAGATGAATCTTGGTTGCCACGTACGAGCGGCAGGGGATGGGTTTCGACAGTCATTTTGTCTTGGTGCACTATTGGCGATTCAGATTATCACTTGCAGCGCTAGCGTCGAGGCGCAATGGCGGAAAAGAGCCCTAATCTTACCACCAACGTAAGGGCTAAATAATGTGTTTTTGCCGTTTTTAAGGAGTTTACAATGTTTTCCGTCTGAACTATTGCCACACTTGATTGAAAAAGGATTTGCTGTTACGACCTTACTTCGATCGACCTGCTTTCAAAGGATTACATTTCGGGAACGTAGTGAATTTAGTACCTAGTTTGTACCTATAATGGACAGTACTGAGTCATTATCTCTTTTTGTTGTCCCATAATGTTGCCTATGTGAATCATTATAAATTTGATAACTGCACGGTCTCATCAAGGAGCTTCAAAGAAGGGGAGGTGGAGTTAAGCACCAAATATTGTATATGCGGCCAAAAAGAGACCGCCAAGCCGTAGGCCGCGCCGTTGATGAAAGAGCAGGGGTGGCCAACCGAGGGCTCGCTGGCCAAAAAGTGGCCCGCTAACTCAGCTGAGCCTTTCACAATAGCCCGCCCATGGCATACAGTGGTAAATAATCATGTTTGTTGGATTTTGGCGGCCCTCGGATTTTTTTGAAAATGGAAATCGCTACAATTCGCGCCTCGTGAGCGGCCAATCACCCACTTAATCCAGACCAAAATGGAAAATAACGCTAATTTGAGGCTGAAATTGAGATAAATGGCTAATTAATGGCTGCAATTATTGAAAAAAAATAACTGATTCACGGCCATATATAAGAAAAAGTGCTAAATCACTTATAAAGTTAGGAAAACTTCACGGCAAAAATTGAGAAAAAGCTCTAAAATCGCGGATAACGTGTAAATTACAGTCATTTGCGTTTAAAATTACGAAACACGCTAATTAACGGATAAAATCGTGAAAAATCAATAATCCGCGAATGAGAAAAAGCGCTAATTCACGCCTAAAATTACGAAAACATGAATTCTCGGTTTATTCAGAACGCAAGTTCGAGGCTCAAACTGCGAAAAAACGCTAATTCACCGCTAAAAGCATGCGAAACAAATCGCTTATCCGGAGCTAAAATTAAGAAAAGTTGCTAATTCATGGATGCATTGAGAAAAATTGCTAATTAGCGGCTGAAATAAAGAAAAAACGAATTCTCTGCAAAATGCAGATAAATCGCTATAATTCACGGCTAAAAGGGAAAAAAATCGCAAAAATTGCTAAATCGTGGCTAAAGTGGGGAAAACTTGCTAATTTATCGATAAAATTGACTCGCGGATTAAATAGATAAAACGTCAATTCATTCAAACGTCAAAAATCGCTAATTCGCGGCCAAATTTCAGAAAAAGCGTTAGGTAGTTTGCGGAGAAAATTGGAGGAACTCTTAATTCGTTGATGAAACGTAGAAAAATCCCTAATTAGCTGCTAAGATGATGGAAAGCGCTAATTTGCGGCTGAAGGCAAGAAAAATGGATGTCTATAGCGTTAAATTGAAAACATTTGCTATTTCATAGATTGAATAGAGCAAATGGCAAGTCACGGTTTCTCGAGACAACTTCGTGGCTAAAATTGGAAGATTTAGCGCTCAGTAGCGGCTTAAATCAGGGAAAACACAAATTCTTTGCAAGGAAAACCGCTGATGCACGGCTGAAATGGAGATTAATCGCTAATTCGCGGCTAAAATGGAGACGACAAATCGCTAATTCAAGAATTGACAGTTTTTATCCATTAGAAGGCTACACCGATCGTTTAACCGGCAAAAGTGGAAGTTCTTCGTGGAATATTGCCCCTTTTTATGTGAGCACAGTCAGTTTCTGGGGTGAAATTCGCTTTCTTTGCCGAATAAGGTAAACTCATGAAATTGCGTCTTTTAATGCGCTAATTTTACTCGAAAACTCAACCACTTAGTTAAAAAACTAACGCTTATCCATAATCCGGCTTGTTCCATCTTATTCAATTCAAACAAGGCATTTGAGTCTCAAAAAGTCTCTAATGTGACTCCAGTAAAAATTTCATACAGAAAACCTTTTATCATGAACTCCTTCAATTACCCTCCTGTGGCCTACTATGGGGCATAATTGAAATGGGTGATTCTACATCACATGTGGGTCAAAAATGACTATCTGGACCATGGTCCGATTATCAACAGTTTCTGAGAAATCGCAGTTTTCCTGAATTTCGAAGCATCAGGCGTTTTCTTCAAAACTCGGTCGGTATCTTAGCAACCATTGTTCCTAGGAAATTTTCAAGGACACCGTTGGAAAGAGTACAAAATTTCCTTTCAGATGATCGTAAAGTTGGGGTAGGTCGTGAAATTTGGTCGCCCTTAACTCTCAGCTGATTAGCCGCTTCATTGAAATTCTTTATTCTTACTTGTTATTCAGCCAGCTGTCATTTTACTGACAGCTCTCGGAGGAAGAGTAGGACTTCATGAAAAACTTCTACATTTATTAAGCTTTCAAATGACCTACTTGGTTCGGGATTTTGTCTTTATTCCTTGTGAGATACAGTTCGAAATACTTGAAAACTCGTCTAAAATGTCTGGAAACGTACGTTCACAATTGCCCTCGAGCGGGAAACAATTTGCTTCCGAAAGCTCTTTGCAAACCTTTTCGGTGAATTTTTGATCCGTTAAGACTGCTGAGTCCGGTTACCTCGCTGGACCAACTCCAAAAAAGGCAATACTAAGTGCTTGAAACGGCAGGTCACTGCTCAGAACCTGAGGGTTCTGACCTGTAGGATTCAAGGGTAGCTGCCAACAGTCACTACCGTTCCCACCCTCTCCTTTGACAGATATTTCGCAGAGATCGGTGGAAACAGACAGCGGAAGTCAAACTCAAAGTCAACTGCATAGAACGGGGGCTCAAATAGAGGACCTCCAACAGCTAAGTCGAGCGACCCTTAAAATATATATATATATATACCGAGTAGAAAATCCCTCACCAACCTGAGTGACGTGAAGAGCATTTTTTTTTAAACGAATTTTTCCCGTTCTATGGCAATCGCAAACATACGTTTCCAAACGATTTAGACAGGGGCTCAAAGTATTTCGAACAGTATCTCAAAAGGAATAGAGACAAAGGCCCGAAGCAAGCAGGTCATTTGAAAGCTTAATAATTGTAGAAGTTTTTCCTGAAGTCCTACTCTTCCTCAGAGAGCAGTCAGTAAAATGGCGGCTGGCTGAATGACTAGTAAGAATAGAGAAATTCAAGGAAGCGGCTTTTCAGCCGAGCGTTAAGGGTGCCCAAATTTCACGAACTACCCCAACTTTACGACCATCTTAAAGGAAATTTTGTGCTCTTTCCAACGGTGTCCTATAAATTTCCCCAGGGATAATGGTTGTTAAGATACCGACCGCTTTTCGAAAAAAACGCCTGATGCTTCGAAATTCAGGAAAACTGCGATTTTCTCGGAAACGGTCAATAATCGGACCATGGTCCATATAGTCATTTTTGACCCACATGTGATATAGAATCACCCATTTCAATTATGCCCCGTTTTCCCGTTACACCCTGTATATAAACCTCGATTGCTCACAATGGACTGGCGGGGCGTGGAGGGGGCAAGTCGTCCCCTCATAAACTATCACCCTGTCCCTCTCCTTGTGTAGTTATGGCAACACAACTCTCTTCCGGTATTTACTTTGAAACTCCACCCCTCTCATCCACTTTAAGAGCTTATTTCATGGCTATTCTTTATCAGCAGTGATAGCAATCCAGTTCTTTTATACATCGTTGGGAATAGCAATCCCTCGGATAACTTTGCATTACTGTTTACAAACAGGCCCATAGCAAACAGACTTATCCCAGCTTTGTCTGTAGAATAAGAGCATTGGTAAACGCACCCTTGTTGGGGAAAATTACATATTTGGTTAAGGACAGTCTGTTTTTGGGGCTGAACAACCCTTTTTAACCGGAAATTCGCGAAGATATTTGAAAACTTATTGCGTTTTCCAATTGCACAATGTTCTGCATAGGGTAGGGGGATTTTTCCATCCTTCATCAAGGACGGAAGGAAAAATCTCCCTCGCAGTGCGAAATTGTCGGTGAATGGAAAACTGAATTTTGCTAAAATACAGAACTTGATTTTGGTTTATTAAAATGACTTGAGTACCTTACAGTAGTGAACTACGTAATTTCCCCGACCACTACTCCCAAACAATCCCGTTGAACTTTGGAATTGATTTAAAAATCAACGGACGCACCAGTAAAGTAGCAACTTCTGTTGATATCCTTCAGTTTACATGCCAAATCACCTGCACACTCCTCCTAAATAAGACATCGATTTGTGTGAAATGAATGAATCTTTCAGACTGATTGCCAGATAGATTTTTAGTCCAGTAAAATAAGAACTAAAAAGGGGGGTCAGGTTGTAATAATTAGGGTAGATAAAAATTTTTTTTTATGTTGTCTGGGGTGGTGCAGGTATGACGTGTTCAAATTGTTGACCTCGAAAGACATCGGGATCATCCTGGAATTCTCGGAAAACCTCAAAAAAATGGGACTTTTGGGGGGTTTTGGCTCTTTCACGCTAAACTAGCAATTTTTCGGTTGTGGCTTCGAAGTAACTTTTCCAAGTAGAGAAAGTTTCTGAGAAAACCAGCCTAAAGCGGGTTCTAAATGTATTATCGTTTCCAAGATACAGCTCGTCAAATTTAGGCAAATTTGTCAACAGACCGAAATGCAGCCTATGGTTCTTCGTTTTCGTTAGCTGTGACATTGTAGAAACCTTTAATGATCATGATAGTACTAATTATTTTGCTAGACTAGACTGAATCTTCAAAAATGAGGCCAAACGACTTGTTATCCCCAATGTTTGATAGTGGTTCTCAACCAATGGGTGGCGGGCTTTTTCTGCGGCTGAATCTCCGTCCGTTATTCTCACAGACCCATAAGTTTGTCCTATAGGGCCGTGCCCTCCCCACTATTTTATGTTTTGCTACCGTTACTTTCTTTATTCACCTTAGGCTGCATAGTTCAAGTTTATTATTTCATTCACCCATTTAAAATTTCAGAGAGAGCGTGAAACAGTGCTCTCAGGCAAAAGGTCAAATCGAGACGGGAAAGTCAATCCTAAAATCCCCAGGTATACCCTGCTTTTGAACATGTAATTTGGTCCGAGGGACTAATGTGTCGTATAATCGTGAGATACATATAATCACAGAATTTGTGGCGTATATCTTAATAAAACGGCAAGGCTCGACGCGACGCCTTCTGTGGAGCCTGCCACATGCTGAAAGATTTGCAGCATATTTGTATGCACTGCTCTCGATACGCCTCCGATACGGATTTTCGATCATCTGAGTGAGAGAGATCATGCTGGATCAATAACAATTATAGCGATTTCCATTCAACACGTTACACAAGGGTAGTGCCGCGTCCTCTCCATAAACATATGTTTCAATTCAGAGAGGACGGGTGGAAAACCTTGCACCACACTAGTGTATTGCATTGAATGGAAAACGCCATTAGTGTACACTGATTGAAAGCCCAGTAAATTCCACACAGCGTTCAAGTGTCGCCCATAAGTTGAATATCCAAATAGTGCCTGTTGATTTCCGCGTATACCCATAATATTTTTATTGATAGATGATGCAAAAATAACATCCACCACTGAAAGCCCAAATTTCCCCGGCTTTCGACAGCTATAATTTTCTCTGCTATGGTGAATGTGACAGTCACCGTTGAGTTTGGGCTTTCGGTGTAGGATTCGGGCTTTCACAGTAACGTCTATAGTCACTAAAAGACCAAATGCCCCCCCTCCCCACAACTAAATAGTATATTATGCACATGGGTCGCGAAGAAATTAATTATAGCCGAATTTAGAGGGTAGTGAGCCGCAAAAGGTTGAAAATCACTGCTTTATAGGACGAAATACGTATAGCAAAACACTCCCGTGATGGGGTCCATAATCTCCTTATTTTCTATATAATTACGAGATTTTTCATATCTCCTGTCGCCGGATCTATTTCAGGTTCAAAAATGGTTGGGAAACGAGAAGAGCCCATTGAAATTGGGATGGGTCCAATCATTTCGAAAAAAATTTCTAATGATCCTGCTCCCTCCCATTGGTGCTACAGAAGTCGTCCTGGTCTAATTTTGTGAAAACGACCATTAAACGAATCCTATTTGGTCACGAATAACGAAAACCGATAACATTTATTACAGCCTTCTACGAGTAATGGCCGTACCAACTAATACAATTAGGAAGTACTTAGTCTATCAACTATACATTATTGATCAATGTAGTTACCATGGGCGTAGCCAGCGGGGGGCAGGGGTGGGCAGTTGCCCTCCTCTAGAATCAAAAACCCAGATTTCGTGGGGCAGCTGCCCACCCCCAAAATTCCAAAAACATTTTCCCTGATCTGGCTAACAGAAACACAAATCTATTGTATTTCGCTCCATAAAACAAATTTTGCGGATTTTTCTCACTAAAAAACCAACACATTTTCGTTCATCGGTTGCTGACAAGCCGATTTTGAGGGTCGTCTTAACTTGGAAACCGATTTTGCTGATTTTTCGCACTAAAATCCCATTTTCGCAAGGTTCGACAGCAATTTCGTGTGTTTGGATTAGCTCAAACGGTGTTTTAACCGCTGTGCCTAACAGACATATGATGGGAGAGAAACTGCCAGCTCTATTTACCGTCTCAGGTCTAAAATTTAAAGTTTAGCTCCAAAAGTATCACTTTTCTGGGGGGGGGGGGAGTTTCAGTTTTTCGACATAAAATCCGAAATAGAAGGCTTCAAACGACAGTTTTCCAGCAGATCTTTATTTTTTGACGGATAGTGGCAGTTTCTGTGCAAATTTAGTCTCTGATGACCGTGAATTGACGCGATTCCAACCTCCAGATACTGTTATAAGCCTGCAAAAAGGCAATGATGCTTTGTTATTTTCGCCAGTGAAGCTGCCCACAGGCGTGGATCCGCAATTTTTCCTCAAGAGGAGTTGCACGGAATCCCCCCCCCTTTTTTTTTACTCGTGAATGAGCACTATTTGTAGCCTCGAACTGACGTTTTTCCTGCTGAAACTGTGTGTTTTTTCTCAATTCTACCTCGAACTATCCCATTTTCTTCATTTTAGCCGTAAAAAGGTCTCAAAAAACCGTGAAATAACGCATTTATTACGGCCAGCACTGGGCATCTCCTATAAACCGCGAATGGGTGCGTTCTGTCAATTTCAGCCGCAAAAGAGCAGTTTCTCCTCAATTTAACCCGTGAATGAACCCTATTTCTCAATTTTAGCCACGACAATTTCACCTATCAACAACAAACGGTGACAATAATTTTGCCAATTCGTTTTCCCTCAATTTTAGCCGCAAATTAGTGCTTTAATCTCAATTATGCCTTGACCAACTTTTTGAGCAATTTCAGCAGTGAAAAGGTCCACATAATCCGCATGTTAGCAAATCGCATTAATTTTGATCCGGACGTTGCATCGCGAACCTTGAAATTTTTGAAAACTTTTTCAAAAATGTATGCGCTAGGTGGCGCTTTTTCTCGATTGTACCCACAAACTTGCTATATACATGTATAATTAAACAGTCAATTAGCACTTTTTCGCAATGTTCACCGAGATATTGGTTTGAGAAACCACGAACTGGTGCCTTCTCTCAATTTTTCCTGCGTGAATGAGCTCCATTTCTCAATTTTAGCTGTGAATTGGCGTTTATTTTAAATTTTAGCCGCAAATGAGCGATTTTTCTCAATTCTACATTGAACGAGCAATTTTTTTCTGTCAATTTTAGCTGTGAAAAGAGCACTGTAAACCGTGAATTAGCGCAATTTCGGCCCGACTTTGGATCGCGAAACCGCAAATTGGCGTGTTTTCTCAATTTCAACCGCGAATAATGAGATTTATTTCTCAAACTTAACGTGAATCAGCGCTATTTCTCAATTCTAGCAGTGAATGGGTGTTTTCCCTGAGTACTAGCCGCAAAATGTCCTTTTCATGGATTTCATCCGCGAACGAGCACTTTTTCTCAAGATGTGCCCCCCCCCCGCCACAACTCTCTATCTGTGCCGGGCTGGCTGCCCACCCCTTGATCACGGGCTGGCTACGCCCCTGGTAGTTACGGAGCTTCTTGGGCGACAGTTATCGTTCTGCCTTCTCTTTGTTGGTACGTTTAGCCTAAATCTGAAGGCCGAGTTCCATTTTGACCACTAAAATGATTCTACATGGTTACAGATGATGAAGACATGGAAACATCAACATCATTTGTCACTTTTGAAAAGTTATCCTACATTTGACGATCTCTATCTTAGATACTGTGAATTTAAGGATGATCTCGAGGTTTTTCGAGGTCAACAATTGGACCCCAACAACATGAAACAAAAAAATCATCTACCCTAATTATTGCAACAATTATTGGTTGTTTTTCTGTTTTCAAACCCATGAGTGTATCCAAAATTCGATCAGTAGTTCCATCTCAAATTAATCAGTAATTAGGACGATGAAAATAGGCACCATCCACCTGTAATGGGTCAAGAAACATGGTTGACGAGAGGAGGAAAAAAAAAGAGGAACCTTTCACAGACAGCATTTTTTAAAAATATTGAACGTTATTTTGTGGTTAGTTTAATACTTTTGTGGCGTCACTTCAGTAGGCATTACGCCCCTCGACCGAAAAAAAACACTTCGGCTTTGGTCAATGGGGGCTGCCGGAGTTGACGGATAGGAAGAAGCGGGAATCATGCGATAGAGGCTTTGGGCGCTTTCACACTTGAGATTCCGGTATCCGATTCCCGAATCAAGGATAATAAAAATACAATACAGCAAACGCGCTTATTCACACTTAAGATTCCGGAATCCAAGTGTGAAGGAGCCCCTTGACTGTAGTGTATTTTTAGTATCCTCCATAGGGGAATCGGAAACCGGAATCTCAAGTGTGAAAATGGCCTTTGAGTGGTTGCTAGCAGGGGCAGGCAAGACTACTAGACGTTCATAAAACAATATGCTAATCGTCTAAATGACAGATTACGATGGATCTACTGATCGAATTTTGGATAAGCTGACGGATTTAATTCTCCCGGGACTCCAAAAGGCCTTATTGTTTGAGCTTGAGTAGTACTTGGCTTGAATACGATCGCCCAGTTGGAACGATCGTGTAACTCTATTTGAATGGATAGGACCAATTGATTTTTGAAATTTTGGAGGTTTTAAGGCGTCGAGTGTAATTTTGATTTTTCGATGAAGGAATTGTTCGGCTGGAGGCGAATTGTTCAGCAGCGGAGATGATCTGTAGGGAAATAAAATTTCTCGAACTTTCTGTCGCATAGGACGGTGATCTCGGTCCATTGATGTCAGTCGAGTTTGAGGGTCTGAAAAGTAAGCTCCGCTATGCCATTAGTAGAAGGATGGCCAGGAGCGATAAAATTTTGAAAAATTCCAGCTTGAGAGCAATAGTGACGGAATTCTTCCGAAGTACAAGTAGACGCATTATCAGAGACTAATACGTCCGGAACCCCGTACCTGGCGAATATGTCGTGGAGAGAATCGGTAGTTGAATTCGAAGTTGGTGACGATACGGATGTTACCACTTCTGCCCACTTCGATTTGGCGTCGATCAAAATTAGGAAATAATGGTCTGAATGGCGTGAATACGTTGCCAGTTTTCTGTCGAGTCGTTCCAGGGATGAAGGGGAGCTTTCGGAGGATTGGTACACTGTTTGGGCACAGGCAGGGCAAGCTCGGACGAACCGTTCGATATCTTTGTCCAACAATTGCCAATAGACGTACCGACGAGCTAATTGCTTCATCTTTGTGATCCCGATGTGCGTCCGGTAACACAAAATCGCAGATAAAATTAAGAAAATGTGCTAATTCACTGCTGAAATTGAGAAAAAGCTCCAATTAACTGCTCTAATAGATAAAAAGTTCCAATTCGTTACCAAAATTAAGGAAACGTGGGGGAGGGACTCCCTAAAAAATGCTAACTTCACATATTTCAAACGTCTCCAAAATTTGCCCGATGTCTGCAAATTTCAAAGAGCAATTTCCCTGGTTTCGACCCTTTAAAAAACAACATTTCGCAAGGTTTGGTCCATTTAAAACAATTTTGTGCGACTGGCTCGCCCCATCCCCCACCAACCAAATTTCGTTGGTGTCTGGTCCACGTGAAAAGCCACTTCGATAAGGGGTGCACGCGGGACAGGAGAGGACGGGAAATTGAAAGTCCCGTCCCGCATTTTTTGGCCCCAAAGTCCCGTTCCGCGCGAGATTTCCCGCGTGCACCGTGGGACAAAAAAGTAACACGATCAAATACCTACCCTCCACCAGATATTTTTTAGTCATTTTCGGGTGGTCTGACCAATGGACATCTGGTGGGGGGGGGCACCCCTTGTCCATTAGCGAATGCCGAAAATTGATTAGGTGGTGTAGAATTATGACAATATGGTCCCCCTCCTCAACATCAGTTCAGGGGGAACCACGAGATTTTCTTCGCGGTTAGGTTTTTTTCTGTAACTCGAAAGATACAGGTTCCCCACGGAGGTGGAACTACAGCAATCGGGGCCCGGGGTGGAAATCTCTAGAAGGACCTTTAGTCTCTAATTAAACTAGGAATATACTTTTTAGCAGCGTTGAAGTACATATTTTTCTCAATTTTAGCCACGAAATTGCCTCCTAAAACTGCGTATGTGCGTTTTCTCAATTTTATCCTCGAATTAGCTCATTTTCTCATTTTTAGCTGAGAATCGGCGCTTTATTTATAAGCTCTTAGCCATGAAGTTGCCTCAAGAATCCTCAAATCAGGTGTAGCGTTAG
Source organism: Corythucha ciliata (assembly GCA_038030265.1). Taxonomy (NCBI): domain Eukaryota; kingdom Metazoa; phylum Arthropoda; class Insecta; order Hemiptera; family Tingidae; genus Corythucha; species Corythucha ciliata. The sequence goes on from CM075938.1 coordinate 12,472,086, forward strand.
AGTACACTTTCCCAATTTTATCCGGAAATTAGCAATTTTTCTACATTCAAGCTGCGAATTGGCGCTTTTCTCCATTTCAAACACCAATTCGTGTTTTTCTCTATTTACAACTCGCGAATTAGCGTTTTTTCTGAATTTTATTCCCAAATTTGTCCCAGGAATCACCGAGTTGGCGTTTTATCAATATATCAGCCGTGAATTAGCGTTTTTCTTCCGACTTTAGCAGCGAATTAGCACATTTTTTCATTTTTAGCTGCTAATCGGTGCTTATTAATTATAAACTGTTAGCCTTGAATTTGCCTCAGGAATCCGCAAAGTAGAGATAGCGTTTGAGTGCTCTGTCCAAATTTTATCCACAAATTAGCGTTTTTCTCCATTTTAAACGCCAATTCGTGTTTTTTTAAATTTTACCCTTGAATTAGCGATTTATTTTATTTTTTTTTACAATTTTAGCCGCTTGAATCAGCGTTTTTTCTAAATTTTATTCCCGAAGTTCCCCAAGAATCTGCAAGTTGGCGTTTCCTTAATTTCAGCTGTGAATTAGCCTTTTTGCCCTCAATTTTAGCAGTGAATGAGCACATTTCTTTTAATTTTAGCTGCGAATGATAGTGTTTTTTTTTATTTTATCCACAAAATTGAAAACGTTCATACCTTAGTTGTGACTTTTTTATTTTAGTTGTTGTGGTTTTAGTTGTGTAGTTTTCCTCCACTTTTAGGCGCGAATTCGAGTTTTTCTCTATTTCATGCCGTAAATCAGCGCTTTTTCTCAATTTCAGCCCCGAAGAAGAATCGGCGAGTTGGCGTTTTCTCATTTTCAGTTGTGAATTAGCGTTTTTTCTCAATTTTAGCAGTAAATTAGCACATTTTCTTAATTTTAGCTGCGATTTTTAGCGTTTTTTCTCGATTTTATCTGTAAAATCGTAATTTTTCATACCTTGACTGAGTTTTCCTCCACTTTTATTTAGACGTGAAATCGCGTTTTTGTCTATTTCACCCGTGAATTAGCGTTTTTTTAGCGTGTTATGTGTGTGGTATTAGCGTGTTTCTCTTTGCGCTTTTTCTCAATTTCTAAAGCGCCAAATTTTAGCACCTTATCACAATTTTCGCTGTGAATTAGCGTGTTTCTTATTTTTAAAGACGCGAATTCGCTTTTTTTCTCTTTTTCATCCTTGAATTAGCGCTTTTCTCAGTTTTAGCTGAGTGAATTTGAGTTTTTTCCTGATTTCAGTCCCGATTTTGCGTTGTCAAGCTGCTGCTGTTGCTGACGAGCTGCGAATTAGCGCTTTTTCTCAATACATATTAACAGCTATAAATTTCTGCTACAAATTATTCTTCGCATCGAACGGCGGGAACGGGCAAGGAAAGGACAAAAGATCAGATGTATTCGATTTTTCGGTGTGCTCAAAATAGACATTTTGGGGCCAAAGACATGAATTTTCTGTTGCAGTGATTGAAAGTAGGCAAACTGATTATTTGGTTTCTCTCGTTCATTTCACTTTTTAGTAAAAAAACAAAAACACGATTTCCCGTGGGACGACCGCGCGGGAAATTAAGGTTTTGTCCCGCGCGGGAAATTAAGGTTTTGTCCCGCGTTCCGTCCCGCAAGTAACCAATTCCGCGGGGTTGGTGCATGTGGTTGGCTCATTAAAATACCTAATTTCGCAGATTCAGCGCATTCAAACTGCACATTTTTTTTTTTTTTTTTTGATCTGACGCTTTTATAAACCAATTTCGTGGGTTTGGCTCCTTCAAAAAAGCTATTCCGCCGTTTGGACTTTTGCGAAGACTAAATTTCGCAGATTTTACACTTACAGATCCCAAGGTCGAGGTTTTAGCGTATCTAAGAACCCGATTTTTTTAAGAACCCGAAGTGCAGAAAATTGGGTTTTTAAGGAGTGGAACCCGCCAAAATTGGTTTTTAGCGAGTGGAGGCCGCGAAAATGGATTTTTAGTGAGCCAGAACTACAAACAAAAATCCGTGATATTGTTTTTTTTTTTTTTTTTTTTAGGGAGAAAGATAAGAAAATACGTTTTTAAAGAGCGAAATCAAAATAGCTTTCTTAGCTCTGATCAGATAAATATGTGGCTTTCAGTGAGCCAGACCAGCGAAAATGGTTTATCAAATGTACTTTTTCGCGTTAAAATCTCGTCTATTTAGTGCGTCCAGTTGAGCTAAAGCGTTAATTTTTCATCTAATCTAAACTAGCACACTGTTACTACCGTGACGTCAACGATTTTTGGTGCTCCCTCCATCTTAGCCACCCATTCAAGTCACCCTAACTCTCTATATCTATACGAACCTCTTTATCATCGAATCTTGCTTTTTATTACGCCAATTAAACAACTTCTTTCCCAATTGTTTCATTCTGCTATCCCTCCCCCCCCCCGCTCATCAAGCGAGTCACTCGTAACAACTTCTTGCCCCTCCCCCGCCTTTCAACCAAAGGTTTTTGTTTTGTGCTACTTTGCGAAGCGACCTCGATTTTTTTTCTTTGTGGGAGGAGTAGAAGGCGATGTTGGATTATTGTTAGGAGAAGGGGTGATGATGAAGTACACAAAGTAGTAGTGTTAAGGGGGTATATAGATGGGATAAAAGTGACGGGTTGGATTGCGGGGGGTGTTGGCGAGGAGGAGGAGGGGGGAAATTCTAAAAGTTCGTGCAATGGGGATGATCTTGATAGTTTGGTGTAAGAAACTGACCAGTTCCCGTGGGGAGCACGCACGCCATTTATCGATCTTATGCTTTTTTCCATAGTTTTTCTTGTTCTTTTAGATTATTCCCCCCCCCCCTCTATTCTATCATCCTCGCTATCAACACTTATAACAGAAATTTACAAAGATACCCCTTGAATTTATTTTCATGAATTCAAATTTTGTCTCGTAGCTTTATCAAGGAGACTTCTTCTTGTAGTTGGCGTTATGAGCTTAACCACAACAATGGCTATGCCACAACACAACAGGGCGATTGTCCTCCAAAAGTTATTCCTTAATTTCTCCTTTCGCAAATCAATGGGTTATGAGGAGGGTGGGGAGGAGGGGCGTAAACCATTTCGCGTGACTCTGCCCAAGATTTAATAATTTCCACGTTGTGTGACGCTTGTGAAAACGAAATGCAAATCAGTTATGAAAAAGGGTTGGGTTGCGGCCTCAAGAATGGTGGAGGGGTGGCGCGCGGCGAGGGGGTAATAACGAAAACGCCCTCAGCTCGTAGGTACTCGCGATGTTGGTGGGGTTAAGGGCGAAATTCTCGACCCTTTTTTTTTTCTCTTTCTTTTTTATTTTACTGCCCCCCACGAACACAACAGTTTGCCTCTCGGTCAACAATGTACATCATATACGGGTAAGCGGCTCCTGTCAAGTTTTTTACCAATAGTTAGTTACCAATAGTTTTGCTACGCCCTTAGCACTAGTTTAATAATATTTTTAGGGTTCAAACGCAGTTAAATTGCCATTGGCTACACAAGTAGCAACTTGGTTCGGGCAGCGGTTCAATTTTCAACACAAGTCATGCCATTAGATTCCTAAAAGAACAATTGGGGCCGTGCTTTTTATCGAAAAGCCGCGCGGGGGGTTGAGGTGGGACCTTGCAGAGCCCTTCCCATTGCTACTAATCACTTTTCGTTCCTATTAATTATCTTGCAGTAATGGAGGAAACCGTAGCAGGATTGACTTTAATTATTCCCTTCGAATTTTCTTCAGAAAAGTGCGGGGAAAAATGGATCGATACCTTTTAGCGAGAGAAAAAATAAGAGCGTGAAGAAAAAAAAAAATGCAATATTAGAAGTCACGCCAACATAACGACCGACTAGCGGTCAGCTTTTCTTCACAAGTACGGAGAAATAATTGCTAGTTTTCAAAATAGTCAAAATTGTTACTTATATTTTAAAGCGTTCTTGTGGGCGTTAGTGGTTCGGCGGGGAAACGTTCAGTGGGGGGGGGGGGCAGTAACGCGTTCTGTTACTAACGGCGTTACAATTTTCCGATTAACGATTTTGTTACTTTTCAGAAAAGTAACATTGAATTAACTTCGATTGATTTGTGCCCCGTACAGAGTTATTTGTAAAGTAGGTGCAACGCTGCAGGCTGCACTCGTGGTCGCAAGAGGGGAAGGGCATAAAGAAGGGCGATCGCTCAACCCCAGCTCCCTACTTCTCCTATTGTCCACTTTACATAGCAAATAAGGAAAGTCCCAAAATCACAGGGCCGTAGAGAGAATATTCGGACCCAGGGACGGCACCCAAATGGGGCCCTTTCACAGAACAACCCCACCCCGCCATCAAAACAATGTTTTAGTGTCAAATATTTTCAACAGAAAATTGATTTCCCTGTTTTCTTCGATTTTATTTTTCATCCTGAACTCTGGGCTCATTAATTAAATTTGCCCTAACAGCCCTAACATCTGGGCATTAACGAAATTTGAACCCAAACTTGCTAACTCACAATTATTTAGTTCCAAATGTATCGAATTTACTCGGACGGACGGAATGTCAGAAAATTGCTATCTCGGCGAAAATATTGACCAGAAATCTTGCGATTTCACGGGAAAAATAACCAAAGAGCCCAAACTTACATAAATTGAATGAAAATGATATATTCCGGGCAACGAAGGAAAGGCATAGCCCTATACGATTCGGGTTTGAAGAAAAAATGGGCTCCCTGGCGGGACTCGAACCTGCAACCTCTAGAATTTCCAGTCCAGCACGCTGCCAATTGTGCCACGGAAACGCCTTTGGGAGTCGCTCAGAAACGAATTTGATGGAATTAGCTCCCTAAAAAAATCAATTCCATTGGATTTCACACAATTTTGCGGGACTGCGACTGATTCGCCTTAAAAGCAGAAGAGCAATTTCATGGTTTTCCGCTACTAAACATTTTGCGCTATGGACACATTTAAAAAGCAATTTCGCGTGGTCATCTCATTTCAAAGTGCGAATTTCACGGGTATGGCTCTTTTAAAAACCAGTGTCTCGCAGGGTTGACCCGTGCAAACCCTATTTCGCGGGATTGGCTCACCCAGAAAATAATTTCGCGAGTTTGGGTCACTCGAAAACGCAATTTAGGGCGTCAGGCTTCTTCAAAGATAGAATTTCGCTCAGTTGACTATTTCAAACTCATTTTCAAGGGGCTGCGGCTTCCTTCGGGACCATTTGTGATCCAAAAATTGGACAAATTTACTTCATTTTTTTTATGAAGTCTTGGAAATGGCTAAACTGACGAGTCAAGCCTTAAAAAATGGCTAAACTATTACCGTTCGCGCCCTAAACGTGACTAAGCTGACCATTTGTCCTATATGAAAACAGTCAAAGTGACTACTAAACGCCCTAAAAATGGCAAAACTGACTCTATTGGCTCCATTCAAATGTCAATAAACTCACGATTTCGCGCCTTGAAAAGGCTCAAACTGACGTTTCGTGCTCTGGAAATGGCCAAGCTGCCCATTTGCGATCCAAAAAAAAGATAAAACTGGCCATTATTCAAGCCAAGAACATCGCAATAATCTGACGGCTCGTGCCTAAACAACAGCCAAACTGGCTATTCTCTCCTTAAAAACAGTAAACTAGCCAAGAGCAAAACGGATGAGTTCAGCCTTCAAAATGGCTAAAAAGGCAGGACTCACAAGACCCTAAATATCGCCCGATGGACGTTTATAACCTTAAAAATGGCAAAATGTATTATTTTGTACAATTTAAATATCAAAACCGACTATTCACGCAATAATAGAGCCAAACTAGCAATCCTAAAAATGTGATTTTCCCAACTTTACCGTGAACGAACTATTTTACTCAATTTTAGCCCTCAAAAGACGATTTTTCTTCATTTTTGCCTCTGGACTTTGCATTGCAAACCGCGGATTCGTGCGTCGTTTTCCCGAGTTTATATGCGTGAAAGAGCACTTTTTCTCAATTTTAACCACGGACGGTGTGTTTTCCCTCCATTTTAGGTGCAAATGAGCAAAAACTGCGTTGATGAGGTGCAATATTTCTCAATTTAGCCGTGAATTGGTGGTTTTCCTTATTTTGAACATCAAAGTAGTGGTTTTTTATCAATTCTACCGAAAATGAGAATTTTTTCTCATTTTTAATCGTGAAAAGGACTCGAAAAACCATGGATTATTGTCTCCCCCCCCCCATTAAAGACAACGTCGAGGATTTTTCACTTAACTAAACTTATTTCATGGGTTTGACTCCTCAAACCCCCAATTTCGTCTATTGGACACTTCGACAAACTAATTTCGCTCCTAAAAATCCGGATTTTACCCCAAAAGAAACCGAATTTCGCGGGTTTGGCTCTTATAAATCCCAATTTAGTAGATTTGCGCCTTAAAAACTCAGTTTCAAGGCTAAAAATGCGTGAAAAAGATTGAATCATTGTTTGGAAAAATTCGAGGTCAAAATTCAGAAACGCATATTTTCAGCTGAATTTGAGGAAAAGGACTGCAAACTGAGAAGCAACGCTAACTCTCGGATAATATTTAGAAGTGCTGATAGTTAGTAGCTATAAAATGGAGAAAAGCTTGAAAAAAAAAAAACGCCAATTCACACGCTAACGGCTTATTAAATTAATAAAAGCACTAATTTCCTGCTAAAACTGAGAAAACGTGCAAATTGGCGGCAAAAATTAATAATTGAAGTGCTTATGCGTGGCTTTAACTGAGAAGCAACGCTAATTCGTGGATAAAATTGAGAAAAGCAGCTAATCAGTGGCTAAGATTGAGAAAATGCGTTAATTCACGAATGGCATTCTCAAAATGCGCTAATTACCATCTGAAATTGAGATAAAAGCGATGTTTTGAGTTTTGCTAAAACTGACAAAAATGCTAATGTCGTGGGTGAAATTGATAAAATAGGCTATTTTCTTAGTTCAAGCTGACCAAATGCGCTAATTCACGGATAAAAATACTAATCAGAGGAGTTCAGAAAAAGTGCTAATTCGAGGACAAAATTAAGAAAATGGCCAATTAATGGATAAAAGTAAGAAAAAGCGTTAATAAATGGCTGAAATCACGCTCTGTGGCTCTAGTTCGCGGCTACACTGGGGGAAAAGGCTACTACACGGCTAAAATTTGAAAAAATGTTAATTCACGGGTATAATTAGGAAAAAACGCTAATTCAGGAATGATGCTAATTAGCTGCGGAAATTGAGAAATAAAGCGCTGAGAAAAAGTGCTAATTCGATTACAAAGTTGTGGAAAAGTGTTAATTCGAGGCTAGAACTGAATAAAATCTATTAATTTGAGGCTAAAAAAAGGAAAAAGTGCTAGTTCATAAAGCAATGTGGTGGAATCACTATAATTCACTTCTAAAATTGAGAAAAGCGCTAATTCAGGGATATAATTTGAGAGAACGATAATTCACGACATTATTTGAGAAAAAGGGCCAGGTAAATTGTTTGGGATCTATGAACTATGCTTCTAAAATTGACGGATAGGTAAAAGTTAAAAAAATGCGCTAATGAGCGGCTAAAATTCAGAAATGAAGCGCTATTTTGCGGCTAAAACTGAGAAAAAGTGCTGATTCGGTTACGAAGTTGGGGAAAAGCGACAATTCGTGCATAGAAATGAAATAAAAAGCTCTAATTTGGGGCTAGAATTGAGATAAAGCGCTATAACTCGTGGACAAATTTGAGAAAAGCGCTAATTCACGGTTCAACTGGGGAAAAAGCCTACTTCACTGCTAAAATTGAGAAAAAACGCTAATTCACGGGTGTAATTATAAAAACTTAATGCACTGCAAGCGCTAATTCGGTTACAAAATTGTGAAAAAGTGCCTATTCGCGCCTAGAACTGAATCGAATTTAGTAATATGTAACGCAATGTGATGAAATTACTGCAATTCACTTATAAAATTGAGAAAAGAGCTAATTATGCGGGTAAAATTGAGAAAAAACGCTAAGTTAGGGATATAATTGAAAAAACTATACTTAATTCACGAATTAATTTGAGAAGGGCTAGGTGGTTGTTGTGATCCTATGACAAACCGCTAATATTGACGGATAAAAGTAAGAAAATGCGCTAATTAGTGGCTGAAATTCAGAAATGAAGCGGTATTTTGCAACTATAACTAAGAACAAGTGCAAGTGCGGTTAAAAAGTTGTCAAAAAGCGCTAATTCGTAGGTAAAACTTAAATAAAAAGCCCTAATTTGGGGCTAAAATTAAGGTAAAGCGCAGATTCACGGATTAAACTGAGAAAAGCTAAACTGGGGAAAAAGGCAACTTCACTGCTAAAATTGAAAAAAAAAGCGCTAATCACGGGTATAATTGGAGAAAAGCGCTAATTCACGAATGTAATTCAAAAGAATAACTAATTAGTGGACAAAATTGAAAAATATCGCTAATTCAGTGATATAATTATAAACAAACTGTAATTATCGAATTAATTTGAGAAAAAGGGCTTGGTAATTTGTTGCGATCGTTAAGAAAAGAGCTAATTGGCGGATAAAAGTAAGAAAAAGCTCTATAATTAGCGGTTGAAATTAAGAAATGTAGCGCTATTTTGAGGTTAAAACTGAGAAAATGTGCTAATTCGGAAATAAAATTGTGAAAAAGTGCTGACTCACGGTTGGAACTGGAACAAATGTGTGATTTGGGGGCTAAAATTGAAAAAAAAAGCGCTAATTCATAACAAAATGTGTTGAAATCGCTATAATTCACTGCTAAAATTGAGAAAAGCGCTTATTCTGCGGGTAAATTTGAGAAATAGCGCTAGGTCGGAGAAAAACGCTAATTCTTGGTTAAAGTTGGGGGAAAATGCCGTTTAGTGGCTCAACTTGAAAAGTGCCAAATTGAGAAAATCGCTTATTCACCGCAAAAATTGAGGAAAAGTGCTAATTAGCGGCTAAAATTAAAAAATGAAACGCTAATTCAGGGCTAAAAATTTGATAATTTGTGGCTGTAATAGAGGAAATCGCTTATTTGCGTCGCGTCGAAAATATAGAAATGCGCTACTTCACAACTCAAATGGAGGAAAATCAGTAATTCGAGGGTAAAATTGACGTAAAGTGCAAATTCGTGGATTAAGAACATCAATTTCACAGGTTTCGGTTGCTAACAGCGCAATTTCGAGGGGTTTTTCTCACTGTTGAAATGCACTTTCGCTCGTTAGGAAGGCCATTCGTGGAGTTTTTATACTGATAAAGCAATTTCGCTGGATTTTCTCGTACTAAATTAAGCAATTTCGCTCCCTGATAAACAAATTTCGTTGATTTTGCTCACTAAAATAGCTCCTGACGGTTTCCTTATAAAAAACCTGAGTGAGAAAGCGAGGTTTTCATATTTTGCGTCTGATTTTTTCAGCTCTCCTGAAATTCACCCCGTCTCACCACGAGTGAAAAAACAGGGCCTCTTCAAAAGGCTCAAAGATGGGATGACGGGCTGCGTCAGTGTGGACGCTTTTCGTCGTCACCGTCGTAGAAGTCCCAAAGTGTCACCAGGGGCGGTGGGGAAATTGAAAAAATCCGAGGAGAAAACTTTGAAGAAGGAGAAGGAGAAGGAGAAGAAGAAGAAGAAAAAGGAAGAAAAGAAGGCGGGTGATAAAAGTAAGAAACAAGGCGGGGAAAATGGCACGGTGGGAAATAACGCTACTGAAACGTCCGACAACAACAATAAAAAGGCGTCTAAGGTAATTCGAAGTTATTCTTTAAATGAAAACCGTATTTTTAAAGTAGTTATTTTGTGGATTTTTGGCAGTTTTCAACGAAGATGACTGCATTGTCTAAATTTAGCACGAAGAAAAAGAAGGAGCCACCGCCACCGCGGTTGGCTGGGGTTGAAACCCCAGCCAAGGGCCTGGGCCCAACCAAAGCCCAAGACGGTGGGCCAGCGTCTAAGGTCCGGGGGGGGGGGGAATACATTTTTTGTTTTTTAAATCAAAACTAAGTTTTTAAAAATGTTGATTGCAGGCTAAGACAAAACTTGGCCTTCTCAACAGGCTGAACTGTTTGAAAAAGAAAGAGGATAAAGTTTTAGCCCGGACGAAAAAGTCGAAACTTCAACGTGCTCAGGCGACTGTTCAACCAGGACGCGGTAGTTGCTGGCGGAGGATTTTTTGCCTCGACCGGGCTTGTTGCGTCAAATGTAGGAGGAATAAAGGCGGCGGCGTGCCCGGTGCTGTGGTGGCGCCTCCGCCTAAGCCGAAAAAGCCGGAATTTAAGCGATCGACGAGTATTGGTGGAACAGTAAGTCGGGAAACACGTTTTTTTTTGTCTCATAATCGTTAATTGGTCTATTTTGACGCAGTCACTTCCCAAATTGGATCAAACTTTGGTTGAGCACGCTTCGGTGATGAAAGCGGCCATTCCAGTTCTACCAATCTGTTTGGCGTGGACCTGCCTACTAATTAACGTCTTCCTTCCTGGCATAGGTACACCCCCCTCCCTCCCAAACACACACAACAATTATAATTCAACCCCCAATCGATTTTTTCAGGGACTGTTACCAGCGGATTCCTGTGTTTGTGCTTTGGAAAGCCGAGGTTTAGCGTCAACGACTCGATGCGTGCCCGTCTCGGCTCGCTCAGCGTCAACCTTGTCATAGGCGTCGGCCAACTGTTCACGGTGATATTCTGTCTCGTCGGCTGGGGCTGGAGTATATGGTGGGGTATCATCATGTTGAAATTGGCGCGTGAGTATAAAACCCGCCGGGCCGCCGCGACCATCAACAGCCCGTTGACGCCACTCTGTCCCCTAACGCTCTTTTTTTCGTTTACGATTTTATTTTCAGGGAAACATAAAAGGATAAAATTGGCGGAAAAATCTGGGCTAGGAACGGCGACAACGACGCCAGTCAATCGACATCGAAGCGATCTGGAATTGGGTGCCGGCGAGGGTGAACAGTAAAGTCACCGACGATCGCGCTACAGCCAAGTATGTCAACCTACCAAACGAGTAGATTTACAAGGTTCTGTTTCACAATTTAATGTCTTCCATAGAGTCCTTTTTTGTTGTTTTATTGTACGTCTGTTATTTACGAATGCGTACTCCGCGTACCTCGTTTATAAAACAAGTAAATTTATTGGGAAACTTATTTAAATCCCCCCCCCCCACATAAATAATTTTGTAAATTGTTGAAAGTTATAGTTATACGATTTATTATGACAATTTGATATTAAATATCTAGAACATTTTCGTGTCGTTATTTTTATTGGAATGCAATCAATAGGAATGTAGTACGACAACATTAACAATGTCTTCAAGCGTTTTTTTTTTTTCTAGTATTTGATCAAAGAAGCGAATGGCGCTTTTAATTTGTCCTTTCCCTTCAGATCGACCAGCTCCATTACGACGAGACACTCGGCAACGGTGACTCCCAGTTTGCTCACCAAATCGCAGGCGGCGGCCATCGTTCCACCGGTGGCTAGAAGATCGTCAACGATTACAACAGTTTGACCTTTGACGAGGCAGTCGTTTTGAATTTCAAAAACGTCCTGTACACGCGTACGATTAATAAACAAAACAAAAATAGAATGGGATGGCGGGGGCGGGGGGGGGAGTCACTCAACCTACGCTGCTGTACTCGAGTTGGTATTCGACGCGTGTCGTTTGACCGGGGAGTTTTCCCTTTTTTCTAATTGGAACGAACGGTATGGCAAAGTGAAGCGACAGAAGCGGTCCAAAGAGGAATCCTCGCGAGTCAAGGCCAACGACCGCGTCGATGGGTGACCGGTCACGTAGCTGAGTCACGTGGTCGACGAGAACGTCCACGAGACATTTGAGGGCTTCGCTATTTTTCAAAACGGAGAAAATGTCTCTGCACAGAAAAAAAAAGTTTAATTATCGTCATTGCTTTTTAGTGAAATCGTCTCAAACGCTGAAAAATGACACAAATTCCCCAATTACGCGGGATCGGCAACCGGTATTGTTATAGGACTAACCCAGCGCGTAGGCAACGCCCTCACGACCCGCACTGTCGTGCGTATTGTAGCCTAACACGCTGACTCAAAATGCTACTCACTGATCGATTGTATACAGTCATACCCAATAATTTCGTTGAATATCATAATATCCCCCCCCCCCACCAACCAAGGATACTATAGGAACGGTTCACACCTAAAATTGGGAAAAAGCGCTAATGCCAAGTTTCTGTAGGTCCTTAGGAGGCTAAAATTAAGAAAAAACACCAATACACCAATTCGCGGCGTCATGAAGACAACTTCGCGGTTTCTGGATGCATATTCGTCACTAAAATCGAAAAAAAGCGCCAATAAATGCCTTAAAGTCGAACAAATCACCGGGAATTAGCGTTTTTCCCCAATTATACAAGCGAATTAGCGATTTTTCTCAACTTCATCTGCGAATTAGCGTTTTTTTCTCAAATTGCCACCCCTAACGGTACTTTTTCGCAATTTCATCCGCGGAACAGCGCCATCTTTCCATTTTGTCCGCGAATAATCGCTGATTTTCACTTTTAGCCGCTAATTAGCGTTTTTCTCTGGCACTATCTGGGAATTAGCGTTTTTTTTTTTCAATTTTAGCAATGAATTACCTAACTATTTCATCACATTTCTCGCTTTTCCCTCGATTTTAACCTTATTTAGAATAGCAAATTATCACTTTTCTCAATCTTAACCCTGAATTAGCGCGTCATTTCGCAATTTTTGCCGCGAATAAGCGATTTTCCTTGTTATATCAACCGACTGTATAGCACCTGTTCTCAACTTCATCCGCGTATAAGCATTTTTTCAAGTTGAGTTGCTACACATTCTTACTTTTAACTGCCAATTAGCACTTTTTCTTAACGATCGCAACAAATTTTAACTCGTGAATTACAGTTTTTCTAATTATACTCCCTGAATTAGCTCCTTTTCTCAATTTTCCCACTGAATACCGCTCCCCGCTCATTAGCATTTGAGTATGAGCGTATTATTCAGGTGAAACAAACATTAATAATACAAATTTGATCTAAATTCGAGCTTTTTATTTCAGTTCTATCTACGAATTAGCGCTTTCTTTCAATTTCATCCCAAAAGCAAAGATTTCATTCAGTTCTATACGCGAATTAGCAATTTTTCACAATTTTGTAACCGAATTAGCACTATTGTAATGTAATGGAATTAGCACCTTTTCAAAATTTTGTTATCGAATTAGCAATTTTCTCATTTGGGGCCGCAAAATAGAGCTTCATTTCTCAATTTCAGGCACTATAATTTGTAGCGTTTTTTTTTTAATTTCATTTGCGCATTAGCGCTTTAATCTAATTATACCCGTGAATCAGCCCTTTTTCTCAATGTTAGCGGCGGGGGTTGACCGCGAATTAGCGCTTTTCACAGTTTTATCCGCGAATTTTAGCGCTATATCTCAATTTTAGGCCCATTTTTGAGCTTTTTATTTCAGTTTTGTTGACTAATTAGCACTTTTCCCCAGTTTTAGCCGCGAAATAAAGCTTCATTTGTTAATTTTAGTCGTTAATTAGCGCTTCTTCTCACTTTTCTCGGTCAAAAAGCCCTTTTGCTTAACGATCGCAACAAATTTGTCCTTTTTCATAAATTGGTTCCATTTTTTTTCTTTTTTTTCCTAATGTGTCCGGCAGTTAATTGAATAATTGAGCTTAGATGACCCTATCTACGGACATTTAGGGGAATACTAGTTGTGACTATGGTGGTGCGGTGAGGAGGGGAGTATTCCCCTAAATGTCCGTAGATAGGGTCATCCAAGCTCAATTATTAAATTGGTTCGTTAATCTAAGTTTTTTCTTACTAAATTACTGAATTAGCACTTTTTTCAATTTTTTCCACGAATTGGCACTTTCTCTTAACTTTATTCGCGCATTAGCCTTTTTTCTTGATTTTATCCGCGAGCTGGCGCTTTATCTAAATTTCAGCCCCAAATTTAGAGCTTTTTCTTCTGTTTTATCTACGAATTAGCACTTTTTCAAAACTTTGTAACCCAACTAGCTCTTTTTCCAAGTTTTAGCCGCAAAATACCGCTCTACCATTTCTTAAATTTAGCCGCTTATTAGAGCTTTTCAATGTTGTCCGCGAACCAGCTATTTTTCTCAAAACCATATCCGCGCATTAACATTGCTTCATTGATTTTATCTACGAACTAGCGCTTTTTGTCACTTTTAGCGTCGAATTAGCACTTTTTGTCAGTTTTAGCCGATACCTGGCAATTTAAGCCGCTAATTAGTGTATTCTAAATTTCATTCGTGAATTGGCGCTTTTCTCCAATTTCACATTCGTGAATAAACTTTTTTAAAAAGTTTAGCCGCGTAGTAGCATTTTGTCACCTTTTTAGCCGCGAATTAGCGTTTTTTCACGACTTTGTGCAATTTGACTACATTGCGTTGTGATTTAGCGCTTTTTCCAAATCGGAGTTTTTTTCTCCAGTTTTAAACGCTAATTAGCGCTTTTTGACAACTTTCTAACCGAACTAGCACTTTTTCTCAGTTTTATCCGCGAATTTTAGCGCTATATCTCAATTTCAGCCCCATTTTTGAGCTTTTTATTTCAGTTTTGTCGACTAATTATCGCTTTTTCACAACACCGTAACCGAATTAGCACTTTTTCCCAGTTTGAGCCGCGAAATAGCGCTTCGTTTGTGAATTTTAGCCGCTAGTTAGCGCTTATTCTTCTCACTTTTATCGGTCAAAAAGCCCTTTTTCTTAACGATCGCAACAAATTTGTCCTTTTTTACTTCCAACTTCCAGGAAGGAACAAAGTTCAGAAGCCGCGGATTGGCGTATTCTCAATTTGAGCCGCAAATTGAAATTGTTCTCAATTTTAAGCGCTAAGAACAAAGTTTATCTATATCAACAGCGAATTAGCGTATTCCTCAATTTTAGCCATGAATTGGCGTTTTCCCCAATTTTAGCCGCAAATTAGCAAATTTACAATTTTTAGCGGTGAATTAGCGCTTCTTTCAATTTGAACAGCAAAGTAGCGCTTTTCTCAATTTCAGCTACAAATTGTTGCCTTCGGAAGCTGAAAATTTGCTTATTCAAAAATATAGCCGCAAAGATCAATTTTTTTCACGTCAACCACAAATTAGCAATTTTCCCAATTTGAGCCAAAAATAGCAATTTTTACGCCATTACTTGCAGCAAACAAGCACTTTTCTCAATTTGAACTGCAAATTAGCGCTTTTCTCAACTTAAGGTGCTAAGAACGATATTTTCTAAGTCAACCGCGAATTACAGTACTTCTCAATTATAGCCATTAATTGACGTTTTCCCCAATTTTATCCGCAAATTATCAATTTTTTTTTGCATTTTTAGCAGCGAATTAGCGATTTTTCTCTATTTTAGTCGCAAATTATCGGGTTTTCTACATTTCAGCCACGCATTAGCAATTTTTTTTTTCACTTCTAGCTGTGCGCTAGCTAAGCGCTTTTTCTCAGTTTTAGCCTCGAAGTTCATGAGCCAAGTATTTACGTTTCCTCCATTTTAGTCGCGAATTAATTAACAAATTTTTTCTATTTTGGACGCAAATTAGCTCTTTTTGTCAATTTCATTCGTGAATTAGCAAATTTTCTCAATTTACGCCTTGAATTAGCGTTTGTCTTAATTTTCGCCGCTAATTAGCACCATTTATCTTTTCTATCCGCAAAATATGGGTGATTTTTCGGAATTGCAGTA
This sequence comes from Corythucha ciliata, assembly GCA_038030265.1. Classification (NCBI taxonomy): domain Eukaryota; kingdom Metazoa; phylum Arthropoda; class Insecta; order Hemiptera; family Tingidae; genus Corythucha; species Corythucha ciliata. The sequence goes on from CM075938.1 coordinate 12,487,655, forward strand.
ACAAATTAGCTACTTTTCTCAATTGTAGCCCAGAATTAGCGTTTTCGTTTCAATTTTAGCCGCGATTATTTTTCCAATTTTTGGTGTGGAATTTGCCCGGGAACAGCACATTTTGGGTTACGTTCTACATCTTAGCCGTAAAATGGCCTCTATACACAGCGAAGGTTCGTTAATTTTCGTTTTTTCTTACTAAATTCCTGAATTAGCACTTTTTTTTTCAATTTTGTCCACGAATTAGCACTTTTCTCTTAACTTTATTCGCGCATTAGCCGTTTTTCTTGAGTTTATCCGCGAGCTGGCGCTTTATCTAAATTTCAGCCCCAAATTTAGAGCTTTTTTTTCTGTTTTATCTACGAATTAGCACTTTTTCACAACTTTGTAACCTAACCTACCGCTCTACCATTTCCTAAATTCAGTCGCTTATTAGAGCTTTTCAATGTTGTCCGCGAACCAGCTCTTTTTCTCAAAACTATATCCGCGCATTAACATTGTTTCATTGATTTTATCTACGAATTAGCGCTTTTTGTCACTTTTAGCGGCGAATTAGCACTTTTTGTCAGTTTTAGCCGAAACCTGGCAATTCAGCCGCTAATTAGTGTATTCTGACTTTCATTCGTGAATTAGCGCTTTTCTCCAATTACACATTCGTGAAAAACCTTTTTTAAAAATTTTAGCCGTGTAGTAGCATTTTTTCACCTTTTTAGCTGCGAATTAGCGTTTTTTCACGACTTTGTGCAATTTCACTACATTGCGCTATGATTTAGCGCTTTTTCTCAAATTCAGCTCCGAATCAGAGTTTTTTCTCCAGTTTTAAACGCTAATTAGCGCTTTTTGACAACTTTGTAACCGAACTAGCACTTTTTCTCAGTTTTAACCTCGAAATAGACCTATTTCTTAATTTCAGCCGCTAATTAGAGCCTTTTCTTGATGATCGCAACAAGTTAGCCTTTTTAAACAAATTCGTTCGTAAATTAGCTTTTTTTTTCTGACCATATTCATGAATTAATTAGGAATTTTTCTCAATTTTGTCCACGAATTAGCTCTTTTTCCAATATCCATGCACTAAAATTGTTTCATGGATTTTATCCGCGAATTAGCGCTTTTTGTCATTTTTAGCCGTGAATTAGCGCTTTTTGCCCGAGAGCAAGCGCTTTATCTCAATGCCAGTCGCTAATTAGTCGTTTTTCTGAATTTCATTCGTGAATATGACGCTTATTTATCTAATGGCATCCGTGAATTATTGCTTTTTCATAATTTTAGCCGCGAATTAGCGCACTTTTTCACAGCTTTGTGCCATTTTATCACAATGCGTTATGAGTTAGCGCTTTTTTCACAACTTTGTAACCGAACTAGCACTATTTCTCAGTTTTAAACGCAAAATAGTGCTTCAATTCTTAACTTCAGCCGCTAATTATCGCTTTTTCTTAATTATCTCAAAAATGATTGAACTTTTTTGACAAATTCATAAGTGAATTACATTTATTTCCATGAATTAGGAATTTTTCTCAATTTTGTCCACGAATTATCACTTTGTCTCAACTGTACCCGCGCATTAGAATTTGTCATTTGATTTTATCTCGAATTAGCGCTTTTTGTCCGTTTTAGCCGTGAGCAAGCGCTTTATGTCAATTTCAGCCGCTAATTAGTGCTTTTTCTGAAATTCATTCGTGAATTGGCGCTTTTATCTCCGGATTTAACGCTTTTTTTCAATTTTATCCTCGTAGTTACATCTTTTTCAAAGTTTTAGCCTCGATTTAGCGCTTTTTCACTGCTTTGTGCAATCTCATTACATTGCGTTAAGAGTTAGCACTTTTCCTCTAATTATAGCGATGCTTCTCAGTTTCAGCCGCGAATTAGCGCTAATTTCTTAATTTTAGCAGCTAATTTGCACATTTTCTTAGAATTAGCCGCCGATTATCGCCTTTCTTAATTTAAGGCATAATGTGTGAATTATCGTTTTTTGCGCTCTTCTCTGTATCACTTTTTTTTTATCAATAATACCCGCAAATTAACGTTTCTTCTCAGTTTTAGCCTTGTGTTAGCACCTTTTCTCAGTTTTAGATGCGAAAAAGTGTTTTAAAAAAATATTAGCCGCGATAACGCGATTTTGGATATCAACCACGAATTCACGATTTTTCCGAACAATGATTTAAAACTTGGGTTTTAAGGCCCAAATCTGCTCAATTAGGTTTTGTAAGAGGAAAACCCGCGGAATTTGATGTCTTTGTGTTAAATTAACAAAATCTGGTTAAGTATTAAGATTCTAATCCACGAAAATTGTTTTTTGAAAGTCAGATCCACGGAATTTGGCTTTTGAAGGAGCTCCCTACAAGAAATATTGCGTTTTTTAAGAAGCTAATCCCGTGAAATTTGTTTGTCGAAGTTTCGAATACACCATGAAATCGTAAGTTTTAAGGTTAAAATCGTCATTTTTCGGATAAAAACGTCAGTTTTTGTAGTGAAATATATGGAACAACGCTTCAGGTCGGGAGTAAAATCTTCCCTTTTCGGTTGAAACAAAGTTCTGTTCATGGTAAAATAAACCTTTTCGGGGGTAAAATATTCAATTTTAGGGTGGAATCGTGAAAGTTTTGGGGGCAAATCGCTAGATTTGGCGTAAAATCGTCTCATTTTGAAACAAATCGTCAGTACTGTAGTGAAACCGTTGGTATCAAAGTATCATCGTCAGTAAAATCATAAGTCTTAGCGTATAACGTGAGTTTTGGGGGTAAAATCACCTGTTGTGTTGTGAAAACTTCGGCTTTTGCGCACTGGCGGCCCTACACGTATCGGGGCCCAGGGCGGAAATCTTCAAGAGGCCCCTAAAAGTCTCTAATTATACATACCTAATATTATAAGCCTCTATTGGTAACCACTAAGGCCTTTTCCTAATTGTAGCCGAGGCCTTTTTCTTATTTTAGGCAAATCACCGCTATTTCCACAACCTATCCGCCAAACAGCGCTTATGCCAAGTTTAAGCCACGAATTTCTCCATTTTAGCCGCGAATGAGCGCCTTTGGTCAACTTTTCCAGCAAATTAGCGCTTTTTGCCGCAATTCAGGGCAAATTAGCCACGGATTAGTGAATAACCCCCTCCCGCCACCTTATAGACACGCGCTTTTTCTCAACTTTAGCAGCAAATTAGCTTTTTTATCCTGTGAGTGTGAATCAGCGATGTTTCTCAACTTTTTCTAGAGTTGGCGTTTTCCACAATTTTAGCTGCAACTTAGCAATTTTTCCTTGCAGGGACCAGGGAATTAGCACTTTATTCAGTTTGAGCTGAAAATTAGCGTTTTCCTCAATATTAGCCGCAAAATAGCGGTTTTTTCTAAATGTTTACAACAAATTAGCGTTTTTGTGTTCACCATAACCATAACGCTACGAATTAACGATTTTTTCTCAATTTTAGCCGCGAATTTGCGGGTTTTTCACCCATAGCCATAATATTGGCGCTTTTTCTCAATTTTAGCCGTGAATTAGTGATTTCTCTATATTTCAGCCGCGAATTAGCGCTTTTTCGTAATTTTAGCAGCGTAGTAGCGTTTCTAACCCGTAATTGGCGTTTTCCAATATTTTAAGTGCAAATTGGCAATTTTTCCATTTTTGGCAGCGTATTAGCACTTTTTTTTTTCAATTCAGGCTGAAAATTAACATTTCTCTTAATTTTAGCCAAATAATTAATGATTTTCTCAATATTAGCTACAAATTAGCGGGTTCTTCCCCAATTTAGCACCGCTTTAGCATTTTTTAAAATTTTAACTATGTATTAGCGCTTCTTCTCAGTTCTAGCTGTGAATCGGTGTTTTTTTTTTTTTTTTTTTTTTTTTTTTTTTTTTTTTTTTTAAACTTATAGCCATGAATTTTCCGTTTTTCTCAACTTCAGTCACAAAGTTGCCCTCAGAAGGCGACATGGCGGATATAGAAATTCTTAAACACTTTATCCGCAAATTTTTTCCTCAACTTTATCCGCGAATTAGTGATTTTTCTCCATTTCAGCAGTGAAATAGCGTTTTCTGATAGTTTTGCAGTGAATCTTTTTTTTTTTTATCTTTTATCTTTTCGCCATTTTTTTACTTGTACAGCTTTGCATTAGTAGCGGGTATTCTCAATTGTAGCCGCGGGCTTGGCCCAAAAACAACACTTATGCATTTATTTCTACATTTTATCCGCGTAATGGCCGTCATATACTGCGAATCTACTATTTTTTCTCAATCTCTGTCTGAAAGTTACATCGTGAGACCACAAATCAGCGCTTTTTCGCAGTTATAGCCACGAATATTACCGCTTTTTCGCAGTTATAGCCACGAATATTAGCGCTTTTTCCTAAGTTTTTGCCGCGTCAGCCAGTTCTAAATTGTCTATCAGTACATTAGTGCCCTTGTAAGGACCTAACGAAATTGGGGACGGTCTATTTTCTCTGTTTTATCCATGAATTTTCCTCAAGAAGGCGCAAATTTCTGTACTTCAGCCACCAGAATAGCACTCTCGGGGGCTCAATCGAATAGTCAGCCCACACTCTTTGCTGATATCACTTGTACCGTTACCGTTATATTCTCCAGGTCGAATGTAGACTGAAATTCGTAGAAAGGAGCCAAATCGCTGTCCAACCTTTTCACATGAATGAACCTAAAAATCCTCATTTTTCCTTATTTAAGCTTTCTCGGGGCCCCCGCCTGTCAGGGGGCCCGGGGCGGTTCGCCCCCCTCGCCCCTACCACGGTACGCTACTGCTTTTGCGTGAAATTGACTTCTGTTTTAAAATTAAATATTCATTTTCAGAGTAAAATATTTAGTTTTTGCTATAAAAATGTCAGTGTTTACACGTCTCTCAGGCGAGACGTTGAAACGTCCGACACCTCGTATTGGAGGGCTAAGCCCTTATTTCTGGCGGAAATATTGTAAAATTTTCGGGACAGAAAATCCCGAATAGAAGGCTACAACGACAGTTTCACAGCAGAAATGTTAGTTTTTGACGGACTCTGAACCTTTTTGTGAACATTCAGTTTCTGGGGAGCAATTTTGACGATTTAAAGCGCCTTTAGTCTGACTAGACAAACTACCAGTAGTTTTCTTGCTGGGGTCTGTGCTACGCCCCTTGTATGGTCATTTTACTTCCATGTTCCCTACTGGAATGGAAGTGTGGTGTTCGTGAAAAAAATCGAGTCCGACCTGACGTCACATTCATAATGTACAACCTCAGAAAAGTTGAAAAAAGTGGTTTTCGGCGTGCCGTCGGTCTGTCGCTTTTTTTTCGACATCTTAATTGCTTCTTCGTATCTTAATTGCAAATATTTGTACCCCGAAAAAAACTGAGATTAAGCGGAAATTGTGGGAGGAGTAGGATTTGGTGTGACCACGTCAAAAATTATTTGCCACAGAATTACATAGTAATCGAAATATAGTGGTTTCTTGGTATGAAAAACGTGAATATGACCTGGAAAATCATTTCCGAGGCACGTTCTCCCCGTAGCGGAATAATATTTTCGGTATTAACTTCCAGTGGCGGCGGAAAACAGCCGACATTGCGGGAGCAAGAATCTGAGCAGTTCAGATTTAACCCCCCCCCCCCCACCATAGAAAATATGTTGATTTTCCTGGGTAATTTGAGTCCTAAAGAGACAGTTTTACTAGATAAATGTCGGGCTATAAGTTATATCGGCTACATCGGCCATAAAATGGCGTATTCCTACTATTCAGAGCAGAAACTTAGTGCGAAAGAGCAATGGTGTGCCGTGAAGAGTAGCGTCCGGGGCAATGGCGAGGGGGGACCGCCCCGAGCCACCAACCAGAGAGGGCCCCCGAAAAGCTTAAATATGGAAAAATTATGACTTTTAGGTTCATGTTCATGGATTTAGGTAGGTGAAAAGGAGTTTTGGTATCGATTGGACAGTGACTTGGCTCCTTTCGACGTTTTTCAGTCCAACCGACTTGGAGTATAGATCGTTTACTGGTGATCAGCAAACAGTGTGGATGAATATTCGATCGAACCAACAAAATCGCAGTTCTGACGGCTAAAATTCAGAAAAAGTGTGCCTTCTGGAAGCGAATTCGCGGCTAAAATAGAGAGAAAATACGCTGATTCCCAAGTTTCTTTAGGTCATTAAGCAGATAAAATTGAGAACGCTCTCTAATGTGCCGACGTTGTGCGGCGAGTAGGCGGCAAAAAAGTTGGAAAAAGTGCTAATATTCGTTGCTAAAACTGCAAAAAGCGCTCACCCCAGGTTTCGCGATGCAAATTCCAGAAGATAGTTTAGAAAAAATCGCTGATTCCCGGTGCATATAGTGGCAGTTTTACGGCTAAAATGTACCAAAAAACCGCTAATGTGCTGTTTTTGGGCCAAGCCCGCGGCTAAAATTGCGAAAAATTGCCTAATCCGTCGATGAAATTGAGTAAAAGCGCTAATTCGCGAATAACCTGTAGGAAAAACGTTAATTTGCGGATAAAAATTTAAAAAATCTATCATTCGCGGCTAAAATTGAGAAAACGCCAATCCGTATCTTCTAATCTAAAGGATATTTCGAGGCTAAAACTAAGAAAAAGTGCTAATCCGTAACTAAATTGAAATGAAATCGCCAATGTGGGCCTAGAATGTAAAAAAAAAGGCATTACTCACTGACGAATGACATGATGAATGACGTATGACATGCACTGATAGATGCTGTTTGAGTTCCGAGAGGGGATTTCTCCTGGGTGGATTCACTCTTTGCGTGGACTTCCGGGATAGCTCAGTTGGTTAGAGCACCTGGCGCGAAACTAGGAGGTCGTGGGTTCGAATCCCACCTGGGGAGCAATTTTTTCTCGGAACTCAACACAAGTAAAGAATAGTAAGTATTTTAATTTAAAGATTAATTTCTTTATTTTCAGCCTCCCCACTCCCTCGAATTCACAGTTGTGACTATGGTGGTGAGGTGAGGAGGGGAATAATCCCCTAATTGTCCTTAGAAAAGGGTCTTCTAATCGCAATTAATTCACTATAAAGGAATGTTGCGTAAAGCAAACGCCTTATTACTCACGGCTAATATTAAAAAAATCACTATAGCGCGGCTCCAAATTTCAGCTCAAATTGAGAAAAAGGGCTAACGCGTCTAAAAATTGAGCAAAACGCCAATTTGTAGCAACAATTGATAAAAATCGCCGTCATGGAATGATCATTTTACGTTCAAATTCAGAAAAGTGATAATTCCCTGCTGAAAATTGAGTAAGAGCGCTAATTCGCGGATAAAATGGGACAAAATCCCAAAATTCTCGGCTTTTGAATGCAATTTTTTTGTGGCTAAAAGTGAGAAAAAGCACTAATACAGAGCAGGTACTAAGGGGTCACATAGAGTTATCCGCCCCGGGCCCCGACAGGTGTAGTTCCGCCAGTGGCTGTGAAATGTAGTACTTTTCCCTTCGGGTCAAAATGACCATTGAGCACATTAAAATATAATTTTCGAGGGGATCAGCCTTTCAAAAGCAAATTTCGTGGATTTAGATTCCAAAGAACCAAATTTCTGGGGTTTTTTCACACAAAAAGACCAACCAGGAGGACGAAACAGTTGATTCCAAAGTGGCATTCCTCTTCTTTATGGTCTTGACTGGAATTTTCTTGGTTAGATGGCTAGAATTGGCAGTTTTCACCCCTTTAAGCGCAAATTTCAAAGATTGGGCCCTTTGAAAAATACTTTGAAGGATTGATTCCCTCAAAATCCAGCGGGGTTGACTCATTAAAAATTAATATTTCACGGGGTCCAAGATAGCAATTTCGCACGTTTGTGGCCTGCATACAAGCAATTTCGCGGATTCGTCACTAAGGGAACCCAATTTTGCTGCTTCAGCAAATTCGAGAACCAATCCACGTTTGGCTCCATAAAAGCAAGCAACTCCGGTGGTTATATTTGGCTCTTTCATAGCCCACAGTTTGTAGATCTGGCTGGTGAACCCGAATCATGTTGTGGAAGGTGCGAACGATAATTTTTTAGAAGGCAAATTCAACACGAAGCCATTTTTTTCTCGATTCCTCAAACATCGGATTGGGGGAGCGCTGCTCCCCTAACCAGACCATTGGGGGAGCATTTGCTGACCCTGAACCCCACTTCCGCCGCCACTGTTAACTTTGAAACAATTCGTTCTGGAATGTTCTAACTATTTTGTTCGGATTTCTCGTACAATTTCCATGCGAATTGAGTACAACGTTGCCGAAAACAAACCCTTTTCACTTCCATGTTACCTACGGGAATGCCATCTTGTATGTATAGGTCAGAAGTGTTCGAAAAAAAAAAAAAAAAATGCTAACTCTGAAAAGCCCGTACAATTTTTTGGCAGCCCAAAAACCGAAATTTTTAAGCTCTTCTTTTAGTTTCTTCTAAATATCCCGAAAATGAGTCACTTTAGAGGAAATTCTTCGCTCACAAAACTTGTTGAGCATTAAATTTCCTACAACTTTTGTATGTAAAGTAGTTTTCCACGACGAATATGGAACGGGCTACAGCCTATCGAAATTGTTGTTCTAAAATGGTCGAAGGTCCTAAAATCACCCTTTTCCGACCCAAGTATACTCATTGTGCTTTAATTTGGACTGTTTTGTAACATTTTTTTTTTTGTGATTTTTTGTGTGAAAGAACGAAGACGAATGATTGAAGGTCGTTTGAAAATTGAGTGACGATTGATGGTTGTAGTCGTTGATGGATAAGGGTCGGTAATTGAAGGTTACTCGGTGTGGGCTGAGGGTGGGAAGAGTTTTTTTTGGATTTAGGGTTATGGTAATTTTGGTGTTTGAGGAATGAAGACTGCGTGACTCATTCAGGGGTTGTGTGTTTTTTTTTTTTTTTTTTTTTTTGTATGCATCATTGATGAACGCCAAAAACGGAAACATGGAAGTATCGTGTGGTCCTCCACGCAATCCCTGAATCATCTTATGTAATCATCGGCCACCTGAGTGATATTTGTTCAGGTGGTTTTATTCAATTTCAAATCAATTAGTGAACTATTAACTTAGTGAAAATTGAAAAAAAAAACTCGAAAAACGATGGTACTCGTATTGATAAGGGATAAGAAACGCTTCGGGCTTGTATAAAAAGGTTCAAATTCAGGGAAATCTTTACATTTTGCCGTTGGAAAATCAACAATGAAAGTCGTTCTCGCTTTAGTAGCTCTCGTCGCGGTCGGAACCCAAGCGTTCGTAGTCCCTCATAACGGTGAGTTTTAAGTGGCTATCATTCTAAATATGCTCCTCCTTTTTCAGCACTTGATTACATCTGAAAATTTACACTTTTTTTTTTTTTTTTTTTTTTGTACTCAGAGGCCGTCGTTCTGAGTAGCAACCTCATCACCAAACTTCTCACCAAAGCTTTTGAATACGCGAGAACAATCCTGACCGAGAATGACCCCATTGACATCCCTGACCTCGCAGCCATGACCATTACCGATGATGACGTCGAGTACGGCTCTTTCCCCCGCCCCGCACAACAAAAATTTTAATTTTGTTTTTCCGGACAGCATGACCGTTCAATTGTCTGACGTGAAACTGGGTAACGCCTCCGACTTTGAAGTCACGACACTTGAGGCTAGTTTGAGTGCCATGAACGCTACATTCGAAATCTTCCTCCCCAGTTTGTACTTGGAAGGTAATCACTACGTCAATGGCACAGCTTGGGACGCCGAAGTCTACGGCGACGGAACTTTCACGTAAGAGTCCCGTTGATGGCTCGTTTTTCGCGTTTAAAAATGCCAATGAAATTACAATTTTTATTTTTACCATCCTAGGGTCGAAGTCACGAACTTCACCCAAGCTGGTCAAGTTCAGTTTACCGTTGTTGACAGTTCCCTCCAAATCGAGACCCTTGACCTTCAATACGACGTTGTAGCCGTCGAAGTAATTCATTTTATTGCTTATAAATTTCGAAATTTTTCGATTGAAAACTTTCTTTTAGTTCACCGTCACTGGCCTTGAATCCAGTGTGCTGGACAACGACGAGATCGTTGCATACTTGAACGATGAATTGTTGACCACCCTGAAAGAGCACGAGACTTTCGTCTGCGAGAAGGTTTCAAACCACGTTGTTTCGATCGTCAATGAATTGATGACGGGCAAATCCCTTCTCGACGTCATCAATTGGTTGAAAAGCGCTATCAGCAGCTAAAAAAATGTGTACTTGGACTTTGTTAACAACTTGACAAAATAAATTTCATTTCGTTCAACTTATAAACAAAGTCTTCCTTTCTTCAATCTCACGTACTTACCTATAAGCATTATAAAATGTAAATATTGGTTGCTGTAATTCTTTACAACGGTTCAAAACTTTAAAACTTCAATACCAAGAGCCGGAACTTTCCAAAAACCCGCCCGCAATTCGTCTTCGAGTTTTTAAGCTGACTAGAAGGTCGTATTCAGGGCGGGTCATCCCCCTCAAGATGGATGGCGCATCCCCCCCCCCACGAAACCACAAAGTTATGAAAGGAGTCAGACCCATGAAATTGTTCTTTTTTTAGAGCTCGGACGGTCTCCTGACTCCGAAGGTGCCAAAAGCCTTTCGGCCCATACACCTACGGGTGCTTGGGGCCCGGACGGCTCCTCAAACCTATTTATCCTTCCCAGCAATCTCAGGAGACGGGTCTCATTCTCTTTTGAAAAGCTGGGGAAGAGTATCCTTTCGTCACCAAAAATAGTGTATCTGGACGCCGCGTCAGGGGCGGATACACAGATTTGTCCGGCCCGGGGGCACAAGGGAAAATATCGGCCCAATATACTTTATACAGGGTGATTCAAGAGGAATGTGACACACTTGCACTGGTGATAGTGCGTACCTGGACGCACAAAAACGTCATGAAGACGCATAGCCGAAAATGCTTTAGTTACCCACTAGCCAGCGCTATCCACCCACCCGCCTTGTCGAAAAACATTGTTTTTTTTTTTTTTTTTTACACTTCTTTCAACACTTCAGAGATTCTTCTCAATTTCATCGGTGAATTAGATATTTCCCCCATTCCATTTTAGACCGCGAATTGGCGATTTATCTCACTTTTTGCCGCGAGTTAGCGATTTGTCTCAATTTTTGCCGTAAATTAGCGCTTTTTGCAGTAGCGTACCGAGGCAGGGGCGAGGGGGGCGGACCGCCCCGGGCCCCCGAAAAGCTTGAATATGCAAAAATGAGATTTTTTGGATTTTTAGGTTCTACGTTCATGGATTTAGGTACACAAAAAGGAGTTCTGGCGCACGAATGACGGCGATTTGGCTCCTTTCGAAGATTTTCAGTCCATCCGATCTGAAGCTAATAGAACGTTAATAAAATAGCGCAAATAGTGTGGCTACATATTCGATTGACCCCACGAAAGCTCTATTCTAATGGCTCAAATTGACAAAAATTCGCGCCTTCCAGAGGTAAATTCGCGGCTAAAATACAGAAAATACGCTGATTCCCAAGTTTCCTTAGGTCCGTAAGCAGATAAAATTGAGAAGGCACTCTAATGTGCCGATGTAGGGGCAAGAATAGGCGGCAAAAAGTTTGGAACAAGCGCTAATATTCGGGGCTAAAACTGAAAAAGCGCTCATTTGTGGTTTCTCAATGCAAATTTCAGACCATAATTTAGAAAAAATCGCTAGTTCGCTGTTTTTAGAGGCAATTTTACGGCTTGAATGTAAAAAAAAAAAAACAAAAAAACCCCCTAAAGTGTAGGCAAAGCCCGCGGCTTAGGAAAATGCCTTATAACAAGGCTATACAAGTAAAAAAAATCACTTATTCGCGGATAAAACTGCGGCTAAAATAGAGAAAACCCCTAAATCTCATCTAGGATCGAGAAAAATTGCCAATTCGCCGCTATGAGGACATAAACGCCAATTTGTGGCAAAAATGGAGAAAAATCCCTAATTTGTGAGATAAAAACGCAAATAAAAACGACAGTATTATGTTCAAATTGAGAAAAGTGCTAGTGTCCTGCTAAAATGGAGAAAAGCGCTAATTCGCGGCTGAAATGAAGACCATTTTTCAATAATTATTTAAAATTGAAAATACCTACACCAATTCTCGGCTTCTAAAGCCAATTATTTTATTTGTGGCAAAATTTGAAACAAAGCGCCAATTCATTTCTATAGGAGAAAAAACCCGCTAATTCACAGCTAAAACTGAGCTAAAGCACTAATCCATAGCTTGAAGTGAAAAGAAGTTGTTAATGCATGGCTAAAAAGGGGGGGGAAAAAAAAAACTGAAAATATGCGGCTAATTTTGGAAAATCACTAATTAACGCAACAAAAATTAAGAAAAACTCTTATTTGTTAGCTCAAATTGAGAAAACGTACTAATTCGCTTCTAAAAATTGAGAAAACCCGCTAATTCGTGGGATAAAAATTCTACTCTGCTGCTAAAATTTAGAAAAAACGCTAATTCGCGGCTGTAAAATAAAAAAGTTCAATTTGTATTCAAATGGTAGTACCCAAGGCCAATTCATGCCTCCAGTGGCGGATCTACGGGGTGGGTTTTGGGGTTTAAGCCCCCCCCTAAGAAGATGGCGTCCGCTAAAAATTTGTTGATAGTCATCACACCGTCCCAGAGATTTCTTCTAATACCTTGCACATAACAAAGGGCGACTGTTGAAGGGGTATCTGCACTGAATGATGATTTCTCGACGAATGGGCGATCTCGTGATGGTGAGGCCACCATTTATTGTGGAGGGGGGGCACCAAAAAAGCATAAATAGATGAAAAAAAAATGGTTTTTTATGTTTCAAACAGAACAAAGCGTTCATTTGCCACTTAAATTAAGAAAAATACACCAATTCGAGATATCTGAAGGCAACTTCGCGGACAAACCAGAGAAAAAACGCCAACTCAAAATTCCTAAAGGCCTTTAAGGCAGAAGAAATTGAGAAAGCGTTCTAACGTGCTACTCTTTGGGCAAGTACGCGTGAGAACGTTGAAAAAAAAACCGCTAATATATCAAATAGCGGCTTATAGCGGTAGCAAAAAAGCGTTGACTCTCAATAGAAAACGAAAATAAATCACTAATTCGTGGCTGAAAATGAAAAAAATCACTAATATGTGGCGAAAATTGAGAAAAAGCTGAAGTCCATAGCTTACCTGGCTCAACAATTAATTTTTGAAAACACAAAATTCGTGGTTTTCTCGAGGCAACAACAGAAAAAAGCGCAATTGAGAAAAATCGGTAATTCACGGCCAAAATTGAGAAAGCCACGTAATTTGCGGCTAAAACAGAGAAAACCTAGTAATTACGGCCTAAAATTGAAGTAAAACACTCATTCACAACTAAAATGGAGAAATAAGCCAATTCGCGGAACAATTTGAGAAAATTGGCTAAAATTGAGGAAACGCGGTAATTCGTGGCTAAAATTGAGAAATACTTTGTGGCTAAAAAATGAGAAAAAGCGCTTAGATAGCGGTAAAAATTGAGAAAAAAAAGCTATTTCACGGATACAAGTGATAGAAATGCCGCTTATTGACGGCTAAAACTGAGACAAACCGCTAATTCCCGTCTAAAATTGATGTAAAATGCTCATTTGCAACTAAAATAAAGATAATTAAATATTTAATTCGTGGCTAATTTTGGCAGAAAGCGCTTATCAGCAGCTAAAATGGAGAAATACGCTACTTCTCGGCACAAGCAAGCGCTAATGTGAAGCTAAATTTGAAAGAAACATTTGGTAATTTCGCTTGTTCACGGCTAAAACTGATACAAACGCTAATTCCCGGCTAAAATTGGGAAATTGCGTTGATTCACGGCCAATATAACAAAAGGCGCTCATTCGCGGAGCTCAAATGGAGATAAACGCAAATTCACGGATTTTGTGAAAATCCTCCAGTTCGAAGCTGAAAGTGAGTAAAAGCGGTGATTCAGGCGTGAAATTAAGGAATGATTCACGGTTAAAATTCGGAAATAATGCTCAGCTAAAACGAAGAAAACAAACGCTAATTCTCTGCTAGAACTGAGGAAACGATATAACTTGCGGCTAAAATGGTGATAAGCGCTAATTCGCGTGACTAAGAAGTGAAGAAAAACGCTAAAATTGGAGAAATGAAACGTTAACTCGTGGCTAAAACTGAGACAAACCGCTAATTGCTGTCTAAAATGTAGAGGAGGGGGCGGTGAGGATGTGGGGGGATATGGGAGGATTCGCTGTTGAAGATTCAGTGAATTCGCGGCTAAAGTGGGCAAGAAGCGCTTATTCGCCGCTAAAACGGAGAAGAACGATAAATTGCGGATCAATTTGAGAAAATCCACTAATTCACGGCTAAAATTGAGCAAATGCGGTGATTCACGTCTGAAATGAAGAAAAAAAATCGCGGCTAAAACTGAGAAAAAGCACTTAGATCGCGACCAAAATTCGGGAAAACCGCTAAATCAAGGTTAAATTTGAGAAAAAGCCAATTATTGGTTCGTATAGAGGCATGTTTGCGGCTGAAACTCAGGAAAAAAGAGAGAGATTCATGGTAGAACCCCTCCCAAGATAAAATCCTAGATCCGCCACTGCATACCTCAAAACTGAGGAAAAGTGTGAAGTGAAAAACCCCGCTAATTAACGGCTAAAACTGTGAATAAGAGCTAATTTTCAGCTCGAATTGAGAAAAAGTGCTAATTCACTGCTAAAACGCCGTAAAGAACGCTCTTCCTCTGTCCTAAAAACTCCAATCCGTTGCTAAAATTCAAGGAGAATCGCTTTTTCACGGGATAAAAATAATACCTTTGCGGCTGAAATTGAGAAAAATGTTGCATGCGGCCATAATTGAAAAAAACACTCATTCGCGGTTAAATTGACTCATTCGAGGATAAATGGATAAATTCGTCAATTTTGCGGCTTAAACTGATCATAAGCGCTAGTTGGCTGATAGGGGATAGAAATATTGACAATCCGTGGCTTAAATAAGGTTAAAGCCAGTTTAACGCTACATAAAAATTATATTTCTTGTTTATCCTGTAGATCAAGGGGCCTCATAGAGTTAACCGCCCCGGGCCCCGACTGGTGTAGGTCCGCCAGTGGCTTTTTGCTAATTGGTTGCAAAGTTGCCTCCGGAAGCTTCGGCTTGCCATTTTCTCAATTTTCTTTGAATTAGCAAATTTGCTCAATTTAAACCCCCAATTAGCCATTTATCCTTATTATAATCACACAACATTAGCGTTTTTCCTCATTTTAGTCACTAAAATTATGGATTTTTATACCTTTCAGCCACGAATTAGAGTTTTCCCCCAATTTTCGTCGCGAACTACGTAAAGCTTTTTCTGAATTTGGCTGTGGATTAGCGATTTTTTCACTTTCTGGTACATAGCTACCGTTAGAAGCTGCGAACTTGACGTTTAGTCCATTTAAATAGCAAATTAGCGTTTTTCCTTTTATCGGTGGTTTAGCGATTTTTCGCCATTTTAGCGGTGAATAAGCGTTTTTTTCTGAGTTTTTGCGGTGAGTTCGTATTTTTCTTGATCTTAACCGCTAATGAGCCATTTTTCTCAATTTCATTCATGAATTCGCGCTTTTTCTGTACTTTATTCGCGGAAGCTTTAAGGAAACCTGAGCCGCGAAGTAGCGCTTTTTCTCATTTCTGTCCGTGAATTATTAGCGTACCGAGGGAGCCGGATCGCCCCGGGCTCCCTATGTGGGCCTAAAAATGTGGATATTAAGGATCTATAGCTGTGTCTCCACTTGTGCGATTTCGTCTTCCTCTTTTAATTCAACACGCCTTTTCAACTTTCCAAGCTATGCACGCAATTTCTGATATCCTTCCAGCTTTTTGAGGCATGCAGTAGCCCATTTCTCACGTTCTACGCTATGAAGCATGCCTCTGACGCACGCGAAAAGGCACTAGTGAAGACATAGCTTATGTTCATGTTTGTAGGTACGTGAAAACGAGTTTTTGGCGTGCAATTTGACAGCGATATTGGCTCCTTTCGACGATTTTCAATCCATCCGAACCAGGATGGAGTGCTTGCAGGTGATCAGCCAGGAGTGTAGCTGAATAATCGATTTAGCCCACAAAAGCGCTTATTCTGAAGGCTCAAATTGAGAGAAAACGCAGCCTTCTGGGGGTAACTTCGCGGCTAAAATAGAGAGAAGACGCTGCTCCCCAGTTTGTTTTTTTAAGGTCCGTAAGCGGATAAAGATGAGAAGGCGTACTAATATGCTATTCTTGCAGGCAAGTACCAGTATTTGTGCCAAAAACTGTTAAAAAGCCTTCATTCGTGGTATCTCGATGAAACATCCAGACCGAAATTGAGAAAAAATCGCTGATTCGCGGTGTATAGATGCCACTTTACGCCTAAAATGAAGAAAAAACGCTAATTTGCTGTTGGTAAAATTGAGACGTGACGCAGTTTTTGCTTTTCTGCAAGCGCTAATAGGCAAAAAAACCGCTAAGGCTATACGATAGAAAAAAACACACTAATTCGGGACTAAAATTGAGAAAAATGACAAATTCGCATCTGAAATTGCAAAAAAAATTGCCCGTTCGCGAATAAAAAGTGAAAAGCCACAATTCACAGCTGAAATTGAGAAGAATGGCTAATTAGCTGCTAAAATTGGGACATACGCTAATCCACGGCAAAAATTGAGAAAAATAGCTTCTCTAATGAAATTTGACAAAAAGCGCTACTTAGCGGCTAAACTTGGAAAAATTCCATATCACGCAATTAATTGAAAAGAATAGATAATTAATTGCCAGCTAAAATTTGTAAAAAGTAATTATCGGATAGTCTAGAAAAAACGTTCATTCGCGGAAACTCTAGGCGTTTCTCCTGATCGGTAAACCACTCCGAATTTTATCTTATCTCGATGTTGTTAGATGGATATAATGAATAATTCTGTCGCCTCCATTGTTTCCAGAAACAATGGACCAATGGGTGGGGTTCGGCTTAGCTTATCCCTCGGAGTACGACTGCCAAAGGCGTTTCCGTGGCACAATTGGCAGCGTGCTGGACTGGTAATCCAGAGGTTGCGGGTTCAAATCCCGCCGGGGAGCCATTTTTTCTCGAAATTCGAATCGTGGTGGGCTATGCCCTTCCATCGTCGTCCGGATAACATCAGTTTAATTAATTTATTAATTAAAAATACCGGCGACAGAATTATTCATTATATCCATCTATTCCTACTATTCCGAGCAGAAACTTAGTGTGAAAGAGCAAGAGTATGCCGTGAACAATAGCGTTCCGATGTAAGTGCGAGGGGGGTGGACCGCCCAGAGGGGCCACCTATCAGAGAGGGCCCCGAAAAGCTTAAATATGGAAAAATGATTATTTTTAGGTTCATGTTAACAGATTTAGGCGATTTGACAGTGACTTGGCTCCTTTCGACGATATTCAACCCATCCGACTTTGGAGAATAGAACGTTACTGGTGATCATACGAGAGAAAATGAGTGCCTTCTGGAAGCAAAGTTGGGGCTAAAAAAGAGAAAATACGCTGGTTCCAAAGTTTCTTTAGATTCTTAAGCAGATAAAACTGAGAAGGCGCTCTAATGTGGCGAGTAGGCGGCAAACAATTTGGAAAAAGTACTACTACTGAAAAAATGCGCTCATTCCTGGATTCTCCATGGAAACTTTCAGATCATAATTTACAAAAAAATCGCTAATCTCGGTGTATAGGGGCAATTCTACGGCTAAAATGTATCAAATAACCGCTAATGTGCTGTTTTTGGGAGAAGCCCGTGGCTAAAATTGAGAAAAATCGCCTAATCCGTCGATGAAATTAAGTAAAAGCGCTAATTCGAGAATAACCTGTAGGAAAAACGTTAATTTGCGGATAAAAATGAAAAAAAAAAATCACTTATTTTCGGCTAAAATTGAGAAAACGCCAAATCCGTATCTTCTAAAAGATATGAGTGCTAATCCATAACTAAATTGAAATTATATTGCCAATGTGGGGCTAAAATGTAAAACAAACGCCTTACTCACGGCTAATATTGAAAAAATCACTAATTATCGCGGCTAATCTTGAGGAAAACTCTAAATTTCAGCTCAAATTGAGAAAAAATGGCTAAATTGCGGTTAAAAGTTGAGCAAAACGCCAATTGGTAGCATAAATGGATAAAAATCGCTAATTCATTTACGGAATAAGGCCCGCTTTATCTAAAAACTTCATAAGTTTCATGATGAAATATTTCGTCATGGCTCGCGGATGAATTGTCTAAATCAGTTCTTTAAATTTCTTAATCGACAACTATTGATAAAGCCTAAAAATGATAATTTGACGTTCAAATTCCCAGCTGAAAATTGAGAAAATAAAATGGACAAAAAACCAATAAAGTTTCAAAATTGAAAATACACCGAGTCTCGGCTTCCGAATGCAACTTATTTGTGGCTAAAAGTGAGAAAAAGCACTAATACAGAGCAGATACTAAGGGGCCTCATAGAGTTATCCGCCCTGGGGGGTGTAGGGCCGCCAGTGGCTGTGAAATATACTTTCCCCTCTGAGCCAAAATGTCCATTGAGCACATTAAAATATAATTTCGAGGGGGGATAGCCTTCCAAAGCCCAAATTTCGTGGATTTGGATAGCAAAGAACGACGAAGAAGATGAACCAAATTTCTCTGGTTTTTATCCCCCAAAAAGACCAACCAGGAGAACGAATCAGTTGTTCCAGAGTCATATTCCTCTTCTTTATGGTCTTGACTGGAACAGTCTTGTTTAGATGGCTAAAATTGACAGTTTTCATCGTTTTAAGCCCAAATTTCAAAGATTTGGCCCTTTGAAAAATTAATTCCCTCAAAATCCAAATTTGCGAGGTTGACTCATTAAAAAGTCATATTTCACGGGGTCCAAGATAGCAATTACACACGTTTGTGGCCTTCATAGACGCAATTTCGCAGATTCTGCACTAAGGGAACCCAATTTTGCTGTTTTGGCAAATTCAAGAACCAATTCCACGTTTGGCTCCATAAAAACAAGCAACTCCTGTGGTTATATTTGGCTCATTCAAAGCCCAAAGTTTGCAGATCTGGCTGGTGAACCCGAATCATGTTGTGGAAGGTGCGAACGTTAATATTTAGGAGGCAAAGTCAACGCGAAGCCATTTTTGTCTCTCGATTCCTCAAACATCGGATGGATGGGGGGGAGCGCTGCTACCCCAACCAGACCATTGGGGGAGCATTCGCTGACCCTGAACCCCACTTATTCCGCCACAGCTGACGCCGATTCGCGGTTTCTATACAGGCAAGTTTGTGGCCAAAACTCAGAAAAAAGAGAGAGTTGATCGAATTTAGAGCATGTTCGCTGCTAAAATTGAGAAAATTAGTCATTTCGCATTTTCTGGAACAGCGGATTTGTGGTATAATAAGGAAGGAGTGTTTTTGTTCGCCTCATAATTTTTCTTACACTCACTCCACAGTGTGATGGGCAGTAGCGGAGGTACGGGGGGGGTGTGAGGGATAGATCTCCCCCCCCCCAGAGCTACAAGTATACGAACGAAGGAGCACTAGTACCATAATGAAGAGCCTCATAAAATGTCCAAAAATGAGCGTTTCACGTTTGAAGTTAGGTTTAGCAGATTTTCTGGACTTTAATCAGCCCGAAAAGGTCCGAGTACGTTCAGCTTTTTCCTTGGACTTCAGATCCAACGCAGTAGTGTACCGAGGTATGTGGGGGGGGGGGGTTCGCCCCGGACACTCTATCGGATAAAAATCGGTAATATTCGTGGCTAAAGCTGCTAAAGATCGCTGATTCGTGGTCTCGCGATGCAACTTCCAGACTAAAATTAAGAAAAAAATCGCTGATTCGCGCTACATAAAGGCCATTCTTCGAATAAATTGTGGAAATCAACGCAAAAGTGTTGTATTTGCGCAAAGCCCGCGGTTAAAGTCAAGAAAACACACTATAATATTGACAAATAAAAGACGCTTTCAGGTTAAAATTGGACAAAAATGGCAAATTCACAACTGAAATGGCGTAAAATCGCCCATTCGCGTATGAAAAAGGGAGTAGGATGCTGAATGACCGCAAAATTAGGACAAAACGCTATTTTACAACTGAAATTAGGAAAAATCGCTAATTTGCAATTTGCAGAAACAAAGTTGAGGAAAAACGTTAATTCGTGGATACAAGAAGAAGTAAATCACTAATTCGCGGCAAAAATTGAAAAAATCACCAATTAGCGCAGCTAAAATTAAGAAAAACGTTAATTTTCAGTTCAAATTGGGGAAAAGTGCTAATTCTCAGTTAAAAATGGAAAAAAATTGCTAATTTGCAGCTTGAATTGAGTCAAACGCCAATTCTTGGCAAAAATTGACAAAACTCGGAAGGTAATGCACGGGTTGGAAACGCTACCACGCTGCTAAAATTTAGAAAAAGTGAAAATTCGCTGCTAAAATTGAGAAACAACACTAATTCTCGAATTAAGTGTCGTGAAATTTATAATTTAAAAATGGATAGATGTACATTTTTTGGTTTGAAAAAAAAAAAAAATACATTTATAATATAAATTCGCACCCTCTGAAGGCATTTTTGTGACTAAAATTCAGAAAAATGGCAAATTCATGCATGGCTATAGTACAATGTTAAAAAAATACGCTAATTCACGGCTAGAACTAGAAAGAAGCAATAATCTATACCTATAAAAGTTATATAATTTTGCTAATGCGGTGGCAAAATGTGGAAAACCGTTAATT
The DNA here is from genome assembly GCA_038030265.1 of Corythucha ciliata. Taxonomy (NCBI): domain Eukaryota; kingdom Metazoa; phylum Arthropoda; class Insecta; order Hemiptera; family Tingidae; genus Corythucha; species Corythucha ciliata. Next base: position 12,508,229 of record CM075938.1, read on the forward strand.
TGCGGGTAACATGTAGAAAATAAAATAATTAGCCTGGTAAAATTAAGAGAAAGGTTAATTTTAAGCTAAAAAATTGAGAAAATTGCTAATTTGCGGCTAAACAGCCTGAAATTGAAAAAAAAAGCGCCTATTTATGGCAATAGGCGAAGAAACCGCTAATTCGCGAGTAAATTGAGAAAAATCGCTAATGCATTGCGTATGGTGAACCAAAAAAATTCTAATTCGTGAAAAGTCCCTCTACTTTGCGGCTAATATTGTGGAAAACGCTTAAGAAAAACGTTAATTTCCAGCTAAAACTGAGAAAAGTGCTAATCCCCTGGTAAAAAAATTTAAGAAATCGGTCATATGCTGCTAAAATTGAGGAAAACGCCAAAACTCGTGGATAATTAAGAAACATTGCTCAAGGGATAAAAACGATACTTTGCTGCTAAAGTTGAGAAAATGAGCAAATTCATGGCTACGGAAGGGGGTGGGGCAAAACCGCGAATCTGCGGCTGAAATTGAGAAGAACGATACACTCGGCCAAAAAAGCGCTAATTTGCGGGTAGAGTCCAAAAATTTCCCCTAACTGAGAGATTGACTCATTAAAAAGTCATATTTCACGGGGTCCAAGATAGCAATTTCGCACGTTTGTGGCCTGCATACAAGCAATTTCGCGGATTCGTCACTAAGGGAACCCAATTTTGCTGCTTCAGCAAATTCGAGAACCAATCCACGTTTGGCTCCATAAAAGCAAGCAACTCCGGTGGTTATATTTGGCTCTTTCATAGCCCACAGTTTGTAGATCTGGCTGGTGAACCCGAATCATGTTGTGGAAGGTGCGAACGATAATTTTTTAGAAGGCAAATTCAACACGAAGCCATTTTTTTCTCGATTCCTCAAACATCGGATGGATGGGGGGAGCGCTGCTCCCCTAACCAGACCATTGGGGGAGCATTCGCTGACCCTGAACCCCACTTATTCCGCCACAGCTGACGCCGATTCGCGGTTTCTATACAGGCAAGTTTGTGGCCAAAACTCAGAAAAAAGAGAGAGTTGATCGAATTTAGAGCATGTTCGCTGCTAAAATTGAGAAACAACACTAATTCTCGAATGAAGTGTTGAAAATCACCAATTTATAGCTAAATTGCGACAAACGCCAATTTGTGACTGAAAACGAGAAGATTCGCTAATTCACAGGGTTAAAACGCTACGACGCGCCGCCGCTACAATTTAAAAAAAGCGCTGATTCGTGGAAATTGAGAAAAATTATAATTTGTGCCAAAAACTGAATATACGCCAATTTGCGGATTCTGAAAGCAACTTTTCAGCCTGAAATTGAAAAAAAAGCGCCAATTTATGGCAATAGGCGAAGAAACCGCTAATTCGCGAGTAAATTGAGAAAAATCGCTAATGCATTGCGAATGGTGAACCAAAAAAATTCTAATTCTTGAAAAGTCCCTCTACTTTGCGGCTAATATTGTGGAAAACGCTTAAGAAAAACGTTAATTTCCAGCTAAAACTGAGAAAAGTGCTAATCCCCTGGTAAAAAAATTTAAGAAATCGGTAATATGCTGCTAAAATTGAGGAAAACGCCAAAACTCGTGGATAATTAAGAAACATTGCTCAAGGGATAAAAACGATACTTTGCTGCTAAAGTTGAGAAAATGAGCAAATTCATGGCTACGGAAGGGGGTGGGGCAAAACCGCTAATCTGCGGCTGAAATTGAGAAGAACGATACACTCGGCCAAAAAAGCGCTAATTTGCGGGTAGAGTCCAAAAATTTCCCCTAACTGAGAGATTGATGATGAGGCCAACAAGATGTCCAGATGCAAGAGTGTGCTGGCTGGGTGGAATGATGACTAAAATGTGAAATTACCCCTCACCCTTACGAGATTTCAATCTGATCCCCCCCCCCTCAGGACAAATTCCTACCTACGCCACTGGTGATGGGTGGAGGGGTATGTTGTTTCGTGATAGTGCCGCGTATTTTAACTGTCTCCTGACTATTTTTTTAATTATAAACCACTGCCGCGTACGCATGATTCCTTCAACTACGCTACGGGATCATGTATAAAAAAAAAAAAAGTGAAGGAGCCCTTGTAGCAACATTTTTGCTACGTTTAGACATGACATCAACTTGTTGATTGGTAACTTTGCCACACTTCTCCACAGTCATCAATAGCAATCATTTTAGCAGATCATTTTACTTTATGTTGACATTTTTATTTTATTTGGATATCCTTTCAGTTGAATTACGATTGCGTTCAATATGCTTACGAAAACGATTATAAAATTTACCTGAAAAGAACTCCTTTGACAGGGAAATCGGGGTACGAATTCACATGTTTTTTTATAAATTCAATTTTGTCTTCTTTGTCACTTAGCGGAGACATTACGACTACTGGGAGGAAGTAAATAAAACTAAAAATAACGATACACAAGCGATGGGGCTCGAACAATTACATAAATGGAGGTCCTTGCGCCCGAAATTGAGTAAAATTATCAAAGAAAAAAAGATTAATTTCACGTGACAACCACAACCATTATAAAATTGATAAATGAAGTGGATTGTTAAATAATAAATAAATGCGTCAACATACTATCATTATGTGGTAACACGTCTGTTACCTTACCATCTCCCCCCTCCCACCGCTTTTCATCCACAATCACGTTTCTGTTTAATAATTTTTCGTTTATCACGCGATAAACGCTTCCCCACTATAAATTGAGCGTTATTTGTAGCGTTTCGTCTCAAATCATTTTTTTTTTAAATTGGGGGGATAAAGTGCTCTGAGTCCAGGGGGCAGCGATATGCAGAATCCAATCAGAGCGGTATGCGATTTTTTCGGTTACTGGTATTTTCGTTACTTGATGGTCACTGAATTGTACATGGTGGAAAAATGGGAGCGAATCGTGTGCAGTGAGTTGATTTTCCCACGAGTTTATTTCCTTTAAAACTCGGGAATAAATGTGTATTTTTTTTTTCATTATTTTTGCTATATTTACAGACATAACTATAATCGTCGTTCTGAGTCTTTTGTCGTTCATCAATTACAAAATCCTTCTATTTTCCGGAGCTCTATGGAGTTCCCCGATTCGGAATACCACTTAAAATAATCGTGCGTATTTTGTTTTATTTTATTTTCCTTCTTTCAATATATTTATTTTTCAGGTACTGCGATATCGCCCTAAAAGTATTAAACCTCCTGTCCTTAATTATAGTGTGTAAATTCTCCCTAAATCCAACCCATAGCTCTCATTTTTTAAATTTTATTTGTACCTATAAAATGTATGTCAAGTGTGCACAACCAATTCTATTTGTTCTGTAATTTAGTAAGTAATTAAGTTCTTGAAAGTAACAAGCTTACTATTTGTTCGTTATTGTGATAATGCACTTTTAAGTCTAAAATTTGTTTGATGATTTCTTTTGTTTACATCCAAATTTTTAGTAACTTTGTTGGTAGCTCAATGAGCCGTTATAATAATTGTGAGTGTGACGTAAGCTTTGAAGGTCAATTGACCATATGCGTGATTCATGAAAAACTAGTAGGAAAATACGACAATGAGTCACCGCTCATAAGATCCAAAGATGCGATTAGATAATTGGAATAAAAAATATACTCGGTGGTCGGATCAAAATAAAGTAGAAGAAACTATACATTCAAATTGGCGAAAAGAAGCTCGAGCGAGGCGCTAAATTGTGGCGATTTTTCTCTTTCTGTTATATTATCAGGCAGCGAGTAAACACGAGTTAATCTATCGGTCCCTGTTCCCCTGATAGCAATGTTTTCTAAATTTGTTGACATGTTGCGACAGAGTCGGGTGTTTTTTTTGGGTCAGGAGAACTCGCTTGTTACCTGACATGCCACAAGAGATTGTTGTCCCAAATCATTGCAATGGACATTCCCTCACTTTTCGCGCAATATTTTGTGGGAACGAGCGGCGAAAATAGGAAAAAAATTGGAAATAGGTAATTGAGGAAGTAAGAAACAAAGGAAAAACATTGGGAAACAAACCAGAAAAGAGTTATGTTACAAATTAGGAAAACCTGGAAACAATTTAGACAGTAATTTGAACAAATTTGTTAACAAATCAGGAACAACATTGTAAATAAATAAGCTGAAAATTGGAAACAACTAAAAAAAGGTAAATTGGAACAAAGTGGAGAAACATTTTTGGTTGGGCGCTTTCGGCCAAATCTCAATTTTGTTATTCTGGTCCCCCCCCCCCGAAATTTCGCTCGTTCACAAACCAAAATCCGTGGGGTTGGCTCTTGGATAAAACTTGTTCCGTAGGAGGTGGCTAAAAAGGGAGTCAAACCCTCGAAATTTTGTATTTGAAAGAGCCAAATTCCATCTTGGCTTTTGCCAAGTACTTGAACGGTCAGTTCTGAATTCCTGACTGCTCCTGGAGTTTGTCCGTTTCCCAGAGACAGTTGCCGCAGGGTACCCCCCTTCACCCATGTGAGCCCAACCCAAACTGACATTTTTTTTTTTTTTTTTTGTGCTGGAAATCGTAATATAGAACCACGAAATGTGGGGTTCGAAGGAGGTCCGCCAGTGGACCGCAGAACAACTCGGCGGATTACGGTCGGTATTAGAATTACAACATTTTTGAGGTAAATATCCGCGAAATTGGAAGTTCCTCGTCCGAATATTCGTGCAATTGCAAGTTTCATGTTTTGACTCACGCGAAATGGCACGTGCCAAATCCAAAAATATTCGCGAAATAGGTATTTTCGGGTCTTTGATTTTGCGAAATTTCATCTTCTGTTCTATATTTTCGCAAAATTGTCTATAATTGAACGAGAGATACGTACGTAAGTACGTATAGCGTTAAATTATCGCTTTTCCTAGATTTAAGCGGAAAATTGGAGTTTTTTTTTCGCAATTTTGGCCGTAACACGTTTTTATCCAGCGAATTAGCTATTTGTCTCAAATTTTGGACGATTTGCCATTTTTTCTCGTTTTAGCCGCTATAATTAGCCACTTCCATAAAATTGGTTTCAGAAGCCGCGCTTTTTATGAGGTGAATTAGCAATTCACCTTGAATTGCTAATTTGTGAATTTAGCGTTTTTCATATTTTTTTACCGCTATTGCGCGATTTTGCTCGATTTATTGATCCGTCATTTAGCGCTATTTCCCGATTTTAGCCGAATTAGCGCCTTTTCTACTTTGTATCCGTGAATTACCAATTTCTCTCAATTTTAGCCCGAATTAGCGCATTTCTGAATTTTATAGCCACGATGTTTGTATTGCTTTTGGTAACAAGTTGTTGCGATTTTTTTTCTTCAGTTTTAATCGCGACGAAAGTGTATTTATCCCACGAGTTAGTGACTTTTCATGAATTAGTGAATCAGAGATTTTACGCAATTTCAGAAAACTTTTTAATTAGGTACGTGAATCAGCGGGTTTTTCAATTCATATCCGTGATTTAAGCGCTTTTTCTCCATTTCAGTAGCAAATTAGAAGCCTTTTAAAAAATTTTTTCTCATGCATGAATCGTCATTTTTCTCAATTTAGCCGTGAATTAGCGTTTTACTCAGTGTCATCCGCGATTGGGCGCTATTTCAAGATTTTAGCCGCGAATTACCGCTATTTCTACATTTTAGCCACGAATTACCGCTTTCACTCAATTTTAGTCGCGACTTCGCAGATTTTCTCTACTTGATCCGTGTATATGCGAGGGAGCGCTTTGTATTATTTTCAGCAGAAAACTAGCCGTTTTTCTCGAATATAGATCCGTGAATTACTGTTTTTTCTTAATTTTAGCCGCGAAGTATCACTTTTGCTGAATGTTAGCCCCGGGGTCAGCGGCTTTTCTCAGATTGATCCACGAGTTGGTTATTTATTTCATTTATTTATATCTGCAAATAAGCGCTTTTTGTCAACCTTGTAGCTGAGAATTTGCGCCTATATTCTCCATTTTAGCAGTGAATGACCGGAATTTTTGTAATGTATTCGCGAATTATCATATTTTCCAAATTCCAGCCGGAAATTTGAGCTTTTCCTCAATTTTAGCTACGAATTAGCGATTTTTTCTATTTACCGCATGCGAACTAACGCTTTTTCTAAATTTGAGTCGCGAAGTTGCCGAATTAGCACTTTTTTCCAAACTTTTTGCCACTAAATTGTCCCATGATTAGCTCATTTGCACGCTAAGGACCTAAAAAAACTTGGGGTTAACTCATTTTCTCAAATTTTAGCATAGTAAAGTTGCCTTCAGATACCCCTGCCGTGATGGTTTCCTTGAGAATTGGTGTATTTTTCTTAATTTTAGCGGCAAATGAGCGCTTTTCTCAATATTAGCCGCGAATAATCGCTTTAAAACCAGAAACCTTAGTTAGTATAGTAAGATGTTTGTCACTAAGTTGCCTCGAGAAACCGAAAACTGTGTGTTTTTTTTAGCTTACCCTGTTGAGCGAGTCATCGCTCCTTTTTCTCAGTTTTATACAAGAATTAGCGTTTTCTGTTTTAGCCGATGATTAGCACATTCACTTAATTTTAGCTGCGAATTGAAACGTTTTTTCTCAATTCTATCTTCAAATTGATCATTTTATCATTTTTAGCTGCGCATTGGTTTAATTTTGGTACCGTGATTTTGTGATTTTTTTCAATGTTAGCCGTTTTATTGTCGGTTTTATACATTTCATCCGTGAATTAGCGATTTTGATCAATTTTAACCACAAATGCACGAATTAGAATTTTTCTCTGTTTTACCAACCGATTATCATTTTCCCTCAATTTTTGGCGGCGTATCAGTGATTTGTCTCAATTTTACTCGTGAATTAGCAATTGTTCCCCAATTTGTGCCATGAAATTGCGCTTTATTCTCGATTTTAGCCACAAAGTTGCCTTCAGAAGCCGTGAATTGGAGTTTTCTCAATTTTGGCAGTGGATTTTACTTAAATTTCAGCTGTTAATTTGCGTTTCTTTGTTTTTTTTGTTTTTACACTTTATCCCCTTATCAGCGCTTTTCCTTAATTTATCCGAAAATTAGCGATTTTTCTCGATTTTAGCCTCAAAGTTGCCTTCAGAAGCCGGGAATTGGATTTTTTCTCAATTTTGGCAATGAATTTTACTGGATTTTACTTAAATTTCAGCTGTTAATTTGCGGTTTTTTTTTTGTTTTTTTTTTGTTTTTTGTTTTTTTTTCACACTTCATACCCTTGTCAGCGCTTTTCCTTAATTTACCCGCAAATTAGCGATTTTTCTCGATTTTAGCCGTGAATTAGCGTTTTTCTCTGTTTTATCCGCCGATTAGCAATTTCTATCAGTTTTAGCCGCGAATTAATGTTTTCTCCATTTTATGCCGTGAATTAGCGTTTCTCTTAATTTGAACAGCGGATTGCCGTTTCTCTTTGTTTTAGCCGCCGATTGGCACTTTCCACCAATTTTAGCCGCAATTCAACGTTTTTTCTCCTCTTTAGCCGTGAATTAGCTTTCTTCTCCATTTTTGCCGCGAAGTAATGTTTTCTCCATTTTAAGGTGTGAAACAGCGTTTATCGTAATTTCAACAGCGAATTGGTGTTTCTCTTTGTTTTAGCCGCCGATTAACACTTGCCACCAATTTTACCCGAAATTCAACGTTTTTTCTCAATTTTAACCGCGAATTAACGATTTCTTTATTTCAGCCACAAGAAAGTTTATTCCTTTAAGTTTTCTCCAGTTTAGCAGCGAAATTGCGTTTTCCGTCATTTCAACCGCAAATTGGCGTTTCTTTCAGCTTTAGCCGCCGATTAGCGCTTTCTATCAATTTAAATAGCAAATTAAAAGTTTTTTCTCAATTCCAGCGGCGAATTAATGTTTTATCAATTTTAGCCACAAAGTTTCCATCAGAAGCCGCGAATCAATGTTTTCTTCACTTTAGCCGCGCGAATTAGCGTTTTCAGAAATTTCTACCGCAAATTAGAGTTCCGCTCAATGAATTTGTGATATTTTTAATTCAATTTATCCACGAACTAGGGTTTTTTTTTAATTCATCCGCTAATGAGTGATTTTTTTTGTTTTAATTTTAGCTACGAATTATCCAAGTGTCCAGCGTGTAAAGTTAGAGTTTACAGTGGAAAAACAATTGCAGGAAGTCGATAGATACACACCAGTGATGTAATATTGTATTACGTTAAGAGTACGGAACATACCTCATTCCGTTCGAGTGTGAAAGTTAGCACACGAGGCATGCCGAATGCGGGTATAATCGCACGAGTACGGAGTGAGGAGTGTCGTACGAGTATCGTACGCTATTTTTCCTACCCGAGTACACCAACATCAATATACAAAAAACATAAAATAACAAGACTACGAACGACACAACGTTTTCAATACAACAATATAGCTTCCAACTGGCGGCGACTAGCAAAAGTACGGAACGTGTGGAATAATTCTGCAAGCTGGGAAAAATGACGAAGCGTACAGAATTAGCGAGTGGAATTGGCGTGCGGAATGACATCTATTCCGCACGCTCAGCTGCCTTATTTGAACGTGCGTAAGAGGATGATTCCAGGCGGGGTGTAGGAAAAAACTTTTCGCGTGTCCAGCGTGTAAAGTTTGAGTTTACAGGCAAAAAAACAACTGCAGGAAGTCGATAGATGCACACCGGTGATGTAAAAACTTTATCTCACTTAAAAGTAGTGACTTTATAGTATATTTCACAACGAGAAGGGGAAAGCGTCACTTTACGCGCGAGTTGTGTTTGGCGATCTAGGCGAAGCCGAGTTCGCTAGTTACTAACAATGAGCGCGTAAAGACGCTCCTCGCGAGTTGCGAACGCTATTTTTCGCTTGACCGACCAAGTGGGAGGCACTTCACCACGACTCACTCCAAACACGTCACTCCTAACAGTGACGGAAATTACTTTACATCACTCCTAGCAGTGACGTTAAGTACTTTCGTTCACTCCGTAACTTACGTAAAGTAAGCAAATGACACCCTGAGATTAAAAAGTGTTTCTTTCGTGGTGAGGTTGCCATGATGAAAATAGCCACTTTCACCGTAGGTCAAGCGAAAACAAATAAAAGCCTTTTTTATCCTACTCGATGTGAAAACACGATTTTTGCGCTACCTGCTTCGTAAGTTGCCAATTACGATAACATAATGACTCCAGTAAGTTGAATTTTTCATAACCTGGTACTTTATAGCTTCAGTTTTTGAAAACTGTACAGTAAAGGTTTAATACTGACATGAAAAGTTTTTTACATGTCAGTTTTCTATAACCTTGTGCAACCTTTGTTGAAATGTTTTTACAGAAATATCTTAGGACATGGTTTTTTTTTGTCAAAAGAATAAAACTGGGAAATATTCGACGACGGTTGCGCGAGAAATAACGTACATCACTCGACTATTATAAGTGGTACTACCCGCTCGTTTTTAATTAGCAGCCTCGTCAAGCCTCGCCCGCCAAACAAAAAACTCGCAGGTAATGCACCACTTACTAATCTTGTAATGTAATCTACTATTTCATGTATAGGCATGACAATTTTTGCCAAAATTTGTCACCAAGGTGCGCTTCGCCGAATTGCCATGGCATTTTCTTTCCTATTCCTGCAGGGGTTTTTCTCGTTGCCACGCAACGCACCTCGACTCTTCACTCCACCACAGCGACCGACGTCGTTCCCATTCACTGAGGCGTTGTCGTTTGTCTAGATGCACTTTTATTTTGTATTTTGTTAAGTACAGATGGGCAAACGTTTTCTTTTTATTCCACCTTCCAGTTTTAAACTCAATACTAATTTATTAATTTTTTCCCCTTCTTGCGTAGGATAAAAATTCATGTGTACCTACGCCTCGGCAGAAATGCTTATATTCTGGGCCTCGAAAAAAAAATGGTCAGCCTCGACTGCGTCTCGGCTGGCCACTTTTTTTCTCGGCCCGGAAAAGTACGCCTTGCATGCCTAGGTGTAGAATATACTATTCTAGAATTGTGTATCACACGAGGGACAGCGCGTCCGAATAGTCTGAATCGAAGAACACAAGTTTTTTACTTATTCTTCTGTGGGCTATTAGTTTATTCACGCTGTGATTTTTCTCGATGTAATGTACATGAATGATAGCCAAACAAATAAATAAGTGTCATGTTCGCAGATTGGGATGGGTAGGCGGTCGCCTACCATGCCTACCCCTAAAAATGGCCCTGAGTTGGCGACGTCCTTTGCTTATATCAATCATGTTGGGAGAAAAGTTGTGTTTCAATTTATTTTTTACACTTATATCCATGAGACGTTTCTAAATAATATACGGAAGTTTCCCCAGTTTGATCCAGGTTTTGAAGGTTCAGTTTGTTGTGTTGTAGTTCTGTTTGATGTGTTTTTGTTTAGTTGGTTGTGTTGCTGTTCAGTTTGTCGTGTTGTTGGTGGGTTTGTTTTAGAGTGGTGAAGTCATGAATAATGAAATGGTCAGTTTTTCGAGCGGCGGTTACAGAATATCATCTTTCTCTACTATTTAGTAGATCCATTGGCAAGTGCTGAAGTCAAGTGAGCAGACTGTGAAGACGATCTATAGAAGCGGCAAAAACTTTGTCTAGCGAGAGCCAACCAATGCCTAACCACGATGATGAACCATTCCCTTTTCATGCCGAGCCAAGTGCCAAGCCATGCAACAACAGTCTTCTGGGGCGTGGCATAAAAACTCCTTCTCTTTCCTCAAAAACAGACCGTCGTCCTTTCCTATCAGTGTGGTGGGGGTGGAAAACACAACGACCCCTACCACCGCCCCTCACCAGACAACCCCCCCTCAAAGTTGTCTAGGGTACCTTTTGGGTTGTGCAGGGTGATGGTGGGGGCGGTGGTCGAGGGGAACTTTGGAAGTATCTCTGGAGAGTGAAGAGTGTTCTCGAAACAGCCGAACTGTTTCACGCTCCTCTCACCATTCGCAGGACGGGAGGCGAATCAATGGTTGTACGGTGAAGTGTTTTGTGTGAGAGGCTCTGTGGCTGCCTTATATTATTACCCCGGGGGGGTTTTGTGTTATTAGAATTCGTTTCTCCGGTTCGTTGTAAGTCATTTACAAGTTTCGTGATCCCTTCAAAAGTTTTTTTTTTTCTTAAATTCCGGGAGTGTTGTAAAGAAAACTGCCAGTGTCAAGACTTCTGGTCGAGAGGGCACGTTCAAATGCAGTTCGAGTGCTAGCAGTGGTTTTCCTTGCCCCGGTGCAAAACGTGTTCTAAGCTGATGCTTATTGATTGGAGTACACCGGTGGTCGACCAGGGCAATTTCACCGTACCAAAATGAAGTAAGTGGCTATATTAGTTTAATATATCTTTAAGAAATAAATGACACATAAAATGCGGTACTTATGGAATCCTCCCCCCCCCCTTTAAAATTCGCTGTCTCGTTGAATTTAATTGTTGCTAAATGGAAATAATCAGTTTGAATAGTCTATTTGAGGTAAAAAAGAACTTTAACTCGCCCCTTTAAACTGTTATCACAACCCCCAAGCCCACCTCTTATCACACCATACATACATCTTCATATACCCCTTTTAATTGTTTCTTTTTCTTAACAGGGCGCGGCTATTGAAATCCAATATTCAAACATTGTTGTTACTTTGCACACGTCTAGTCTTCTTTTTTTGGGAAAAACCCCGGCCCTTTAAGGGCCCCTTTTTTCCTAGCAACCCTCTTCCATACACCCTACGTGGTCGTTAAAACCAGCCAGCCACCCCTCTATTACTAGAAAAGGGAAGAGAAGATGAAAATTGTCTCGGAGACCCCCCAGCAAGGCAGGAGAGTCACGGGTATTTCCCTCGCCCCCCCCCACCCCATGGTACGAATCTACCAATTCGTAATCATATTTTCGACGCGTGTAGTGTGGTACAGGGAGAGCGAGAGCGTTGACTTGAATTTTTATGTTGATACTACTCGTGGGGAGGAAATGACTTTTTTTCGTCTTTTTTTTTCATTTCTAATTTTTGGAACGAAAGCCAAGGCTCCCCTCGTTTTTTATAAATTAATTTTCAAATTGAACAGAATTATTCAACTGTGCCTCGAGCTCTAAATTAAATTTTGAAGTGCTTATGTCTGGCGGAGTGCAAAAATTGAACACAATCAACCCCCTCCTCCCCTCAACAGCCCACACGATGATAATTCCGTTCCATAAACCGGTTATCTCTCCAAGAAGGCGGAAATGTGTCCCTGCCACTGTGTACGACAAAAATTGGATACTTTTTCTCCGACACAGAAAATCAGACAATCACACTCTCGGGTCTGTCAAAAACGCAGATCTGCAAGATTAACACCTCGCATCTGCAGATTAACACCCGAAATCTGCAGATTAACACATAAAATTCCGTAATTCAACGAAAATGGGACTACAATTGAAAAAGAAAGTTACAGTAGACCAATAATAGGCACAACATTACCGATCGTATTTTGATAAGACAATGATTATAAGCGACTCACTCGATCCATCAGTTTTACTTAATTCGTTCAGACTTCAATTGCATGCTACAGCCAATCATACCATTTACGAAAATTTGCTTCAATTTTGACGCTTCCTTGTCAAGTTGTCAATACAACTGGCACTTCCCCCCGTAGCGTGCAGATCTGCAGATTCATAAAAGCATACAGATCGGTCCCTTAGCGTTAATTATTCAGCCTCAAAATGCATAATAGAGCCAATTGTACAATTTAGGATAATTCACCTCAATTTTGACCCCTCCTTGTCAATGCAACAGGCACTTCCCCCCGTAGCGTGCAGATTCATAAAAGCGTGCAGATCGGTCCTTTAGCCGTTAATTATTCAGCCTCAAAATGCGTACTAGAGCCAATCGTACAATTTAAGATGATTCACCTCAATTTTGACCCCTCCTTGTCAATGCAACAGGCATTTCCCCCCGTAGCGTGCAGATCTCCAGATTCATGAGAGCGTGCAGATCGGCCCCTTAGCGTTAATTATTCAGTCTCAAAATGCATACTAGAGCCAGTCATGCCATTTACGAAGATTTGCCTCAATTTTGAACCCTCCTTGACAATAAAACTGGCACTTGACCTACACCTTTTCCTTATTTTAGCCACGAATTACCGCTATTTCACCTTTTCTATCCGCCAATTAGCTCTTTATGACCAGTTTAAGCAGAGAATTTATCAATTTTAGCCATGAATGAGTGTTTTTTGTCAACTTTATCCGAAAATCAGCGCTTATTTTTTAAATTTTGGTCGCGTTTATCGTTCTTCTCAATTTCAGTCGCGGATTAGCAGTTTTGTCCCCCCCCCCCTACCATAACCATGAATTTGCGCATTTTCTCAACTTTAGCAGCAAAGTAGCGTTTTTATCCCATGAGCGAGTTTCTGAATTTTTCACGAGTTTTGAGGCTTTCCTCAATTTTAGCCGCAAATTTGCAATTTTTTCAATTTTTTAGAAGGGGATTAGCATTTTTCTCAGTTTTAGCTGGAAATTAGCGTTTTTCTTAAATGTTTCCTCAATACTAGCCGCGAAATAGAGGGCTTTTCTCAAATTAGAATTTTTTTGGTTCACCATATGCTATGCATGAGCGATTTTCTCAGTTTTACCCGCTCATTAGCAGTTTTTTCACCCATTGCCATGAATTCGCGCTTTTTCTCAATTTCTGCCTCAAAAGTTGCATTCAATAGCCGCGAATGGCGTATTTATTCAGTTTTGACGCAATTTAGAATGTTTCTCAATTTTAGTCGCGAATTAGCACTTTTTATCAATTCAGGCTTAAAATTAACTTTTAAAATCTCTTAATTTTGGCCAGACTAATTATTTATTTTCTTAATATTACCCGCAAATTAGCGCTTTTTTCCACATTTTAGAACCGCATTAGCAATTTTTATTACTTTTAGGTACAGCTTCTTCTCAGTTCTAGCCCGTAAATCAGCTTTGTTTTCACTTATACCCGTGCATGAATTAGCGGATTTTCTGAATTTTAGCCACTAAGTTGTCTTTAGTGTAAGGCGGGAATAAGGCGTTTATTTAAATTGAAAATTTCACCGAATTAGAACTCTGTGATTCTGTTTTCACAGAAATCACAGGATTCTGTGTATTCACAGAATTAGTGAAGTTCCTGAATTTTGGCGCTTTTTTTAAAGTTTAGCTGCCGCAACGTTTCCAACCCGTGCACTATCTGCTCCTCTCAATATTTGCCAAGAATTGGCGTTTTCCTCAATTTAAGCTGCAAATTAGCCATTTCTCCCATTTTCAGCTGAGAATTATCACTTTTCCCCAATTTGAACTGAAAATTATAGTTTTTCTCAAATTTAGCTGCGCTAATTAGTGATTTTTTTCAATTTCAGCCGCGAATTAGTGATTTTTTTTATTTGCATCCGCCAATTAACGTATTTCCTCACCTATATCCGCCAATTGGAAATTAGCGATTTTTCCCATTTTCAGCCTGTGGAATAGCGTTTTACGCTAATTTTGCTAATAATGCTACTAATTTTCCTTTTTTATACGGGAAAGGACGATTTTTCGTAATTTCAGCTGAGAATTTGTCATTTTTGCCCAATTTCAACCTGAAAGCGTATTTTTTTAGTCAATATTATTATAATATTGTAATATTGCGCTATAGCGTGTTTTTTAAATTTTAACCGCGGGGTTGGCCCCAAAACAACACTTTTGCGTTGATTTCCACAATTTATTCGTAGAATGGCCTCCATGCACCGCGAATCAGCGATTTTTCCTCAATTTTAGTCTGGAAGTTGCATAAGCGCTTTTTCGAAGCTATAGACACGAATATTAGAAAGTTTTTCGCGTCAGCAAGGTGCGGATTGCCGATTAGCACTTTATTGGGCTTTAAGGACCTAATGAAACTGGGGGCACTGTGTATTTTCTCTTTTTAGCCGTGAATTTTCCTCAAGATATCGTGAATTTTCTCAATTTGAGCCATCAGAATAGCGCTTTTGGGGGCTCAATCGAACATTCGGCCCACAGTCTTTGCTGATATCACTTGCCACGTTTTATTCTCCAGGTCGGATAAACAGGAATTTGTAGAAAGTAGCCAAATGGCTGTCCTACCGTCCGACCTCTTCACATACCTACATCCATGGATAACCTAAAAATCGTCATTTTCCCGTATTTAAGCTTCTCGGGCGCCCCCCCTCACCCCTACCTCGTTGCGCTACTTCGTGGGGTCTGAAATCAAAGGAAGCATGGACGTACGTGGACCTTTTCGGGCTGCTTGAACCCGCGAAATTACTTCTTCAGCGCGGACCCACGAAATTGTTTCTTTTTTTCCCGAGCAAGAGCTCCGAAATCGCTTTTTTAGCGAACAAAATCCCTAGAAATTGGTTTTTTAAGGGGCGGAACCAGCGAAAATGTTTTTTCAGTGCGGAAAATCCGCGAAGGGCTTTGCCAGCGAGCAAAATCGCTTTTCTATACCAAAACCCACAAAATTGTTCTTTTATAGCGACGGAAGCCCGTAAAATTGCTGTTTCAGTGAGAAAAATCCGCGAAATTGCCTGTAATTTTAAAATTTGTTTTTCAGTACCCCCTAGGTATCCATCAAATTGTTTTTATGAATACTTAAGGAAACCCCATGAAATTGATTATTGTTAGTGAGCGTAATCCGCTCCATGTCTACGGAAGTTCGTATTCAACTTTTTTGACACGCTGGTCTGTCTTCCTTGAACTTGAGGGCAGTCGATTTTGCGGCCACCGTCCTTACGGAAAACTCTTGCACACTGGTAAAGTGTCTAGCGGTTTAATGCTGTCCGGGGTGGGGCTGGGACAAAGTAGAGCTTGAATTAGACTAATTACAAGTCTAAAATGTTGAATTTTCCTAAAATAAGTGCGGTCTAGTCTCTGTTTCCAGCCTCAAAGACGCACAGGGCCCACAGTGCTATTCGGACGAGGTTCTCATTTTGGCCTGGCAATTGAGGCGACCCTGAGGAAGATGGACCGGTCTCAAGAAGCGGAGGCGCTGCTCCCCCCGGCCGCTCCCCCTCCCTACGTCACCGCATACGACACATTTGGTTTTACTACCGGCCCAATACTTCTCCCCAGTAGTACAGCCCATTTCACCTCAAAAACAGACAATTTATAATTAGGAAAACGCCTAATTTGCCCCTTAACTATGGAATTTTGACCTCGCTGGTGATTTGGCCCTAGAAACATAATTTGGTCTAATACTGGTTAATCTTCTCATGAACTGTCAATCCCCCCCCCCCCAATCCATCTGCTCTTCAACGGTATCGGGTCGTCTTTGTAACTGACCTGCTACTGTATAGATAGGGTGCACTTTCCCCGCAGGAACTCAAATTTCAGGTCTGAAAACTGACAAGGTAGTTGACCCCCGTTCAGGGAACGTGATTTATCGGTCTAAAAGTTGGTGAGTTTTCCCCTAAAACTGATATATGAGCCCATCATCAAATTAATGAACTTGGGTTGTCTGCAGGCTGATTGTTGACTGTTGAGTTCAAAGTGGTGGATCTCCCCATGACCTGACTGTTCCTCCTATAAAAAGAACTTGGAAAAAAAATTGGAACTTAGCTTTGGAAAACGACTGATTTGGTATTTTACGACTATTAAGCATAAATTTATACCTGCCAGCCCGTCACTATGGAAGCCCGGGACAAGTATTTTTGGCTGGGATAAGGGTCAGTGTACTCAGGTATCAGTGTACTGGTTGTCCGATGCTCTGGAACCCTTCATTTCTACCTGCTCTGACAGTTATAAATACCGCCAGAAATGTACTTCTGCCTCAAGTTGACTGCTTTAGCCATAGAAAAGTGACTTTTCGAAGGAACTGGATTGTATTTTACACCCCAGGTTCCCTTAAAACAGAAAATTGAAAATTCAAAGCCCAAATTGGGGCTTTGAAGTCAAGCGGGTAAAACTGTAGACCTTAAGCAACAGCAGCAGCTTTAGGATCAAGAAGTGACTGGACAATGTACATGCAACAAACTGTGCCACTCAGCTGCGTACCGTGGTGGGGCCCCCCCGGGCCCCCGGTAAGACTGGGAATGAAAAAATGAGGGTTTTTAAGTGAGCGGTGAGTTAAGAGGGGTGAAAGCGCTATTCTGAAGGCTTGATTGAACAAATTTGCGACTTGGGGAATCTGGAGGTAACTTCGCAGCTAAAATTGAGAAAACGCGCTGACTCCCGGTGCATTGAGGCCATTTTACGGCTAAAATGTAGAAAAAACGCGAATGAGCTGTTCTTGGGCCAAGCCCGCAGCTAAAATCGAGAAAAAACGTAATACAAGGCCATCAAAGTGGATAAAAAAACGTTCTTAAACTTAGAAAAACCTCTAATTTGGGTATCAAATTGAGAAAAATAGCAAATTTGCCACTGCTGACGCGGCAAAAACTTTTGGAAAAAGCGCTAATCTGCGTGGCTATAACTGCGAAAAAGCGCTGATTCGTGGTCTTACGAAGCAGCTTCCAGACCAAAATTAAGAAATATGATCTGATTCGCGGTTTACAAAGGCCATTCTACAGCTAAAATGTAGAAATCAACTCAAAAGTGTTGGTTTTGGACCAAGACCGCGGCTAAAATTATGAAAACACGCTAATTCATTCGAAGTATTTCGGCTGAAATGGGTAAAAATGGCAAAGTCACAGCTGAAATTGTGAAAAATTGACCATATATGCTAATTCGCTGCAAAATAAACAGAAAACACTAATTCACAGAAAAAAGAAAGAAAGAAAGAAAAAAAAAAAAAAAAATGCGGCTAGAACTGAGAAAAAGCGCTATGGGTTTAAAAAAAACAATGCTAATTTGCCGTCAGTTTTAAGAATATCAATAATTAGCCGGGCTAAAATTAAGAGATTGACTAATTTTCAGCCTTAAATTGAGAAAAAGTGCTAATTCGATGTTAGTAATAGAAAAAATTGCCAATTTGCAAATAAATATGCTTCTAAAATTAAGTAAATTCGCGACTAAATTCGAGGAAAATCACTAATTCGCGGTTACAAACGAGAAACATTTCAATTTGGGTCAACAATTAAAAATACTCCAATTCGCGGCTTCTGCAAGGGACACTTTGATGCTGATATTGAGAAAAAGCGCTAATTTATGGCTATTAGGAGGAAACCCCGCTAATGCGCGGCTATAGAACTGAGATTAGCGTACGGTGAACAAAAAAAATGCTAATTTGCGCCAAACATTTTACAAGAAACCGCTATTTTGCGGCTAAAGTCAGGAAAAACGATGATTTTCAGCTCAAACTGTGAAAAGTGTTAATTCCCCGCTGAAATAGCCCTGCAGCTATAAGGAAATAAGGAAAAGGCCGTAGTTTAACGCTACGTTAAAATTATATGTCTTGTTTCTGTGCATTGAGACTAAGGGGCCTCTTATTAGAGATTCCCCCCCCCCCCGGTATTGGCGTAGGTCCGCCAGCGGTGTCACTTGACAGTTAATTTTTGGAAACAATCGCAGTAGGGCAAGTGCTCTTTTCTGTATTGGTGTCTTTGATCTTTGAAGCGTACGGCGTGTTGCATGGTCATGGGTGCTCAGAAGAGGGAGGTGCCCTCTCACCCTCTGGATTTCTCAGGTTGCAAGAATAGGGCGTATTAGCGGTATTACGTAAATTTTCAGCATCACAGTCCTAGTGAACGGTTTTTCACGCACAAATTTATGTAAGAGTCGGATATACAGTGCCGGCTTTAAGGGGAGGGGGCGAGCTGGAGGAGAAAAAACTGACCTAAGAATAAGCGCATTTGATTTGAGCATATTTGAAAACTATAAAATAGCCGAAAAAATTGGATTTTTATTTAATTTTAGCCGTGAATTACAGAGCTTTTCCTCTACGCTTTATCCGCGAATTGGTGATTTTCCTCAATTTTAAGCCGCGAAGTAACGTTTTTATCCCATGTTTGCGATTTTTCTCAATTTTTTGCCATTAATTGAAGCTTTCCTCTATTTTTGCATCAAATTAGCGACTTTTTTACCATTTCAACACTGAATTAACACTTTTTTTTCACTTCGAGCAGCAAGTATAACGTTTTTCATTAATTTCAGCCGCGTTTAATTAATGACTTTATTTCAATATTGGCCGCAAATTAGCGGTGTATGAGCTATCTTTGGCCGCATTAATATTTTTTTTTTCACTTTTAGCTATGGAATAGCACTTTTTCTCAGTTTTAGGTCCCATGAGAAAAATCACTGAATGACACACACACAAAAGCACTAAAATTAAGAAAAATACTTTGCTACTTAACGGCTAGCTAGGCTACTAGTACTAGGCTAGAAGTATAGAAACGACAATTTTCGGCTTCTGAAGGCAAGTTAGCGGCTCAAACTAAGAAAAAGCTCGAATTCACAGCTAAAAGCGGAAAATAAACGCTAAATTCGAATCTAAAATTAAGAAAAAGTGCTAATTCATGGATGAAATTGAGAAAAATGGCTCATTAGCGGTTAAAACGAGGGAAAACACGAATTTACTGCTGAATTTGATATCGCTATTCACCGAAATATCGCTAAATTCACGGCTGAAATGGTGAAAAACCGCCATCCGTGGCCATTCACCGATAAAATTGAGAAGAAGTGCTGAAGTTAGGGGAAAAAGGCTAATTCCTAATTTAAATGGAGAAAACGTCAAATTCGCTACGAAAACATCAAACTTAGGTGATTCGCTACGAAAATTTGGGAAACACTCTAATTAATTCGTGGCTGAAATGTAGAAAAATCTATAATTTTAGAGGCATAAAAAGGAGAAAAATCGCAAATTCGCGGCTAAAATGGGGAGACAAACGCTTATTCGCGGCTAAAATGAGGGAAAATATCTAATTCACCGATGAAATTGAGAAGAAGCGTTGAAAAAACGCCAAATCTTGGCTTAATCTGAACGGTGACTTCATGGGGCGCTGGTAAAAGATTTGGATATAATTAATGGAATGTCCTCAATCATTTCTGAACCTTCCCTTGCCCAAAGTCATGTCTATTTTTACAGGCTGCCGCCGATTATCCCTAAACGGCTGCGTGAACCCAACCATTCCACACACCATTCGGCCCTTTCATTATAAGAGTTTTCCCGAATCCATATAGAATCACACGGCCTTTTATACCGAGGGCTGTCTATGTACGAAGTCAATGCGGATCGATATTTTCATTTTTACGACCGTTCCACTAGAAGACAACGAGAGTTGGACAGATGCTCGTATTATTTATAGGGAAGCGAGTCCTGTTGGGTTCTTTTATGGGCTGTTTTCTAGTTGGTTTGGTGACGGATGGTAGGTCTGTTTCAAGACATGAAAGTAATGAATTTCTAGATTTTTAAATGAAGTGATTTAGTAGCGAAATGTGTTCAACTAGACGACGAGAAAGAATTGGACGTGCAATAAAATCCGACAACCGGCTCTTTTTATTGTACCTACCTGAAAATTACTTTACCCAGGGTTGCAAACTCGGAAATGGCCTAGCCTAGAGTTCAAAGAATAAGTCGAAACGGATTTTTCTCTGTTACCTACTCTATTTTCCCTTCTTTTAATTAGTGCAAACCCTTGAGATGTCCGGCTCCCAAATTTTCCTCAGTCTTAACTAGTCTTGTGATCCCTCAATTCCCTCAAGGGGCTTAACAGACCTATTTCCAGGTGCACCAGGTGGTAAAAAAGGTATAAATGGAGAAGGGGAAGGGGGAGGCTCAGGTCGTGCGTATGACACGCTCTCTTGTTTCTACCATCTGTTGTCCATCGATTTTTTTTTCGTTCTAGCTTTTTTTTTTAGAGGAAAACTAACTTTAAAACTATTAAAAGCCGAAATAAAGCACACTGTTTTGGGTGTCTAACCTTGTGAAAAGGGTCAATGGCAATACACGAACTTCTTTTTTTTTCGGGGCAGTAAACGCATCCTCAAGATTTCAAGAGCAAAAGCCCACAGGTGACGGGTAAGGTGGCGGAGGGGGCGTCTATTTTGAGAATCGGCTCGCCCATTCTTGAAAGATGCATACTAAAAAGATTTCGTCTTTTCAAGTTACACACACACTAAAAAATCCCACCCACCCGATACAGCAGAGCCAATCCATCGCACGCGCTCAACTTTCACTTTTAATATAGAGAGCAAAAGAACGGGGCGGGCGAACGGATTTAACCTTGGAAGGCAACAAAAAGTGCAGCCCCGAAGAGTCAGCCACTTCTCGGGATTCTCGAGAAGGTCGCTATTTGAAATATTTTTTTTTCGTCACACTCCACTCATTCTCCTTCTTCTCATAATTCCCCGTAAATATTTAATCGCTTTAATAACAGATGAGGGACAGGGGGGGGGGTAAAAGAAATCTGAGTCATTACCGAACAGCTTTTAAGTAGAAAAACAGGAAAGAGGGAGAAGGAATGAGTATTGAGACCTGATTGGTATTTCTACGAGCACCTCCGGTGCAGTTTTTAGTCTAAAAAAATCACTCGAAAGACACGGTGGCTCAAGTTTCTTTTTCATTTTAAGTGTGTGACGTTTAAAATATGAGATCGTTCAAAAGTTGCTCCGATCTTACAAGGTGAGTTTACATACGTTTCGTAGCGCGAACTCCCAGTGACCCCCCCCCCCCCCCGGTGTGAGTTGGGGGTAATCATAAGCGTTTGGTCGTTTGTTTTGTCTCTGCCTTTAAATACTTGGCTCTTCTCCTCAATTCTTTCAGCCGTCAACTTCCTTAATTTGTAAACGTGTGTGATGGTTTGGGGAGAGGGGGCTCAGTACGTCACGAAAATGTCTTTCGAAGCTTTACAAAAACCAGCATTCCCACATTTTACCACTTCCCTTTTATAGCTTTAATTGATTATAATGAGAGACTGTTTTTTTTTTCAAGATGACGCGAGGAATATTACCCTCTTTATGCCCGGAAATGAGTAGAGAGGTTAGAACATTTAACACGAGTAGCTATTATGAGGGATTTTTAAATGACAAAAAATGTGTATCGTGTGAGAAATTAAGTCTTATTTTACGACCCAGGCTTATCACAGTTCTGTCTGTTGTTCTCTAAACGAATATTTACATTTTTTTTGTATTCTTACGTTTTGACCCACTTACTGGGGGCGTCTCCGAGTTTATTACCTTACGATTTGCGTAATGTTTGCTTGATTTTTAGCAGTAAATTTACGTTATTTCTCGTTGAAAAAATTATTCTACAGCACCTAGGTAGATTTTAACAAATTCTTGAGTGTTGTTGAGGAAACTTCCTCAGGAGGTTTTAGCTCCAAAAATGTTGCGATTTTGCGGATATTCGTCGAACTTTTGGGTTCTAGCACGTGTTCTGCGTTCACAAAAAAGAAAAACTCGAAAATAAATCAAATCAGAAACTTGCAATCTCGCAAAAATTAGGACCAGAAACTAGCAATTTCACGGTTAATTAAACCCGATACTTGCAATTTCGCCAATTTTTAGCTCCGAGTGTTGAAATTTCGTGCCTATTTTTGCCGGGCTTTGGGCGCTGTTGGAGCCGGCCAGATATCAGGGCGCCACGCCCAGTGAAAATGAATAGACCCCGAGACTTTTCGGAAACATTTCGCGTAGGTAAGGACCAGAAACTTGCTATTCTGCTGATGACCCAGCAGAATTGCAATTTTTCGGATTTTCAACTCCAAATGTATAGCCATTTCGCTGTAAAAACGCGGGTTTTTGGCTTGTTCTAGACTTTAGCTCACTAGCTCACATTTGAAATCCAAAACAATCAGGTTTTGGGAGCTAGTTTTCCAGTTTTTTGCTTGAATAGTCAGTCCTGTGGGGGGGGGGGGATTCTCAGTTTCCGAACGAATTTGCCGGTTTCTTGGCAAGAGTTGTCAGTAACCGTAAAAAAAAATGGCCATTTGGCTGTGGAAAATCGGGTTTTCTGTCGAAATTTTGAGATTTCATTGTTTTTTAAGGGCAAAATGTTCTGTTTTTAGTGGTAAAAAGCCAATTTATTGACCAAATGACGTATGTTTCCCGGGGGCTGAACTAATGACGGTGACCAATTTTTTAACCTGGGAAAAAAGGCCCTGCCCTTGAGGCACAGATCGCACATTAAAAAAAACAACTGGTAATTAATCCCTAAAGGTTGGTTTATACGATGCCAGTAAGCGCGCCAATGACTGTGATGCATCAGCTGGCACCAGTTGATTGGCCTCATGTAAATATCTGTTGGCACCAGTCCAGTGCCGTGCCAGAGAATATTCCCGTGCCTCTCCCACCACCCAAAAATGAACTGGCGCCACCTGCTGGTATAGTGTGAACGAAATTTTTCTCTTCCCGACCAGCATTCACTTAAATCATATAAAGTCAGTTTACGTTCGTTATCTGATATCCATCGCTTTGAACTCTGCTGACTGGCTGCAGCAACTTTAATCGGTCCATTAACTGGTGGCAGTAGACCCGCACTGTGTAAAACCAGCTTTGAAGATATATGAGCTATCCAGCATCACAAAGAACAATTGCAAACTTGCAGTCCCGTGAAAATGTAACCGCGAAACTTGCGAATTTACTGATGTTTAGCCAGAAAAGATGTAATTTTGGGGCTATGCATCAAGCTTTGGGCGCTCTCGGTGTCAGCTGGACTCTGGGGTGCGCAGCCTGACCCGAAAGTTTGCAATACCGCAGACATGAAACTTCCAAATTCGAGGATGTCCGTCAGGCTTTGTGCGTTTTACGGTCGGCTACCCTGAGTTCTGCCGCCGCAAAAAAATACCGCGCAATTTGCAACTTTTTTTCTCAAATTATCAGACCCCTAAACCTGCAATTTCGTTTAAATTAAGAACCAAAACTGTCAATGTTGCAACTACACGGATATTCGTCTGTATATGAGCGCAATCCGGGCCGGCTCGCCCGTGGGTGTGCGTCCACTATGAGTAAATGACAATTTCACGAAAATTAAGGCCAGAAACTTTATATTTTCAGAAATTTATAGTTACAAAATGGTACTTAAATTAAGGCCATAAATTCGAAATTTGTAGAATATTCACCAGGAACTTGCAATTTCTCAGATATTTAGCTCGGGACTTGCCATTTCGCGATATTAAAGACTAAAAAACGTGCCATTTCGCTGATATTCGGACCAGAAAACTTGCAATTTTGCTGATTTTAATCTCTGATTGTAGCAATTTTGTGGTGACTTGGCTACAATGTCGCAATTCAGCCATTTTGAACGCTCGATGCCCATTTTAACGCTCAGTGAGCATTTTGAATTCTCAATGTCCATTTTGAAAGCTCAGTGTCTGTTTCGTACGCTCAAAGACCATTTTTAATCATAATAACGCTCAATGTCAAAATTTTAAACGCTTAATGACCATTTTGA
The DNA here is from genome assembly GCA_038030265.1 of Corythucha ciliata. Classification (NCBI taxonomy): domain Eukaryota; kingdom Metazoa; phylum Arthropoda; class Insecta; order Hemiptera; family Tingidae; genus Corythucha; species Corythucha ciliata. The sequence goes on from CM075938.1 coordinate 12,532,362, forward strand.
ACACTCAATGAGTATTTTGAAAGCTCAATGAGCATTTTCAACGCTCAATGACTATTTTCACGATCAATGACCACAACGCAATGTTGTAATGAACGCTCGATGACCATTTTGAACGCTCAAAGACCTTTTTGAACGCTCAATGTCCATTTTTAAAAGCTCAGTGTCAGTTTTGATCGCATTTTGAACTCTCAATGTCCATTTTGAAAGCTCGGTGTCCGTTTTGAACGCTCAGTTACCATTTTGAGCTATAACGCTCAATGTACATTTTGAACGCTCTATGGCCTTTTTGATCGCTCGATGATCAATTTGGACGCTCAATGAATTTTAAACTTTAATAGCTATTCCATTAGTAAACCATTTTGAACGCTCAATGACCGTATTGAACGCTCAATGACCGTATTGAACGCTCAATGACCGTATTGAACGCTCAATGACCGTATTGAACGCTCAATGACCGTATTGAACGCTCAATGACCATTTTGAACGCTCAACGACCTTTTTGAACGCTCAATGTCCATTTTGAAAGCTCGGTGTCCGTTTTGAACGCTCATTTACCATTTTGAGTTATAACGCTCATTGTCCATTTTGAACGCTCTATGGCCTTTTTGAACGCTCGATGATCATTTTGGACGCTCAATGACAATTTTAAACATTTAATAGCTATTTCCATTAGTAAACCATTTTGAACGCTCAATGACCGTATTGAACGCTCAATGACCGTATTGAACGCTCAATGACCGTATTGAACGCTCAATGATCGTATTGAACGCTCAATGACCGTATGTTGAACGCTCAATGACCGTGTATTGAACGTTCAATGACCGTTATTGAACGCTCAATGACCGTATTGAACGCTCAATGACCGTATTGAACGCTCAATGACCGTATATTGAACGCTCAATGACCGTATTGAACGCTCAATGATCCTATTGAACGCTCAATGACCATGTTGAAAGTAAAATAACCATAACATGATTTGGTCATTTTGGGCTTGGTCCAGTTAGGCGAGTTGTAACTCAGCTCAGTCATCGTTTCGTTGAAAAGGTTAAAGCGACTGAATAATTTCCACGGCGTTCCCAGGAACTCTGGCTAGAGTGATGTGCATAATTTGAGACTGTCACACAACCGCAGCGCACCAACTCTGTCTGTCGCACCAACCCCTCGAATTTGAATTTTTTAGATTGCCTCTTCCCGCTTTATAATGCGATAAGTGACAAACTTATTTATATCACAATACTGAACCTTGCTTGAATCGATAAAGAGTGAAAGTCTGTATCAGCGGGGTTGAAACTTTAGGTGTGTGAATAAGGGCTGATGGAGGGGTAAGGGCTGCAGTCAATATGCTACGGTGAATCGAGGAGTGCGGGGATTGAATGGAAATCTTCGGCCATTCATGTTTTTTTTTTTATCTGACATTGAACAAACAATTCAGGAACCTGCAAATAGTGGTCGTGGGGGGGGGGGCGGAGATATATGAGGAGCCCTCACGATGTCTATTATCTCTACCTCTCTGGAAGGAAAATCCATGATTGTAACTTGAATGAAGGAAAGAAGAAGCCAAGACGAGCTAAGTAAATATAAAAAAAAAACCAGACACCTCCCTTGACTTTTAGTCATAAAAGTCAATAAAAAGAAAAGTTATACCTCACCCTTCTATCAAATCATACACTCTGCTGAAAAGGTGCGGTAAACGAGAAACTAAATTACAGACGTCGCGTCGGCTTGCGAGAAGTATCTCAATTTCATCGATCTGTTTACTTTTGAGCACCTTCCCACACTATTCACCCCCGGCCAACCCATCCAATGGCAGTCTGGCTGTATAAGGGGGCGTGAAGGTGCTCTCATTAAGGGAAAATGTCACAGAGGTTGGTCCTTTACGTAATCAAGGTGTGACAGAAGGTGGAGGGGTTTTAAAAGGAAATTATTTAAATGTTATTTCCCGGGCGAAATTGGACGAAATCTTTCAAAAAGGCAAAGGCCAGGGTGACAATAGGTAGAAAGGCCAACTCGCTTTGTTTTGTTGAAATAACTTGGTACATACAACTTTTTGAAAATTCCGTTATTTTTTCGAGTGCATTACATTGTAAGGGTCTCCGAGACCGTTGGATTGCTGACGATGAAACTGTTATATTACAAAAAACGACTGAATTAGTCCCGGAATCTGAATTTTCGCCTCTAAAAATTGAACATGAAATATGACTGCGGACGAATTTTCGACAGTTTTTCCTCGGAAATTGCAAAAGTCTTCTATTTTGGAGGTTGAAAAAAGTAAAGCAACCTTAGTAAAACACGAGATCATTGATCTTAATCTCCCCCCCCCCTCTCGCAGGATACCACTTTCAAAAGAGGTGACACCTTTACCCCCTTATAATACCACCGTCATTTAACCATCGTGTTGAGAAGTGTGTCTTGTCTTGTTGGGTTTCAATGACACTTCAATGTAATGTTCCTTCCCCCCCCCCTCCACAAGCTTCAATCGATTGCAATGAAACTTCTTGAAGAGGGTCGGTGGTGGTGATGGTGTGGCGGGGGGAGGCTTATCTTTGACAAAAAGAAAAAAAAACGTTATAGAATTCAACTTTTCAAGAGTTCTTTTTATTGTTGATTTTTTAAAGGCGAGAAGTGGCCATATTCACGGGGATATTGCAGAAGATAAGTGCCTTGGGTATTAGTGGATGTATGTACTTGGTGAAAAGGAGTGGATAAATGACTCACATATTTTGGCGTTTCCGGTTTCGTTACAATTGGATGGTGAGTGGGTTCTGACTGGTTTCCTTTGTGAGTTGCGAGGAGAAAGTCGCAACAAATAGACGTGCCAAATTCATACCTCATTCCTAATATCAAATTTTGCGATATTTTCTGTTTTTAAAGGATTTCGTGATGTTTTAAATAAGTTGGAGAAGAGGGGAAAAATGTTACGAGCTCATCCCCCTCCACCTCATTACTTTTCCTCTTTGAGCCCATGACAACCCTGTTGAGAAGGTCGACCGACGACGTTGAGATTATCTGTTTTAGCGCCGTTTCAAGGTGGACTTGTTTCAAAAGCTAGGGCATCCCCCCCATCCTTTCACTGTCGAGCTTTAAATTGCGCGGAATTTACATCTATAGAAACGTTCCGATTTCAGTAAACCCCTAAAACGCCATTCCCGTCAAAATGTCAATCTTTACCCCCACCCTTCCCTTTCGTCAATACACCCCTGTTCGTAGCACATATACAAAACCCAATTGTAGAAAATATACATTTTATCGAACGGGGCCTCCGCCGAAAAGGTCACGGCGGCGTTGTCAACCCTCCCCCCCCCTCTATTCCTCTATTGCGACTTGGTTCGAAGGTCGACACAAAAATGTATAAGAGACAGAGAGGAGTCGGGAAAAAGTTAATTACCGTAGCGTAAATTTCATTTACGGTCTCTTTTCTTTCGCATTAAGCCTCCTGCCTACCTTTTCTAAAAGGTGTTTTCTAACAACAAGGTATACCCGTGTTTTTGGTGCGGGAGACAAGGGAACTTTAATGAAGACCTTAAAAAGGATTGGCTCCTGAAATCTCTTTATCAGCCCTGTGTCTGATGAAATTAAGGGGTTAAAAAGCTTAAAATTACTTGATAATCTACCTCCTTTTAGTCCAGGGACCTATTTTCGAAGGGACAATCTGTGTAGGAGGGGGGGACGTAGGTAGAGCATTTTGGAATCGACGTGCCAGGCTCGAGGGTGTTGCCCAGCTTTGTTTTTTTGACTCTCGCGATACAAACTGTAGCGTATAGGATGGACGAGTTTTTACGACCGGATTCGAGAATAATAAGGGCCTGTATGCGCCCTGCCCTGTTGGCGTTTGGTGTTGTTTCCAATGCAAAACTGACGATACGGTGGTGTTGGCAGTGGAGGGGGGGGGGGTTGAAACGGATTTTCGATCGGACCTTGCTTGTCGTAGATGGGATTTTTACTTGTGATGCCGCGCTGTTTTTGACTCAATTTCAGGACCGCACGAATTTCCCCGCATAGGCGCGTGGCCGTGACAATCACCCACGCCTGAAGTACATCAAGGACGAGTTTTGTTGCACGTGGACCTCGCTTGGCCACTGTGTTGCAGGAAGGGTCGAGTACATGTGGCGGCGGAAGTCAGACGTCATCGGGCAGCAAGAATCTGTGCTGTTCAGATTTTCACCCCTCCTCCTCCCTTTCTAAAAATATCGAACAATTCTTTTGGAATTTTAGTTTCGATCTCACAGGACCCAATTTTGTGGGATTTCCTCACCCAAAAAGCCAACCGGAACCGCGGGGAGACGAAACAGTTGATTCCCGAGTCACCTTCCTCTTCTTTATGGTCTTCGTTACATCAATGGCCAGAATTAGCAGTTTTCACTCCTGTAAACCCGAATTTTGGAGATTTTCAGGCTCTTTTCAAAATCAGTTTTGCGAATTTCAGCCCTTTCAATACCTAAATTTAGGGTTTGGCACACTCAAAAAGCCAATTTTGTATAGGACTGTGTCCCTAAAGCCAATTTCGAGGGTACGACCCTTTCAAACCCCTATTTTCATGGACTTGGCACTCATAGTTCAACCCGCCGATGACCTTGTTGCGCGCGTACAAATTTGTGAGGCTCGCGAAAACGTGCCATAATAATCAAAACGGCCGTTATAGGGGCCTCATAAGGTGGCTCTTGGAATCGCCCCCCCCCCCCTACTTGTAAAGCCTCCTATCACCCTCGCCTTGATAATTCTTATTTTTTAAAAAAATGTAATCGCTCTGGTTAGCCCACCAAACATGACGTGTCCCCCCCCCCTTCTACAACAAGATGATTTTCGAGCAACAATCCCTAAAATTGTCCGTTCAAGAAGGAAACTAACAGCGTTTCCCATTTGCTCAAAATTCTGCATTTGGGCAGTTCATTTCCACTCGTCTTCTCTGAATTATAAATCATATGTTAATGGAGAAGACGGGTGGAAATGAATTGCCTGTTACAGAATTTTATGCAAATGGGAAACGCTATAAATTGCCTTGTCCAAAACTTGTTCCTTTTCCAATTTGCATCCAAACGAAATTGCTGACTTCACCAAATAACTGTAAACCTGAATTCAGAATGTAATTTATGTTCATGTCGTGGCGTTTAATTATGGCTTTTCAATTGTAATCGCGAATTAGCGCTTTTTCTCAATTTCTGCTACCATTTGCGGTGCCTTTTCTCCATTTTTGCCGCGTTAACTAGCTGTTTTTCTCACTTTATGCCGCAAATTTGCGCCTTTTCTCAATTATATAAGTGGCATTCTACTCAATTTTAGCCTAAGCACTAGAGTTTTTCCCTTTGGCCACAATTGACTACTTTTTTCTTACTTCTAGCCGCTGTAATTAGCGGGTTTTCTCAATTTTATCCGCAAATTAGGTATTTGCTCAATTTTAGCCTCGAATTAGCGATTGATCAAAATGTTAACCGCGAGTGTACACATTTTCTCAATTTTAGCCGCAAATAGGAGTTTTTCTTAATTTTAGTCCGAGAACTGGCGTTTTCTCCAGATTTAGCCGCAAATGAAAACGGTTTTCTCACTGGGTACTAGCTGTGGATTAGCGTTATTTCTCGTTTAAATCCCGAAATAAGGGTTTTAGCCGCGAATGAGCGCATTTTCCCAATTTCAGCCTCGAAAAAGCGTTTTTCACGCGTTTTCCCCTCTACTAGCCGCGCGCGCATTGGCGCTTTTTCATAATTTATCTGAAAATTAGAGCTTTTGCCCAATTTTAGCCGTACATTAGCCGTAAATTACCAATTTATCTCCGTGCTAGCCGCAAATGTACGTATTTTCTCAATTTTATCTAAGAATAGGCGGCTTCTCAATCGAATTTACCTGCAAGCGGCGAATCAACACTTTATCTCAACGCCTGCCGCTTTTACGCAATTTTAGCATCGAAATAGTGCCAGGCAATTTTATCCGTAAAACTATCGTTTTTCCTAACTTTAGCCGCGATTGAACTATATTCTCTATACTAGCCGTGAATTATCGCTTCTGCCAAATTTTAGTAACGAATTCGATATTTATCTCAATGATAGCCGCGAATGTACGATTTTCAGCCTTGAATTTTCGATTTTTGTTAATTTTACCAGGGAATCAGTGATTTGTCTAGATTTTTTCGCGAATTAGCGCTTTTTATACATTTTATTTCCACGATTTAGGGCTTAAATTCAATTTTAGCCGTGAAAAAAGCCACGATGTTGCTCGCACCTCCGAAAACTGCGAATTTTTGTGTGAATTGTGTTTCTATTTTCTTTCTTCCTTCAATTTTAACAGTCAATTAGCTCTTTTCTTACTAGACATGAACGAGCGGTTTTTCTTATTTTTGGCCGTGAATTTGCCTAACTGCGATTTTAGCCGCAAATTTAGCGCTTTTCATTAATTTTAACCGCAAATAAACGATTTCACTGAATTTTAGACACTATCTGAGTGCTTTTTCTCAATTTTATTCGCGAACTGGCATTTTTTTCAATTTTGTCCGAAAATAAATTTTTTTCTCAACTTTAGCCACAAATTAGAGTTTCTCCTCAACTTGAGTCGGGAATCAGCGCAATTTTCCCAATTTTTTCGCGAACGTTTACTCCAGGATCAGCGAATTAGAGTTTTTCCCTGTTTGAGCCGCGAATGAGCTCTTCGTCCTATTGTTAGCCGCGAATTAGTGTTTTTTCTCAATTATTTTGCTCCGAAACAGGACTTTATTGTTCAATTTTAGCCGCGCATTCTTGTAATTTTGGTCTAGCAATGTAATTTTTCTTAATTATAGCCATGAATGAGAGCGGCGAATCGTGTTTTTTCAATTTTAGCCGTGAATTAGTGTTTTCTTCATTTATGTCGGGAATCAGCTTTTTTTCTCAATTTGTTTCGCGAATGAGCACTTTTCCTCACTTTTAAGACGCGAATAAGTGCTTTTTCTCAATTATTTTGCCTTAAATCAGGGCTTCACAGTTCCATTTTAGCCGCGAATTTAGCAGTTTTTCTATTTTAGCCGCGAATTATATTGATTTTCTTCACGTAAACTTGCCCGACTTAGTGCTTTTTCATGTCTCTTACCACGCACTTGCCTCTAAAACGGCACATTTAACGTGCATTCTCAATATTAGCCGATCCAGAACTTACAAAAACTGAGAATTAGCGATTTTTTTGTTTTGTTTTTTTCTTCAGCCGTAAAGTTGCCTTCAGAAGCACGCTAACTATCTTTCAGGATGGAAAATTGCGATTTTTGTCAATTATAGCGAAGTTGGCTGCGGATATCTCGAATTGGTGTATATGTCCTAATTTTAGCCTAGTAAGGATCCCCTAGGTCACTTGGTTGCATCTGGGTTTACCACACGGCACGGATTCATCCCCGAATGTACCCAAATTAACTTCGAATCGCTTGACTGAATCGAATATCCAACCACTTAAGAATGATGAGCACCTTGCAACGTTCCATTCTCGAGGTCGCAATAAAAAGAAAATCCAGCAGGATATCAAGTCTCCTTTTTTCGTTCCTATGAACATTAAAACCGGAAAATTCCAATTTTTCCATTTTTTTTTGTCCGCCCCCTCTCGCCCACACCACAGTACTCTACAGTTGGTAAGGTGAATGCGAAAAGATGCTCACTTTTCTATAATGAGCTAACTTACACCCTGCGTATCTGAGCCAAAATCATTTGAGCGCGTTTTTCCGTCGTTTCTTGGAATAATCCCCCCTCCCCACCCCTCTACTTAGATTTGTACCAGATTCATGACGATGTGTTATCCCTAAATGAAAGGATGTAGTATAAGAGAGGGGGAGGAGGACTCAATATTAAAAATATACCGACTTCAAGGAACTTGGCAACTAGAGTGTTGTACTACACCATCAGACTAAAATGTTTGTAGTGCGATAGAAAACCGGCTTCTGTAAAGACGAGTTTGTTCGAGGAAAAGGCGATAGTTTTTTTTTTTTTTACACTGGCGATTTACTCAAATTATAAAAAGTGGTTCCTGGAATTCTAATTGATGCATAATCTATTTCAATGTCATCGAGAACAGCGGTCAGCGACTGCAACCGTGGTGGTGGTGGCTGCCGACGCCGATTTAAGAAATCATTCGATAACGAGTTTAGGGTAAGGATTTCCGATTTAGTTTTTACTTTGTTTCTTGTTTGTGCACCGACGCTTTGAGTATAGCGTATGAAGTTCCAAAATTCCTCTCGAGGTTTGAATTTTATTTGGGTCTTACGTAGACTTAATAGCGGAACTCCTCTATATCCTCAGCTCCCACCGCGGCTTCTTTTGTCTCCTACCCTGCCATCCTGCGGCATTGATTGATTTATGGTTGAACTTGATTTGAAATTAAAGTTTCAAACTCGCGTTATGGGCACACTTACTAACATTGTAATTTTATGTTTTAAAGGAAGTAGAGCGTATAGGCACATACATATTTTAATTACAATGCTGGTGGCTTATACAATAATAAAGATTGAATTATAATATTGAAAAGTTAAACTGTTTCCTTTTTACTTCGCCTCTCTTCAATCATTCCAACACCCCCACCTAATTCTTTTTTTAACATTTAATTAACACAAAAAAGCGAGGTCAGAAGCAGAAGCTATTCGACTATGTACTGCGAAATTTGATTAACTTTTTTTCCCCCTGACCGTCAGTCTACAGAATTGTTTTGGCACACCCTTCCTAAATAAAAACAAAAGAGTTAGCGTCAGAGCTCTTTTATTACAAAAAGAAACAATGAATCTTTATCGGGTTCTTTGTTCCTCGGGGAACAAGAAAAAGAAGAAAAAAAGTCCATGCGTAATTGGCATTGATAATAGTGACCGGTTAGAAGGCAACCTTGAGGGTGTCGCTTGGCACATTTCTCATTGGGTATGTTAATGGGAGTATTACTGCGGAGAAAGTATTTTTCCCCTCTCCAGAATCCCAAATAACATACCGAAAAAAAAAAAAAAAATCTGCAAACAAAGAACTCCCCCCCCCCCCTTCAATCGTTCATCCGTTATCCAGCGTAATTCAAATCTTCTTAAAGAATTGTGTTTCACAACAGAGCTTTGTGTAATTCCTGACCGTTCACCAACTAGATGTTTTAACGGTCGGCTTGCAGCCATTTCCTTGGACTCTCGCAGAATAAGACTGAATGGGAAAATACATAAAAATAACTAGGGCAGTTTGAACAGGAAAGTATCTCAGTCTATACTGAGAAAAACTGTCTAATAAAAATACTGTTCAGGGGGATCGGTTGGGCGTATAAATGGATTTGTGAGGGGGAGGGGGGACATTTTAATATCGGACAATCGATGTCCACCCACCCTCCCGCACTCAAAATCATAAGTCTTGGGTTGTTAGCGTAATGAAGGCTTATGGAAAACTGTTGATGACAGTTATGCCCTCGTTACGAGTCAACACACTAAAACATAAAGTTGCTAATTACTTTTTTTTTCTTTTACAGGTAAGTTGACTCATCCTTCTAACTATGCCACCTTGGAAATTCAGGTATTTTACCACAAAAAAAAAAAAAAAAACTATTTCTATCGCCCTGATTTCACTACGTTGAGCAATTCAAGAATTGCCTTTTTAGCGAGTTTTATAAATCAAATAAACTTGGAGTTTGAGCCGACGATGGTGAGGACTCTTGTAATTCTCACGTAAGAGATAGAGAGAGAGCGAGTGAGAGTGAGGTACGATATTAAATCCTGTGGGGGCTTCAAATAAGGACCAATCGTTATCTAAATATAAATTTGGAAGAGGATTACATCCTACGCGGGGATTTACTCGTTTCTGTTTATAATGGACTTAAGAGTCTTCAAAAAAGGAGGGAAAATGCGTCGAATGGGTGGGAGGGGGGACCCACCTTTACAAGTATTGTGAAAGAGTCGTTTTTATCTCTTAAAAACTCGGTACGCATTAATATTTAATTTAGAAAATAACACAAAATGTTCTCCAGGGAATACAAAAAAAAAAAAAAATGTAGACAATTCGTAGAAAAGGGAAAAGTGAAACCCCCCTCTCCCCCACATTGACGGTTCATTGATTTTAAAACCGCTCCGCGTTTCCCATAGGGACGCAATTAAATTGAAGTCTCCTAGCCTTTATAATTAAAAACGAGTCTAACTAGATTCTAAGTACATACATATACATATACATATACAATCTTCTTTCTCATAATTGAGAATGAACTCGATCTGAAGAGATACAACGGGCATGACTGTCTGTTGTCCTTTTTTTATTTGAGTCATTCTCATTGTGTAATTGGATTTTTTTTTTGTTTATGAAAAAATAAGAAAGAAAAAATTAGAACGGTGTAGTAAAAGTATTCTTTTTCGCTCTAACAATTGTTGGAGTTTCTTCGAGTATACGGTTTGGAATAGCCGTAATGGTGAGGTGGGGGATCATTATTCCAGCTTCAGCGGACCAGTTGGATTGTGTGAATAAAAACGGGATGCTTGGATCGTTACCGTTGGTGGGTGATTTTGTGGACGGGGGGGGGGGATGGTCCTGTGAAAAAAATCCACATTTTACCTACTGAAAAACTGATTATTAGTGGGAATTATAGGAAGTTGGCAATGTGCCTAGCCGGCGGTGGTGGGGAGGGGGGCAGTTGGACAATCGGAAACCGTCGATTTTGTCTCTTTAAACTGGTTGATTAGGATGAAACCTGGAACTTTTCCCCTGAAAACCCGATTTTCCACAGAAAAAATTGTCATTTCAAAAATTGTCACGGCTAAAATGGAAAAAAAAACGTCAATTCGCGGTTTTTTGGAAGCAACTTTGTACCTAACGCAGAGAAAAAGCGCAATATAAAGCTAAAAGTGGAAAAATCGCTAGTTCACAGCTAAATTGAGAGGAAATGTTTATATTTTACCTGCAACTCGAAGCTAAAATTGAGAGAAATAGTCACCTAAATAACTGCCACGACAGTGCCCAAAGTCTTCTGACGAATAGGCGAAAAATTGCAACATTTCTGAAAGTCAATATTGGTGAAATTAAATTTTCCTGGCTTAATAGTCGCGATGTCTCAATTTCGGGCCTTTTTGGCGGATCCGGGTAAGCCAGTAGCCAGCCCCTATAGAGCACTCAACGCCTGATGAATATCCGCAAAATTGCAACATTTTGAAGGCAAAAATCCGTGATATTAGAAGTTTACTGGTGGAATATTCGCGATATTGCAAGTTCCTGGTCTTAATTTCAGCGAAATGGCATATGGTTCAGGCCTGAATATCCGCGAAAGTGCTTAACTTCAACGAAATTTTAAGTTTGAGGAATTTTGGTACCGTATTTAGGCTAGCCAGCCAACGACAGCGCTCAAAGTGTGACTAATAATAGTCGCAAAGTTGTAACATTTCGTTTCCTGCTCGAGTTCACGCGGAATTGACAGTTTTGAGTCTTAGTTTTGGTGAAATTGAAAGTTTAGGGTCTTAATTGTAGCAAAATTGCTAGTTTCGAGACCATTTTTGTAGCGGCAGAACAGTCTAGCCGGCCCAAATTCGGGCCATAGCCTGACGATTAGCCACGAAATTGGAAGTTTCGGATCGTATTTTTGCAAAAATGCAAATTTATGGTCTTAATTCTTGCAAAAAATACAAGTTTCGTCTCATAATTTGAGTAAAATTGCAAGTTAGGGGCCTCAATTTTGGAGAAAACAAATTTGCAATTGATTTTTATGGACTCGAAACCCCCCGGATAGCCGGCCCACGAACGGACCGCGTCCTAGGCTGACGAGGCACAAAAATGGCAACATATTGGAGGCAAACATCGGCGAAATTTGATGTTTTCAGGCACAATTTTCGCGAAATTGCAAGTTTCATGCACGGTTGCCAGATCTAGTTATTGCTGTGGCTCTACATTCCTTCCCTCCCCCGTTTTTGCCATCAATTAGTGAAAAATGCTCATTAATTCGCTATACCCTTATTTAAATATTTTATTCGAAAATTTGGCGAATATTTCACTTCGTGATGGAGTGGGGGTATTGTCTTCTTTTTCGCCGTGCTGTGTGTTAATGTGTAGCCAGCGCCGGCCTTAGACATTTGGCGCCCCGAGTGAATCTCTCAATCTCCCCCCCCCCTGCACTTTTTTTCTTTTCTGTACTTTAGCCGGAAATTAGCGTTTTTTCTCATTTTAGCAGCCGAATCACCGATGTTTAAACACTTCAGCCGTGAATTAGAGCTTTCCCTGAATTTTATCCGCCAATTAGCGCTCTTTCCTGATTTTGCCGCAGATTAGCGATTTTTTTTATTTTTTATTTTTTCATTCATTTTCAGTCACGAAGTTGCCCTTGAGAAGCCACGAATAGGCGTTTTCTTCATGTTAACCCGCGCACGTTAACGCTTCTTCTCAGTTTCATCGGTGCATTAGCGATTTTTCTTCATTTTAGCCGCGAATTAGCGTCTTTTTCAGTTTTTGCCATGCATTCGTCTTTTTCCTGATTTCAGCCGCTATAATATGAAAAGTTTTCCCCAATTTTATCCGTGAATTAGCGCTTTTTCTTAGTTTTAGCCTCGGCGGAGTAGTGATTTCTTCATCTTTTAGCTGTGAATCAGCGCTTTTTCTCACTTGATCTCACGAAACTGTGAATTGGTGTTTTCGTAAATTTAGCTACGAATTAGCGTTTTTCAGCAATTTATCCGCGGCATTAGCGCTTGTTGGTGAGTTATTGGGGTTTCACCAATTTAGCCACGAATTTTCGTAATTTTTCGTAACTTTATCCGTGAATTAGCGGTTTTTCTTAATTTCAGCCGTGAATTATCCAATTTGCGTTGTTCTCAATTTTTGTTCTGACAGTTGCATCTACCAACCTCCAATTAGCGCTTTTTGACAATTTCGGCCACGAGTATTAGCACTTTCTAACTTTTAGCCATGTGCTTGCCCCAAGAACAGCACATTAGTGCCGCCTAAGGACCCCCAGACAATCGGGATCAGCATATTTTCTCTATTTTAGCTGTGAAATTGCCTCCAGAAGGCGCCAAGACAATGCCAACGCTCCTTTTCAACTAATTTATTTCTACGTTTATTTTTTTGGAATACGTATTCATAAATCAAGTGCGCTCCTTAGGGAACTTTTTGACGTCCACCTCCTCTTCCCCCTTTCCTCTCGTTTTCCTAGATGCGCCCTTCAGGAGCCGGTCCCCCCAGGTGTACCGGCTACAGCCGAGTTCAGTTCAGTTGTCAAGGGCTTAGCAGCTGCCCACGCCGCGCCGCGCCAATTCGCCGATGAAATTGAGAAAAATCCTAATTTTCACATAGCAACAAAATGACATCATTTGGAGCTAAATATATGTGAAATTTCAAGTTTCAGTCTTCCCCTTCGCGAAACCGCAAGTTTCGGGGCATTTTTTATTTAGAGACCGTGGACCCAACAAGGCTAGCCAGCACCAAATGTTGTCATGAAATTACATCTGTCTGAGACTAAAAATCTGTGGAATTGCCAGTCTCGGGTCTAAATTATCGATGAAAGTGTTAGCTGGCCGTATTTATTCTCGCTAAATTGCCATTTTCTGGTCTTTATTTCCGTGAAATTTTGAGTTTCAGAGATCTTTTCACGACATAATTGCAACATTTTGAAGATATTTGAAATTTCTAATTTTCTTTGATGAAAATTCACTATTTTACAAGTTTCGATACCTAATTTCAGCGGAACTGCAAGGTTCAGGGCCTTTTGGGTGTGAACCCTGGACAAACTGGTCCCCACTGCGCCGTTGACTTTGAATTAATTTACAATTTAAATTCAATGAGTTTGCAAGTTCAGGTCCTGATTTGAACGACTGCGTTCATAATTGGAGCGAAATTAATAGTTTTCTAGTTGAAAATACGTTAAATTGACAGTTTCGAGTCTTTAGTTCTTAATTCTTGCGGAAATGCGAGTTATTCTTAATTTCGTTTGCGTTAATTTCGGTTGCGTTTTAATTTGGGTCTTAATTTCAGCGAAATTGCAAGTTTCAGTGCTAAATATGACCGTGAAAACTGCAAGTTTGTGATTGTTTTTCGTGGGCTCGGACCCTCCCTCTCCCCTCCGGCTAGCCGGCGAGGACCGACGGCGTCGCAGGCTGACGAGACTCGATACGCTGTGTATACCCTAAGAAAATTGCAAAATTTTGCAAGCAAATATCCAGCTAATTGCAAGCTTCAGGTTCTCTAATTTTAGTGAAATTGCAAGGTTCAGGACAGTTTTTGTTTTGTTTTCAGTAGGTCAGCGACCCAAGGCAAGCCCCCATGCGCCGATACCCTGACGAATAGCTGTGTAACTACAAAATTTATGGATGAACATTTGTGAGTTAATATATTCGGGCCCAAATTTGAGCGCAATGTTAAGTTTCCTAGCTGAATATCCACGAAATTGGAAGTTTCGGATCTTCGGGTGTTAATTTGCAAGTTCGGGGCCTTAGTACTAGCCGGCGAGGTGGATCCAACAGGCTAGCTGGTCCTAACAGACCAGCCCCATGGCAGAATATCAGGGTCTTGATTCCAGCGAAATAACACAAATTTGCTTAATAATTTCTGCAAAACTGCAAGTTTCGGGACTTAATTTCAACGAAATTACAAGATTTGGTTCTTCATTTCTGGGAAATTACAAGTTTCGGGGCTTATTCTTTGGCTGGCTGCTTCTCCCGCGGTTCATTCCCACGGTCGCTTGCGCAAAAACACCCTCAAGGGGCGGCCTCCTTTTCAAATTTTAGGATCATTTTCTCAATGGTTTGAGACAGTTCGTGGTTTATGAGTTTCCCAAGTCATACTCAAACGATAAATACAGCCGGTTTCATCCCGAAACGCATCAGAGTGTCCGTCAGCGTCCCTTAACTGTCCAAAAATGAATCGTCTTTGGTTTCAATAGATTTTCTCAATTTCATGGGCACAATTGCGCTCCGCAAAATAATCCCGTAAGTGTGGACGCTAAGCAGGATCGCACCGCTGGGTTTCTTCTTGATTTTTAACACCTCCGTTTATTAGGAACCACCTTCTTATCTTTTGGGCGATCTACCAAAGTCCTCGTATTATTTTCGGCTAAAGAGTTGAGTTCTTGTTGCATTGCTTCTTTCCAATGTTCCTTTTCATTTGATTTGTTGAATTGAGCAAAAGATAGATTTTCTGTGAGCAAAACGTAGTTATTAGCCAAAAACGAGGGCATTCTGCTTTCACGCGTACTCCGACGAAGATTAAATTCTTGGGGCAGTTCTGTCTGTGTCAGTCTGTGTTGCTTTCCGTAAGTGCAACCCTCGCATAAGTCGTCATCTATTTTAAGATCCACTCCAAATCTTTTAAGGACGTTCTTTACTTGTCTCTTGTTTTGATGGCACAATTTCTCGTGCCACACTTGCATTTCATCACTTGAGTTAGTAATGAACCCATGAGCCAACGCAGGCACTTGTGGCTCAAAGTCCAAAATGAATAAACCTCTCCGAACCCCTCTTCCTATAGCAGGCATGATGTTCCTTTCTTTCTAAATTCGCAAGTTTGCTCGAAATTCATTGCCTTTGCCAGCGCACGGGTTACAGAAAACAATTGTCGACTAAGCTCAGGAACATACCAGACTTCTTTCAAGAAACTAACGCGGAGAAAAATAAAAGCACAAAAGATTAAAAGGCTTTATAATAAGAAAAGTTTCAAAATTGGATTTTAACTCTCAAATCTCGAAAGATCTAAAAACTTTTTTTTTTAATATGTAAACAAATACATGGGATGTCAGGTGCAATCTTGAAGTCTGTCGGGTTCTTCGTTTGCTTCAACAAGGCCATAATGCTTCAAAAAATGCATCGTGTGCACCGAGCTTTAAACAGCGTCTATACGGTTACCGTCTGCACAATGTTTTCCAGCCCGCTCGTACTTAAGGCCCATGAGCGGCCTAGTTAGGTCCACATGTGCATCGTGGTTCTTCCTTGGAACTTCAAGACCGTCCGCGGGATTGTAAAACGATCGTGTCCGAAGATACTCAAATGCCTCGTCCGTGCCCATAGAATCGGCACAATTCTTCTGTAGCGAATTTTTATTCATTTCATTTGTCCGGCCCTTTTGGAGTGAGGCTGCGGAATCGTTTAAAAAATGCCGCACGTTTTAAAAATAAAGGGCATTTCCAAGTTTAAAAAAAAATAGTCAAAGCCCGGATGAGTGCGCTGTATTTTTTTTTCTATTTCTGCCTAGAAATATTCGTGCTCGCAAAGTATTTTCAGTATAAAAAAATGGCGTGAAAGGATTGGATAAATACAAATGACGTAACCCAAATAAAAAGAAAAATAATGTGTAGGTCCATCATTCCTCTTAAACACTACTACGTCGCTCAAAGAAGATCTTATTCGTCTCATAAAATAATGGATGGATACGAAATATAAAAAACACATTTCTCAAACACTATTTATACCCCCACCCCCTCATACTCCTCCCGATCCATCATTCGTCTTCGCTATTTTTAAAAACCAGCCACAAATCGACCATTCTTCCATCATGTCATCAACATCATTTCCTTTACAGATCGTCTGCGGGTGATAAATCCGAAATCAACGATCCGACAAATAATAGTCCTCAAACCGTGTTCCTTTTTTTTTTAATATTCGTTCCGGGCACTAAAAACCCGGCAGGTGTGTTTCAAGATTTGTTACTGGGAAGGGGGTGAGGAGGGTTAGTTGCTCTTACTATGAGGTCACTAGGTGGCGTCCTGCCAAGTCAGATTTTTGTCATGAATGACTTTTGATCCGAATAAAAAAGCTTCTTCGTATAGTAAGAGCGAGTAGAAGAGTTGCAGTGAATGCCAACGCATGCTGCGAATTACTGGATGGAAAAATATAAAAACGAGGTTTACTGTGTAGTTCTCTCGTGCACATTTTTCAGGGGTCTAATTGAATTAAACGCTATTCCGTGCTGACAACTTAATTCTTTATAATAACTAGGTTCTATGTAAACTGAAATACGATTTCGGGCACGGAAGGACGAGGCGAATTAGTATGACAGCTAGCGCAATTAAATAATTTAACTCATTTAAATGTTTTTCAGCGGGAAAAACTACAGAATCCCTTTAGCTCCATAATCTTCCGATTTCAGTAGCAAAAAACTCTCGATGTTTATTAATTTTTTAATGTTCTACAAAACACTTATCTAATCTGGAGTAGGAAAAAAACGGTCTCATTAGTAAAGCACGCATTTTTCATGCGTCAAATATGACTGATGGAATTCCTTTTTTGTTAGCGTTGTTTTTCTTTATATTTTAAGACAAATTAGAATTTCTTTTCTCTTGTGTATGGAGGGGGGGTTGCGGAATTGAGTAATTTACTCGGAAGGCCCACATGTCTTTTTATTCTGTTAACACGTACAAATTTCCTTTAAAAAAAAAATGAAAAAATCTAGTTCAATCCGCCTGCACCCCCCCCCCTCTTGACACACTATAATTTAGTGTCGTCTTTTTTTTTAACTCTTTGTCATTACGCTGCAGCGGGGACAAAAAAAAAAAAGGAAAAAAGACGTCCATGGCGCTTGTAGTGTGCTGAGTGTTGGGTGGGAGTGAAGGGCTATGAACCCAACCAACTCGTCCTTTTTCTTTAAACCCCTCTGGGGATTTTTGTGTTCTCATGGCCCGGTTCCCGGATTCAACTGTCAACTTGTACAGGCTCTCACATTATTTGAGTAGTAGTAGTAATAGTAGTAGGAGGAGGAGGAGGGGGAGACCCAGCGTGATTTCTAGCACTTGTCGTCGCGTTATTCAATCATTTAAAGATGAGTAGCCGAGAGAAAATGAGAAGTCGGGAAGAAGTCTATTTTTACAGTGGCGGTGGGAGATGAAACTTGAATAAAACAGTAGCGGTGTGGTGGAGGGGAAGGGAAATTAATTTGTCATAAGTCTTCAAAACGATATAATAGACTCTTTTTCCTTCCTCTCACATCTCTTTCTCGCTAATTATTTCACTTGTTTTCCCACGCAGTTGAACTGTTGATACCCGTTTCGCTAAATTCGTTTTTGTGTGTCGTTTAAAACTCGAAAAACTGAAACTTGAACAACGCGTTGAAAATAAAACACTCATACACAGATGCATGTGGGACAGTTTGAATACACCAGGGGACGTAGCCGCTGGTGTTTACATGTCGGTATCGGCTGGTCGCCATCATCAGTGTCACTATGAACAGCCGAAACCACACATGCGTGCCACAGACAAGCCTTATCGAGGTAAGTCTGACCATGCAGGCACCTACTATGTGTGAGCCTACCGTCTAAGGATAAATTCACTCGACGAAATCCCACGCCTAAAGACCGCCGCCGTCTCCCGACCCAGCAGGGTAACAAGATGAGCTAGAATGGCGATGTGCGGCCCTAAAACTGGCCAAACTAACTATTCAACCTTAATAATGGCTACATAGACAATTGCAGGTGTCCTGAAAATGGCAAAACTGACCACATGGCTCCCTGAGACCAGAATAACTGGCGATTCGCGACGATTCAATAAACGGTCAAATTGTAAGTATACTGCCATTTTCGGGGCGTGATAGTCAGTTAAATTATTTAGTAGTTTAGCGTGATAGTCAGTTAGTTTAGTCGATTTTAAGTTGCCGATGGTAAGTTGTTAGTTTAGCTATTTTTATCGCACGAATTGTCAGATTTTACCATCTTTTGACACAAATAGTCAGTCAGTTTTCCACTGTCTAAAGGCGCGAGTAGTCCGTTAAGCCATACCATAGGGTGCGAATGGACATCTTGCCACTTTTAAGGCGGGAATTGCCAGTTCGGCCCAGTTCAAGGACTCGAATTGTCAGTTTAGCCATTTTAAAGGCGCGAAAAATCGTCAGTTTGTTGGTAATTTGGCGTGAATAGCCCGTTTAGCCTTTACTAGGGCGCATTTACTTATTGTTGTTATTTTTAGGGCGCCAACAGGCAGTTTGGCTATTTTTAAGTTTTAAATGGTCATTATGGCCACTTTTAGGTTGCAAATTGTCAACATGATCAGTTATAGGGCGTCTATTGCTAGTTTGTCTACTTTTAGGGCAAGATCCATCAGTACCGTGATTTTTATGAATGGCTAGTTATTAGGCCACCTTTGTTGCGCGAATGATTGGTTTTTGCCATGGTCAGAGCTCAAGGAGCCATTTTTAGACCGTGAATTGCCAGTTTGGTCATCATTATGAAGGCGTGATTTGCCATTTTGACTGTTTTTTTTTTTTTTTTTTTAATAAGGCGCAAGTTGTCAGCTGTATGAATTTTCAAGGCGTGAATCCTCAGTTTCGCCATTTTTAGGGCACGAATGCCCGCGCGTAGCCAGAGGGTGCCAGGGGAACGGGCAGTTGTCCTCCCCTAGACTCGAAAGCGCAGCCGTATTGGGGGCAGCTGCTCACCCCTGGATATAATCGAAAAGTACAAATTCTAGGGGATCGCCACATTTTTTTGTTTAGTAAACGCTCATAAAAAAAAAAACATTTCTCAGATTTATAGGTCACCATAAAACCAATTTCACAGGTTTCGCTGCTTAAAAAACTATTTCGCGGGGTAGCTTACTTCAAAAACCACTTCCGCAGATTTTTAACACTTGAAAGCAATAGTTGCAGGTGAGGACCACTCAGATTTCATTCTCAAAAAACACAATTTTGCGGATTTTTCTCGCGAAAAAAAAAACAATTTTCACGGTTCTGACTCTATTTAAAACCAATTTCGCGGATTTGTCACATTAATAAACGATTTTTGCGATTACTTTTCATTGAAACGTCAATTTTCCGGGTTTCGTTTGCGGTCTTGGCTCACTAAAAATCGTGGGTTGGAGATTTGCTGTGGTTCTCCCTTTGCTGTGGTTCGACCTTGCCTGTGGTTCGACAGTTACTGTGGTTGGACGATTAGTGTGGTTGGAGCTATACTGTGGTTGGGGATCCTAACTGTGGGTAGGACTTGTCGTAGTTGAAGCTCTGCTGTGGTTCGCCCTCAGCTGTGGTTAGACCTTTGTTGCAGTTCGATGATTGCTGTCGTTGGACCTTTGCTGTGTGTGGTTCGAGCCTTGCTGTGGTTGGACTTTTTCTTCCTTGGCTGTGGTTGGACTATTGCTGTGGTCGGACTTGGCTGTGGTTGGATATTGCTGTGGTTAGATCATTGCTGTGGTTGGACCGTTGCTGTGGTTGGACCGTTGCTGTGGTTGGACCATTGCTGTGGTTGGACCATTGCTGTGGTTGGACCAATGCTGTGGTTGGAACTTTGCTGCTGTTGGAGGCTTGCTGTGGTTGGGCCATTGCTGTGGTTGGACCATTACTGTGGTTAGACCTTGGCTGTGGTTGGACATTGCTGTGGTTGGACCGTTGCTGGGGTTCGACCATTGCTGTGATTGGACCGTTGCTGTGGTTGGACCTTTGCTGTGGTTGAGCCTTCTTAGGCTATCTCTGAAGCTGGTATTTAACTTTGCTCCATACAGGCCCATCGAGGAAACGCGAGGAGAGCACTGGGGTGTGAATTGACCCCATTGGGTTCGACCTCCTGGATCCTATTTTGCTCTCCTCAGCACTATGGAGTTGTGAACCTGTAGTGTGGGCGGGGGAAGGGTTGGACTGTATAAACTAAATCAAATTGATATATTTCCGGACGATGATGGAAGGGCACAGCTCAACACGATTCAACGTTCGAGAAAAAATGGGCACCCCAGCGGTATTTGAACCTGCAACCTCTGGATTAGTAGTCGGGTCCAGAGCAATAATGGCCCTGGGTGGGGTTTGGCATAGCTTATCCCTCGCAGTACGACTGCTAATGGCGTCACCGTGGCGCAATTGGCAGCGTGCTGGATTAGTAATCCAGAGGTTGCAGATTCAAACCCCGCCGGGGAGCCCATTTTTTCTCGAAGCTTGAGTCGTGTTGGGCTGTGCCCTTCCATCGTCGTTAATTTAATTTATTTAATTAATTAAATACGAGCGACAACATTTATCGAACTACATTTGAATTTACTGTTTAAAATCACTTTATTTTGACACATTAGCCAGTTAGGTTGCTATTAAGCTGAAATTACTTGCAAACCATTTAATCAATGGCATCACAATTGCAATAATTTACTTTTGAAACTTGAACAGGAAATTCATCCTAGCAAAGCCGACCAATTGGGTGAAAAGAAAAGGAAACCGTCCGGGAAAGGGGCGAGTACCTACGGGAAATGTATTACACCCTAGGATATCCTCGAAACAGCGGCCTTTGTCCTTAACTTCTTGCCCCTATTTTTTGTTTGCCACGCTCAGCCTTCTTTAGTCTTCCTCGCGAGGGACAAACACTGCTCATCCAAAGTCAAAGTAACAATTTCAAGGCATGTGGTTTTTTGTTTTATTGTAACGCTATTCAACTACCACAAAAGTAACTCGAACAGTCGTTTTAACGACCCCCTCACCCCTCTAACTCTTTCACGATCACACAGCATTAACATCCCGTCATTTTTTTTCCTCGACCTCAATGTCCAATCGTAGCTCTTTTCCTTCGCTCTCATCCTTGATTTACAATACAAAAATTCCATCTGTTTAACATTCGCTCGTCAACTGTGTGATAGTTGAAGAGTGAAAGATTTGATGGTGGGTAAGGGGGTTGAAGAAGAGGGCGAGACCGTTTTAAAACTCGAGTCACGAAATTCAGATCAAACGAAGTTTTTCTGTCCTGTTCCCCCGCGCCCTATCCACTCTCGCCTTACGGTGAAATCAAAGAATTAAAGCCACATTGGTCGGTAAGAAAGGAAGTTAAACCAAGCGGATCTTGGAAAAGTAAAATTATGGTTTTTTATTGTAAACACGCGCATTAGACGCGCTAGGATGGAATTTGAGGTTGAGGCCTTGTGAATCTATTCATCGGCTATTCGTTCGACCGAGAAAAAAATGAGTTATTTCGTAATTTTGATTCAAATTAGCGCCCTGTTTTATGTTGTTGTTGTGAGTCTGTTGCGCCAGGAAATGAATTCCGTTTAGCATTAAACAGTTTCTATAAATGATTCACAGGGCTGACTATTTTAACTGCTTCATGCAATCATTCGGCAAGCATATGGTCAGAACATAATCAATTCAATGACAAATTTTCAGCTCAAATACACGACGACATAATTTTCTTTCCCCTCAAAAACAGTTAAATTTCTCGTATAAAATCAAGATCACGCAAGTAAAAATTAAACAATGACGTCCTCTTTTATACGCGTCTCGTCGCGTTTCTGGAAGAGGTGCCGAGCAACGATACTGAATCGACACTTTGCTACCAGTTCGTCTCCTCCGCCCGTAACAAACGCTTGGCCGTCGCAAATTATGCCGAGTTTCACTTGTACCGGTGAAACGCGCGAAGGTAAAGGTCTCATACTGGGCATGTACCCACCCTGCGAAGATTTGGACAGTCCGACGACACAAAACGAGTGCATTCTAACTCGAACCGCTTTTCGATTCAACGAGTTCTCTTGCGGACGGCTGATTGAACAGTTAAAAGCGTGCGGTCGGTTTCCGCGACTGGGCGAAGCCCGTGTGTTCTACAATGTTCACCCTGCGTTCCCCGTTGTGTGTGTCGTCGGTCTGGGTCATGAATGTTACGGGTATAATAAGAACGAGAATCGAGACGAGGGTAAAGAGGCGATTCGGATAGGCGTCGGTGCCGGTTGTCGGGCTATCGAAGAATTGAACATCGTTAAGTTGTATTTGGAAAGTTTTGGTAACACGGAATCAGCGGCTGAGGCCGCGGCTCTGGCACTGTGGATGTATCAGGATATGAAGAATAGGACTAAAAAAAAGAGGATTCCATTTTTAGGGTTGTACGATGACTGCGACTGGATTGGTTGGCAGGTGGGGCTGGAAAAAGCCGCCGCTCAAAATATGGCGAGGCAGTTGATGGAAGCGCCCAGTAATATCATGACGCCGATTGGATTCGCGTTAAGCGCCGTCGAAGCTTTGTGTAAAACTGGTGTCAATGTTGAGGTCAGAGTCGACGAATGGGCTCGAGAGAACAACATGAACGCTTTCCTCGCCGTGGCGAAAGGGTCAATGGAGCACCCGATATTTTTGGAAATAAACTACAACGGCTGTGATCCCTGTGAAGCCCCGATTGTCCTCGTTGGAAAGGGAATCACTTTTGATGCCGGCGGTCTCTGTCTTAAAAGTCCCGAAGGTCTGCAACATCAACGGGGTGACATGGCGGGTGCGGCCTGTGTGGTCGCTTCAGTGCGAGCCGCTGCCTCGCTCCGCCTTCCAATCAACATCCGAGGTATTATTCCATTGTGTGAAAACATACCCGGAGCCTCGGCCATGAAGCCGGGCGACATTGTCACCGCGATGAACGGGAAAACAATTCTCATCAAAAACACAGACTACGAAGGCCCGCTCATCCTAGCGGACGCTCTCAGCTACGCACAGAAATACCGACCGAAATTCATAATCGACGTCGGAACGCTTACAAAAGCCATGGAATACGCCATGGGGGCCGCCTGCACGGGCGTTTTTACCAACGATGACAACCTGTGGATTTCTATGAAAGCCGCCAGCATTCACACGGGCGATCGCCTCTGGCGATTCCCACTCTGGAACGACTATCAACAACTTCTCATGCTTCGACACATGAGCGTCGATCTGACGAACTTTCCGGAAACCGACTCGGGACAGTCATGCGCCGTCGCCGCCTTCTTACACAATTTTATTTGCTATCATCGGTGGATGCACTTGGACACGTATGGAGTCATGCGCGAGAATGGCGAGACGACATATCTCAGGGAGGGCATGTCGGGACGGCCGACTAGGACTCTCATAGAATTTCTTGCTCAGTTCGCGTGTAAACCGTCGGAATGTTGAAGAAAATGAAAGTTTTTGTGTACCCGTCCATGCCTTCTCGTCATTAATAAATAAGAAAATAATTCCATAGTTTCTTGACTTTATTCCACACCTTTTGGGAGACAATCACATTCGATTTTCAGCGTACACGAACCTCATCCCGGCCCCATCCGTTCCATGGTTGTGTTTTCGAGTCAGTGAAGCTTAAGATTTCTCGCTTCACGTCTGATGCCCATAAAAAAAAGCAGGTGGGCTCGAACGTGCGGGCTTGTAATAACTCGTGTACCTCAGTAAAGCGCCACCATATCACCTTGCCCCAGGTCCCAGAATCCCTTTTTTTTTGTGTATTACTTTGTTGCCCAGAGTCGACTTTGGAGGTATGATTACCCCCCTCCCCCACAAGTTTGTGACTCTTTTTTGCCCCACCCCCTCTTACGCGTGGCTAATTTGTTAAGTAGAAAATAATCCCTTCCTGTAAGAACAATACATTCTTCCAGGCCATTGGCGTCGGGTGATTAATTGAAGCGAATCGCTTTAGAAAAGAACTCTCGTTACACCGCAAACAACTTGTGAAGGTTTTACGGCAAGAAAAAACTTTAATTAGACTTCTTTTTTAAGATGAGGGAAGAAGGAGGAGATATTCACGGTTCTGTATTTTAATAACAGACTTCAAAGCTTATTTTAACGGAGTCTTTTCCCTTTAATGTTGGAGAAAGAGAGCGAGAAAGAAGATCGACAGGTATAAAGCACCCCGCCCCCTCATGTCCGAATTGATGTTAAAATTATTCAGTGCAAAACAAGTTCGTGAAGAAGAACTATCAAGGTTCTAAAATTTCCGTTTTTTGCGGGATTACTTTTTTGTTTTCACATTGGGGATTGACTGCCTGGATCAGACACTTGCCCCCCTCCCCCTCATAACCAGCCCTTCTTTCCTATGACAAACAAAACTTTCCCAATTGATTTTGATTCGCTTCCGCTCTCTATCCACACTATAAAAGCCGTGTAGCCCTTCCCGTTTAAATGGAAACTTTACTGTTTAGCGCCACGCGATAGTGACAATCCTGTCACGAGTTTCATTTACGAGATTGGGTTTCTCATGGAAATAAATTTCAATCAAATCGAGTTTATGAAATGAGTGGTCAAGGTGTGTGTGGGGGGGGGGATGACAGTTTTTGCCCGTTATCCGACTCTTTTTCATACAATAGAGACACAAAAAAACCTCTTTATACCCCTCCCCCCCTTCAATTCTAACGCCTCCAACTCTTATTATCGTGGTAATGTTATACTAGCCCAGATGTCACCGCCTACTACCATTCGATACTGAACATAGTGCCTTGAAAGAGGTCATTTTAAAACGTCGTCCTCTGTGGTTTTGTTAACAGTTAAGAGGTGGTGTGGGGAGGGAGAGTATTAAACGAAGCTGGAGGTTTGAAAAGATTGGGGCGCTGTGAACTGGGTTGAATCCGATTGAAATTGGTTTTGTGTACGTCAAACTTCGATAAGTCGTACCTCAATAAGTCGAAATATCGGATAAGTCAAACAGTTTCTCCAGTCCCGATTCCATTCCTATACTCGTCAGTGTACCTCGATAAGTCGAACTCTGGATAACTCGAACTGATTTCCCTGGTCCTTGCGTGTTCAACTTAACGAGGTTTGACTATCGCTCTGTTTGGTTTGGTGATGCGTTAACGGGCGCGACCAAGAGAGAAGGTTAATCTTGTTGTTTGCCACTTTTTGTTAAGCTTCTCTCTTGGAGGAAGCGCAAAAAATACAGCCTGCGGTGCATTTTGTAAACCTTCCCCCCCCCACTCTTGTGAGTTCAAAATTCGGGAAATAATCGGGGAAGGATTCAAATTGTTAGTAGCGCTTATGATACGAGGGCTAGCAGGTAATGCATGTAAAAAATCGTAGCCGTTGGGCTGCTCACCATCTTTAGTCTTTGGTTTCGGTTTGTTTGGGAAACCAAACGCTGAAGATGGCGAGCAGCCGAAACCGGTCCGTCAATGACGCATCTCGACGAGGGAAGACTTAACAACGTTAGGCTCCTACGGCTAAGAATTTTTCGCATGCGTAACCGGGGAAGGATTTTAATTTTTGGAATGCTGACAATGAATGACCATAAATGCTTGACCATAATTGCTTACCATAAGTGACCCCAAACCATAAACACCACTAAAAACCTGTTGATCCCGAATCCACACGACATAGGGGGAGCAAAATTCCACTTTAGCAACAAATTAGCAATTTTGTCTATATTTTATCACAGAATTAGCGCTATTCCCTGTCTGAGCTGGAAATTAGCTTTTTTCTTACGTATTTTCCTCAACATTAACTGCAAAATAGCAGGTTTTTCCACAAATCGCGTTTTTTTGTTCACCATGCGCTATGAATTAGCGATTTTTCTCAACCGCAAAAATCAGAGGGGTTTTGACCTATAGTATAGGCATAAATTGGCACTTTTTCTTAATCTTAACCTCAAAGTTCCCTTCAGAAGCCGCGCATTGGCGTATTTTCAATTTTTGATGCAAATTGAAATTGTTAACAATTTTATCCGCGTATTAGTGATTTTTCTCAATTTTACCCCCGTATTTTTTTTTTTTCATTTTTAGCTTCGAATCAGCTTTTTTTCTCAATTTAAGCTGGAAATTAGCCTTTCTCCTCATTTTTAGCCAGGCTAAAAATTTATTTTTTCAAGCTACATTTTAGCATCGCATTAGCAATCTTGTTTTACTTTTATATCTACAGATTAGCGCTTCTTCCAAGTTCTAGCCGTGAATCAGTGGTGTTATTTAAAAACTTTTAGCCATACATTTGCCGTTTTTCTCAATTTTAGCCGCAAAGTTGCCTTCAGAAGGCGAGAAGGCTGGTATTTAAGTTGAAAATTTTACCACAATTTTGTTCGAGAATTGTGATTATTCTCAAGTTTAGCCGTGAACTAGCGTTTTTACTCAATTTTAGCAGTGGAGTATAATGCTTCTTACCCGCGTTGAATTCGCGAATTTTCTCAATTTTAGCGATGAATGACGTTTTCTGCAATTTTAGCCGCAGATTAACCATTTTTCCCATTTTTAGCAGCGAATTAGCACTTTTTCTCAATTTGAGATGAAAATTAGAGTTTTTTTCTTAATGTTGGCCGCTTATCCTCCGCTATAGAATTTTTTTTTACCTCCTTCTGCTATGGATTAACGTTGTTTTTCTGTTTGAGCCTTGAAGCTTTCAGAAGCTACGTTTTTTTTGTTTTCTCATTTTTAGCTGCGATTTAGCTATTTTTTTCCATTTGTATCCGTATTTAGTGTTTTTTTTTTGTTTTTTTTTTTCTTTTGTATCCGGTTCTAGTGGTTTTAGGTATTTGCTGTAATTTTTCTCCATTTTAGCAGTTAAATAACATTTTCTGCTACTTTTGCAGTGAATTAGCATCTATTCTCTTTGTTATGCGAATTGTGCGATGTGTGCGAACTTTTATATGCGATTTTCGTTGTGAATTTGCCATTTTTGTCCAATTTCAACCCTAATTAGCGTTGCTTCACATGTATACAGCCGCGCGTGTCATCTCAATTGTAGCCGTGGCTGGGACCAAAAACAACACTTTTGCGTTGATTTCTATGTTTTAGCCGTGGAATGGCCTGGAATACGCCGCGAATCAGCGATTTTTTCACAATTTTGCCCCGAATGTTGGATCGTGGGACCACGAATCAGCGCTTTCTCGCAGTTTATAGCCATGAATATTAGCGCTTTTTCCAATGTTTTTGCCCATTTGCAAGTTGTACGTTGACGATCAGTGCACTTAAGGACCTAACGGAACAGGGGACTGTGTATTTTCTCCATTTTAGCGGCGAATTATCCTCAAAAAGGCGCGAATTTTCCACAATTTGCAACACCAGAAGCGCTCTCGGAGGGCTCAATCGAATATTCAGCCCACACTCTTTGCTGATATCATCACTTGCAACGTTAGGAGGAGAGACTGAAATTCCCTTTTCGCATACCTACATCCATGAATATAGAACCTAAAAATCCTCACTTTTCCGTATTTAAGCTTTTCAGGGCCCCCGTTTGATAGGAAGCCCGGGATGATCCGCCCCCCTCATCATTACCTTGGTGCGCCTCTCTAGCCGCACCCACTCCATACATTTTGATTCAATTTATAACCGTGTCAGCTCCCCAAAAGCATAGGAAATATGAGGCAAGCTGGCGCGGATCCAGAGGGGGGGGGCGTCCCGGTTCACCTTGTTGTTGGGTTTGACCGATGTTCACGACTACTGACTTCCAAAATAGCCCCCTGAGATACGCTTGCATTGTTCTTACAGGGAAATTTTACCTTAATCCACGTCTTGAGAAAAAACTCTCGTTAGGACAATCGCTAATTCTTGGATAAAATTGAGAAATTGCGCTCATTCACAACAAAAATTAAGAAAAAGGCGCTCCTCAAAGCATAAATTAAGAAATAGCGCTCTGGATCCACGTCTGACATTTTGAAAAAGCGCTCTTTCGCGGCCTAAATTGTGAAAAAAACGCCCACTCGCGGTTTTTCGATGCTAAGTTCTGGCCAAAATTAAGAAACGGCGCTTGTACGTTAGCGTTAGCGGAGGTGTTGCTAAAAGTCTCTATTTTATCGTCTTCAGGGTGTGTAAAGATCAACCATCATTTCGGGAGTGCAAACTGCCCAGTTTGGCTTTATTTAGGTATTTATTTAAATGGTGAAAATAATAAGTTTTCCCATTTTTAAAATTAAAATAGTCCGTTAAATATCAAGCCAAGGGCTAGTCTTGTCATTTTAGCAATTTTCAAGGCTCGAATTGTCCGTTTTGTCCTTTTTCGAGCGTGAACTAGGTACTACTTTGCAGTTGTTAAGGCAAAAGTAGCCAGTTCGACTATTTTTGGGACATGAATCGTCATTTTAGCGATTTTCGAGGCGTGAATGGTGAGTTTTGCCATTTTTGAATAGCGAGAGGACAGCTTCGCCATTTTTAGCACCCAGACCGTTAGCTATTGAGCACTTTTATGCGCTAATCTTAAGTTCAGCCTTTTTAATGGAGGAGAATCGAGTCATTTTTGCCATTTTTAGGGCTTAAATAGTCACTTTTATTATGCTCAGGGGACAAATGGTCAGTTTACGGTTAAATTTTTAGCTATTTTTAAGGCGCGAGTCGTCAGTTGAGCCATTTTCGAGGCGCGAATTTGTCAATTTTTGGATCGCGAATGGTCGGGCCATTTTGCTGAGACTCCCCTCCTCCCCACAATGAAATTGGCGAGATTTGATCCACACTGTGGACTGTGTTATCGGCGGAATGCTGTAAGAAAATTCACGAGAAACTAAGCAATTTCGGCAAAACATTTATAGAAAATATCCCATAAACGCGCTAAACGTCACATCCAGGGCAGTATTTGAGCGGAACGCCGCCAATCAATAAGGAAGAAACGCCACGTGTGAAACGACACATTCTAGCAACATTTTTGCAAAATGCATTCAAGACGGAATTTATTCGAAAACTTCGACATATTTTTCCTCAGCTTCGTGGCTGGGGGTGCATTGAAGGGAGCATTCGCTCTCCCTCAACCCCGCTTCCGCCGCTACTGGATTGCTGGTCATCCTACCTGGATTTTAAGATTACTCCCTTGGATATATGCTATAAATGATTAACGCTAGCAGCCGCACGAGATGTATTGTGGGTCCAGGCATGACACGCCAAGCTCTCATGTTATGCGGGCAGTGTTTCACATCGGCTGGCTTGTGGTGGGAAACTTTTTAGGACCTACAAAAGATAAAAAAAGAGAGCTACTTATCAACTGGGCGCTACTTACCGAAAGAAACCAAAATCGCTCTCATATGAACTAACACTTTTTCCTTCGATAGTTACTGGGTAATCTTACAGTTGTTAGCGTAACTAAACTTGCCGCCAATCATGATATAGTACCAATTAGGGCTAGGGAGGGGAGTAATTTAGTGCTTGAAGGAGCTAAGTCCGCGAAATTGATCATTTGAATGAGCCATGTCCCCCCCCCCGCCCACTAAAAAGTGTGTTTGATCGGGTCAAAAGTGAGAAATTTTGTTTTTGATGCAGCAATTCCTTACTTTTTTTTTGGCTGAACAATTCCAGCGAAATTTTTTTTTATTGAACCAAAGAAATTGCCTTCTGAATGGGTTAGGAGCGTGAAATTGGTTTTTTTGCGCGAGCCATGGCCCCGAGAAATCGACTTTTTAATGGACCAAACCCGCCACATTTCGTTGTTTTTCAGTTTGCGACGTTGCGTTTGAACGAGCCAACTCTGCAAAATTTCATTTCTGAAGAATTCGAACTCGAAATTTCTTTTTTGAGTGTACCAAAGCCCAAACCCTGCGACATTTTTAAAAAAAGGAGTTGAACCCGTAAAATTGCTCTTTAAAACGACCTAACATCGCGAACGGACCCAGTGTCCGTTACAAACGACTGAACGAGGAATATAATTTGAACGTAGATTTGAATTACGACTTTTTCTCCATTTTAGCCCTGCTCCGATGTGGCCGTGGGTTGGCGTTTTATCAATTTTAACTGCGAACGAGCGCTTTTCATCATTGTTAGCAGCGAATTCTTAACTTATAGCCATGAAATTGGCGCTTTTTCTCAATTCAAACCACGAAATGATGCCTCGAAAATCTGCGAATCGGCGTTTTCTCAATTTGCGAATGAAGGGTATTTTTCAATTTTATCTGCGAATAGTCACTTTTTCAATTTTAGTCCCGAATCAGCGCTATTCTCCATTTTAGCAAATTAGCTTTTTTTATTTCGCCCGCACATTAGCAATATTTCTCAATTTCATGCGTGTATTAGCGTTTTTTCTCGACTCTATCTGCGAGTGAGCGTTTTTAAATTGTCAGCCAATAATTAGCTCATTTCTCAATTTTGTCCGTGAATCAGAGTTTTTATCTATTTCACCCGCGAATTAGCACTTTGTCCCAACTTAAACCGCAAATGAGCCTTGTTTCTCAATTTTAGCCTTGAATTAGCGTTTTTCCCAATTTTATTCCTGCTAATAAGCGTTTTTGTTCGTTAAATTTATTCTAGAATTAGCGCTTTTTACTAGTTTTACGCCCAACGAATTAGCTTTTGTCTCAATTTCACCCGCGAATTGGCGTTTTCTCAATTTCATCTGTGAATTAGCACTTTTTCTCAATGTAAGCTACAAAAGTTGCTTCAAGAATCCGCGAATCAGAGTTTTCTCAATTTTTCGAGTTCTCGTTCGTTTTTTGAGTTTTCAATTTCATCAGAGAATTACCCGTTTTAGTTTTTTTCCTCATTTTAGTCACGAATTAGCGTTATTCTCCATTTTAGCCGCAAATTAGTGTTTTTTTTTCTACCTGTGCATTAGCACAACTCCTCCATTTTAGCCGCGAATAAGCGCTTTTTCTGAATCGCAGGCCCAAATTAGCGTTTTTCTCAACTCGAGCTGCGATTGAACGTTTTTATCAAATTTAGCCACGAATTAGCTTTTTTTCTCAATTTGACCGCGAATTAGCCATTTCTTAGGCGCAAATGAGCGTTTTTCTTAATTTTAGCCACGAATTAGCGCTTTCTCTCAAGTCTTTCTGCGTGTGAGCGTTTTTCTCGATTTTAGCTACTAATTTGTGTTTTTCAAAATTGTATTTATTTTGTTGTTTATAACCTGAATGAGCTTTTTTGTTCATATTTTATCTTCGAATTTGTGTTTCTTCTCAATTTCACACGAACGAATCAGTTTTTTCTCAATTTCACCCGCGAATTGGAATTTTCTCAATTTCAGCTTTGAATTAACGCTTTTGCTGAATTTTTATAGCCCTAAAATACTCAATTTGAGGCGTAAAATTCAGAGATTTTCTCAGTTTTGAATGAGCGTTTTTCTCCATTTTACCCCCGAATCATCGCTTTTTCTCCATTTCAGCCACGAATTAGCGTTTTTCTCCATTTTATCTGCAAATGAACGTTATTATTCAATAATTTTATCCACGAATTAGTGCTTTTTTATCAATTTAACCCGTACGAATTAGTTTTTCCCCCCAATTTCACCAACAAGTTGGCGTTTTCTCAATTTCAGCTGGGAATTAACGATTTTTCTCATTGTTTATAGCCCTGAATAGTAGCGCTTTATTTCAATTTTAGCCACAGTTTTTAATTAAACGTTTTTTTCAATTGAATTCAGGCTTTTTCTCTATTTTAGCTGTGGATGAGCGTTTTTTATTAATTTTAGCCACGAATTAGAGCCTTTTCTCAATTTAGCCGTAAATTAGCGCTTTTCTCTTTTTTACCCGCGAATTAACACAATTTCACCCGGACGAATTTTAGCATTTTGCTTCCGAGCTACGGAAGCATTGTTTTTCACTTTTAGGAATATTTTTTTTTTCTTCTTTAAAATCGAAATTTCCACTTGCATTTCACGTTTTATACCTTCCTGAACAATGTTTCGTGTCTGTCTGTCCGCAAATCCTTGTAACAAGCAAATCTTCCATAGGTTTTATCCGAATTTGATGATATTTTCAGGGAATATATGTGTTGGCTAGCAGAGGGTCCCCCATCAATTTCGTCAAAATCGTACAAGGGGGAGGGGGTGAAAATAGGGGTTGAATTCTCAAACAAATCAGCGGTTAAATTTACAATATTTCCTACCTCATTTGACCCATTTTTGAAAGATGCTTATGTTTTGTTTTTTAAATTTTTTGAGAAAACAGTAAAATATGTTAACAAAAAAAGCGAGGAAGCACTGTGCTATAATCATTAGTAGACGTTTTTTTTTTCATTTCAGTCTTGAAGTTTGCCTCAAGAATTCGCGAATTGGCGTATTCACAATTTCAGCTGTGAATTAGCACTTTTTCAAAAAGTGTTGGCCGCAAATTGTACCGCCAGGGGTGGGCTCCCTCCCCACGACTACCTCGTTTAGCTACTAATATCGAAATTATTAGTCAGATCGTGAAATAGTCGCGAAACAGCGAATATTCAGGGGTAATTACGCACGAAGTAGCGATAGTTTCAAGGCTAAATATCCGTAGAATGCAAGCTTTGGGACTAAAATAGTCGCGAAACTGCATACTTACTGCTGTAACCAATCACGAAATGCCTATTTTAGAGGGAAAACGAGCAAAATCGTTAAGCAATCAAGCCAGCTGTTGAACGTGATTACAAGTCATTGAATGACTTATCAGACAAATTTCTTCAATCAACAGAATCGATGGTCAAAAAACCGTTAATTCCAATATTGAAGTCGAGCTGCCACAAAATTCTACAACCAGAGATAAAAATATGCAAAACTGCAAGTTTCGAGTCTAAATATCAGCGAAATAGCAATTTTCTGGTCATGAAAAGGTTTCGGTTTTTTTTGTTGTTGTTTTTATTTTCAACAGTGAGTGGGGCGAGCCCCCGTTTCGGAACTGAATATTCTAAAAGTTGCGAGTTTATGAACTTCATTTCCCCCAAATATGCAAGTTTCGTGTTTAAGATGCAAGCCTAGCAAATATTTCACACGAAATTACATCACGCTAACAATAAAAATTTGCAGAATCGAAGTTTCGGATCAAAATATTCGAGTAATTCTTGGTTTCTGGTATTTATTTTGGCGAAATTGCAAGGTTCGGGTCTTATTTTTAGTGAAAGTATGACGGATAGCCGCAAAATTTTCCTCTAAATACCCGTGAAATTGAAAGTTTTCTAGTTGAATATTCACGAAACTGCTGATTTATATGCTATTTAATGGTATTTTACTGGAAATAGCAAGTTTCCAGGCTTTTTTTTTTTTTAATGACGGGCGTGTAACCTTGGCAAGCCGGCTCGGACTACGCCCTCAGGCTGTCGAAAAGCCGTTTAATTGCAACATTTAGTACCAAGTGTTTGTAATTTTGCGAATTCGATTTGCAAATTTGAGCCGAATGACAATTTTCCTCGCTGAGTATCCGCGAAATTGATAGTTTCGGGCCTTAATTTCAGCCAAATTGCAAATTTAGGCTCTTACATTAAACAAAGTTGCAATTTTCAGTTGTTTTTTTCCAGTTTTTCAGCGGGCCACAAAAGTACCCAATTCTGACAAATTTGGCATTTTCCTGGCTGAATAGGGGTCGGGCGCGGTCTCAAAATGGCAACGTTATAGAAATCCCGCCCCGCAGGCCCATCAAATCATACGTGGCATCCAAGAATCCACCGATCCTGTTTCGAGAAAACTTGGATGCCAAACAGAAGGTACCCGTTCCGTGACATTGCAACTTTCGGGTCTCAATGCCTGCAAAAATGCAAGTTACGGGTCTAATTGTCTGCGAAATTGCATGGTTGCATTTCAATCCTGGTCCTAGCTAGGGCTTGCTCTTATTGTTCTGGTGTGTACACTTGGACAAGGAGCTGTATACGTTGGGTTGCTCGACTCCCCCTTCCCCCATACGAGTTGGAAACCCCCCCCCCCCGCCGTCGTTTCACTAACAACGATGAAACCGTGGACCGAGTTAGGCAAACATTTAGGGCTCTCTGGTAAATTCTAGTGAAAGGTAGCCCCTGAACGAAGAAACGTTAGTGGGTGGGGGGGACAGTTTTGTCATTACAGTTTTGTTTTACTTTCTTAATGAAGGGATTCATTTTCATTAATGGCCTAACTACGCTCTTTTTTAAACAAGTGAAAGTGGCATCAATTTTTGTTAATCAAGAGGAAGGAAAAAGCGTGAGAAAACGTTCGTCGAACGCGTATTTTTTCTAGTTTTTCGTTTTGTTTTTTTGCTGAATTCAATTAATTTCATAGTGGAATTTGATGTGTTTTCACTTTTTACCATTCCTGAAAGCTTGAAAAAACAACTAAAGAACGTAATCGTTTTTGAACGTTTAATTCGTGCGTTATAACTTTAAAACCTTTATACTTAATTGGCCGTATTTATTTATTTAAATACTAAAAAGTCACAAATAAAGTATCCCGCTAATATTACTTTTTTTTTTTTTGCAAAATTGTGCTGGTCTATTTATTTCTGGACACGCATCTGTGAACTACAAAAATAAATTACTAGAGCTTCTTTGATACAGCTGTTGCTCCATCAATTAGTTCTCATCCCGTATAGAAAGAGCTCCTGTAGATTGAGACGTGTAGTGAAAGACTACGAGGCAAATGAGCGTTCGCGTTCCTGTGTTATTAAGAGAACGGCTCAAAATACGGTCCAAAAAGGTAGGTCGTGCTTGTTAAACGGCTGTGTTTTTAAAGACTGCCTCATTGTCTCCTTTCGAACAAAAAGAAAAAGACTTGTACTTAACGTTTTTTTTCGTCGTCTTTTCTCTTGAAGGGAAGGATGTCTTTATTAATGATTAGTCTGCTGTGAGGAGGGTAGACGACCTAAAACTCCCACGTGTCTTTACTGCTTTGTCCAAGGGTCCCCACCCATTCTTTGTACACGTATGTAGGTAATCGATCGTGGGATTTAAAGAGAAAGAGAGAGGGAAAAAGGTTTGACCGAGTACCGTGGACATGTCCAAGCTGAAACAAACTTCGTTCATGGTGGGTGTGAGGAAAAGAGTCTCGCGGGGCTATGGATTGTGAATATGTGAATGAAAGATGTAGTGTCGTTGCCACTCCCTCATCGGTGCGTTAGCCCCCCCCCCCTCCAGGGTTTGGCTGGGACCCCAATTTTTAATGTTTTTTACCAGTAATCCGGTTTTAGATTCAAAAACAGATGACTGTGAGAGACGGGAGATGGGGAAATTGACTCCAGATTATAGAGGTCCATCAGCGCACCTAACAAACAACAAAATTAGAAAAATCGCGGCTAAAATTACAGAAAAACGCTCATCCGTGGCTAAAATTGATAAAAAACGCTCATTCGTGAATGAAATTGAGAAAAAGCTGTTAAAAAAATAAGCTCTAATTTGCGGTTAAAATTGAGAAAAAGCGCTCATTCGTGACTGAAATGGAGAAAATGGAGACAGGATCATATGCACGGCGCACCGGCGCGAGTCTGGAAGGGTCCACGCATCAGGGCGCTCCCCCCCCCCCGGAGGCCTCGTCACATATCAGAAACACCTTCAGTGTTGTGCAATAGTACATAATAGTCCAAAAAGAATAATTATAAAATTATTCCAGTGTGAGTAGCGTACCTACCGTGGCATTGGCGTGGCGGGCGGACCGCCCCGGACCACCACCCCCCGTGGGGGGCGTCAGAAAAGCTTAAAGATGGAAAAATTAGGATTTGTAGATTGTTGGACGAAATAATATCCAGAGATGTAGGTAAAAGGAAGTCTTGCTATCCAGTTGGACGGCGATTTGGCTCCTTTCGACGATTTTCAGTCCATCCGACCTGGAGATTGGAACGTTGCGGTGCTCAGCAAGTTATGTGACTGAATAATCGATTCATCCTACTGCTGAAATCGAGAAAAGTACTAATTCGCGCCTTCTAGAGGCAACGTCGAGGCTAAAATACAAAAAATACACTGATCCCCATGTTTCTGTAGGGGCTTAGCCGGCTAAAATCAAGAAAGCTCACTAATTGTGCCGATCTTGGGGCTATGCGACTAAACGTTTTGAAAAAGTGCTAATATTCGTGAAAAAGTAACTTCCAGAACTGAGGCATTCTTCAAGAATTGATAAAAGCGCTAGTTCAGGACTCAAATTGAGAAAAATGGGATAATTCACGGCCGCAATTTGAGAAAAATCGCTAATTCGCGGATAGAAGTGAAAAAACCCCTAAAATCACGGCTAAAATTGAGAAAAATCAGTAACTTCCTCAAATTAAAAAAAATCGTTAATTAACGGTTAAAATAAGAAAAAACGCTAACTCGAGGCAAAAAATGGAGAAAAATCGACAATTCACCAATACAATTGTGAAAAAGCGCTAATTCGCGGCTAAAATTGAGAAAAATTGCTGTTTTTGTGGAAATAATTGAGAAAAACTCGTAATTAGGAGCTGATGTGTAGACAAATCGCTAGTCGGGGCTAAAATGAGGAAAAACGCTACTTCGTGGCAAAAATAGAGAACAATTGCTAATTTGAGGTCAAAATTGAGAATAATTGCTAATTTGAGATCAAAATAGAGAAAAATTGCTAATTTGAGGTCAAAATCTAGAAAAATTGCTAATTCGCTGCTCTCAATGGATCAATGAGAAAAGTGATAATTTGCTGCTAGAATTGAGGAAATGGCAATTCGCGGTTGCTGGAGGCAGCTTCGTGGCTAAAAGTGAAAACAAACCCTAATTTGCGGGTAAAATTAAAATAAACGCTAATTCGACGCTAAACTTGAGACAAATCGCTAATTCACAGCTAAAATAGGGAAAATCGCCAATTCCCGGCTTATAGTGAGAATAAGCTCATATTCGCGGCTTAAATTTAAAAAATCCTTTCACCAGCAGAATATCACTCCCCCCCCCCCAAAGTAACTTTGTTTTTGAAGGAGCCGGATCCACCAAATTGGGGTTTTAAGTGGGCCAAACCTTCTAAATAGGTTTGATTTGGGTGAGCCAATCCTGCGAAATGGGCCAACCCTGCAAAATTTTGTTTTTAAAAGGGTCCAAACCGACGAAATTGGTCTTTAAAACGGTCAGTACCTTTCAATTTCGGTTTTGAAGGTGTTAAATGTTAAAATGCCGGTGAAATTCGTCTTTTTATGGAGCCAAGACCGCGATATTTTTTTTAAAAGGAACTAAAGGCAAAAATTTGGCTCTCGAACTAGTCAAAAATGCGAAATTTGGTCCTGTGATGAGCGTGAAAGATTCCAACCAGCGGAATTGATTTTATAAATGACTAAACCCCGTCAAATGAACTTTTTGATACTGTGAACTGGGACGTTTGAATTTCTCTACCCAAAATTGGCTTTTTATGTAGTAAAGAATAGAAAATAGTTTGTTTTTTGTAAGTAAAACCCGCGATATTAGGTTTTGTGGGCGTTGATTCCCGCCAAATTAGGGTTTTGAATGGGCTAAACCAGCGAAATTGATTTGCCACTTGATGTGCCACGCCGCCAATCCGCAGAATTTTGGTCAAGTTGTTGAAACCCGCAAATGCTAACCATCGACATATAGGCCAGTCATATAATATAAAACATCGGAAATTACGAAAAAAAAAATGTATAAACTTGCCCCTTTGATATGTTGCTAGGGACCACGTAGTGAGTATGTAGCAGATAGTTATCCATCGTGTTTTTTCCAAAATGCCATAGAATTTATTAGAAACTAAATAAAAAGAACTGTGTACAAGTTGAATTGCGTGGAAAGTTAAAAAGGGGCGCATCTTAGGACAGTGCCCCGGCCTATTTTTCTATAATCCATTTTTCCCAAAGGACCACTCTGTCGCTTGATCTTCCTGCAGGGGACCTAATTTCGTTTTTGTCAACTTTTCTCCATTCATTTTTGTGTTCCCGCGACCCGCGTATTTAAAAATTGAAGAATAAATAAATAAATGACTAATATTTTTCTTTTTTATTTACAGCGAGCAGAGCATTGCTTCTGCGCGGGCGTCCGTTATGGTATACGACGATACCAGTAAAAAATGGATACCCAGCGGATCGTCGAGCGGTCTATCGAAAGTGCACATCTTTCAAAATCTCACCAACAACACGTTCAGAGTGGTCGCGAGAAAATTAAACGACCACGAGGTACATCGGGAGCATCCTGCCCCCCCTCCTCCGGCCCATAATTTATTCTAAATTTGTTTTTTTGTGTGTGTATGCAGGTTGTAATAAATTGTATTATACTGAAAGGGCTTAAATATAACCAAGCGACCTACACGTTTCACCAATGGCGAGATAATAAACAAGTCTACGGGTTGAATTTTAGTAGTCGAGAAGACGCGGACTCATTTGCACGGGCGATGTTGCGCGCTTTGGACGTGAGTACCGTCAAGTTGAAGCGTCATTTAAATTCTAGTTAATCAAATTTTGTTCAATTTTTTTTAGGTATTAAATAGTAACTCCCTGCCAAGGCCGCCCCCGCAGCCAATCACCCAGCAAGGCCAGACACACTATCAACAAGCCAACGGTCAATATGAGGAAGATATGGGTTACAGGTGAGTTTTAAAGCCTGCATTTTTTATAGAGTCTCATCTTTGTCCTGCATGAAAATGTTATTAGCTTTCATTTTTATTTTATTTTGTTGTTTTCATTTTTTCACCTATTCGGGGTTTTGGTTTTGTAGTCCGATGATCCAAAGACAACCCATTTACCATCAAGTATCTCCTGGTGGACCTACTAGGATAGAAGTTAGCCCTGGTGCCCAACAATCAAGGTACGTAATTTCGGTGCGTAGTTAAGTGACTAATTTGCCCCCCCCCACCTTTCCTCCCACGCTGTCATCGTATAGGTGAGTAAAGGTAATACCTTGGAAGACTCCCTGGACCTGAGTATTCCCACTTTTTCCATCGTTCGCATGAAATGTGAGCATGCGCAGCTTTGGGGATTTGGGCCTTTGTTATTTATAAAGTTCCAGGTTTTAATGGAATCATACCGAACCTCCACCCGGCCACCAACCACACGCGTACTAATCATTTGTGCGGTCCCTAAAACATTTTAGGGTCATTCTTATGGTGCGAATAGCCAACAAGCTCAAGCGAGAAAGCACGAGGAAATAATGCTGTAACCAACAGTGAAAGTGGGGGGGGGGGCAATAATTTGTTAAAGTGGAGACAGCCCTATTCAGTGGGGAACCAGTTCATCGATTTTAGGTTGCTGATAAATCGACTAATCTGAAAAAAAGCGAGAATATCCTGTTTGCATTTTTTTTTTTCGGTGCAGCAAGTAAGGTTTCGCAAGAACCGTCAGTCTGCAAGACGCAAATGATCAGTTTGACTATTTTTAGGGCACGAATCGTCTGCAGTTCAGCCATTTTCAAGGCGCAGAGGCTCAGTTTGGCCACACGCCACATTTTTGAAGCCCGAATGGGGTCCATTCAGCCACTTTTAGGGCGTGATTAGCCAGCCAGTCAAGTAATTACATAAAATGGAAACGGTCCATAAGTGTTGGGTTGCCAGTTTATCGTATTATGGCGCGGGTTTGGCCATTTTTGGGTGCAGATAGCCACTGTTAAGGCTACCATCGTTTGCATAGGGCGCAAATGATCAGTTTGACCATTTTCAGAAAGTGAATTGCCTGTGCGAGTAAGCCATTTTCAAGACATGAAGGCTCAATTTGGCCACTTGGGATGCGCGAATAGTCGATTTTGCCGTTTTCACGGGAATCATTTGTTTAGGGCTACTCAAAGCGCTATTAGTCAGTTTAACCATTTATTGGCTTCGTAGAGTCAGTTATGCCAACTTCATGGCATGAATATAGACAGTTTTGCCAATTTTACGCCACAACTTGTTAGTACCGTCATTTCTAGGGTGTAAATAGTCAGCGCGATGTTGTCAGGGCACGAATACGCCAATTTAGTCAATTGTAGGGTACGAACTCAGTTTTTAGCCATTTTCAGGGCGCGAATCGTTAGTTCAACCACTTTTGTGGGCGCTAAATAGTCAGTTTTTCGTAATTTTTGTAGTGCGAATAGTCCGTCAATTGTAGGGTGCAAATGGTCAGTTTGCCATTTGTAGGGTACGAATGGGGTCAGTTAGCCATTTGTAGGGTGGAAATGGTCAGTTTGCCCTTTGTAGGTTGTAAATGGTCAGTTTGCCATTTGTAGAGTGCATATGGTCAGTTTGCCATTTGTAGAGTGCATATGGTCAGTTTGCCATTTGTAGGAGGCAAATGGTCAGTTTGCCATTTTCAGCGTGCAAATGATCAGTTTACCATCTGTAGGGTAAAAATGGTCAGTTTTACCATTTTATTGTCCGGACGGTCAGTTTGGCCATTTTCAGGGCACTAATCGTCAGTTTCATCCATTTTCTAGAGCTTTGAAAAGTCAGTTTGGCCATTTTCAGAGCGGGAATCGCCCCATCGAATTTACCCCACGGAGCATACCGAACGGAGTTTGAAACTTGGGCTCCAGATTTGGTAACCTACCAAGATTTCCACGGCACTTTTTCAGGCCTTCGAGAACGTCATAAATGGCTCACTCGTACGGCCCCGGCTTCAGAGCTAATTCTGCGACCACATCGGTGGGTTTTTCGCGAAATTTTCAGGTTTTGGGGGACAATTTTTGAACGAGGTTGAACAGATCAGACAAAATTGACCGTTTCTACTCAAATTGATGTTGACCGTGGGCGGGAGCCGGCGGGACAATTCACAGTTTCGCGTTACAGTGACTAATTCATCAGATTCTGAGGATTTTTTGAAGTATGGCTTACAATTTTATGATAGTCATACCCTAAATTTGGTTTTTG
Source organism: Corythucha ciliata (assembly GCA_038030265.1). NCBI lineage: Eukaryota > Metazoa > Arthropoda > Insecta > Hemiptera > Tingidae > Corythucha > Corythucha ciliata. The sequence continues at coordinate 12,573,251 of CM075938.1, forward strand.
AACGAACCAGATTCGCGAAATTTGGTTCATGCAAGACTCAGACGCATGAAAATTGTTCCATTTACCAGCCAACCCCGCACAATGATTTTTGAATGAGTCAAATTTGCCGATTTCGGTTTCGTAACATCGAAACCCGTGAATTTGGTACCCTAAAAGGGCCAAACTCACAAAATAATGTCTCTCAAGGGAGATCAAATCCGCGGAATTTGTGTTTCAAAAAGCCAAATCGGAACACTTTGGGTTTTGAATGATTCATCCTCACGAAATTGGATTTTCGAACGATGAAAAACAGAGAAATTGCCTTTGAAGGTGTCAGAGTCACAAAATTAGGGGTTTTGAAAAAGCCAAACATGCGATATTGGTTTATTAAAACCGAACACCCCAAAATTTCCGTTTGAAAAGACAAATCCTTGAAATTGGTTCGCTGAGTGTCCCCAACCTTCGAAGTGATGATTAAATGAGACATCTGCCAAAGTGCGGTTTTAAAGGGACAACAAGATATTGTGCTTTTGAAGAAATGAACTCCGCGAATGGGATTTTTGAATTGAGGAAAATCTTGAGATATTAAGTCTTTTGAAGGAGCCAAAATCACGAAATTGGCTATTGTTGAGCCAAACCCCTCGAAATTGGCATTGATAAGAGCCAAACCTACGGAATTTGTTCACTGAACGAGCCAGTAGACTCCCAAAATGGCTATTTTCAAATACCCAAATACAAGAAATCAAGCTCTTGAGGAGCGATCTTTCAGTGTGAAAATTGGATTTTTTGGCCCAAAGTCCAAATTCAAGGCCAAAATTGCTTGAAATTCAGCCCTGGACGGACACTATTTGGCCTCCTTATGGATATTTGGTCCCAGAATCTAGAACATTAGACCGGATAACCTGACAATTTGGTTCACAATCTGATCCAAAGTCAATCATGCGCGTTTGGCTCTTTCAAGCACCAAAAATCGTAATTTACCCTACAATTTCGCTTTTTTAAAATGAAATTTTATGGATCCGCCTCTCGCAAATACAAATTTTTGGGATTTTTGTGCTTTGAAAAACAGAATTTCGTTTGTTTGACTCTTTCCATTCCCAATTATGCTGACATTCGCTTCCCCAAAAACCAAACGTATTGGATTTAGATCACGAATTCACGAATTGTAGTTATTTCGAACCCAAATTCTGCGTATTTTCACTCTTTCAAAAACACATTTTGTGCCTTCAGCCAGAAACGTGCAATTTTGGTGAAGTTAGCCGCGAAACTCGCTATTTCGTGGATATTCAGCCAGGATGCTTCCAGTTTCGCGGACATTTATAGCTTTTGTCCGTCTTGGGCCGACCGGCCAGCCCAGGGGGATCCAAGCCCACGAAAAAAGGCTGCGGAAATTAAGACCCGGAACTTGCAATTTCGCGGAAATGGACACCGGCGCGGAATGACACTTGAAATTTCGCTCAGAGGCTTTCATTTACGCGAATATTGACCAAGGAAACTTCCATCTTCGCAAATAAAAAACCTCAAATTCTTTCAATTTCACAGATATTCAGCTCGGAAATTTCGCCAGGAAACTTCCCATTTTTACTGAGCTCCTCACGTTACCAAGTCATCGCTATTCGTCAGGCTTTGGGCGCCGCGCCGTTGGGGCGACCGGCTAGTCGAAAATGTCAGTTTCGTGAATATTTACCAAGATTTGATGCTGTCTAGGGCCGGATTAGACCCCCCTCCACTCTCCGGGGGTGCTTCGCCCCCTAAAAAAGAAAGGCACTGAAATTTGCAATTTCGCGGAAATTATGAACCGAAACTGTCCATTCTCGCTGTTTATCCCCGCAATCAAGTAAATATCCTGAAATTTGCACTTCACTAGGTATTTAGGCTTCAAATCTCATCACTGAAACTGGCAATTTAACGAAAATCGATTACTAGGGTGGCCAACTCGCAATTTGACAAAATCAGGACAAAAGTTTCAAAAGTCCAAAATCCTCCGGGGCAAAAAAAAGAAGAAGAAGAAGAAAAAAAAAACGGGACACTCGACTTGAGGTGCTGTCAAAATGCTTCAATGAAGCACAAAATGCTCTAACCAAAAACCTCCTACTAAGAGAAACACACAACCACAGAAAGCACTCGACCACAAAATGCTCTAATCATAAAAGGCTCAAACCACAAAAACCTCTGACCATAAAATGCTCCAACAACAACAATCTCTAACCAAAAAATGCTTCAACGAACCACGAAATGCTCTAACCACAAAACCCTCTAACCACAAAAATCTCTTACTACAAGAAACACTCAACCACAGAAACCACTCGACGATAAAATGCTGTAACTACAAAATGATTTAACCAGGATTGTGCCTTCTTCCTGCCCTGGCTTGATGCCTTGAAAGGCACATGACCAGGTTTAAGCTTGACATGACGGCCGGGAAGTGACCCGACACGTGCAAGTCCTGGTTATCCTCGCTCCGCTCCCCGTCAACCACACCAGCTGGTCAAGGCTGGTGCGTTACCGGTGTGGACCGCTTGGCGGTGGGGAGATTTACAGGTGGTATAGTAGGGGCGAGGAGAGATACCCGTGCAATGAGCGGATGGTGCTACCGGCGAGCTGCTGCTGTAGATAATAAGGAAGGCTAAGAGCGTTGGAGGGGGCGCTGTTGACTTGACGATTGAGAGCGGAGGTGGTAGTGTCTGGTCTCAGAGATCTGCTCGTCGGTGGTCTGGGTATCCAGTGCCTCTTGCGGATGGCCGATGTCCGGGCCATTTCCTCTCTGACTGCACCACGCGTTGGCGAAGCACAGAAAGCGGCGAGCTGACGATTTACAGGGGACGAGGTTTTTGAGGTCGGTGGGGATTCGCCACCGATCTCGTTGACGAGAATATAACGAGCAGCGGAGGATAACATGCTCCGCTGTTTCGGCATCGCCCCCGCCTGGGCAGTCAGGGCTGACTCGACCGTCGGTGGAAGTGCAGCTTCTCGTTAAAGGAGCCGTGTCCCGAGAGGAGTTGTACAGCGGGGGTAACTCAAGAAGCTCCACTTCCACCGCAGGCGTTCCTGTACGTCCGGGATTATCGCGTATGTGTGGCGTCCAGTTGTCGCGGTGGACCATTCTCGTTGCCATTCCTGGATAGCGGCGTGGGGGCAGTCCTTGTGATAATCCGCGTCTGCGAGCGTTGCCGGGATGGATTGCAGCCATTGTGGAAGCGGAGCTTTTGGGCGCGCATGGCCGCCAGCACGTCGAGCTCGACACCCAGTGGGAGGACTACAGCAAGGACGTGGAGCGTTGAATGTGCTCTGCTGAAAAGCCTGGAGAGCGGCGATGAGGAAGCGACGTTGGATGCTGCGTATTTGTTGTCGCTGGGCTCGACGTGCCCGCGGCCACCATAGAGCGCACGCATAGGCTACGCGCGGAACAAATGCTTCTTTATAGTAGAGGAGAAAATGATTTAACCACAAAATGCTCTAACCCCAAAATGCTTCATCGACAAAATTCTCGAACCAAAAACCTCTTACTACAAGAATTACTCAACCACAGAAAGCACTCGACCACAAAATGCTCTAACCACAAATTGATTTAACCACCAAATGCTCAAAGCACACATTGCTTCAACAACAAAATGCTCGAACTAAAAACCTTTACTTCAAGAAACACTCAACCACAGAAAGCAATAGACCACAAAATACTTGAAGCACAAAAGGCTCAAACCGCAAAAACCTCTAACCACAAAAGCTCCTGTTAAAAGAAATACTCTCAACCACAGAAAGCACTCGAATGCTCCAACCGCAACATTCTCCAACCACAAAATGCTCTAATCACAAAATTCTCCAACCACAAAGTACTCTAATCACAAAATGATCTGCCCAAAGCTTGGTTTCCAAAAAGCTCGAGTCACAAAAACCACCAATCAAACAAAAACAAGCTCTGATCACAAAAAGTCTAACAAAGGAAAAATTGAAGCTACCCCAATATGTTCTAACCCCAAGAACCTTATGCACAAATCGTTCTTCAGTTCAAACAAGCAAACACAGTAAACACATTAAGGTTTTTCCTAAACAGACGTAAACAAACCAGAGTTGTATGCGTTTTGTGGCGCTAAACAAACGAGTCCATTCATTGTCCTGGTTGCAAGAAGTCGACCCAACACGTACAGTTTTTTAAAAAAGTATCTGAAAGGTGAAAAAACGGCTGATCAAATGAATATTAGGGCGATTTTCATTAATTATTCTCACTTGATGTATCAGGCCAGGTTCACGCGCATCTTCATTCCAAGAATAAAATTATTGTACACCCCATGTCAATTTCTTTAAGATATTTTGAGCAGAAACCGGGACGAATTGCGTCCCGGGATGACCTTACTCGAGACGCGGGACAAAACTATTCAAACCGGGGCGGTTGGCAACCCTATCAAAGACCCGAAACTTGCAATTTTCGCTCCGAATGAGGCCATTCTTTGGTTATTTGTCTTTGAAATTTGTTTATTGACCCATATATTACAATTAATGCTTTCGCCCCTGAAATAGCAATTTTGAGGCTGTTTATCCCAGCAATCAAGCGGTTTCGCGACTATTTAGCCCGAAAATTGCATATCACTGACATTGAGCCTTGAAACTTGCAATTTCTCGGCGAATTATCCTTCGAATTTCGACTCTTCGGCCACCACTTGCAACTTTTGTGGCTATTTACCACAAAAACTTGCAATTTCACAACCTCAAGAATATCGGTTTTGTTTCTATTAAGTGCCACCCCCCTCCCACCGATCTACCTTGTTTTTTGTGTTTTGTTTTAAATGTATAGAGTGCGATGACTCAGACGGATGAGTAAAAAAAATGTTTGTCGCATTTCCTCTTTTTTTCATTTTTATGCCTCCTCCCCAATTTAAGAATAAAATGTTAATTTATCCCGTTTGTGATTAATTTTCTTCACTGCGTCACTTCCTCAGCTCAACTTGGGAGCCGGAGAGGCATGAGGAGAGAGTGTTTTTTTATCTTCTCCTTAGAGAAAAAGGTCGAAATTTAATTAAAACCTGAAAACCTTAATCAAACACACCTTAGTCTTGTTATTTTGTGGAAAATTCTCCACTTCATGACAAGAAATCTTCATAACAAGAGGTCATGGATGGGGGGGGGGTATCTGTGTGTCTACAGCTACTACTCACGTCCTAATTCTCCTAAGACTTTGAATTTAAATCCCAGGCAGCTCAATACTCGGAATTTGTGGGATTTTCATGCAAGTGAATGACCCTCATCTAAAAAAAAAAATGACGTCCCTTTTGCATGAGTTTCGGTGTATTTTCCCAAGATTTTCTTCGGGAACAATTTGGTATAATTACGTCTAAATGATAATGTCGTTACTAGGAAAAGTAAAGAAAAAATACAATTACATTAATTTCTTTTTGCTCTCCACCCCCTCTCCTATCCATCCTTCACCTGTAGCCGTTGCTCCCGCCTTACACGTTTGTCTCGAAAAAATTACGTGGAATATTCATTGTTTCTCAATTGTTCTGTCACTCTCACAAGCCAGAATTAAACACCGACCCCAAATGAACACCCCCCCTCTCCTTGACAGTCACGTTTCCCTAACACAACCTTTCCCCCTTCTACTACATTGTGTGTGTGTCTGTGCTAAATAGTCTGTTCATTGAGTGGGGAGGTAAAGCGTGCAAGTCTATTTTTATTTTTTTTTTTCCGTTTTGTATGTTATCAGTTCTGTTTGAGTGTATTTTCCGATGAATATTGACTTTTAAAAACGATGAAATCCGGGTTTCTTTTTTTTTTTGTTTAACGGTTCTCGTTTGTTGTTTTGTATAGGAGTATGACGAGAGAAGATGTGGCTATGATACAAGAGCGACGAATGTCTCAACAGTCACAACGTAAGTAATTTCCAATTTATTATTTTTAAATCAAAAATCCGTTAATTACAAATTCGGCGTGAGTCTAAAAAAGTGGCGTTTCCGAAGAAATAAGACGAATAGACCCAAAAAATAGTTTTCAATTAGGAAATAACACTATGCCGAGAATGAAGGACGACTTGATGGGCTGTTCGAGAAAACACATAATGACCGCGTTCTACCCTTTCGCTCATCCTGAGCAACAGACTCATTTCGGCAGTCAGGAGGATGCGATGTCTGATCATTCGGGTTCAACCATTCCAGTTGGTTTGGACGGTGTGTACAAGTCGAAGAAACTTTTTTTTTTTTTTACATTTTATTTCGTTTTCTAAATGTTTTATGTCTTGTTTTGTCACGGCTTTGAAACTTTGCACGGACTAGGCGGGGAAAAAATGTTTTGACATCTAAGTCGAAAGTTGTACATTGTCTTGGGCTGGTAATTCTCGCTGTACTTATTGTTCTCCAGGAGTCTAAAATCTTTTGTGCGATAAAACGACTGGGTTGCGGAATAATTTTCTGTTTAAAACACTATTTTCCCTATCAGCCATGATTCACTCATTGATTGTTTTGTTGTGCCCCCAAAATTGAAGAATGAAAAAGTGATCAATTCATTCTTCAAAAATAGATAATCTTTCGAAAAAATGACATAATTAAAATTATCGTGATGAGCGCAATTAATTATCGTTTTTAAACAATTACCTGCTTCGGGAGTTAAAAGGAAAAGTTTTGATTCCAAGTTTAAAAAACTAATAATTCAAGCTAAAGGTTGAATAATTTGCCAGCCTTTTATTATTTTAAACGTTAGAACTCCTAGGAAAATTATTCTGACCTTGAACAGGTTTAACATCGTTTAAGCTTATTGTAACGTCGTGAATTATTCGTGTTGGTTACAGGTGGCAGTTAAAGCCTGTAAGGGCGAGTATTTCTTTATTGATTGATTGTGCGTAACTATCTCGCCCCCTCGTGTGAAGGATTCGAAAAATGCAATTGTAGATTCAAATGGGAAGGAAATGATATGTTTGAATTGTGCGGTTACAATAGTCAAGTTTTCTTGGAGCACAGGAACGTACTTTCTCCGCTTTTTGCTGTAGAAAAGGGGTGGATTTCCAATGCTGGCGGGAAGGACCGGGAGGTGGCAGGGGGGGTACGAGGTTGTGCCTACGAATTTGTGTATGAACTTGGGCTTGCTGACTGAAAAGTCTTACGTTTGTGACGTGAAATTCAACAGGTGGTTCAACTAAAACGTAGGTTCTCTGTCCTGTGGTCCCAAATTCTTGCTTGGGGCTTTATACGACTACGGGCTTAGACGAACCATGTCCCTACGAATTCTACTGTTAGTGCCTTGATGTCTGTATGGCTGTCGCTGGAAATCAAATACTTCAATAGCCTGGGCTTCGGCGTGTTTTCTAATTTTAGCGGCTAATTAACGATTTTTATCAATTTTAGCTACGAATTAGCGATTTTTCTCTCTTCGAGCCGCATAAATTAGCTCTTTTTCTCGATTTAAACCGTAAATTAGCGTTTTTCCTCATTCTAGCTGCTGATTCGCGTTTTTTCTCCGTTTCAACGGTGAATTGGCGATTCTGAAAAATTTAAGCCGCGAATTATAGTAATTTTTAAAAAGCGTTTTTCCTAATTTTAGCGGCAAAATAGAGATTTTTCCTGATTTCAGTCACAAACTTGAGTTTTTCTTAATTTCTCCAAGGATATAGCGCTTTTTAAAAGATTTAGTGATTTTTCTCAATTCAAGCCGCGAATTAGCGACTTTCTTAATTTTAGTCACCAAATAGCGTTTTTCTCACTTTTAGTGGCTTAATTCCTATTGGATTTTTCCTAATTTTAGCCAAGAATTTTAGGTTTATTAATTTCTGGCGTGAACTAGCGCTTTAAAATTTCAGCTATATATTAGCGCATTACACATTTTAGCGGCTAAATTGCGATTTTTCCAAATTTTAGTCACGAAATGGAGTTTTTCTCTATCTCTACCGCCAAACAGAGATTTTTTAATTTGTCCGCGAATTAGCGCTTTTTCTCAATTTAGGCCGCGAATTAGCGATTTTCTCAATTTTACCGACCAATTAGCGTTTTTTTTTTACTTTTAGTGGCTAAATAGCGATTTTTCCTAATTTTAGCCAATCATTTTAGTGTCATCAATTTCTGGAGGGAAATAGCGCTTTAAAAAAAAAAATATGCCGCGAATAAGCCGAACTTTCATTAATTTTTTAAGGCAAATTTGCTATTTTTCCGCTTTTAGCTACGAATTAACGCTTTTGCTCAATTTTGCCATGAAGTTGCCTTTAGCAGACGTGCATTTAAGTTTTCTCAATTTTAGCAGCGAGTTAGCGTTTTTCCTAATTTTTGATGTTAATTAGCATCTTTTCCAGAATTTAGCCGCAATTTTCGTGCCTTTTCTCACTACCTGTTAACGTATCAGAGATAGTCCCCCATTTTAGCCACGAATTAGCGATTCTTTCGCTTTTAGCTACGAATTAGTGCTTTTTTCTAATATTATCCATGAAGTTCCCTTTAAAAGACGAGCATTTGAGTTTGCTCAATTTTTGCCGCGAATTAGCGTTTTTTTCTCGATACAGGCTCAAATTAGCGTTTTTTCTCAATGAGAAAGTAACATAAAAAATAAAAATCGCTGGAGACATTTTTTTTCTGAAGAAAATGACTAAATATGACCAGAAATTGAATATTAGTGCGTAAATGATTGATTTCGATTTATAGGGAAATAATAAAACATGCCAATTTTTTTTGTTACCATAAACGGCCGGTCTGTGGCTCGTGACGTAACTAAGGGGTCGTGACCCCTCCCAACCCTCCGCATCATGGCTGTTATCATGTGTTGCCCCTTCTTGTCCCTCCCTTTCTCTAAAGTCCTATTGTTTGATTTGTGGGAAGCCATTGTGAAGGTTATGCGAAGGCTGTTATTGCGTCATCAGTCTATCTAGCCTATTTCAAATGGGTCCCGCAACCCAATAGTTTTAAAAATTAATAAAAAAATGTAGGGCCTGATTTTATTTTAACGGATCGTGTTTTCATGAGTTTTGGTACCCAAGCTATCACGACAGCGTGATTTTGGAAAATGTGTTACTTCCTCATTGTCGTAAATTAGCGTTTCCCTAATTTTAGCTGATAATTAGCACCTTCTGTCGAATTTATCCGCAATTTTTGTGCCTTTTTCCACTTTATGTTGACGTATTTGCGATATTTCCCAATTTCACCCGTGAGTTAGCGATTTTTCTCAATTTTTACGGCTAAATAGCGATATTTCCCAATTTTACCTACGAATTGTAGTTTTTCACAATCTCTGCCGCTAAATAGCTCTTTTTTTTATTCATCCACGAATAAGCTATTCTTATCCAATTTAAGTCGCGAATTAGCAATTTTCTCAATTTTGGTGACTAATTAGCGATTTTTCCTAATTAGAGTTTTGGTGGGACAATTGGAGTTTTTATCCATTTATGGCGCGAAATAGCGCTTAAAAAAAACAATGCCGCTAATTAACCGCTATTTCATTAATTTTAGACGCAAATTAGCTATTTTTCCGTTTTTCACTACGAATTGGCGTTTTTTTTTTTTTACATTTTAGCCATGAAGTTGCCATTAGAAGACGCGCATTCAAGTTTTCTCAATTTAGCCGTGAATTAGCTTTTTTTTATTCAATATAGGCTCGAATTTGCGTTTTTTCTCAATTTTAGTCGTGAATTAGTATTTATTCTCATTTTAGATGTTAATTAGATTCTTTTCTCAAAATTAGTCGCAATTTAGGGCCTTTTATCAGTACCAGTTGACGAATTAGCGATATTCCGCAATTTTAGCGGTGAATTAGCGATTTTTCTCAATTTTGGCCGTGGACATGGCTTAAGAACAGCAAATTAGCGCTCCCCCCCCCCCTGAATTTCACTCTTTCCTGGATTGGCTTCTGTGCACCTGAAGTCTGCGTTTTTGTTTTTTTTTGTAATTTTTGTTGCGAGGAAGCCTTTTTCTCCGCGAACAAGCGATTTTTCTCCATTTTTGCCTTTTAGCGGCGCACTTTCCTCCAAAACAGCCCATTAGTACGACTTTTGTCAATTTTAGCCGCCTAAGATTCCTCCATGCTAAATGAATAAAATACTCGGGGTCAGCCTATTTTCGGTACGTTAGTCGTGAATTTGCCTCGAGGACGAATCGAATATTCAGCCACACAATTTGCTGAGCACCAGCAAGAGTTCTATACTCCAGGTCGGATGGGCTGTAAACTGTCCATGCTAAATCGTTGCTAAAATTGAGATATAGCGCTCTGCACCCGGCCATTGGAGAAAAAACGCTTTTTCGCGGATTAAATTGAAAAAAATGCACGTATTCGGGACGAAGTCCAGGCAAAAATTAAGAAAAGGCGCTGATCAACGATTTATGGAGACCTTTTCACGGCTCAAATTGGGGAAAAGGGCTCGCGTTCACGGTTGAATTGAGAAAAAACATTCCTTTGCGGCTGAGTGGAGGAAAAACGCTAATTCTTGGCTGAAATTGAGAAATATAGCGCTCATTCAGGAAAGTTGTGAAAAAGTGCTCATTTACGCCTAAAATTGACGTAAAGCGCCAATTCGCAGTTGAGAAAATTTGCTCATTTGCCCCTAAATTTGAGAGAAGACACAAAAATGTGGTTAAAAGGGTGAAAAAACGCTCTTTCGCGGCTGAAATTGTGAAACTAGGGAGGATGCGCCCCCTCCATTTGAAAAAAAATGGATGCGCGCCTGATTCTGTGAAACGATTCTGCACAAATCTCCTGATGCCTGCAAGCCGACCTTTTGCGTAGTAGCGTAACGACGTATGGTGAAGGTGGTTAGGGGGGTGGACCGCCCCGAGCCTCTGTTCAGACGGGGCCCCAAAGCTTGAAGATGAAAAAATTGGGATTTCTAGGTTTAAGGCATTGTTTCGCGGCTAATGTTGAGAATAAGCGCTCATTGACCGCTAAAATTAAGAAAAATAAACAAATCCTTAAGGCAACCCTAGCGGGGTTTGTGAAAGCAACTTCGCAAGTTTCCAACCTTAAGTTTCTTTAGACTCTTAGTAGGCGGCCAACAGCTCATGCCTGAAAACTGACCTGTTTCGCAGTAGCGTAACGGCGTATGGTGGCGATGACCGCCCCGAGCCGAGGGTCCCCAATGCTTTGAGACGAAAAAATAGGGATTTCTCGGTTTAAAGCATTGGTTCGCGGCTAAAGTTGAGATAACCGCTTATTGGCCGCTAAAATTAAGAAAAACACACAAATCCTCAAAGCAACCAGTGAGAGTAGAGTATCTGAAAGCAACTTCGCAAGTTTCCATAGACTCTTATTTATGCGGCCAACATTAAGAACGTGCGCAAATGTGATGTGTGTGTGAATGTGAATCTTGGGGCAAGCAAGTGGCAAAAGGTTAGAAAAAGCGCTAATATTATTCGCGGCGGCTAAAATATTGGAAAAGCGATAATTCGTAGCAAAAAGCGAGAGAGAAAAAAAACACTAATAGCGATTTCCATTCAACACACTACACAAGTGTAATGTAGCGTCCTCTCCATATACATATGTTTCAATTCAGAGAGGACGGGTGGGAAAACTTACACCACACGAGTGTATTGCATTGAATTGGAAAACGCCATAATTTGTGCTTAAAATTCAATAAAAGTGCTAATGCGCTGCTACAAAATTGAGAAAAAATAGCGATGAATTGAGAAAACGCCAATTCGTGGTTTCTCCAGGTAACTTCGTGACTAAAATTGAGAAGAAGCGCTAAATCGCATACAATTATTAAAAAAAAAAAAAATCGTTAATTCGCGGCTAAAATTGAAAAATAGTATATTATACAACGAGTGGATAAAGAGTGATTTTACCTGTTTCTCGAGTTTTTAAAAACACGAAGCAAGTTTGTGAAAAAACACGAGCAGGTAAAATCCACTTTTCCACGAGTTGCAAACGCAATTTTCGTGCGACGCCAGACGAATTCAGCAAAAAGTTGCGGACTCGTCCGTTGGGACTGTGAGAAAAAAAAGTGAAGACGAATTCCTCCATCATCGCGAACACCTTTCATGACATCGAAAACTCACATCTCAATCACTGAGAAATGGAAAGGCTATGGAACCCGCGTGAAACTGTCTCTGATAACCTCAGTTTCGCTTACTTTCAAAACAATGGCTAAAATGCAACTTTAGACAGCTGTTTTTATCTCTAATACGGTGGCTAAAATGTACAACTAAGAAAAACGCTAATTTTTAGTTCAAATTTGGAAAAAGTGCTAATTCTCGGCTTAAAATGAACAAAAGGCTAATTTGCCGCTTACATTGAGGAAAACGCCGATTCTTGGCAAAAATTGAGAAAATTCGGTTGGTGATGCACTAACTCTCGGATAAAGTGTGGAGAAATATCGAATTTAAATACTCGCCTTTGCGTCTTCGGAAGTTCCTCAAGACAGCGCGGATTTTCTCAATTTGAGCCACCAGAATAGCGCTTTCGGGGGCTCAATCGAATATTCAAAGCTTTTCGGGGGCCGCCCCATCTGACAGAAGCCTCGGGGCGATCTTCCCCACCCCCTCACCAGTACCACGGTACTCTACTGTGTGGGGTCTGAAGTCCAAGGAAGCAGCTGGACGTACTCGGACCTTTTCGGGCTGCTTGAAGTCGAGAAAATCTGCTAAACCTAACTTCAACGTCAAACGCTAATTTTTGGAGATTTTATGGGGCTCTTTGAAGCTTTGGTACTAGTGTCTCTTCGTTCGTATACTTGTAACTCTGGGGGGGGGGGCAACTATTCCCCATAATCCCCCCTCCCGTACCTACGCCCCTGGTTCTGTGTGGTGAAGTCTTAAGGGGCCTCATGGAGAGATTTCCGCCCTGGGCCCCGGTGGGCGTTGGTCCGCCACTGCTTTTGCAGTATGTACACTTTTATATCGAGGTTTTGTTGTTTCTTAATAAATCGTGTGGTTGTGGTTATTCCAATTCAAGGTTTCGTGGTTCCTCAAAACTGAGGTTTTTGTGGTTCCTCAAAACTGAGGTTTTTGTGGTTCCTCAAAACTGAGGTTTTTGTGGTTCCTCAAAACTGAGGTTTTTGTGGTTCCTCAAAACTGAGGTTTTTGTGGTAATAAATTGTGTAATAAATGGTGTAGAAGCGTAGAATGAGAATTATTCTATTTCTAACGAAGATACACACAAAGGAACCTTTGGAGTAGGCAACACCACTCAGATCAGCAATGTGTTGTAGAAGAGAGAAGGTGGGGGGGGGGTATATAGTGCATTGCAATGTATCGAATTGAAGTGCAATTGTTGTATTGATTACAAATGTACGCAAGGCTTGCAGGAAGGCCAATTCGTGTAATTGTGCTGTTCTTTTCCCTCCCCCCCCACCTTAACCGTATTGTCCGTCCGGGTCCCCATGCCAACACCTTTCAGGGTCAAATGGACACGCGCTCTCTTGCCCCCCCCCCCACCCAATTCCTGTGTGTCTCATCTCTTGGGTATAATGCTCAAGTTTTTCAAAACAAGAGAAAACGATTTCAGTGCTCTGAATTATACCCATAAGTGGAAATGTACGTAATGGCCTCGATAAAACGTCGAATTCGACCCCTGCTGAGGAAGTTTTGAAGTCTCGGTGCGTTTTGACCCCCACCCATCCCAAGAACTGGTTTTTGTTTCCTATTTTTGATGGGTTTCCCCTTGCTTTATTCCGGTTGAATTTCGTCTTTATTTCTTGTTGACAAACTCAATTAGCCTTGGTGGATCGTGCCCCAAATAACAATGTTCTAACGAACTTATGGCCATCGGAAGTCCTTCAAAGATTTTTTTTCCACTAATAAATTTTGATCTCGGCCTGAACTGTCCGCGACCTTTTTTCCTGTACTTTATAGTGACTCACAGACTCGAGGTACTTAACTCTCCCGAGTATCGCTCGCGATCCTCTCTATAGGGAGGCGTGGTGACGCCACTAAAAAGTATTTTGTGACTCACCGACTCGTTCGTCCAGTCGAGAGGAACAAAAGCGAAAATTAAAAAAAAAATCGCTAGTCGTTACGGGGTGTACTTGGGCTCGAGAAGTGAGAGGCGAGCAGACGAAGTTACCCCTCTCTCAGTAGAGTTGGTAGGGGAGGGGGGGATTTATTTTGTCTTCTTTTTCTCTTCTTTTCTGCTTCATTCTCTCAGACTCAAAAGAAGTCTCACCGTTTTTAGCGAAATTTTTGTGAATGAAATCAGGGAAAACGGGTTCTCGTTTGTCGTTGTTATTGTTTTGTTTATCGTGTATTCCTTTAACCGGCGGAGTTATAATACAGTTTTGAGACCGTGCGGTTATTTAGTTCGTTAGTCCCAGTTTGTTCTACTCCCCCTCTCACCCCTTCCTAACTCCGCGTTACATTTATTTTATCGTGCGTTGGAACAATAATATTAATTGAACCGGCGATGAGGATCAACCATTCGCCAACGACTTTAGGAAGTACACCTGTCAAATTTGAGGGCAATCCCCCGACAGTGCACGCTAATAGCAATCAGCCACGGTTTCAGTGTCACTATGTCCCTTTGGCGTCGAACCCTGTCAAACGTTCGCAAGGTGAGAAACAAAATGTTTATCCGCCCCCACCACCCCATGCCACGCCGCTCTCACTTCGTAAGTGAAGGTCTTGCATGTTATAACATTATTTTATTAAAAAATCAGCTACACTGAATCAAAAGTTTTACCAATTTTTAAAAAAACGAGTTTTTTGTTAATGAGAATGAAGAAATACTCCTGAGGAGAAACAAAAGAACTCGTAAACATTACGTTTGAGTCTTAGCAAATATTAAGGCGTCCTGTAAACAATGAATAAGCCAATCGCGTTTCTCACAGGCTCAAAACATGGTCATGATGGTCACAGTGAGATTTCTGTTCGAATAAAAAATGTAAACGTTTTTTAGCTACTGAAGGGGCGTGAGTATCCACCGGAATTGTGTGTTTGTAGGGAGAAAGGCTTGTGACGCATAGAAAATTATAAAAATAAATTTGCAATTCTAAATTTCTTGAACTAGGATGACGTGTTTATGGTAATAAAAGGGGGAGGGGGGAAAATTTGAGATGATAGGCCTGCAGAAAAAACAGGAAAACATGGTTCCTACAGTACCGAACTGATTCGTAAGTCAATAATCCACATATTTGAACAAGTCTAATCAATTTGGTCCGGAATTCCCAAAGATTTCCCCTATGATTCGACCGGAAGCTACACATTATGTCACTTATTTCGCTACGGCGTTATAGAGGTGGTACAGGAGAATGTGTCACACGGTCCACCACCGGGGTAGGAGTGGGTTGGGGGTGGAGGATTAATCATCAACTGATTTCAGACGGCTAGGAGTCCCCGCCCCCTGGCTATGATTCACAAAGCATGCACATTTGAACCCTTGTATATCATTTTGTGGCAAATGCGCACAGTTTTATTTGTGAATATAAAAGAAATGCCCCCCCCCCACATCCACCCCTTTTCTATCATCACTTCTCTTTCGCCTCTTAGAATGTCATTTAAATGTCGTGCATGTTGAATGTTCGTGTGGCAAAGAAAAAGAACATTCCAAGGAAAAAGCTTGAAATCACATCTCTTTTTGCAAATATTTGAATGAGCTGAATCGTGATTAGATTTATTTTACGGCGCTTTTATCTTCTGTTAAAATGAAAGATCGAATTATCATAAAGTTACTCATTGTTGATATCAAAACCTATCAATTTCATGCTATTGTTATCCTGTGCTAAAATTCAAAATAGCACGGCTTCTGTCATTTTGTGGTTGTTCATGTGTAAGTTCGGGTTTTCGGGGTCTTCCATCGATCCGAGGAATCTATTCAGAAGAAGAAATAAAAATTAATTTTTCATTTCAGTTTCAAACAACGGAAACGCGTCGTCACCGTCCGGTGGCACGGTACCGCCAACGCCGCCCGGTCATCATCGAACCTCATCAGCGCCACCGTCAACCCAGCCGCCACCCATGACTCTAGTGCCACCGCCGCCGCCTGCACCACCGGCCGCTCCGCCCTGCCCACCACCCGCACCCACCATGGCCATGATGATGGCGACACCACCCTCGGCGGTGACGTCGACGACGACAACGTCGTCGTCGTCGTCGTCGACACCGGTTGGTGGGGGCGTCATTCCACCGGCGCCGATGATGATGATGGCTGCTCCGGGTGTGGCTGTTGGAGGAGGAGCTGGAGCACCACCGCCACCGCCTCCTCCACCCCAACCGAATATGTCACGCTCGTCGAGCAACGATGGAAATGACGTGTCTTCCTTGGCCGCACAACTTCAAAACGCCCGGCTCCGTCGATCGAATAAAGTAAGTTCATGAATTTTAATGCTAAATCTGTCTATCCCCCCCCCCATTTGAATTCCCCTTTTTTGCTAGCTTCGAAAATGACGTATAATTAGCATTTTGAATTTTTCGAGGACTTTAAATGTCTGGACAAAACCAAATTTGCCCGTTTGGTTGGAGATGTGGCAAATTTTGTCAATATCACTCCAGTCCAACGTGCTACGTCATGGTAAAGAGAGGGGCTCTGACGGGGCGCCTCTTAGAGGCGTTTTAGTCGGGACCGCGTATCTTGGGAATTTCCGGTACGGGAAATCCGAAAATGGGGAAACAGATTTTCTATCAGACGCGGGCTCTGAAAGGGTTTTCCCCGTGATTCCGGACGTTTTTAGCTGCTTTTGCACGTTTTCTTGGGCCGCAAGTGTCGGCGGATTGAATCGATTGCTCTGAAGCGCAGGCGTAATTGCCTCGACACACCTTGGAGACCGCTCTCAGAAGTCTAAATCGGCCGAAACCAACGGAAACATTCGCTGACGTGATTCCGGGATTTCCTTATCAGCGAAAGCTTCGAAATTCCATTTGTGGGGCAAACCTGTCTCGTTTTTCAAGAAGATGGGCCAGCGAAATTGGTTTTGAATGCAAAGTTTCTTAGTGAAAAGGTCAGAAGTGCGAAATTTATGGTTTATAGTGCATAAAACCCCGCGAAATTTCATTTTTTCGGTGAGAGTGCCTCCCAAAATTGGTTTTTAATGAGCCAGCCCCTTGGAATTTTGTTTTTTCAGGCAGCCAGCCCCGCAAAAATTGGGTTTCAACTAGTCAAATCCGCGAAATTTCACTTTTAATAAGGCGGGACACGGCAAATTGGGGTTTTTGAGTTGCCTGAACTCGCTAAGTGGTTGAACGGGTAAGCCAACCCCGCGAAAATGTTTTTTTAATGAGTCAATATCGTGAAAATTGTTGGTTTTTTTTTAGCAGCAAAAGTCACACAATTGCTTATTAGAGGCGAACCAGTCCTGCGGAACTGGTTTTTAATGAGGCGAACCCGCGAAATTGCTTCTTGAATGCGTCAACATTGCAAAATCATGTTTTTGTAGTAGCGAAATCGCTATTTGGGGGGGGGGGTGAGTCTGCCCTGCGAAATTGGTTTTGAGTGACTCAACTCCCAGAAATCATTTTTTGAACGGACGAACCCTGCGAAATTTTGTTTTTGAAAGGAGCCGGACACGCGAAATTGCTCTTAAAAATGTGCCAGCACGCTGGAAACTTCTCTTTGGGGAAAACACGTTTGGAACCCCGTCAAGTTTGCTTTTTTAGACGAAATTGTTTCCTGATGACGGCCCGGATCCGCGAAATTTGGTTTTATGAATAGCCAAACCACTGAATCCCTTTTTTTTAAAGGCGCAAAAGGCAAAATTTTATTATTGAACTTCGCGAAAACCGCCAAATTGGGTTCAGTGAGTGTCAAAGCAGTGAGATTCCGACTTTGAAAGAGCCTAAAAAGTGGCATCGCCCCAAGAAATTGGATTTTTGAATGGGGCAACACCGCGAAATTCGCTTTGTATGTAATCAGTCCTGTGAAATTGACTTTTTGAGCTTGTAACTCCCGTGAAATTGGGTTCTGTGATCAATAATTCGCAAAATTTATGTTTCAAAAGGGCTAAACTCGCGAAATTGTTCTCATCAAGTGCTAAATATACGAAATCAGGGGCGCCACACTCCAGAAAATGCTTCATTTTGACCCTGCCTATCAATTTCACTTTTCTTTTTTTTAAGTCAAGTAACCTGAAAGTAAACGACCAGCGCTGAGCCTACAGTTTTCCTTTAAGTAGGCGATGATGGGACGGAGGGGGGGGGGCTTGGAACGAGTTGCAAAGTTGGCTGAGAAGACTAAAAACGGCGTATTGGGCTATTTCTGGTGGAAACTCCTCGGTTGAAATGGAGAAAAAGCGCTAAACAGTGATTTGAGCTATTTGAATCAACTAAAAACGTGAGTTTTGGGCTATACGCCCAGAAATTAGCCAAGACTTTCCCCTGGTGGGGAAAATTGTAGGGTCCTCGGGGAAATTGCGCCCTCAAACACGGCATTGGAGCTATAGCAGGGGTGCGGCAATACGCCATCTTACCCTTAACCCCACTACTCTCCACCCTAAAATTGACTATTATGGCCATTCGTGGCCCAAACAAAGTCACTCTGACACCTCACGCCCTAAACTTGACAAATCTGTCACAATTCGCCCGAAGAATGGCTAAATTTACTATTCGTGCCATGAAAATGCTTAAACTGACGATATCCGAACCCTGAAAATGACCAAACCGTACATTTTTGCTCCAAAAATGGCCAAAATAACCATTGGCTCCTTGAAAATGGCTAAATTATTATCATTGGTGTCATAAAAATAGCCAAAACTCCACAAAATGTAAGACTCAATCCACCCTAGAAATTCTCAAACTTTTGCCCGAAGAATGGCTAGACTGACGATTCGCGCCATGAAAATGCTTAAACTGACGATATCCGAACCCTGAAAATGGCCAAACCGTATATTTCTGCTCCAAAAATGGCTAAACTGACCATTGGCTCCTCTAAAATGGCCAAATTATCAAGATTGGTGTCCTAAGAATAGCCCAAATGCCATAAACCTGTGAGACTTTCAATTTTCCTTCTCAAAAATAGTCAAACTGGCCAGTCGGTCCTAGAAAGTGGCTAAACAGACGATTCGTGCACTAAAAATAGTCTATTCACGCCCTGTAATTGGCAAATCTGACTCAATTCACCCTAAAACTGGCTAAACTGTTGATTTTCGCCACGAAAATGCAACGCCTGAACTGGTGATACCTGTGCGCTGATAATGGTGGTCAAACCGACCATTTGCGCGTCAAACTGACAATTTTTTGTCAGCGTCAAACCCAACAACGATTTTTTGAAAAAAATATGTTTCGAAATGCTAAACAAACCATTTTACGGCCAGCCCCCCTATACTGTAACTCCTAACGCGTGCGTTAGCGAAATAAACAAGGTGAATAATTGCAAGTTATCAGCTGAGAAAATTCGCTAACGCACGCGTTAAGAGTTACAGAATAGCCCCCCAGGTGTGCCGCTAAACAAACTATTTCAGCCATGGGTCGGAGAGCGTGAAGCTAGGCGCACCCGAGTTTGTTTGCTGTTAAGAGTACTTGAGGGCCTGAACAAACGAAAATTTTGAAAAAAACAAACGAGTTGGGCCGTTTTCGCGGTTTTATGCGTTATGGGTCGGGTCAGGTTCACATGCAGACCAAAGATGGCGCATTATGATTCTTCAAAAATACGATTTCGTGGGTGTTTGTAATTGAAAATCCGCGTTTTGATGGTTTCAGTCTTCAAAAAACTAATTTCTGGGGTATTAAAACCAGTCACGGAGAAACCTGATTTCGAGAAAAATAATTTTGCGTTTTGAGCTCTTTATAATCAATTTTGTGGGTTTTAGTAATTTAAAAGCCAAATTTTGAAGAGGTTTAGTAGTTGAAAAAGTCCAAATTTCGTGGGGTTGGCTCTTCAAAAACTCCAATTTTGCCGGTTTGGATCACTCTAGAAAGCTGTTTCGATTCTTAAAAATTGTATTTTCTCTGTATCACGCCTTCAAACGTCCAATTTCTTGCGGTTGGTGCCACGGTTGTATGGTCCTTCAAATTTTTCCAGCGTACTCTTCCTAATCCCCCCTCCCTTCGGATGAGTCGTCTTACCCTTGATGCGTTCATGATAAGCGAGGGTAATTCCTTCAAGAGGTGTATGAGATATTGTGTGGCGATCGTAATAATTTAATAATAAAGTTTGGCCTTCAAAAAATGACCCCCCTCCCGCCCGCCCGCCACTCTTTTTAAATCGTGTCATTTTCTCGACCTAAGTTTTATTATTTGTTCACAGCAGTCGGCTGAAAACAGCGGTTCTAGCACTAGCAGTAGCGGCAGCAATTACGGCACATTGGGCCGCGGTGGCACGGGCATGGCGAGCATGATGGATGAAATGGCCAAAACTCTCGCCAGACGGCGAGCTGCCGCCGAACGTAAAGAAGTCGAGCCAAATCCTCAAGTGAGTTTGGACTAACCCCCCCCCCCACCTTCTCCTCCACCTACTCCATCATCAAACTTTGAATGAAAAATGAAAACCGCTAAATGTCCACTAGGAGTCTGACTACGGTACCGCCGAAAGGAATAAAAGCCTCGGCTCCAAGATGGGCAACGGTTGTGACGCCTCGCCCAAACCGTCGCGACGAGCCCTCGCCTCGAGTGAAGAGTCCCTACCGAAAGTCAACGGCGACTCAGGCCTATCCGAACTCGAAGCGATTAAACAAGACATTCTTCGTGAAATGAGGAGAGAGATGAACAAGATGAAAACAGAAATAATAGAAGGTAAATCTCCGCCATTCTTATTATTAGAACTAATAATTTCCCAAATTAAACACTCAAAACTTATTTTTCGCTCGTTTTTCAGCTCTCAAGACTGAGTTGAATCGTAGATAATGCGACTTAAAACAAGACCACAATATTATTATTATTGTTATTATTATTATTATTTCACAGACTGAGTTTTATCAACAAAGTAAATTAGTTTATTTACCCTTTTTTCCGTAGGTAATTTGTTACTACATACCTACTTTAAAGAACCAACAATTTGTTTTCCAACTAATAAGCAAAAAACGGTTGTGATTTTTACTCTAAACTCTTTCAACTGAGGAACCATTTTTTTTTTTATTTGGTTTTATTTAATTTTCGTAGATTTTCTCCTGTATGCTATCCCATATCACTGCCCGATGGAACCGCGGTTTCGAAAAAAAAAAAAAAAATGTTTAAATAAAACGAATGAAACATGAAAAAAAAGAGTAGAATTTTTATCATAGTATGAGAATAACGATTTTGTACTATTTCTATTAATAATAAGATTGAAAGACAATTTTATCGAAACGAACGTTTTTTTTTTGGTTTTGTTACGGTGTGTGCTCAGCTACTTCAGTTTCTATGGCGGGTTGGGGGGGGAGGGGGTATGAATACAGGGCCTATTTTGTATTCATAAAAATCAGGTCTTCAATCATAGTTATTTTATCTTCAACAAACTATGGTCTTTTATCAGAAGGCGATTTATTTGATGCTGTGATTCACTTATGGTGTTTTAAAAATTATATTCGCTTATAGTTTTGATTAAGAAGTATTTTAGACTTTTTTTTTATATGCATATATAGTACGATATCGTTCCAGCTTGGCTTATAAGACAAAATACGGACAAGATAGCGTTTGCGGACGGGGCTCCGATTGTTTTAAAAGAAAATAAAAATGGTACCTGGCGAGAGTTGGCATCAAGCTCAAAAATCGTCTTTTTTTTCTAATGTGAGGTGTTAACCAGTATTTATGTAAGGAAAATACAATTCTTTAGATGTAAAACGATCAAATAATAATAATTTATAATAATAATAGTAATAAAAATATAGGAAGTATCCCGATGTAATCAAAACAATTATATTCAATTTTCCAGTTAATGGAAATAGCTTTGTATTTTCATTTTCCTTTTTTCATTTTTGTATAAAAAAAAATTGTAAATAATTTATAATATTTGTAATCTATCTATAGGCGTCTATGTAAATAAACTTTCACTTTCTTAATGTTAAAAAATGATTTCTTGTAAAATATTTTTTAAAGAGGTAGATTAAAACTACCTAATTTCAAGGATACAAAATACAAAACAAAGTTTTCTGGAGGTTTCATTTAAATTTGAGGTGTTTAGCATGATTTTTTAAAAAAAGTGTATTTAAAAAAACGATCGAAAATTTAAAGGGAATCGCCATAAAATTATACATTTTTATTTCGCATTGAACTATACACAGGGGGCCATTTTCGATCGCATGGGGGCCTAGACGATAATGAAAGAAAAAAAACAATTCTACTTAATTGTAAACTGAACGGCTTTTGTGAGTGTTACTATACGCGGAGAACAAAAAAAAATTTACAAAATTCATAGTAATATATGAAATATGAGTAAAAATAATTATATATGTCTGCGAATATAAATAGCGTTTGTGTTAATTATTTGAAGAGCTCATGTTCTTACAGTGTAGTCGCTGAAAAAAAAAAGGGGGGGGGAGGGAGTCCCGTGCCTAGGACGTTGCCAAACCGTCCTGGGCCGGTGTCTGGTTAATTTCCGTCCCATGATGTCCTTGCCCGGGACACATTTTGTCCCGGGTTTTTCTTCTTTATATCTAAAACAGCCGCCCAACTCTCGAGGTTTAGTTTTTAAAGAGTGAAACTCGCGTTTTACGAGTTCAGGCAAGGATGCAGGCGGGAGTGTTGGCAGGCGCGATCGCCTCTACCAAAACATCAAGTTCCCCCTCCCCCATCCTTATTACTGTTCCCTTTATCACATGTATCAAATATCTGCGCTCTACAGGGCAACTGCTGATCCAGAAAGGTCACAGGTTTCAATGGTCCCCGTTGGAATCGAGGTCACTCTCCCAAAAGCGTCATCAAAGCTCAAATTCAGCGTTGCCAACTCGGATTAGGCTTTTCCCGTCAAGTCAAGCACAAAATTCTAACAAAATGTATTCCATTTTGTTAAAAGAATCTGTCAAATAACTAAACAAGTAATAATGAGCAGCGTGCCTAGGCAGGGGCGTTAGGGGGTCCGACAAACCCGGCCTCTCTTCTGAGGAGGCTCCAGAAAACATTAAAGGGGAAAAAATCGGAATTTTTAGGTTTCATGTTCATGAATTTAAGAACGAAATTCTGAAAAAAAAAAAAAAATCATCATTAGAGGCTAAAATTGAGAAACTGTTCGTGAATTCACGGTTTACAGTGGCTCATTTACGGATAAAATTTGTGAAAAATTGCTAACGCACTGTTCGTGGGGTAAGTTCACAGCTAAAATTTACAAATAGTGGTAATTCATGATCACAAAGTGAAAAAATCGCCCATTCCCAGCTGAAATGGCGAAAATAGAAAAACGCTTAATTTTGCAGTCAAATTGAGATGAAGCACTGCTATTTGTGGCTATAAAATTGAGAAAAAGCGTTAATTCACAACTGAAATTGAGAAAACTTCAATTCGCGGGTGAAATTGGGGAAAAAACGAATTCGTCCGGGTAAAATAGAGAAAAAACACTACTTCGTGGACGCTTTATGTCTGTACAGGTAGAGGAAAAAATCGCTAATTCATGACTTGGAAAGAAAAAACCAATTATTCGCTGCTGAAACATGGAAAAAGCGGCGGTAATTTGCTTTCGCTAAAATGAAGAAAAAGGGTCAATTCGTGTCGAAAATTGAAGAAAGAAAAAAAACACTATAATTTGTGGTTTATCGATGCAATTTCCTGAACAAAATTGAGAAAAAAAAACTAATTCAGGCGCGGATCCGGAGTCGGCTTAAGGAGGGGGCCCCCGCACCAATCAGTACCACACGTCACACATTTGCTAGACAGACACAGTTCTCAATTTCTGATAATTGAAGCATCGGAAAATTGAGGAAGCAAAAAGGCCGGAAAAGTGGGGAAAAAACAACTACCTATGTAACGTGAACTATTAGTTGGGCAAAAATATGCCTCCAGCCGAACAAATGAAGTGAACTCAGCGCAGTGGTGGAGGGGAAGCTCTTATGTCCCACGGCTACCACTGCGATTTTGTAACCCTCAAAATTGGGTTTTTAAATGAGCGAAATCCGGAAAATTACTTTTTTATTGAGTGGAACGAGCTAAAAATTGTTCTTAGTGCAAAAAATCGGCGCAATCGGTCTTTCAAATAGGCCACCCAGCGAAATTGGTTCACTGGCAAAACAATTTCCCGAAATAAGTTGTTCATCAAACTGACAGTCTCCTCAAGAAATTGACAATTTCCTCGTAAAATAAAAAATTTCCTAATAAAATATACAATTTCCACATAAAATTGACAATTTCCCTATAAAACTGATTATTTTCTCATAAAATTGACAATTTCCTCATAAAATTATCAATTTCGTAATAAAATAGTCAATTTCCTCATAAAATTGACAATTTCCTCATAAAATGGACAATTTCCGCATAAAGTAGACAATTTCCGCATAAAGTAGACAATTTACTCATAAAATTGACAATTTCCTCATAAAATTGTCAATTTCCTCATATAATTGAAAATTTCCTCATAAAATAGACAATTTCCGCATAAAGTAGACTATTTACTCATAAAATTGACAATTTCCTCATAAAATTGACATTTTACTCATAAAATTGACAATTTCCTCATAAAATGGACAATTTTCGCATAAAGTAGACAATTTCCTCATAAAATTGACAATTTCCTCATAAAATAGACAATTTCCGCATAAAGTAGACAATTTACTCATAAAATTGACAATTTCCTCATAAAATTGTTAATTTCCTCATAAAATTGACAATTTCCTCATAAAATAGACAATTTACTCATAAAATTGACAATTTCCTCATAAAATGGACAATTTTCGCATAAAGTAGACAATTTACTCATAAAATTGACAATTTCCTCAAAAAATTAACAATGTCATCATAAAATTGACAATGTCCCCACAAAATTGATAATTTCGAAACGATCTCTAATAACCGTATAAACAATAATTTCCTCATAAAATGGACAATTTTCGCATAAAGTAGACAATTTACTCATAAAATTGACAATTTCCTCAAAAAATTAACAATGTCCTCATAAAATTGACAATGTCCCCATAAAATTGATAATTTAGAAACGATCTCCAATAACCGTATAAACAATAATCACCGAAAGGGCAATCGAGTCATGGGGTAAAATTAATAAGTACCATGGGCAAAAAATAAAACTAATGAGAATAATTTGCAATTTCCTCGTGAAATTGACAATTTCCACGTCAAATTGACAAATTCGGCTTCAAGTTGACAAGTTTTTAATTAAATTGACAATAATGCGCTGATGAAAATGTCAATTTGTTAATAAAAATGACAATTTCCTCGTGAAACTGACAATTTCGTACAAAAATTAACGATTTCCTATTGAAATTGACAGTTTTCTTACAAAATTGAAAATTCATTGAAAAAGGGTATTTTTCTCATTATATTGACAATTCCTCATACAATACGTCATTTTTTTCATAGAATTGACTATTTCCTTATTAAACTAACGATGCACTTATCAAATTGACACCTTTTAGACTGAAAATTTCCTCGTGAAATTAACCATTATGCTCATAAGCTTAAGATTTCTTATAAAATTGAAAGCTTTCTCATAAAACAGACAATTTCGTTTTGAAATTGACCGTTTTTTCGTGAAACCGACGATTTTTGTGAAGCATTTCGCGTATTTGTTGCCCTATTGACGCCACATTTCACGTAAATTTTGCCTTCAATGTGGCGATTCACGAGAGTTTTTTCCTGAATGTTGCGTTTTATTGCCCGCCATGGGGCATTTAACGTAGTTTACTCGTCGTTCCGCGGCATTTCGAAAGAGTTTTTTCCTCACAATGTGACGTTTCGCTTAAAGTTTGCCCTTGGCGTGATCTCACGCATAAATTTTGCCCTTGACGTGGCTGCGTTCAACGTCAATTTTTCCCTCAGTGAGGCCATTCGCGAGAGTTTTTCCGTTAAAACTTGGCATTTCGTGACTCTGTACTAATTCAAGGCGTATAGGCTCTTTTACGTCTGACATGTGAAAAAAAAAACCAAAAAAAAACGCTAATGGGCACTTTTGGCCTGAGCGTCGCCGGACTCGGCTTGGCCGGGAAGGCACCCCCCCACCCTCAAAAAAAGTCCGCGGCTAAAATTGAGAAAAGTCGCTAATTCTGAGATCAGCAAATTAAAACAACAACTGTCATTCCCAGCAAAATCAGAAATAAATGCCAATCCGCGGTTTTTGGAGGCAACTTCGTGGCTGCAGATGAGAAAAATCGCAAATTCGATGGCTAGAAGTGAGAAAATGCGCTCTATTCACAGCTAAAATAAAAAATAAATAAATAATAATAATAATAAAACGTGGCTGAATGAAAAAATGTATTATTGACATCTTGCATAAATACACCAGCGCTCATGTGACGACTACAAGTGAAACGACCTCCTGGGGTATCCTTCAATTTTCTATTGGATTTACTTCAATAATTTTCTTTCTGATTCTGATTCTCACTACCACAATAAACAAAACAAAGCAAGTAACACCGGTCAGATGTTACCCCAGACTGTTAGTTCATTTTAGCTCGACAAGAGCGCTGCTGTGTTTATGAAAGATGTCAATAGGTAGGTAATCCTTAATAGTTCCTCTCGGTTCAATTACATGACCAAAATTGAGAAAAAAACAGTAATTTGTGCGTAAAATGAAGAAAAAGCGCCAAATCGTGAATAGAATGGATAATAAAGTAGTCATACACTTCTAAATTTGAGTTGTCCTTGGTACACAAGTAAGTGGACCCGGTTGATACCCCCCCACCCACCCCCGTGACTAAAAAGTGAGAAAAAGTGATTGTCGCAGGAAGCTAAAATTCAGAAAGACACGAATTCGTCGTTTCTGATGGCAACTTCATTGCTCCAACAGAGAAAAAACGCTGTTTTTCTTGCAATAATCGCTTAATTTGCGGCTATATGTAATTGTGAGAAAAAGCGCAGATTCGCGACCATAAATCAGAAAAAAACGCTATAATTCTCGGCTAAAATTTAGAAAAGCGTTATTTTGCGGCTAAAATTGAGAAAAATGCTATAAATCATGACAAACATTGAGAGAAAGCGCTAATAATTCGCAGCTCAAATCGATAGATCACCAAATTCGTGGTTTGAAAGAGGCGCAGCCTTCTGACTGAAATGATAAAAAAGCGCTATTCTATAATTCATGGCTAAAGTGAAATAATCGCTGATTCTCGTCTAAAATTCGGTATAAAGCGTTAATTCATTGCTAAAATTTACAAAAACGCAAATTTGTTGTTATTTCTGGAGGCATAATTTGGTGCCAACATTGAGAAAAAGAGAATTTTTTTAGTGTAGCCATGTTTCTTGGGATTTTAGCTCCGAAAAGTCTATTCCCGCGACCAGATTACCTATCTACGATCTGCGCATGCTCGGCTACCTCCACTGCTCATGCGCATAGTGCCGGTACCTGATGCTGCTCTTGTTGAACCGGTTAGCTCGCTTATGGGCCCATTGGTGGGCGGTAAATCTGTATGAGGTCCCTCAATCTCCAAATAAACGAGAAATATAGTATAATTTTTAAAGTGGCGTTAAATTGTGGCTTCTTCCAAGTTTTAGCCGGGAAACGTGAATTGCCGCTGTTCTCGAAACAGAGAATTAACCTTTTTTCAATTTTAGCCGGAAATTCATCGCCTTTTCTTAATTTCAGTCGCGAATTATTTCTCAAAATTTAGCCGTGAACTTCTGCGTTTACCCTATTCCGCGAATTAGCGTATTTTCTGCTGCGAATGAGCACTTTTTGCCACCTTTATAGCCGTGAATTAAAGATTGTTCTCCATTTATTTCAACGGCAAATGAGCGCTTTATCTCAATTTTAGCCGGGAATTTGTGTGTTTTCTCAAACGTATTCGAGCATGTATTAGCGTTTTTCTCATTTTTGGCCCCGGATTAGTGCCTTTTCTTTAGTCTACCCACGAATTATGCATTAATTTTAGCAGAGTATTCCCGCTTTTTCTCAATTTTAGCAGTAAATATAGCACTTTGTATCTCGGTTTAAACAGGAAACTAATAACGGTTTTTCCAGTTATGACCGCGAATTATCGGATTTTCTGATATATAACCGAGAATCAGCGTTTTGTCTTGTTTTTTCAATTTTATTCGTCATTTTTGGAGCCAGAATTTCCAATTTTAGTCAATCTTAGCCGCGAAATAGAGCCTTTTATCCAATTGACCTAGAAACTGCTGGTTTCCTCCATTTCAAGTACCTACGTAGGTGTTGATAGCGCGTTTTGTCAACTTTATTGGCAGTGAATCACTTAACACTTTTTCTCCTCTTCAGAATGCGAGTTTTTTTTGTGAAATTGGTTTTTCTAGACAAAATTCACAAAAATTTATTTTTGAAAGAGTCAATACCGAAAGATTTGATTTTTAAGAAGCTGAAGACTTGATTAGTAATTGAATTCGCCAAACCCGTGGAATTGAATTTTGTAAGTGCCAAATTGGCGAACTTTGGACTCAATAAAGCGACCAACGCGGAACGCCGTGGAATGGCTTTTTTAAAGAACCAAAACCCTTGAAAATGCCTTTGAGACTCAGTTCCCTGCGCGA
Organism: Corythucha ciliata; assembly: GCA_038030265.1. Classification (NCBI taxonomy): domain Eukaryota; kingdom Metazoa; phylum Arthropoda; class Insecta; order Hemiptera; family Tingidae; genus Corythucha; species Corythucha ciliata. The sequence continues at coordinate 12,601,600 of CM075938.1, forward strand.
TTGGATTTTTTCATGATTCAACCCGGAAAAATTGGCATTTTAGCTTGGGAAGTCAAAAATCAACACAATTGACTCTGAATTTGACACTCAAAACCGTCTAGCTGAAAGCTATGATTAGCTGACATTTTCAGCAGGATCTGATTGTTCTGTCCGGAAACTTGCGGTTAAACCCAGAAACAAAGAAAATATATTGTCAGGTCACAAATACACAATTATTTTCAATTAGAATGGCAGAGGACCCAACAGAAAGTCACCCAATTTGCTTGCTTTAGACTGAGTGTAGCACGCTATAATGCCGGCGACGATGATGCGTTGTGCAGTCGTGTGCTCTAGTGCGGCCGTGTCGTGATAACGGGGAGGACGGTCCTTTTAAAATCTCGGCTCTCCTCGTCCTTTTTCTTTCTCTCGGTTGTAAAATTTGTCATTAAAAGTTGTTTTTTTAGTCGCTCTGAGTGTGTTTCCAATGAGGGAACGAGAAGGGCTGAAAATTAGTTGAAACGTGCGGGGTTCGCGGTCGCGTTCGGTTGTTGAGGGCCACATTGCTGCAGTCTCCAAAAGGTAAGAGACAAGAGTCAATTTCTACTTTTTTAATACTTTTTCTGTTCAGTTTGATTTGTTTTACTGTATTTTATTCGTGCGCAACGTTCATCTATTAGGGTTTACACAGTGGCGTGCCCAGGACTGTTTCTTGGGAGGGGTTTTCGTAAATTACCAAATTTTATTAAATCATTTTATAATACCGAAATAATAATTATTAAATAAGAAAGAGCATTTTCTTTCAAGAGACGCAAATATTCAAGAGATTCATGTGTCCCTGCGTGACACAGGGCGAAGCCGCGCATCAAAATACCCTCACCCATTGTCATTGACGTACCGCCTAGCCATGACCGCGGGTGCTCATTGGGTCCGCAAAAAATTAGACACATTCGGACTTCAGGGCTGTCAATTGAGGGCCACCATCCCCAGGAAAATTTGTGCGGTCCATAAAAACGGTCGCAAATGGCCAAGAATGGTGCCAGAACGGTATAAGCACCCCTTCAATGACTCGTTTGATCGAAAAATCAGTTTCGATTTTCGGATCAACCGTGTCGTGAACCCCCTAGATACACATTTTCGTTCAATTTTGAAAGGCCTTTTTTTGAAATTGCCCGGTACCAGGAAAATTATACAGTCGTAGAGGCTTTTCTGGACCAAAGCCGGATGCGGTCTATGAGTCCCTCGTGGAGAATGGTCAAATGTGGAATGCAGTCGCGGCCCGGACCATAACTCTTCCATTGAATCGTGCACAAAATGAGCGTTTTGCAATGTTGTTGTCGTTGGTTAGGCCGATTTTATCAAGTCCGGAGCGGCTCATCAGCGAGGCCCGCGTGCGTCGAGGCTCTTAATCTTCGGTCTTCAGGACTATATCGTTACTACAACACCTCGGGTATCTCTCTGCGTCTTCTACGCGGACACTTCCAGCTGAACACGTTTGACTCTGAGGGCGAGAAATAGTCAACGTCAGTGGCAGGAATGAATCCATGGCGGGGGGGGGGAGGCTTTTAAGCCCCATCCCCAGGCAGCGCTCGATGCTTTCGAGACCCGCGAAAAGCCCCAGGAAACCGAGAAATCTAAATGAAGTGTGAATTGCTAGTACGAGTATGCCATTTTTAGGGCGTCAATAGCCAGTTTTGGTATTTTTAGTGCACGAATGGTCAATTTAGACATTTTTAAGGCGTGAAGGCTCAGTTTGGCCATTTTTGACGCGCGAATGGTCGGTTTTGCCATTTTCAGGACAGGAATAATCTGTTTAGGCCTTTTCAAGGAGCGAATCGTCAGTTTAACTATTTATCGGCCACATAAAGAGTCATTTTTGTCAATTTTAGGGCGTGAGTAGCCAGTTAGGGGATTTTTACGGCGGTCACTGTCAGTATGGCCATTTCTAGGGCGTGAATAGTCAGTGTGATATTGCCATGGCAGAAATAATCAGTTTTGCCGTTTTAGGGTCCGAACAGTTAGTTATGCCGTTTTCAGAGCGGGAATTGCCAATTCATCAGCCATTTTCCAGGTGTGAATGGTCCAGTTTCGCTGTTTTCAGGGGCGGAATCGCCTATTTGTTTTTGTTTTTTCAAAGCTCAAATTGTCAGTTTGGCTCTTTTTAGGGCACATATAAAACAGTTTGGCCGAATTTGTGACTTGAATGCCCAGCCAAGGGCGCATAGAATCAGTTTTGTCATTTATAGGGCGTGAATAGTAAATCGCCAAGTCAAGGCGAGAACCGTCAGTTTTGCCAATTTTGGCGCACGGATGAATTTGTCTGCCATTTTTGTAGCAGCAATAATCTGTTAGGCAATTTCAGGGCACAAGTTGCCAGTTGATTCATTTTTAGAAATCTGAAATGTCAACTTGGACATTTTTAGAGCGGCAATCGCCAGTTTGGCTATTTTTAGTGTACAAATAATCAGGTTAGATTTCATAAAGACAAAATTCAGCTGGCTGATTGACCATTTTAAAGGCGCGAATGGTGAGTTTAGCCATTCTTGGTCGCCAAAGGACGATTTTGCAATTCACATGACAGAAATAATCTGTTTTGGCTTTTCCAGGGCGCGAACAGTCAGTTTAACTGTTCTTAGGGCGCAAATAGTCCGTCAAGCCAAGGCGTGAATTGTCAATTTGGTTATTTTTAGCACGCGAATGGTCGATTTAGCCATTTTCATGGCGGGAATGATAATTTTTCAGGGAATTTTCAGGGCCGCACGAATCTTTTGTTTAGCCATTGTTTGGGCGCGTTAAATCAGTTTGGGGCGCGCGTATAGTCATTCTAGATTTTTTTTATGGCAGGAATAGCTAATTTAGCTATTTTTAAGCAGCGAATGGCTATAGGTGGAGAATTTCGTAGGTTTAGCTTTTTCAAAAACCAATTTTGCCTACTTCCGCCCAATTTCAAGGATTTTTTCCTCATTAAAAACCAAATTTCGTGACTTTACCTCTCCATAAAATCAGTTTCGTAGGTTCCTTTAATTCTAATAAGTAATTTGGTGAAAAACGAACGATGGAAAAACAAATTTTGTGATTTTGGCTTCTTCAACCCCCCAATTGATTTTGGCGGCGATTCTCGCTCTTCCATAACCAAATACCTCAGATTTGGCAAATTCAAAACACAATTTCTCGCACATTTAAGAACCAACTTCGTGGTTTTAGCTCTTAATGAAATCAGTTTCAGAGGTTTGGCTGATCAGCAGAAAATCAGTTTTGGGATTTGGCTTAATCAAACCACAAATTTCTTCATTTTGGCGTTTACAAACCCCAAGTTTTGCAGATTTTCACTTTTTCAAAACCAAATTTCGCGGATTTTGATCCATGTTGAAACCCCGTTTTCACAGATTTGTCTTGCTGTGTAAAAAACAAATTTCGTGGGTTTTGCTCTTTCTGAAATCAGTTCCACAGGATTGGCCAATTCGAGAATCGAATTTAAAAAATACAAATTTCATGACTTTGTCTTTTTTAACCCCAATTTTGCCGCGGGATTTTTCTCTTCCACGTGCATATGTCGCGGAGTTTGATCTTTGAAAACAAAATTTCGCGTATTTTCACTCTTTCAAAAACCAAATTTCGGGGCCTTGGCTCTTTTAAAAATAACTTCAATTGATGTGGACGCGGAGACCGTCAATTCAGCCATTCAAACAGGCTTCTTCGTCATAACTAAATCCTGCTCGTTTTGCCCCCCCCCCCGCAAATACTAATTTGCCGCTAAAAATTGTGAACATCGCTAATTCTCCGATAAATTGAGAAAAAGAGCTATTTCACAGCAGCCGTGAATTGACGATAAATTTTAGAATTTTACCTAAATTCGCAGGTGAAATAGACGCAAAATTACAACATTTGGAGCTAAATATCTGCGAAATTATAAGTTTCGGATCTAAATAGCCTGGAAATTGCAAGTATATAATAGGGTAAGCCCTTCGCGAAATTGCAAGTTTCTATGCCTTTTTTTCAGAAGCTATCGACCGAAGGTTATCCAGCCTCTATAGCACCCAAAGCCTGACAAATATAGCCATGAAATAACAGCACTCTGAGCTAAGAATCGGCGGAAGGCCAGTTTCGGGTCTAATTATCCGTGAAATTTCTATTTTGTGGTATATTTTCGCGAAATTGCCAGTTTCTGGTATTTATTTCCGCGAAATTTCGAGTTTAGGGATTTTCTATAAGCGTAATTGCAACATTTGGAAGGTAAATATCCGCGAAATTAGAATTTTTCCTGGCTGAATATTCACGATTTTGCTAGTTTCACGCCCTTGACTTCGAACTTGAATTTATTCGTAAATTTAAAACTTAATGAGTTTGTATGTTCGGGCCCTAATTTGAGTGAAATCATAAGTTTCCTGGCTGAATGTACGCAAAATTGACGGTTTCGAACCTTCGGCCCTTCATTCTTGCGAAAATGCACATTTCGGGTCTTAATTTCAGAAAAAATTGCAAGTTACGGGTCGCTTAATTTCGGTGCTAAAATATCCGTCCCCGGGCTAGCCGGCCACGACCAACCGTGTGGTAGGCTGACGAGGCCCATACACCGTTCTCCCCTGAAAATGTGGCAACATTTTTGAGGCAAATATCAGTGAAATTGGATGTTTCCAACACAATATTCGCGAAATTTCAATTTTCAGGTCCTATGGCAATCGCAAAATCGCTAGTTTCAGGGCCTAGTTTTTTAAGGTCGGCTAGTTGGCCCCCATACAATGACGAATAACGTGCAATTGTAACATTTAGAGATGAATATTTGTGAGTTCCAATGTTCGGGTCCTAATTTGAGCGCAATTTCAAGTTTCCTGGCTGAATATAGGATAAATTGAAACATTCGGGTGTTAATGTATTCTAATAATTTTTGGCTTCCTTATCGACGGACCGGTTTCGGCTGCTCGCCATCTTAAGCGTTTAGTTTCCCAACTGAAGAGGGAGCTGAAGATGGCGAGCAGCCGAAACCGGCCCGTCGATGAAGCACCCCGACGAGGCAAGGCGACAACGACCACGACTTTTTGCAGTTTCGGGAATTTTTTTTTTTTTGTAGCGGTGGCGTAAATGGGAAGTTCCATGGCCAAATATCCGCGGCAATGCGACTTAAAGTTCTTAATTCCTGCGAAAATGCAAATTTCTGGGCTTAATTTCAACGAAACAGAAAGCTTCGGGTCTTAATTTCGGCGAAATTACTAGATTTGTTTCTTAATTTAAGTTAAATTGCAAGTTTCGTGACGTGTTGTTTGAGTGCCCGCTTCCCTCGAGTTCTAGCCAGCACCGAGATCGCTCAAAGCTTGATGAACAACAGCCTAATTACATCATTCGGAGCTAAATCAGTGAATCCCTGGCTGATTATCCGTATATTAATGAACATTTTCGGATCTTAATTTCAGTGAATTTTCCAGTTTAGGACCTTAATTCAAGCAAAATTACCAGTTTCTGGGTCTATTCTGTGGCAGCGGGACCCAGTCTAGCCGGTACAACAGCGCCACGCGTTCATTTGTTGAGACGAATACGCTCGAGGGCTCAGGGGAATGCGAAAAGCCTCCCACACTCAAGTCTAGAGCTAGCTACGCCCATGCCAATGTTGGTATTATTACAAGGCCTTCACGCGAGACTCTAATGGGAAATAAATTAATAAATATTTCTATCATCAGCCGAGTACTGAAATGAAATAATCCCAAGCCTTGGTGACCCCAGACACCAAGCGTTGTGCGGTTGTTCTGCTGATGCAATGAGGCTCTGAACTCGTCGGGGGATTGTAGCAGTTCTGATGAGCCGCTCCAAAACGCCATACGAGTTCAGAGCAGAACTCCTATGGGGTTTGTAAATAAGCCCCCCCCCCCTCAAACTTCAATGCTTCGGAAGCTTTTCATCTCTACAATAGCCCAAGAATAGGATGTTCCGGACAGATAACTTGGTTATGTTACTGTCCAATGGTTCCATCACGGATATTAACCATTCAACCGCTAAACATTTAAAAAAAAATGGGTCTCCTCTTCATTCATCTGTGTCTGATTGAGCGAAAAGCAAGCCACAGTTGTAGACAAAACAGACCAGATTGGGCTGGGTCTTGTTGATGCGCGTGAATGACGATTTGTAAGAGCCTTTCTGGAAGCACCTGAATCGAGTTGAAGGCTCAGAATCGATTTTTCGGAAGCCCATTTACAAATGCTGAACCCCCAAACAAGCGGCGGTCGGGCGGGGGCTCCTCTAAGGTCCTTCCCTAAAGCGTATAAATGTGATTGGCTTCAACACTCTTTTCTTTTTTTAGAAAACAACAACAACTAAATTGCAATAAAATAAGCTTAATTCTCTTACATTTATAGTTAACAGGCTTTATAGACATGCGTCGACATTAAATAGTAGAAAACGCGTAATTGTGTAGCGATGAGAAATATTGGCGAAACCTTGCCTAGTCGACCACAAGCCATTTCTCTTGTATTTGCTCTAATTGCCTGGTCTGAATAGGATGTCGTACACGCACTTTGACCTCCAGCTTTCCACCAATTGCCTTTCGCCCATCCATTAACTACAGAAAACAAAACGGAAACGAATGTAGAGAAACAAATCGTACGTGTCGGACAAAATATTTACGTCGAATGAGTCGTGGATGGTGCACTTAGTCTCAAGAGGAAGCAATTTGACGTTTACTGTTGCAACCAAGGAATCGTTCCTTAAAAATCCACTTAAAAAAGTAACCAAAGAAAATTGATATTAGTTCCGGTCGATCGAAATATTTCCCTGGCGAACCTTCTTTTTCCCTAACTTAAAAGTCAGAGGATCGAATTTGAAAATCCCTACCTTCTTTCCATATCATGAGTTGTTCCATTGCAACAACACCAAATTGCATTCAAAAACCCCCTGCACAGAATAGCTACGTCTCAAAATTTTGAAAAATTAATGAGAAAGAATGAAACGAGACAAGGTGTTTACAGCAACACTCACGAGCAAATGAAATATTACAAATATATAAAAGAAATAGAACAAAGCTTACCAATCGATCCCCTCACCATGATACTTGCAACACGAAAAACTAAGAACTACTCACCCTTTCGACCACACTTCTAATTTTATGGAATGCCTCTTGAAAATCCGTTGACAACTCCTGTTGCTCCTCTGGATTGGAATTAAAAATACGGCGTTATAATTAGGGTTGTTAGTGTTGTACACTGTAGACGTCCTATCCTTTTTAGGATCATCCTGCGAAAATAACCCTCCCGTTACGTTTTAGTCAGGATAGAGAGCGTAAAAAGAGTATTTCACCGTCGGGTAAGGGAATTCATAACGTATGTACGTGTCGATCTCTTTTGGATTGGGAACGTTGTAATTGATGCCTTGAACTATGGTGAGTTCAACGTCGTTATCGTTCAAATCGGTGTTACAGCGAACGATTTCGAAAGTGCGTTTCTCGTAGTGGAATTTCGGTATGGGGGCGTCTTTGTTACAGGCGATTTTGACGGTGTCTAAATCTTTTTTTGTCGCGACGGCCAACTGTTCGAATTTATTGGCGTGAGCGACGTCACCCATGGCTTTGAAGTGAGCTCGTGTCTCCATGCATGTCTTTCAAGGTCAGGAATTAATCAATAAATTAGTAAAATTGTCGCGAAATTGATTACTTTTAGCTGGTGTTGCAAATCGAAAATAAGCTGAGTGTAGATCTCGGATGTTGGTTTATCTGGGAGACAGTCCGACGATTTCACAATCTCGTACTCTTTCTCAACTGCCTGCGAACTTCCGGGTGGGGGTGGAAGCTTCGGAAATCGAGTGAATTGTAGAGTTCAATTAGTTCAAAATACATATCCGTTTTCAACTCACCGACGTAAGATCTACGGGTAGGCCATTAATGGAGGCTTCGATAAGAGAGTCGAAGCATTTGGCTTGTCGTAGATACTCCTTGGCCAAATTTAAATCCCCGCTTTGTTTTGCCTTTAAAGCCGCTATTTTAAACTGTTTTTGTTTGGCTTCCAAGATGGCCATTTGTTTTCCCTGTCTGGTTCCTTGTTTGGAGCCTAATTTAATAATTTCGAGTTGATTTATCTTTATAAATGAAAGAGGACTTTTATTTTAGGCATTTCAAGCCAGTCGAACCTGCGTGACGAATCGAAGCGTTGCTCGGTCCCCCTTCAGGTATCGCAGGAGCCGATCTTTTCGGTTGGCTCGGGTCAACTGGAATGGAGGCTTTCTGAGGGGTGGGCGAGGGCGTGGGAGACGGCGTCGGGGCAGGGCCAGGACTCAGAGCGGTTGTTGGTGCTGGCGGCCCTTCGACCGGTATCGGAGCAAAACCTAGAGACAGAAAACTCTGGCTCAGTTAATCAGCGGAACGAAATAGCGCATCGTTTTGATGATATTTACCAGGTGGAGTGGGCAGTTCGTCGATAGGAATCGGTTTCCCGGCTTTATGAAGCTTAATGGCGTCCTGATACTGTTTAACTATTCGACCCATTCTTCGTACTTTACTGGCGTTATTGTCTCGTTTGGCTGCCTCTTCCTGCTCTTTGAATTTTTCTAATCGTTGTTCCAAAGCTTCCATTACCGTCGCCGGTGTTTTTGGCTCGTCAGGAATTGTGGCTGCTGCTGGCTGCTCAGGAGGTGATTCAGGTGGCGCTAGGGGTTGTCTTGGAGTGACGGGGGACGATCTTGGCGGAGGAGTCGGGGGTTTATTTGTAGATTTACTTTCTACGCCTGAGAAAGAAGATGGCGAGGGGGGTATTGTAGCCAGGTCAACTGGTTGTCCTGAAGATGCCGCGGTTATGACTGACTCGAAACGCTGTAATTACAAGGTCGATAGTGTTAGGGAATCAGTCATATCGGTTCGCCTCTTCCATAAGTAAGGTTGAACCTTGACTATTTTAACGTGGGATAAAGCTGTTTCACTATCGCCCGACTTCTTGGCTATCAACGCTGCTTTCTTGTACTCATCTTGCCTTTCCCTCAACATTTTGATAATGTTTTCATTTTCAGGGGCCGGAAGTTGTTCCTCGGTTGAAGGTTTTGAAATTGATAGACGAGGTGGTGGAGAGGGTGGTGTATTCCTAACCTGTGGGGCATCTAAAAACAGTAACGGTTAATTACGAAGGCTAATATACTGGAAAATAAAGCTCCCTACCAATATCTATAGGCTCAAAGACAGGTACTGGATTATCTTCAGGCGCCACCTGAGGTGGTGAACTCGGAGCTTTCTTGACAGCCACCGACACTGGTGGGGGTATCTCGCTTTCATCCACAACAGCTCCAGTCTCCGCTTTTTTCAATAGACTCTGAAGGGTTTTAAGCCCTCTGTCCAGCCGTCTAGCTTTCGACGAGTCCCCCACAGCTTTAGCATTAGCCTCGGCCGTTTTATACATGTCAATCCGTTCCGTAATTGTTCTCACACAGTCGATAGACGCGTTCGTGATGGGCTGCATGCTCTCGGTCTTGGGTTCGGGAATCCCGTGATTGTCACCGGTTGTCACTGCGTTCAATTCGGCCAACAGGTCAGGATCGTCATCGTCTCCCGACAGTGACGCATCAGAGGGGATATCTTTAAGACTCTCGGCGATCATTTTATCCAAGTTGGGCTCAATGGATGGTTTAGCTGTAAAATAACTCAACATTGAAGGTCTCAAAAATCATCCCGAAACGGTGGCTAACCTTTGGGTCTCGGGGGCTTAGGCCTCGACGGTGAATTGGACGCTAAAATCGTCATTAATTCGGCTTCCAAAGCTCCGTCATCGTCGTCATCATCATCATCACTACAGCCCAAATTTACGTCAGGGACGGAAAATATGCCCAGCTGTCAACAACCCAAAACCATTATTTTCAGGGATAGCCAAGAAGACCCACCCTATAATTCGTTAATCCGTCTAGTTCAACTCACCTGAGCTGAACTTCGGTCAGTCTTCTTCGGTTTCTTTTGTGCAGCCCGTCTCATTTTTCACTTTTTTCTAACTCGATTTTTACTGTAAAATTAACAAAATCTAATTTTTTTTTTCATCCGAAACGGATGCCTAATTGCAGTTTTCAAAATACTATCCGTTATCACGTTATCGAATGCTATAACCGTCAGCGAAAACTACTTCTTTCTCCAATCATGACGTCATCGTCCCTCAAAGCCCCCCCCCCCACTCATTGCAACGCGCATCCGGGAGAACAAAATGTTACACTCTTTGTCACCGTTAGTTCAGTATGAGTCATTTTTTCTGTTGAAAACTGAATCATCTCCTCATAATACAATACCTACTTAGACCATTCCTTTTTACCCACTTCGCCACTTCAGGAAGAGTACAATGACCCCCCCCCCCCCCATTTGGGTTTGTTGTGTCGTTTAGTTAACCCCTATTGCCAATTTTAGTATTTTAACGTGCAATACCACGGATTTGGCACTTACAGAGCCTAATTTCTCGGTTTTGGCTAATGCAGTAATCAAATTTTTAAAAATTGTTCGTCCTGGGGCAAGTACGTGGCCAAAAGTTTGACAAACCGCTAATATTCGCGGCTAAAAAAACTGCGGAAAAGCGCTTATTCGATGATTTTGCATCAATTTATTCATGATTTTTGATGCAATTTCCATACCAAAATTGAGAAATAATCGTTAATTTACGTTGTTTAAACAGGCAATTATACGCCAAAACTGTAGACAGAAAACGCTAATGTGCTGTTATTGAGACCAGTCTGCGGCTAAAATTGGGGAAAAGTACTAATTCTAGGCTATGAAAGTGAAACAAATCGCGGAAAAAAACGAAACAGCAATGCTGATACGGGGTTCAAATTGAGCTAAATGGCAAATACGCAACTGAAAGTGAGAAAAATCGCCCATTCGCAATATCAAAAGACAAAAAGAGAAGAATCGTTAATTCACGGCCAAAATTAAGAAAAATCGTATATTGCAGCGGCTAGAATAAAGCCAAATTCTAATTCACGGCCAAAATTCTGGAAAATCACAAAATAGTTTGCAGCTAAAATTGAGAAAAATCGTTAATTCGTGGATGAAATTTAGAAAAAGCGCTGATTAGCGACTAAAATTAGAATACAAATTAATTTTTGCCCAAAATATAAAGAAATCGCTGAATTATTTGTGGCTAAAATTTTTAAAAAATCGCTGGTTGGACGGAATTAATAAAAAACGTCTATTCGCGGATACAAATGAATAAATCACTACAAATTGCCTTGAGGAACCAAGTCTGCCGATGTAGACAAATAAATAAATATAAATTGTTGAATATTTACTCAATTCCTACCAATTCAAAGCCAAAAAACGCTAATTAGCTGCTAAAATTGAGAAAAACAACGATTCGCGTCAGAAATAAAGAAAAATTCAATCCGTGGTTTCTGAAGGCAACTTCGAGGCTTAAACAAAGATGAACGCAAATTCGTAGCTTTAAATGAAAACTTACAACTTGAAAAATGTCTAATGAAGTGTAAATATAAAACGCTAATTCGCGGCTAAAATTGACAAAAAATAACTAATTTGCGCATTTAAAACTTTGAAAAGTGCTGATTCGCTACAAAACAGTTGAAAAGTAGCTGAATTTGCAGTTGAATTTGGGAGAAATAGCTATTTCACGGGATAGCGTCACTTCGCTGCTAAAAATTGTGAAATCCTCTAATTCGCGGTGGGCTTTGAGAAAAATCCCCAATTATTGGGTAAAATTAAGAAAAACGCTAATTAGCGGCTAAAATTGTGGAAAATTCCATTGTTTTTTTTTGCGTCAAAAAAGTTGAGAATACGCCTATTTGCTGCTTCTGAAGGCAGCTTTGTGGCTATTCCTAGTCGTGACTAAAATTTTAAAAAAACGTTCTTTCGTGGCAAAAAGATCAGAAAATCGTTAAGTACTGGCTTAAATATATCATAAGCGCTAATTGGCGGTTACGGTGTTGAAATAGCACTAATTCGTGGCTAAAAAACATAATTTAACGCAACGTAAAAATTATATTTACTGTCTAAGAGACTAATTAGTGGTTGGTGGGGGGGGGGAATCGTGGCCCGGGCCAGTTTGGCTCTTTTTAAACCAAAATTTTGTGGATCTAGCAGGTCAGAAATTAATTTCACGGGGTTGCCTTTCTAAAAAAGACAACTTCGCTTGATTTCGCAGTTTTGTTTTTCAATATTGATATTTCCAGCGTTTTGGTTCGTTAGAGCAATTTTGCGGGTCTAGTTCCTTTTATAAACAAAATTTCGCAGGGCTGTCCCCTTCAAAAAGCAATTTCGCGAAGTTGACTTATTTCAAAGAGCAATGGCAAGAGCCCGGCACTTTTTTAAAAAACTATCTTGCGGGGTTCGTTCAGTCAAAACTAATTTCGCAATGGTCCCTCGCGCAAAAAAACAAGTAATTTCACGGGTTTCGCTGCATTCGAAATCAAATAAAACGCTGTTGATTCATTCAAAAAGCAATTTCGCCGCGTTGGCTCATTTTAAGTTGCAATTTCACGGGTCTGAGGCTTTTTCAAAACAATTTCATGGAGCTGGCCACCTGAAAAACATTCAATTTTTACGGAATTGGGCCATTAAAAAACCAGTTTCGCTGGACAGGTTCGCCCCAATAAAGTGATTTCATTGTTTCGCTACTACACGATTCGCGCTGTTGACCAATTCCAAAAGCAACTTCGTTACGCTGGCTCATTTTAAGTGCGATATCACGGATCTGACGCCTTTCAATAGCAAAATTTCGCGGGATTGGCCCAGTTAAAATGAAAACGCATTTCTGGGGTTGGCAAAAAAAAAAAAAAAAACCATTTCGCGGGTGTAGGCCACTGAAAAATCCAATTTGGAGCTCCTTCCACACCCTACAATTTCCGCACCCGAATCATTGAATTCTCAATGAGGTAAAACAGACGGCAGAACACCGCAACCATACAGTAACTGCGCTTTCTTTGGAGCGGCTCTGTCTCTCTTGGATAGCGCAGCAGAGTGGGTTTCAAATGAGCCAGGCCCGAGAAATTAAGTTTTTGAAGGAGCCAAACCCGTGGAATTAATTTCTGAATAAAATGAAATTTGCTTTTTCCTCTAGGTTACTTTGGTGAAATATTCGTCTGCTGTTGGAGCGATTTTTCTGTGGTATGTCTGCCCCCTCCCACTCTTTATCACCTATTGGCCATGAATTATTTGAAACCTGTTCCTAAGACGATATAGTGTGACAATGTCACATTCGAGGCAATGCACTCTTTCCAATTGCCGGCGACCAGCCTGTCTGAGTGGTTGAAGTTTGATTGTGCTAAACTCTTGGATTTTACTTTATTGAAGGGGATACTGTTCAATAAATACAGCGCATTTGAAGATTTTGACTTGGCATTTAAGTCGGAGATTGGAATTTGTTAACAGCCCCTCCACCTTTTTTTTATACCGTTATCTCAAGTGTTGCATGATAAGTGCTTCCTCAAATTGAGTAGCTATTATGAGTGCCATAAAACTTGCCGATGGAAAGGGTGGGAGGTTCCGTTGCACAGTCCAGAATACATTGGTAAAAAGTAAAGTACTTGCTGTCATTTGCTCGGTGTACAACTAGGACCTGTTAGTACGATACAAATAAATAAGCATGAGCAAATAAATAAATACTTAAGCATAAACGGCGTAATTAATCTAATTGTCTCTTAAGCGCCTACTGTCATGGCCGTCTATCTGAGGGTCCTGGGCAAAAATAGGCAAAAAGGGCTGGTTGGTGGTTTGCGGTTTCTGGACACAATATCACGTCTAAAATTGAGAAAAAGCACAAATAGGCAGTTCTTGAGAAAAGAACGCGGCTAAAATTCAGAAAATGTGTTCATTTGAGGTTTCTGGAGCCAATTTGCGGTCTCCATGAGCCTACTAAAAAGGCACCGAAACTTGCTGTCCCTCTAAAGTGCTGTACAAAATACTTTCGATTTCGCCTCAGAGGTTGCAATGTCCCGGCTATTCGTCAGGTTTTGACCGCTGTTGGGGCCAACTTTCTTCCACGGCCCAGAAGCCGTGAAATTTGTTCATTGGCTGACTACCCTGCGAAGCCATTCAATGGCCCGTATAATCACGTCCAAAATCCCAAATTATTTCTTCACAATTTCGCAGTCCCCCCCCCCTCCCGGAAGTAGCAACTTTGCAGCTGTTCATCCCCTCAAACAAGCAGTTTCGCGACTAAGCCCGATACTTGCATTTTACGGATACTATTTTAGCCTCGAAAGCCTTTTCGTGGCTATTCATCCTAGAAATTTTAGAGTTTTGTGTCTATTTTCCGCACTGAAATTTGAAAATTCCCTGACATGAGGTTGAGACGCTAAATAATTAATTAAAGAGCTGAAAATTTCGGAGTCAAAATGTCAATTGTTCGGCAAACATGACAGTTAGTGGGGTGGGAGGGACTTTGTTTACGGAGGTTAGAATAAATTGACGATTTCTCCAAGAAAATTGTCGTAAGTTTCACGATAAAAAGGCACTTTAGAATGTCAATTTATGAATGACTTTGCCGTTTTCGCGAAAACGCAAAAATCAGAGAGATTCAGGCGAAATGTTGTCATTTTTGTTGAGGAAAGTCTTATTCACTGTCATAATTTTGGGATTTTGTTGTTCTTTAAGAGCAAAATGTTCAGTTTGAATGCCAAGGAGGTAATTTTAAAGGGTGAATTGACGGTTTCCAAGCGTATTGGATAGTTTCAAGGATTGTAATGAGAAAAGATGGCTTGAAAAAGGGAGGGAACTGGGGAGCAGCCTACCCAGTCCAGTTCTGCCTACGCCCTTGGTGAAGTTGTCTGTTTTTGGTCAGAAAATTCATAATATCAGGTCACACCTACAATTTCTCGGCTGAAGTGACAGTTTTTAAGGGGTTGTGACCCTTTTTGTGCCTATTCACAGTATCTGGGGATAAATAGACGATTCCATTGCCCAGTGCTGAGGGTATGAAAAATGGTGTTTAGTCTTAGAGGTGAAGCGATAATGCTGATGAGGGGCACCGGGAATGGGCCCGAAATGCATTTAAAAAAACACCACGGCTGTATCGTTCATCAATGAAGTTTATAGTCTACAAGTTGAAAAAACAATAGCTAAAAATTGTAAATTTTCCATAAAAAAAAACCGCTTCGCTCGATTTGAATGTATATTAAATGTAAACAGAAACCCTAACTTCAATTATTAGGCCACCCCTAGATAGATCCGCGCTTGAGTTTTCATTCTCCTCTTTCAAAAAACCGATTTCGCGGAATAGGATCATCCAAAAATTAAATTTCGTAGCAACGTGGCTCGAAAAAAAAACTAATTTCGACGTGTTGGCTTAATCTAAACCCAATTTCGCAGCTTTCTCTCTTTCAAAAGTTATTCTCATGGATTTGGCTCTTTTAAAACCAAGCTTGGTGATTTTCGTTCATTCTAAAATAATTTCTTGGATCCGAAAGACAAAATTTTGCGGTGTTGACTCTGTAAAAAAATAAAATTCACGATTTTAACGCGTTTAAAAATGAAATTTTGCGAGGTTAGCTAATTCAAAAAATAAATTTTTCTCGTCTGGTTCTTAAAATACAAATACAAGGTTTGGCATCTTTTGGGATCTTTTCTCAAAACCGATGTCGAGGGGTTGTCTAATTAAAAAAGACAAAAATTGTATATGGTGATGTTGGCTCGTAAATATCAGAATTGCTTGGGTTTGGCTTTAAAATACAAATTTGAAGGTTTGGCCCGTTCAAATATCATTACATTGGATTTTTCTTTCTCGCATGGGTTGCCCGATTTTCCTGTGGCACATTCAGAAAACCAAATTCCCACGTTTATCTGAGTTTAACAACCGCCTTCGCGGTGTTGACTCTATTGGGTAAGAACGTCCCCTCCCCCCGCATTCCAACTAGTTCTGGCCTCCCCCTCCTGGCACAATGGCTGGGGACACTCCTTGGACGGCTCTATAACTCGCTTCATAGCTCACAAATCTGTGCTATCTTGGCCGCTGAAGTAGCCAAGGTAATTACCGTGGAAACCTGAAAATTTTATGAAAAAAAAAAAAAAAAAAATGGAAAAAAAAAAATGAAAAAAAAAAAACAAGAAATTTTGCCACAGAATCTTGATTTTATGTATCTCATTTTTTTTTTTGGGATATTCAACAAGCATTAGCCTTGATAAGCGACTTTTAGGACGAACAATTAAAAAATTCGGTCTAGAATTTCATTACTACGTTAAATAGTTGTTTGTAGTCTCATAATTAGAATATTCTTCTCCATATACATAATAACAAACAAAACAATGTCACTAGAAATGCGGGAATTTTGCAGTCAGTTGCTGATCTGGCTCGATTACACTTACCAGACCCCCCAAAACCGAAAAATTTGAAGAAAAAAACAAAACAAATTCCTTAAAAATTTGTTTTGTGCACTGCGGGTGGCTTTTCCGGTACCTATTATAGGGTCGATAGAAGCCAATGGGGGGGGGGGGATCCTCACTGTGCTACTGTGGGGTTCATATTAATAATTACGAATCATCAACTTAAGAAAGGTGGCGCATTTCTGTTCCATAACTGACTAAAGTGTCAATGTTGCTTGATTTGTCAAAATGAACATCCATCATAAAGCTAAAACTTTTTCAAGCTAACCTAGAAATTTCGGATAGCTTTCAAATGACCTTCAAACAACCTTTAAATGCCTTCAAATTCCGCCTATTAAGCAGCTTTTTGGCCAGAAGCGGAGTTACTGGCCTGGAAAGTTTCCCCCTGGGGTTTGAGGGAATGGTTCGATAGTTTTCTCATACGAATAAGCCCAGAAACCATAGCTTCAAAAGCTTTCCTAAGATTCATAAATAACCGAAAATGTCGCGAATTTCGCTAAGTACGTTAATCCCCCTCCTATTGAAGAGGATTGAAGAGGATTGTTGATCCTGATTTTATACATATTTTCTACCAGTGAGTCAAGTTGGTGTCGCCCACTAGAGAGGACCTTTGTAACCTCCAGGACCTCTTTTCCATCTTTCAAATTGTATTCGCCCCCCCCCCTCTCTCAACCAATCATCGTTTTTCAACTCCGTTATCCGTCTATCTCGCATCCACCAGTCACCACTTGAATTCACTCTCTCCGTTCATTCCAGGACTCCCTTTCATCCTCTCTCCAGCCACACAAACCAACAACAACGCCGGGTAAAATACCCCAAGTAGTTCCTCCCAGCGCCGTTTCTTCGACCTCCTCCTCCCACCTCTCCGCCACTTCGTTACAATCCTCGACCCTGTCGGCCAACGAAGCGTAATCAATAAACAACAATGGCGTCCAGTATGCTGAAAGGCTGCGTGGCTGGGTGTTGTTAACTCGCTTCCGCTCCGCGCGCTTTTTAAGAATAAAATAATTTACAGAGAAATAAACTAAATAATAAAAAAGAAATTGGATGAAATATTATAGACGAGGCTCTCACGTATTACTCGACTATTTTTTTATTATTTTTTTTGTCTTTGTTTAATCTTATCTCAATAAGAATCGTGGGTAAACCGGGGTCGAGGCGCGCGTTCTCGGGCGTCTCATCGGTGGCGTTTGTGCCTTTATTTATATTATAAAAGCTGTGAATTCGGTAAGTTGAAAGACCCACACACAAAAAAAACTGTCTGGAAGCGCTTGTACGAAAGGATGGGAGGGGATTATGGCTTTTTTTCACCTCTAGTTCCGGTTCCGGCATAGTGCTTATTGCAATTTCTTTGGTGACGGGCGGGGTGCATTTGACAAAAGAGGCTGTCCTCCCCTCCTCCACCATCGTTATCAGTTCTCCTATCAAACGATTGTTTTTTCCTTAAATTTTTTTTAAACATTCTTTATTACTTTAACACAAAATTCTCCCCTCCCAGGACGCCCTTTCATCCTCCGTTGTTCAAATCATTGCCTACGATGAACAGCGAGAGCGTAAACAAATTAAATGCCTAGGAGCTTGTATCCTTCCTCTTCAGACGTCCCTCCCCCTGTCCTGTCGCTATCATAAACACACAAATGCTTTTTAACTCATTGCCAGCAAAATCTAATTCAGTTTTTTTCAGTGTTAATTGCACGGCCAAGAAGGTCACCTTTTTTGTGTGAGCTACCAGGTAGACTCCACACCTGGGGAATTTTCTAGAATTTATCGTCCTAAGTATGTTGTGCAATGATGAGATTGCCTGTTAAATTAAATAAAAACTCCACTTGCTAGTTGGTTGAGTGTGACGCTTGAACTCGGTAAGAGTTGGCGTTATCTATTGGAAAATAAATTTTAAATTATTGTAATTGGCATCATGTTTACTTTCCTCAGAGGCTGGTAATTATTGTAGTGATAGTGGTTCGCAGCAAGTTTTCAATTATTATTTGTAAATTAGGATTAAGAGCTAATTAATTTAATTGAAATCGAGGTAAATAGTTCCTGTTCAAACGAGTTTGAGACCCCCTAGAAGAGTAAATCTTGATTTATGAATTATGAGGCCGTTGGGGGTTGTAGTTGATTAAATTGATGAACATGTCCCTTTCGAGGAACCACTGAAAGATTTCTTCAAAAATTGTCTCTACCACTCCTCCTTTAACTTTCCTAAAAACGTCAGTCTGGATATGACAATTCGTAAAATGACGCATTAACAGACGCCTTTCATGAAAAAAGAAAAGATAGATTTTTGACAGTCTCATCTTTTTTAACGTTCCCGATTTTTTTTTTTTTTTTTTCATTCCCTCTGTCCGACTGCATGACCGACCTTGACGATAGCAGAAAACCAGTGTGATTCCCCTGAACCATGACTAATATATTGCGAGAACAAGTGCTCAACAAAGACTATACGGCGGAAACATTTTCAGCATATTTAATAGTTGGGTGATTGTTCGATAAATTCCGATTTGGTTGACGGTTGTCGGGGGGACCAGACTATTTATTCCCTTTGATTTATAGTAATAACCGAGGGTAAAAAAAAAAAACATGACGCATATTTGCCACCATTACGGCGAGATCAATAGAGCATTTGTGTCATAAATGAAATGCACTAAAACCGTGGTAGTTTTTTTAGGAGATTTTGCTCGAACCCGAATCATTACAAGTGAAAACCAAAATACAAGGGTTTTCACGCCATGGGTTTTCATTGATGTTTCGATTCGAAGGGCTGTTTTCATTGTTTTTATTCTGGCTAACAGCTTCTCGCAGCAGTCCCGAAGACCATGTGTGAAGGTCGGGTGTATGAGCACAGACTGTAGGCTGCACTCTAGGGGCAATGACTCTCTGAATTCGTGGTCAACACTCATCAGAAACTGAATTTACACGTAAACGTTCACTACCCGTCAAAAACTACACTGCGTAGCCCATTATAATAGGCGGCTAAAATTGAGATACTGAAGTGCAGTTCTTGAGGCAAGCACTCGGCAAATAGATTGAAAAAAGCGCTACTACCCGTGGCTAAAACTACAAAAAAGCGTTCATTCACCGTTTCTCCTGCAACTTCCAAACCAAAATTTCGAAAAAATCGCTGAATCGTGGAGTATGGAGGCCATTTTATGGCTAACATTTAAAATAAAACGCTGGTGGGCTGTTCTTGGCTCAAGTCCGCGGTTAAAATTGAGAAAATCGCTAATTCACGGATAGGAAACAGAAAAACGCTAATTCACGGATAGGAAACAGAAAAATGCTAATTCATGGGTATAATTGAGAAAAAAATCTAATTCACTGTTAAATTGAGAAAAACGCTAATTTCCGGCTAAAATTAGGAAAAACGCTAATTTGCTGATAAAATTGAGAAAAATCGCTAATTCGCAAATGAAATCTAGAAAAGGCCCTAATTCGTTGCTAAAAATGAACAAAAAAAAACGCTAATTCGCGGTAAAAATCGAGAAACAATTTTAATGCGCGTCTTAAATTGAGAAAAAGCGCTAATTCGCGGTAGACATTGAGAAAAACGTAAATTCGTAGCTAAAAGTGAAAAAATACCTAATTTGTTAGTGGAATTAGTGAACTTGGCTAATTTGCGGTGTAAAATTCAAAAAAGCGCTATTTAACGTCAGAGATTGAGAAGAACTCCAATTCTATTGGGCTAAAATTGGAAAAAATCGCTATTTAGCCGCTTAAATGAGGAAAAACGCTATTTAATGGCTAAAATATACTTATACTTGTATTTCTAGTTTACTTGAAGACTAAGCGGCCTCTTATAGGGATTTCCGTCACTGGCCCCGATCTGTGTATAGGTGCGCCACTTAGAGGCAACCCCACGAATCTGGGTTTTCAGCGACAAAAATCGGTGAAATTGGTTTTTTAGTGAGCGTTGAAATCCGGGAAATTGGGGTTTTATCTAGTCAATCCAGCTGAAATCGGATTTTCTAGGGCACAAAGTCAGTGAACTCGTCTCTGAGCTAAGAAATTGGTTTGTCAGGAACAAAAATTAGCGAAATTATTTTTTTAGTGAATCTGAATGCAGAAATGTTTTTTTTTTTTTTTTTTTTTTTTTTTTTTAATGAGAAAAATCCTCAAAACTGTTTTTTAAAGAGCGAAATCTCTCTGAGGAATTTGTTTTTGAGTGAGCCAGATCAGGCTGGGGAGTGAGGCAGGATAATGTTTTGTTTTTTTCAGGGAAGAAAAATCTGGAAAATTGATGATCAACCGAGCGAAATCCGATAAATTGGGATTTTATTGAGCCAGTTGAGTTAAACTGGGGTTTTACTGGGCAATGTCAGTGAAAACGGTCTCTGAATTAGGGCACCCTGCATTTGCTTGATAGCAACAAAAATCCATGTAGTTTTAATGGGCCCGGACACGCAAAAATGTTATTTTGTAGAGAAAAAACATCAAAATTGGTTTTTTAGGGAGTGAAATAGGAGAAATTGTTTTTTTTTTTTTTTTGGACAAGCAAACTCCGGAATATTGGTGGCTTAGTGACCGAAATCTGAGACATTTTTTGTTTGTTTGTTTTTAATGTGCAAAAACCACGAATGTGGGTTTTAAATTGCCCCCTCCCCCCGCAAAAATGAGCTTTTAGCACAAAAAAGAGAGGAATATGAGAAATTGGTTTATTTCTTAGTCTGTTTTTATTGACGTGAGACAATTTTGTCGAAACAAAATGTGTTGGCCTTTGTTGGATTTTAACTTTTTGATGGTATCTTGGGGTGGGCAGCTACCCCCATTAAGTCTGCGCTTTCGATGTCTCGGGGCGGGAAACTGCCCACTCCTGCCCCTCTCTGGCTACACCCATTATAAGAACAAATTTGACATTTTTGGCTTTCACAGGAAGCAATTTACGTGTTTGACCTTAAAAAAAAATGAACATTTCGTGAGTTCGACTCTTCCAAAACCATTTTCGTGGCCTTGTCTCGTTCAGAAACCAAACACGAACTCGCCTACTCCAACAGACAGCTTCAGTGGGTTTTCCTAATTCAAAAAAAACCAATTTCTGGGGTTTGATTTTCACAAAAAACAATTTCCCAGGGTTGGCTGTTTAAAAAACGTGAATTTCGCTGCATGACTACTGTATTAAAATTCGAAATTCGTGAGTTTGACTCTAAAAACCAAATTCCTTGATTTTGGTTTTTTCAAACCCACATTTTATGGATTTAGCTCGCAGAAAAACAATTGTGTGGATTTGGCTATCTCAAATATCTTCATAGCCAACTTAGAGTGGGTGTGGTGGGGTTTCTATGTAATTAAAAAACCAAGTTCGAGGTTTTACTCACAAAAAAAACTAATTCTTTTGATTGTGGTTAATTCTACAACCCAGCATCGCGAATTTGGGTAGTTTAAAAGCCAAATGTTGCGGATTTTCCAACAGAAATGATGAAAGTAATGAAACTATTTATTTCATCACGAACCTTCGGAATTGCTTCCAGGCTTCTTTCGCCCCCGAGATGGTCAACTGAGGCTTCGGAATCCAATTTTTTGGTCTAAAAACTGACAATTATTCCCCTCTATCACACGTAGCTGATTTTCCCCCCCAAAAAATCGCGAAATGATCGATATAATTTTCAATTTCTCATGTATTGAAACTAGTAGAAAAGCGAGGGTTTTCGTCTTTCTAAACTGTGGATGTCGCTTCCAACAAAGACTGTTTGGCTTCATGATGATAGTAGAGCCTCAGAAATAAACTGATTGCCAAAGAAACAACAAGTCGGTAGGCAAAAAAGTAGCCTTCAGCTATAGACCCCAAAAACCCCAGAAAACTGGTGATTTTGCCGATAGACTCGGCTCTATGACCATCTGTTTCACGTAAATTGGTTCAATTTTTGGGCGAAAAACTATGCGCTTGTCATAGATGCCTCTGAACATTAGTTCAGCATATTGGTGCTCAAATCGCATTTTAAAGTTTTTAATCCATTTTAGCAGCGAAACAGACTCCGGAAATAGCCCAATACGTCGTTTATAACCCAATCTGGCAACTCTGCTGTTATATTCATGGAATAAGTTGTGCCCTATAAGTTGTGCATTGGTCCTACAGTTGGCAGTGGGCCCACTGTGCTGGGTTCCTTTAATTTTTTCTTGGGATAGGTTTTTGTCTTCCCCTCCTTTGTATGTGTGAAATGCCTTTTTCTCAATAACACCGACTTTCTTGGATTTATCTCTCTCATTTCACCCTGACTTTTCAAACTTACTTTCCTTTGAACTTTTTCACCGATTAAATTGTTGGCACCCCCCGCCACCACCACCACCGCCACTCCTATGCACACTACCGCCTCTAATTCTCGTTCATTGTGAACTGGGTTAGTGAATGGTATTTCTAATTTGAATATCAAGTCTCCAGGTGATATTGAACTATTTGAAGGAGTGTGTTAATTGGTTGGATGAGAACCAATCAATCAATTCTCACCTAGCCATAGTTCTTCGTTTCATTGAACTTTGAAACCTGGAAAAAGAGGGAGACGTTTTTTGTTACAATACCTTTAAACCGCAATTAATTTTTTTTTTTTAAAGGGCGTAAATATGAAAGGAAACATGAAAGGTTAGACGTATTAGTGATGGTCTAAATTGAATAATTACGCCTCCCCGCTTCTCATTATCACATACAGCAGGAGGAGTATTTTCTATAAAGTGCTCAAAATTAATGCTTTTTCCAATGAAATCTTTGTATTGTACTTTATTAAAAAGAATGAATGTAAATGGAAGTTATTATTCTACACTGTAAAAGAAAGAGGGAGGGAGTCAGCATCCGCTCAAAAAAGTATAGCGATAAGGTCCTTCTCCTTATACTACCGTGGAAGTAAAACAATGCCCAACAGTTGAATGAATATGAGGGGTTACGACGGGGGAGGGGGTGATAAAAATGAAGTACCTGTTGTCTCTCCCCTGAGGGAATTCTCTGTTCCAAAGGCGACGAACGAAATTAGATGAAGCTTCACCAATTTTTATTAAGTTGCATAACATCCGTTCTCAGTTAAGATAACCTTGCCCACGATTTTCGCTCGTACTCTCAATCCATCTCTTAAATAGATCGTTAATGCCTTCCTTCTATTTTCTCGGTCGTTCGTTGTTTTTTATGATGTTTTCGGAATAGTGCTGATCAGTTTTCTAGCCTCCAGTGAACCCAATTATTTAATTATTTTAGCTATAGGACCGTGTTGGGGGGGGGGCACAATTTATTTATTTTTCGTCAGCGTCCGTTGCGGAAATTGCCCCCTCTCCCTGTACTTCCCCTTAAAAAACGGTGTAAGGAGATTTGGTGAGGTGCCTTGTTTTATAATTCATGGAAGCAACCCCCTCCCACCTTTTTATCTTCTTATGAAGATGAGCAATTGATTTGATTAAAAAAACCTTAGACTCTCATATTTAATAAAACTAAAAATTTGAACCCTAGAAAAAAGTCATTACTAGTGCTGCAGGAATACAATATTGTAACGTAAGATCGGTTTATTGGTGACGTTTTGGCCACTGATTCATCCCTTCTGTTTGCTTGTTGTTTTTTTTCACACTTTCATTACCGATTCTTAGAAATTTTGAAATCCATGATAATTAGGCTGTGAGTCATTTGACACAAACACAAATCTCAGTCACTTTTTCTTTTTTTAGTGTGACAGTTATTGATCACATCTCCAAGAAATTTTGTTTACGCTCCGTTCAGGAGATTGAACAGAATCACTTGCTTATACGCGTCAAACGTGATTAATTGAAATAGCGCGAATATGAGTGATAAAACGCCAATCAATAACAATAATATTTTTCTGGGCATTATGTTACGAATATTAGCCACGACACAGCCTCTCTTGTTTTCCTCCGATCGTTATCTCCAATCAGAGAGGGGGTGTAATTTAAGTCTGGAGTCTCGACGGATGATATGCAAAAACCGGGGGCGAACGACGTTTGACCTTTGTATATGCCGCGGGTCGCGGGCGGTTGGGGTGCGTTGGAGACTCCTATATATTTTATAAACCCGCCTGCACGTTTTGTGCACCCCGCCCACTCTTTTCCTCCTCCATTTCACTACTTCTCATAAAATCAGCTTTTAGCTTAGGCCAATAAAAGAAAAGAAAAAAAAAATTATAGTTTTTTGTTGATAGAGGCTTTAGTGGTTCTCAACAGAATTTTAGTTCAAACGTGTAGATTTCGGGAAAATCAGGACTTTTAGGAAACCTCGAATTTATACGTTCTACAATTCAATCTTGATGATCTTGAGCTTGGTCCCCTGATCACATGGTTTTCCTCGGAATGGAAGAATTGCCAGGCAGACCGCAGGCGAGCCCATAACTTTCACTCATCCCGAATGTCCGCCAACTCCCCGGGAGAGGTGATCGAGGTGTGGGTTTCCCCTCTATTGATATGATAAAAAATCGTACGTAAGTGGAATTAATTTTTACGCTGTCCAATAAAATGAGAATAATTTTTATTAAAATCGGCCGCAGACTATATTTTTTAAGACCATTTTTTGTCTCGTACATGGTATATGTCTGAGCCGGCCAATCCTTTTATATAGTCGTGGGCCATGCGAGCCTGGTTGTAATAACTCAGACGGACCACCCATTCCCCCCCTCATCGAGCACAACACTTTGATCTTAGCAAAAGGCCGTGACGCTCTGAATAAAACGCACTTGGGGCCTGTTTTCAATAGCATTAGTTAACTACAGTACAATAGAGTTATCCATTTGCACAAAAATGTGCCCTGGGGCACATTAGACATTTGGCACTCTCGGGCGAATCTTTCACCAACGCCCCCGTAAAGTTGCCTTCAGGAGGCAAGAATTAGCGATTTTTCCACACTTCGTCATTTCATCCGTGAATTAGCGATTTGTCTCCATTTTAGCCGCTAATTAGTGAATTTTACCCGAGAATTAGCGCTATATTTCCTAATTTTAGCCGCAATGTTGCCTCTGAAACCCGCGACTTGCTTTTACTCAATTTCTTTGTTTGTGAATGAGCAAGTGTTTTCAATTTAACCCCATTAATTGCCATTTTTCTAGATTTTAGCCGTAAATTAGCGATTTTCCTAATTTTAGCCTCCCAAGGCTCGTTTCACTCATACGCGGCTTCCCGAGGCGCGATTGCGCGAACGTGGAGGGTGCCTCGCATGTGTGAACCGAGAAACCTCTTCAAACCGCTGCCGCGTAGAAACCGAATTTCGGCACCCACCGCGTTCGCGCCGCGTAGCAACCGCGCTTCGGGAAACCACTTATGTGTGAAACGTGCCTAACGAGCCGTGAACGAGAGTTTTTTTCTCACAATATTCTCAGCGAATTAACGCTTTTTCTGAATTTTATCCGCGAATTAGCTCATTTTCTTCATTTAGCCGTAGATTAGCGACTTTGTTCACTTTGAGCAGTTTCAGTTACGAAGTTACCTTCAGAAACCGTGAATTAGCGTTTTTTCCACACAACAGCGCTTCTTCTCTATTTTATTGACATCTTTCATAAATACACCAGCGCTCATGTGACGACTAAGTGAAACGACCTTCTGGGGTATCCTTCAATTTTCAATTGGATTTACTTCAATAATTTTCTTTCTATTCTGATTCTCACGACCACAATAAACAGAACAAAGCAAGTGACACCGGTCAGATGTTACCCCAGATGGTTAGTTCATCTTAGCTCGGCAAGAGCGCTGCTGTATTTATGAAAGATGCCAATAGGTAAATTAGAGATTTTCCCCCCATTAGCTCTTTTTTTTCAGATTGAGCCGTAAACTTGCGTTCTGAATAAGCCGAGAATTTATGTTTTCGTAATTTCAGGCGTATTCATTGATTCCGAGCTCAGTGAACTCTAATGCAACCTAAGTCGGTGATGGGCATACGATGTGGTTTGCTTACAAAAAAGAGAGGAGTTGCGCTGAAAAGAGATAGTCCCACACATGTTTTGGGTGGTCTTCGACTCCTGATGTGTGATACTCTCTCTTTTTAGCGCAACTTCCCTCCCTTTTTAGTAAACAAACCACATTGTACGCCCGCTGACTTAGGAGGTTGCATCAGGGTTAACTGAGCTCGGGATCAATTGGTGAATTCTCGATTTTTCAGTAATTTATCCGCGAATTTACTGTTGTTGTTTTTTTTACATTTCATCCGCGATTTTAGAGCTTTTTCTCAATTTTAGTGGTGAAGTAATGTTTTACCGCGCGAATCAGCTACGTACATTTTTCTTAATTTTATCCGTGATTTAGCACTTTTTCTCAATAATTTCAGCCGTGAATTAGCCATTTATCTCAGGATTCAGCCCCAAATTAGCGTTATTTTCCTACAAGATGAGGGTTGATAGTGAACGAGTCAACCCGCGAAACGTTATTTTTGATGAGGTAGAACACGTCAAATTGAGTTTTTGAGTACCCCCAAAGTCGCGAAATTGTTTTTTTGGGTGAGTCAGCCACGCGAAATTGCTATTTGAATGAGTCAATAGGGCAAAATTTTGTTTTTGAAGCAGCGAAAGCCGCGGAATTGCTTTGGGGGGGGGGGGGAATCTGACCTCTGGTTTTTAGTGAGCCAATTCTGCGAAATTTTGTTTTTCAGGGAGCCATCCGCACGAAATTGGTTTTTAATGAGCCAACACCGTGAAATTGCTTTTCGTACTCGTCAACATCGCAAAATACGTTTTTTTGTTTTTTTTTAGCAGTGAAAGCCACTGAATCGTTCTTTTGAGGCGAGCCGAACCCACGACATTGGTTTTGGAGTGAAATCCAGGAAATTGTTTTTTGAGTTGACTGTTTTTGACAGGAGGCAAACCCGCGAAATTGCTTTTTGGAATGAGCCAGAATTGTGATATTTCATATTCGGGGAAAAGTGTGAAATCTCGTGAAGTTTGCTTTTTTAGAGAGGCGACCCTGCTAAATTGGTTTCTGAAGGGCCAGAACCGCGAAACCGGGTTTTTTGATCGTCAAAGCTGTGAAATTTTGATTTTGAAAGTGCGTAGCCAGTGGTGTCGCTCGTATGGATTGAGTCAGACCCGTAAAATAGGATTTTTTAATGTGTCAACCCTGCGAAATTTGCTTAGTCAATCCAGTAAAATTTGCTTTTTGAGTGTGTAAAACCCGTGAAATTGGGTTCTGTGATCAATAATTCACAAAATTTTGATTTCGAAAGAGCTAAACTCGTAAAACTGTTTTCATTGAGTGCCAAATACATATACTTCTGAAATTGCTCTGGTAAGCCCTGTTTTTGGCTTTTCACTGCCTCCATTTTGGAGCTCTTTCAATTCTCTCACGCACATCGATCCGTCGTTGCAAATTTGTGTTGCAAAGCTCTTTTGTTTTGTTGGAACAAAACAAAAAAAAAAAAGATAAAACGATTGAGCAACAAGCCGAGTACGTACCTTAATCTTTCATGGGAAAAAGTACTTATCAATAGAAATAGCACAAAGAAAACTCTTATACTATAGGTGGAAAGGCGCTTTGAAGCCCTCGTTTCTATCGTAAAAATATTCGCGGAATACAATGCGGTTAATTTGAATTTGTTTCGCGATCACGACTAACGGCAGGGGAAAGAGAGTGGGGGGTCGAAAGATAAAATTATCCGCCTCTCGAATAATTAGAATGTTGATATAGTTTCTGTAGTAATTTTGGGAATATGAGGAGTGATGAATGGCGGGTGGGTGGGGAGGGAGGTCCTTTGGCGCCTCCGTGGGGGACATTTTCTCTCTTGTCACATCGTCTTAAAGACTGGACAAAAGAGCTGAGAGGATGACGTGGAAAACAACTAATTATGGTTTGATGAGTGCTGATTGGGTCAGGACGCGGGTCGATGGGTTCTACCGCCCTTTTAATGGGAGAGAGGTGGGGTCACGTCAGAGTCCTGCCCTATACGGCTCAAAATTTTACGCACTGTTTTTCCTAGGTTGAGAAAAGGGGTTTTATCTTCTTCTTTTTTTTCGAGTTAGAGAGGTTTTCAAATAGTCCGAGCGGCAATTTGAAATAAGAACCCCCGAAAGCAACGCCATTTTGGCTTCAGCGTTGGAAAAGACGTGGTATTGTGAGTCTGAAATTGATTTTTTCGCAAACAAGCACTGTGTACGGTCACACGTGCATCGTGGGGAACGTCCATATGAAGCTGAAATGTGCCGTGGCACAGCTTGCTGCGGGCTTTATACCGGTGTATAAATAAAAGCGAGATTTGAACACATGCCTGCAGGGTTGCGAAGCACGCATTGTCTCCACTACACCACCGAGACACGCCCGTCAAGCCATAATATAGTCAGCTAGTTCCGTTAGATTTGGCACTACAACGTAAATTGGTATAATTTTAGGCGAAAAATTGTGCTCCATTATTAGGCGCCTCTAAGCTCGATTGGCGAGCCCAATATAGCGGCACATATTTTACTGATGAACGTAGCCCGAAATCACGATCTAGAGCTTTTTCTCGATTCTACCCCAATCTTGGGTTCAACTAGCCAGCACCACGTAAATTGGTGTAATTTTAGGAGGAAAATTATGCACCATCATGGGGGTTTTCCCTCTTCTCTACAGTGGCGGTGCAAGTCAGACGGCATTGGGAGAGTAAGAATCTGAGCAGTTCAGATTTTACCCGTGCCCTTTCCGTTGCACAAATAACGCGTTTGACCCAAATTTCGGATATTTGACTTTTTTGAAAGTAAATTTTAAGTGCTTGGCCCTTTCTACAGCCTAATTTTGTGGGTTGGATCTCTCTCGCAGAATCCAATTTCGCTGTGTTTACTCCCTCGAAAAGCCGCAATGGAATGTGTTCCTAAAGTCAATTCCGAGGGAATGGGCCTTTCAAACTCTAGCGTACCGAGTTACAGTGGTGAGGGGGAGGATGGACCTCGAGCCCCCTAAGAGCTTTTATTCACTAATAACATTTGCGAAAAGGCGCTGTTGAAGTTTAGAAACAACGCTAATTCTTGTCTCGAATGATGATAAAGTGTTCTTTTGGGGATAAAAATGACAAAAGCGCTTATTCACGGCTGAATTTGAGACAAACCGCTACGATTTGAGGGAAAAAAGTCAGAAAAAGTGCTAATTCACAGCTGACACTTGGAAAACGCCAACTCGCAGTTTCTTAAAGGTCGTTCGCGGCTGAAAATTAGAAAAACGCCACTTGGTGGGTAACGTATTTGCGGATAGAATCGATAAAATGAGCTAATCCGCTGCAGAAATGGATAAAAAAAAAAAAAAAATTGATAATAACGCTGATTTATGGCTGAAATTATGGAAAATCGCCATAATTGGCAGCTAAAATATAGAAAATGTGATAATTCGCGGACAAAATTGAGAAAAGGCGCTCATTCGTAGCTAAAATTGAGGGGGGGGGGGAAACGTTATTTAACGCTACGTAAAAATTATATATTTCTCTCGTTTATTCACAGACTGAGGGGCCTACTGTTGAATTCCGCCCCGGGCCCCCATACGTGGCTTATTTCCACTCCACGACTTATTTCCAAAACCCAATTTTGACTTGACACTCACAGAACACAATTTCGCAAGTTTTGATTATATCGTGAATGTTAAATGATGTAGGTAATTGATTATTTTTTTTGAGTATAACATTCTTTCATTTTATTCAAATATGCCGACTAGTTTCGGGGTAAATGCACCCCATTTTCAAGGCATCCGTAGGTCGAAAACAAATCTCCCCGTCACATGTCAATAAAACACACCTCCAACAATTCTGTTGATAGACAGGTATCCAGGAAACTTGTCTCTCCACTGAACCCTCTCCCCCAGAGAGGGTTCAGGGTTAGTACTCAAATAATTAATCAATTACCTAAATCATTTAACATTCACGATATAATCAAAACTCCTACAGAGAGGGTTCAGTGAAGAGACAAGTTTCCTGGATACCTGTCAATCAACAAGATTGTTGGAGGAGTGTTTTATTGACATGTGACGGGGAGATTTGTTTTCGACCTACGGATGCCTTGAAAATGGGGTGCATTTACCCCGAAACTAGTCGGCATATTTAAATAAAATGAAAGAATGTTATACTCAAATAATTAATCAATTACCTACAATTTCGCAAGGTTTTCACTTTGAAAAAAAATCCAATTTCGCATGAAATACTCCCTAAACTGCCAATTTTGTGGAGTTGACCCATTCAGGAGGTCAAACAAACAATTTCACAAGTTCGAGGCATTCATAAAAACAATTCCGTGGTTTGGGCTGTTTCGAAATCCAAATTTCGTGGATTTAGCACTTACAGAACTCGATTGTGCTGTTCCAGCTAGTTTGAGACAAAATTTCACCTTTAGGACCTTAAAAACAATTAATCCCAGTGGTTTGGCTCTTTTAAAGCCAAAGTTTTGCGGATCCGGCACTTCAGAAATCAATTTCGTGGGGTTCGCTCTTTGAAAAAAGCCAACTTAGTACTCAAATAATTAATCAATTACCTAAATCATCACGGATTTCGCGTCTTTGAAATTGAAACTCCGGGGGTTGCTCAGTTTGAAGAGCAATGTCACGGGTTTGGCTCCTTTTATAAACGAAATTTTGCACGGTCGACTCATTAAAAACGAATTTCGCGGGATTGACCAAAAAACAAAAAAACAATTTCGCCGATTTGGCCCACACAAAGAGCCGGTTTCGGGGTGTTGGCTCATTAGAAATCAATGGCACGTGTCTGGATCACCCTAATTAGAGCAGTTTTGCAGGTTTCGTTGCAACAAAAATGGAATTTCGTTCTGTTGAACCATTCGCAGTTCGTTGCAAACTGCGTGTTCGTGTCTTCACTTAACTCCCCCCCCCCTCCTTTTGAGGGCGCAGACACTCTTCAGCTCCCGAACTCTTTCAAGCTCTAGCTCTCAAGTCTCTCGCTGTCACGCTGTGTGAAGAAGTCCACCAGAAATAAGAGGAAGCGACTTATTGTCATTGTTCTGGAAGGTGCGAATTTTTTAAAGAGGCGAATTCAACATGAATCCATTCTTTTTTTTCGGTTCCTCAAATTTCAAAATGGGGGGTGTGCCGCTCCCCCGACCAGACCATTGGGAAACCTATTTGAACCCCACTTCCGTCGCCACTGCTCCTGTCAGAACGTTTGGGCGAGCAGCCCAAAACTTTTTTTGGGCTGTTCTCGATTTTTGCCGGGAAATAACCTCAAGAAATAGCCCAAAAGGCGGTTCACAGCCCCAAAACGCAGCCAGTATCCCAAAACCTTGTTTATAACCCAAAACGTGGTTGGCAAATCCAGTCAAAAGGGGGGGGGGGCTCATGGCTAACCCATGGCCCCCTTGGTTCCGCGCCTGCCTTTGGGACTTGAAATTCGGCGACAAAAACCTTCACTGTTAGTCACAGATATTGACCAAGGAGGGGCCCTGTTTTTGAAATATTTATCACACTGCGGGGAAGAGTGATTACCCTACAAGAAAAAAACCTGTTGGACCCAGTGCGCACTGTCATTTGTGTTTGTCCAGCTCTGATACAAACACACTGGTTTTTGTTTGTCTCGTTTTATGAGTTCAACTATTTAAATATTGTTCTATTTTTTTCCTATTATTCGAGCGACATTTGCCTTTTAGAGAGCAATCTATTATTTATGTTTTAAAAAAGTAAACTCGCCACCGTCGTGACACCGTCAGACGATGTTTTTCTGCCTTTTTATGTTCGGGCGTTAAAACAAATATTTCAGTTCAAATGGTGCTTGCTAACGTACAGGTACCATTTTTTTTTTTTTTTTTTTTTTTTTTGAAGGGAGAAAAGTTCAATAATAAAAAAAGTGTCATGAGAAGTTGGATCAGACGTAGCGTGGGCTCACGGGTACTCGTTCGAGTACATTTTGTTCTGTTTGATGTTTCACGTTTTACTGAAAAGATATTGGTAGTTGCGTTTCTTTTTAAATTCTTTTTCGAAGGCGAATATAATGAAAACTGAAATTTGTTCTCCCCCTCCCCCCCGGCTCAACAAGGCTGTCGATTTATCTTATTGGCCTTGTGGGAGTCGTGGCTTTTCCGTCGATTGATGATGAGATGATGCTTAAAAGAAGGAACTTCTAGGATATAGGGGGGGGGGTGGCGGAAAATTCGTTTCAACCAGCGTGATTGGGTGATCAATTAAAAAAAATAATTGTGAGACTCGAGTTATCAATGTTTAAATGCGTAGAACACGGTCTCGCCTTGTTTCAACTGAAATGTGAAAATTATACTCATGACCAAAGCAATTAAATTGAGGTTGTATTTTAACCGGTTTTTCGAAGCTCGCCTACCAGGTTCGATTCAAGAACTTCAAATAGTCGAATTTAGATTGAACCAATTATCTGAATTCGTCAATTCAGCCGCTTCGTTCATTTGTTTTCATCGTTTAAACCCTGGTGAGGGGGGGGGGCAACTTGAAGAGCAAGTCCAGTGAGAGTCTGTTGAATGTTGTCCTTGAGATTCAAAGCATATTTTTACCCCATAGAAGAGGATCGAAGATAAACGAAAACACCCTTCCGTTAGACTGACTTTTGTGTTTTCTCTCTTCGTTGGGCTTTATTTTTCAATTAAAAAAAAATAATAATTTCATGCTCGAGTGGTCATTAATAAGAGGGAAAGTTATTGATTTGTTCCGCATGTTGCATTTCTTGTGCTGATTCAAGGTCCCCCCCAATGTTTAATATATTCGAGCTTCATAAACTGTTTTTTTTTCTCTTTTAAATGACCATACAGACTGAAACCGAAAATTCCATCAGGTTGTGGCTAGCCGGGAATCATTTTCTCCCTTTTGTCACTTTGCGCATGATCAAGAAGGTTCAGGAAGAATGCGAATTTTTGAAGCTTGTTTCATTATAACTGAGCTGTGATCAGATCTTTAGTCGATTGTGTGTGAGCCAAAGTCAGAACATCGACTATATGACGTCTTTTGAGGCCAGCGTTTTCTTCAAGTTCCAAGCCTCAAGAACTGTTAGGACTTAATACGCAAGAGCAGCTCCTATCGTAATTTAAATAAGGAAGGTAGATTTTTCCAACTACTAAAATGCTAAATTCTTTTATTTGCAAGTTCTTGAAAGATAATGGTAACTAGTCATTAAGATATCCGTACAAACGAGCCGTAGCCTGTTATTCGCTCCTCGTTATCATCCCTTATTGTTCAACTTGTTTTCCGGCACTCACTTTTTAGTGCGTTAAACATGAATTATCCTTCATAATTGGCCTTAATTTACAACGTTAACGTCCGGTTTTGATACAAAAAAGTGAATGTCCGGATCCGAAAAATGTATGGTTGGAATTTGGAATTGTGTTGGTGGGGAGGGGAGATTGATTTTGTTAAGATTTGACAGTCACGATTAAACCACGTGTAAAAAAGGTGTATCGGTTAGTAGAAGAGAGTGACAATTGAATGGAGAGAGAGAGAAAGAGAGAAAAAAATCAGTTAATGGTGTGGAGGCGGCTGAATGACGTAAGCGCGTCGCCGCCGCCGCCTCCACCGAAGAATGAATAAGAGGAGAGAGAGGTTCTATGTTTAACCTCACCGCCTCCTTTTCATGAACCCTTCGTGATCGTTCTCTCGCCGTCGGCGTGTAGT
The DNA here is from genome assembly GCA_038030265.1 of Corythucha ciliata. Lineage (NCBI taxonomy): Eukaryota > Metazoa > Arthropoda > Insecta > Hemiptera > Tingidae > Corythucha > Corythucha ciliata. Next base: position 12,635,324 of record CM075938.1, read on the forward strand.
GTGACGGTGGGCGAGCGGGCCGGGGTCAGTATTGGGATGATTGGGTTGGCGACAGACGACGCGAACTGTTGAAGGGAAAAAAGTGTCCCTCTCGCCCTTATTTTTATCCCAAACTCTTTCTTGAAAATGAAGATGGAATGACGATGATGACGGAGAAAAAATATTTGAAATCGCGGGGGTGTGTAACGGAATGGTTTTTTTTTCTCCCCCAAATGGTGGGCGGCTTTTGTCGCATTGAACGAAACGACAGCCTGTGATAAGTTTATTTCACTCGAAACGTAAGACTTTTTTTTTTCTATTTCATCTCTATTTGTCTTTTTTACGTGCTAATATCTCTGTAAAGGCCCCCTCAATCACGCACTGCCCGTAAACGATGATCAATTAGTGGTGGTGATGGCGGTGGGGGGTTATAACGACTAAAACTTTGTTAGAAAAGTAGTGCTCTTTTGACACTTTCAATGCCAGGTATAAGCACATGCTTCATTGTAACTGTTCCGCCATATGTGACGTATTGACCGAATTCTTCCAAAGGTCATTCCATTTTTGTTTAAAAAAACCAAATAGAACGGACTTCAAGATTAACTGTCTTTTTCTCGCCTGGAACCCAGTAAAAGCTCGTTAACTTTTCACCCCCGCAGTGCCACTTTCGTTTGATTTATTTCTTTTTAGGACCCAGGGTGTTGCCTCGGGTTCTTCAGTTGGTTTGGAGTGGGATACGATATATTTTTTTCTTGGAGAATAGTGATGGTGGGGGGGGGATTGATTGGAACGACATTCAAAATTGTTCACTTGAAACGCGCCTGCCGCTTTTAAATTGGGTTTCTAGTGATTGGCTAGTAATAAAACAAAAAATCGGTATTCTAAACGTCATTCTTGCCCCATTGTTGGACCCATTCAATCAAGGTGTCCTCCCTCACCCCACCGTGTTGAGGGAAATCCTGAACGGATGCCTCTTTGCTTCGCGGGTCACATTCACCCTTGTTCCCCTCTTCATGTCCGTTCAAATACATACATAGATAGCTCGTTGGCTTCGTCCTGTTATAAATTGATAACAGGAGTCTTGTCCTAAGAGATAAAACTATTTATTCCGGGCGTACAAATCGAGTCTTTCTACATTATTGTGATTTCCTTTTTTTTCCCTCTCACTCACTCACTCTCTTTTTCCCCTTAAAGCTTAAACTGTGGGAAAAAGTCGATGGCCATGCTGTACTTTTCCAAGATAGACAAAAACAAAGAAAGAAAATAGCCGGGTCAGAAATATTAAAACAACTACAGGGAAAGTGGAAAGCTGTTTGTAACATTTCGAAGCCTCCTCCTCCCCCCACCACCACCACCACCACCAGCATTACCGCAACACCAAAATTTTTGTGTTTTACCTTCTTAAATTTTAGGATCATTTTGTTCAAATTATTTCGATTTGAGTCCCCCAGAAAATGCTCAATTGACAAACGCAGCCGGCCAAAACGGCCGTCAGCACCCCTTTAAAGCGGCTAAAAACTGAGCGTTTCGCGTTGACAGTGGGTTCTACTGGTTTTCTCGCTTTCACGTCGACGTGTGCGGAAGGACACTCTCGTCGATTGCTTGGGAGCGTCGGTCGACCACTGGAAAATGTGCGTGGCCCTTGAAAACGTACCAAAGCGGCCAAAAATTGCGTCATTTTCACAAGAGAGAACCACAACGTCTCTGATCGAAAATCCGTGTAGATTATCTGATTCCTCGTGTCCTTACACGGTCAGTTAGACGCAGTTTCATAGAATTTTGAATATTTTGTTGCCAAAATCGCCTAAGGGGGCTGAGCGGCCGATTTTTTTTGGGTAATTTTCTCAGTGTTTCTATTTGAGCCAAACGCAGCTTCCGAGCCCCTTGGACAATATGGTAAATTGCGGAATTTCGCCGTCCACGCCCAAAACGCCCCCAGGGGGAAGGGGCCATCATCGTCTCATAAAAAAGGCAATAAGGGCGTTTCGCGATGTCCTTGGTTCCGATGAAAGTTTCTCCTTGGACTTCAGGGCTGGTGTCCGAGAGAAAATTCGTGTAAAAACGTTCCAAAGTCGCCAAAAACGGGCGCATTCAGGGGAACCTCGGAAAATGAAAGGAATTCGTTGGTTAATTTTGTTAGGATGATACATTTCCCACACAAATACGCATAACTCATCCTTTGGCTTAGAATGCACAGTGCCAGTTTTCCCCTTTTATTCGGTTTTTCTAACAATTTCCTCGTTGTTTTCTTTCCAGATATGGTTAAAGTGAAAGACGAAGAGCACACCTTGAATAACTCAACGAATACAGGTGGTGGGTTGACGACAAACAACGTCAATTCGACGCCCTCAACGCCAGCTGTCGTCATCGAATCGTCCGCGACTGAAACGTCCAACTCCACCACCGCCGGTACCATCAATTCTAATTCAACCGGCGCGAGTAGCGGTGCCAATACTGGAACGACAGTGTCCAACAGTGGCGGAGGAGTAACTGGCAATAACGGGAATGCCCTTTCACCGCCTCCACCGTCGACAACAGGTGGTGGTGGATCCGACAGTTTCGGTAGTGGTGGAAACTGTGGCGGCGGGCCAGGAGTCGGTGGTAAAATGCCGGGTCGCGGCACCTCAAATTTGGCCACTCAACATTTCCATTATCACTGGAGCTATCCAAGCGCCGGTCCGCCGTTGCCGCCGGGAGGCGGTGCAACGTTTCACTTTGGACCGGGTTTCGAGCCTCAGACCTCTCCTCATCAACACGTCGTCTATTTTCACGTCAACCCCGGCGTTACGGTCAGCTTTCAAATGGGCGACAACGTTCAAACAATTAAAGGTGAGTGATCTAAAAACAGCTTCATATATATACTCGCACTGCATAAATACGTCAACTTCCATAGCGTTAATTGCATAACGACCCTCCTCTTTATGCCGCTACCACTGTGCCTCTTGTAGGATGTCCTTCATCACGCAATTATTTTCGCCACGCAATTATTGATAATTTTTTCGAAATAAAAAACAAAAAGTGGTTGACATTTCCAACCATTGGCCGCCCTCATCAAAATTTTGTATTATGTGGGGCTGGGTACTGTCTTTTTTTATCAACTTCCCGTCATCGCAGGATTTTTTTTAAACAAATACAAAAAAGAACTTGTTTTCATTTCAACGCTCCTGTAAACAAAGTAATGCTACTTCAAGCTGCGTTTGAATGTGATTGTTTGATTAAAAACATGGAAGTTTTATTGCCTTTTTCGTTTAGCGGGTAGCCTTTTTAATTATGGAAGTTTTCTCGTGGTAAAACCAGTTGGAAACCATTTAAAATTAAATTTAATGCTCAAAAGCCCTCCTTAAGGAAGAAAAAGCGAAGGTTTTATGCTTTTAATTGCTGGATGGGGAGGGGTTTAGTAACACAATTAAAGTACCTTTTGGGGTTTTCAGTTTGAATACTAGAATACTCGATGACCAGTTTTTGAATCAAAATGGTTTGCAGTGAAAATACAGTCATCCTCCCCCGCCAACGGCTACCGACCCGTCTAGGCAAAACTGTGCCAGGGATGACCCTGCTCACCAGAACTGATGTGGGGCCGGAGGTGGTGACCTTAGTGCAATAGCACCTCCGGCAAAGGCTAGTTGACATTTGTTCATCGACTGAACAATCTAATTCAGTTAGGGTGCGTTCATAGTGAATCACCTTCACTGCGATACCTCGATGAGCGATGCCCCGATGAAACATCGATGAAGAACAAACATCAATAATTGTATGGGACTGTTCATAGTGAAGCACCCTCACTGCGATGTGATCTTCGATACCTCGCTACTCTCATCGATGATTTGAACCATATGGTTCCTCGACCCCCCTCCCGTCCGTTGCCTTTTTTTTTCTTTTCAAAATCTTTTAAAGTCCACCTTCAGACAATTTACGTAAGTCACGAACACCTGTCCCCTTCAAGCTTTAACCCTTATTTTGAAAAAAAAAAAAAAAGCAACGGTCAGGAGGGGGGTCGAGGAACCATATGGTTCAAATCATCGATGATAGTAGCGAGGTATCGAAGATCACATCGCAGTGAGGGTGCTTCACTATGAACAGTCCCATACAATTATTGGTGTTTGTTCTTCATCGATGTTTCATCGGGGCATCGCTCATCGAGGTATCGCAGTGAAGGTGATTCACTATGAACGCACCCTTAGATACAGAGATACAGTCAGAAGGTTTCAAAGTTAATTTGGATTATTGGTTTTTTGAGGTCAAATTACCAGTTTCTCGGGCATGTTTGACCGTTTCTGAAGGTGAAATCATGTTTTAGACGCAAGAGTGGTAAAAGCGGCCTGATTTCTGGGCGCTGGTGGCCGGCGTGTCGAGAGGGGGGTGGCACTATGGGTCCTTTCTCCCGGCCTCGGCCCTTCCTTGGGGGGCCCGGATTTCAGAAAACGGAGAAAAAAGAAAAAAAGGAAAGCTTTAACGAGGTTGAAGCTCTACTGTGATTACAGCGTTTTTTGGTTGGAGCTTTACTGTGGTATGGATCAGCTTTGCTGTGGATGGGAATTTACTGTGGTTGGAGTTTATAACGGTGATTGGAGGTTATACGTGTAATTAGAGCTTTACTGAGGATGGACTTTTGATGTGGTTGAACCTTTGCTGTGGTTGGAGCTTTGCTGTGTTTGGGACTTTGCTGTGGTCGAACCTTTGCTGTGGTTGGAACTTTCAAGTGGGTTGGCCTGTGCTGTGGTTTAGCCATTGCTGTGGTTGGACCTTGTTTGTGATTGGTGCTTTACTGTGATTTGGAGCTGTAGAAGGAACTGTGGCTGGAGCTATACTGGGGTTGCGGTTTCTAACTTTGGATAAAGCTTTTAGTAGTTGGAGTTTTGCTGTGGTTCGCCCTTAGCTGTGGCTGAACCTTTGCTGTGGTTGGACCTTTTATTTGGTTGGAGCTTTGCTGTGGTTAGGAAGTTAGTGCGGTTGGAGGTTCTAACTGTGGTTAGAGCTTTTTTGCATTTGGAGCTTCGCTGTGGTTGGACGTTCTAACTGTAGTTAGAGCTTTGCTTTGTTGTGGTTGTTATGGTTTGTCCTTTGATGTGTTTCTCGATTTCAGCCACAAATAGTGGCTTTCAGAAACCACAAATGTCTCGAATTACCGCTTTTTCTCGTTTTCGCCGTGAATTAGCTATTTATATCCGTTTTTAGATGCAAATATTGGCGTTTTGTCAGCGTATTTGTTCCACAGGGAACCAAGCACTTTTTTCTCGTCCTCAATTTTATTAGAAAATCAGCCCTTTTTCTCAATTTTAGCCTGGGTTTTCTTAATTTTAGCCATGAATTAGCGCTTTTCTGAATTTATGCTGCGAATCAAAGCTTTTTACCAATTTTCGCAGGTACTGTGCGTTTTTCTCAATTCTAGCCGTGAATTATAATTTTGTCCCAATTTTTATTATTATTTTTAGGCCCGTTTCATCGATTGTCGATTAAGAAATTTAAAGAACTGATTTAGACAAATCACGTTCGAACCATGACAAAAAATTTGATCATGAAACAGATGAAGTTTTTAGTCAGCTTATTATTGAATGATTAATAAAGCGGGCCTTATTCAATGAATTAGCGATTTTTATCAATTTTTGCTACAAATTGGCGTTTTGCTCGATTTTTAGCCGCGAATTAGCCCTTTTTCTCAATTTGAGCTGAAATTTTAGAGTTTTCCTTAATTTTAGCAGCGCTAATTAGTGATTTTATCAATATTAGTTGTGAGTAAGGCGTTTGTTTTACATTTTAGCCCCACATTGGCCATTTCATTTTAATTTAGTTATGGATTAGCACTTTTTTTAGCCTCGAAATATCTTTTAGAAGATTCGGATTGGCGGTTTATCAATTTTAGTCGCGAATAAGTTATTTTCTCCATTTTTACCCGCGAATTAACGTTTTTCCTACAGGTTATTCGCCAACTATTTACTGGCTTTTATTACTGAATTTCATCGATGGATTAGGCGATTTTTCTTAATTTCAGCCGTGGGCTTGGTCCAAAAACTGCACATTAGCGGTTTTTTGGTACATTTTAGCCGTAAAATTGCCACTATACACCGAGAATTAGCGATTTTTTCTAAATTATGGTCTGAAAGTTGCGTCGAGAAACCAGGAATGAGCGCTTTTTTGCAGTTTTAGCCACGAATATTAGCACTTTTTCCAAATTTTTTGCCACCTACTCGCCCCAAAATCCGCACATTAGAACGCCTTCTCAATTCTATCTGCTTAAGGACCTAAAGAAACTTGGGAATCAGCATATTTTCTCTATTTTAGCTGCGAATTTGCTCCCAGAAGGCACACATTTTCTCAATTTTAGCCGTCAGAATTGCGCTTTCGTGGGCTCGCACGAATATTTAGCCACACTGTTTGCTGATCACCAGTAACGTTCTATTCTCCAAGTCGGATGGGCTGAAAATCGTCGAAAGGAGCTAAGTCACTGTCCAATCGTCTACCAAAACTCCTTTTCGCGTACCTAAATCTATGAACATGAACCTAAAAATTATCATTTTTCCATATTTAAGCTTTAAGGGGGCCCCCTCTGATAGGTTACCCAGGGCGGTCCGCCCCCCTCGCCCTTACCTCGGTACGCTACTGTTCACGGTATACTCTTGCTCTTACACACTAAGTTTCTTCTCTGGATAGTGTGAATACGCCATTTTATGGACAATGAAGCCGATTTAGCTTATAACACGTCATTTATCTAGTAAAACTGTGTCTTTAGGACTCACATTACCCTGACAAAAGAATTTCATGAAGAGGCGGTAAATTTGGTGAAGGATTTGGAATTTTTGCGTCAAGAATTGTATTTTTGCACATGTAGGCATAATTGATTCGCAAAATGGTATTTCTTTCTAGATTCTTGCTCTCCCAATGCTGGCAGACTTCCGCCGCCACTGCATATTGACGTTTTGTCTAAACTTTCATCCGCGGCTTTGTCCATCCGGATACCAAGTCTCTTATTTACCGTCTCATACAGCGCGTTCTGCTAATACGGTGGCGAGCAGAATCCGCCAAATTCGGTTTTTTATAAGCCAAGCCCACGCAAAACCCTTAAAATCGGCGTTTCAGAGAGCCTGAATCGCGATAATGGTTTTTTTAGTGAGCAAAATCCGAAAAACGTATTTATTAGTGAGCCAGACCTGTGAAAATGGTTTTATTTTGGCGAGAAAAATACGACAAATTGGTTACTTAACCAGTGAAATCCGTGAAAATGGTTTTTGTTTTCGAATGGGGAACTTGCATGAATGCCCGATTTGGGGGAAAAGTATACCAGTGAATTGGCACATGCGGACAAAGATATCAACGGTAGTTGTAGCGAGGGAAAAATGACGTCAAAGAGCAGTTTTGAAGCATTTGAGAAAACTCTAAAATGTTTTGTTTACAAATAACAAGAAAAATTAAACCCCGGAAAATGCGTCTTCCCCCCTCTTCCCAACACCATAAATTTCGTTAACTGCCCTTTGACGTAATCAAGCCCCCACTAAAAATTTTTAAAAATTTGCATTAAAAAAACCCTTGATTAATTTCAATGTTTAATGTGGGCAATTGTCTTGTTGAAGAGTCCTCTTCAAGAAACACCAGTGGTTGAAAAATGTGCAAGTTCCCCAGTATGCCACCCCGTAACATAGGCCCCCAGGGATATACGTCAGGCGACGTATCTTGGGCTTTGTGTGTATATTTTCAATCGAAATTTCAAATTTCAACCGTAGATCGATGTGAGGATCCACTAACCGAATAATATCGGTGGAGAATGGGATAGGACCGTCCGAAATTATCGTGGGGTACGAACTAATGGAATATTCACAAAAAAGGCCTCTAAATTTTTGACTGCGATTAAGCTTATTTTACTAGTTTTCCCCCTAGAAAAAATAGATTTCATTGCATCCTCTCACGATGTGAATATACGCGGAGAAGATATAGAAAAAATAGAGAGAGGGGAATGCAGTTGTGTAAGATTTTATATTGCCTGACTGGTGCGTAGTGAAAGGATTTTTTTCGAAGTAATTGGTTCTGCACTTTGTTTTTAACTACTGCATTCCTTTCTAAAGCTTCAACCTCCTTTCCCCTACCGCCACAACGTCAAATAGCAGTCTTCCCCCTCGACACCACACCCTTCTCTTGAAAGAACAACTGTAGATGGAGGGTGGGATCATTGTGCCGACCGTCCTTTCAGAGAGGTTTTTAAAAAATATTTCCCTTATATAATTTATCTTTTATTCTATTAAAATAAGTGTCTATTTTCGATAATTATCTGTAGTGAGGGTCACTGATAAAAAAAGGAAAGAAAAGAAATAGCTCAATTTGCTTAACTGCGGTGAGAGTCAGCGTTTTATGTGTTTTTTTCTGGAATCAGCTAGATTTTCAAAAATATAATTGAATACATTTTTATAGTCAATCCTCGTGCAGGATTTCATTTGTTTCAAGCTATTTATCAATCGTATAATTTGTTGGCGAAGGTTTTTTATTTTATTTTAATATAGAACGGGGGAAAAAGGGTCTCCAGCGAACAGAAAAACTCTTGGAAGAAGAGTAAAGTCACGAGAATTCATAGTCACGAATTGATGAACGTTTCTCACGACCCCCCTCCCCTTCACCATCGCCAATCCATTGCAGTGTTCCCTAAATGCTTTGTGATTCACATGGATGGATATCGCGGAGGGGCTACTGATCATGGTGGGCGGGGGTGGGGTTACTGCAAAAATTCACCTCGTGTGAACCACATTTTGTGATTTCAGTGCTTTGCGGCTCCTGGAAATGCATGTTTTCAAGATTAGTAGTATTGAGGAGAAAGTTCCTGGAATTCTTTTTTTTTTTTTTTTTTTTAGAAGGGGGAAAAGGTGGATCAGTGTAATTTTAGAGGAATAAATATTGTTCAGGTGGAGAAAAAAAATAAAATAAAATCACGGTAAAGGGGGTGAGGGCGTCGTTAAAAGGGCCCCACAGAAATGTCTTAGGCAAGACCATCTACAGCTTATCTTTTTTTAAGGGACGGCTTCCGCCCTACGCGACATCCTTTTTTTTGTGCATCCCTAAAAGATTTCCTGGCTTTACAGCCATTCATGACTATCGCTTCCTAAAAATGAGGTTTATTATTTGGAATCTTTCGTAGGAATAAGAAAAGAACGAAAGAAGAAAGACGCTGTTCGGGAAAAATGACTCGGAAGGAGTCGGTATGTAGGCCAAGAATGCAAGACAATGTCATACCGCTACAGTTCGTCTTCTTTGGTGTCTCAAAGCATTCTCAGAATATCTCCTTTTTTTTCTACGTGCATTTCCCAAAACTTTCCAATTTTTTTTTCTGTCCACCCTCGCTCTTCACGCTCATAAACTACCTACCACTTTTATTTTCTCAGATTTGTTGTTTTTGTGCAAAAAAAAGGTCCAGATTTTATAGCTCTCGCGCTAATTAGCGCAATAAAAAAAACCAGTTTCTCATCTTTAAAAAAAAGTCGATAACCTTTCCCACAGCGACCGAATAACCGGTACGCTGGTTTTTGGCGGATTTTTTCCCCCGAATTATAAATCTGCCACCTTGTGTTGCATTGTTTTTCCACTTAAAAATTCGAAAGATGAGGTCTCCGTTAAAAGAAAAACAATTAAAATATTAAAAGTCTCAAGCAAGCTTCCCCCCCCCCCACCTGCGATCTATATAATCTATAGTGTTGAAGTATTTATTTAATGCGTGGTGCTCAACGGGTGGTAGGAGGGGGTTTCTCGGAGATGATAGTAATTTGCGAGGGTGGCCCATACGTCAGTAGTGGATCCCTGGAGCGAAATACCGTAAATCATTTTTCCTCTATAGTTGCAACCTTTTTAAAAAACCCTCCCATTATTGAATAACAAGGGAGAATAATTGTAAATGGATTAGCACTTGTTTTTGCAGCGTTACAAACTTGAAAAAAATTTTTTGTTTTGTTTTAAAGATTTTCTTATTTCTTTCACCCTCCCATGAGAGGTTGCACCAGACAGCCAATAAATGAAATATTCTCCGAAACGGTAGGGGGGGGGGTTAGTTGGTGGGGGGGGGGGTGAAAGACTGTAGCTGCTTCTCGGATGGGTAATCATTTTTTGTAGGAATATACTGCCCCTCCACAATCCTCAGAGAGCCATAACCCCCTTTAAAAGCCCCAGTTGAGCTTGAATCTTTTTCCTCCTTTCACCTTGTTATAAAATGTCTTAACTTTTCTCTTACGTTCATTTCTTTTAATACTTACACCCCGTTTTTATTTATCGACCCGTGTTTTATGCAATTCTTTATTAATGTATGAGGGGGGGGGGTCTTCTTTTTTACTTTAATAAGGAGGAGGGTGGGGGATTTCATAATCTTCAAAACTGAGTATTTCGGAGGCAGAATTCAGGGAAATTTAGTTTCGAAACAAGCAAAACCCGTGATATTTGCTTTTTGAAGTAGCGAAACCTCCTGAAATTTTGATTTAAAAGAGCGAAATTGTCTGAAATTGGGATTCCATAGACACGAATCCGCAAAATTTTGTTTTTAAGGCAGGTTTTGCTCCTTCAAAATTCAATTTTGCGAATCCTCCAGCCTTAAAACCCAATTTTGCGAATTTTCCACTCTCAAAAACTCACTTTCGCGCATTTTTCGCCCTCAAAACCCCAACTTCATCTAACTTCACGGGTTTAGCATTTTTAAACGCCAGATTTCTCGGGTTTGGCTTCTATTTAACTCTAATTTGCAATAAGCTTCGATGCTAGAAATATTGGTGAAATTGCCAGTTTTCAGCTGTTTTTTGTGGTTTCGAACCCCGAGCTAAGTCGGCGACGACCGACCGAGTCCGTAGGCTGACGAGGCCCAAAGCCGTATCTATATAACAAAATTGCAACGTTTTTTAGACAAATATCCGTGAAATTGGATGTTTCCAGACATTATTTTTGAGAAATTGCAAGTTTTAGGTCCTAATTTAAGCGAAATTGCAAGTTTCAAGGCCTTTTTTAGGGATGGGTGACTCTATGTACAGGCAAGCTTGGGCCCGACTGCGCCTATACAATGATTCTTCAATGATTCTAAATTCTTGAATTCCTATATTCGGGTCGTAATTTTAGCACAACTTCAAGCTTCCTGACTGGTATAAGCAGAATTTGTTGGCAATTAATTGAGAAATCCTTAAAAATGTGGAGAATATTGTGGGTTTTCTGCTATTTTCCACAAGAGATTGTGTAGGCACCAAACAAATGTGCCTTGTTTGGATGTCTTAGGCGTTTGACGTCATACACATGTTCAGTAAGACTCAGAAAATGGAATTTTAAATTTGAGCTTCGAAATTGGACCTTTTCATGATGTTCGTGAGGGGTGTGGACGTATTAAAGTTTTGGGAGCACGACGAATAACGCCCCCCCCCCCCGCCACGACATCTCACGACCGCTCGAGAAGGTTCAATTTCTCGGGCACCAATTCTAAATTGCATTTTTTCTTTAAAAAAAAGTAGCATCAGCCTATAAAATCACTTGAAAAATTGGGCCTCCTGAACGGGTTAAGTTAGGATAGAACACTAGGGGTGGTCGCGTCCGACGCCATTTTTGATGTAGTTTTGAGGAGAAAGTTCCTGGAATTCTTTTTTTTTTTTTTTTTTTTTAGAAGGGGGAAAAGGTGGATCAGTGTAATTTTAGAGGAATAAATATTGTTCAGGTGGAGAGAAAAATAAAAATAAAATCACGGTAAAGGGGGTGAGGGCGTCGTTAAAAGGGCCCCACAGAAATGTCTTAGGCAAGACCATCTACAGCTTATCTTTTTTTAAGGGACGGCTTCCGCCCTACGCGACATCCTTTTTTTTGTGCATCCCTAAAAGATTTCCTGGCTTTACAGCCATTCATGACTATCGCTTCCTAAAAATGAGGTTTATTATTTGGAATCTTTCGTAGAAAAAAAGAAAAGAACGAAAGAAGAAAGACGCTGTTCGGGAAAAATGACTCGGAAGGAGTCGGTATGTAGGCCAAGAATGCAAGACAATGTCATACCGCTACAGTTCGTCTTCTTTGGTGTCTCAAAGCATTCTCAGAATATCTCCTTTTTTTTCTACGTGCATTTCCCAAAACTTTCCAATTTTTTTTTCTGTCCACCCTCGCTCTTCACGCTCATAAACTACCTACCACTTTTATTTTCTCAGATTTGTTGTTTTTGTGCAAAAAAAAGGTCCAGATTTTATAGCTCTCGCGCTAATTAGCGCAATAAAAAAAACCAGTTTCTCATCTTTAAAAAAAAGTCGATAACCTTTCCCACAGCGACCGAATAACCGGTACGCTGGTTTTTGGCGGATTTTTTCCCCCGAATTATAAATCTGCCACCTTGTGTTGCATTGTTTTTCCACTTAAAAATTCGAAAGATGAGGTCTCCGTTAAAAGAAAAACAATTAAAATATTAAAAGTCTCAAGCAAGCTCCCCCCCCCCCACCTGCGATCTATATAATCTATAGTGTTGAAGTATTTATTTAATGCGTGGTGCTCAACGGGTGGTAGGAGGGGGTTTCTCGGAGATGATAGTAATTTGCGAGGGTGGCCCATACGTCAGTAGTGGATCCCTGGAGCGAAATACCGTAAATCATTTTTCCTCTATAGTTGCAACCTTTTTAAAAAACCCTCCCATTATTGAATAACAAGGGAGAATAATTGTAAATGGATTAGCACTTGTTTTTGCAGCGTTACAAACTTGAAAAAAATTTTTTGTTTTGTTTTAAAGATTTTCTTATTTCTTTCACCCTCCCATGAGAGGTTGCACCAGACAGCCAATAAATGAAATATTCTCCGAAACGGTAGGGGGGGGGGTTAGTTGGTGGGGGGGGGGGTGAAAGACTGTAGCTGCTTCTCGGATGGGTAATCATTTTTTGTAGGAATATACTGCCCCTCCACAATCCTCAGAGAGCCATAACCCCCTTTAAAAGCCCCAGTTGAGCTTGAATCTTTTTCCTCCTTTCACCTTGTTATAAAATGTCTTAACTTTTCTCTTACGTTCATTTCTTTTAATACTTACACCCCGTTTTTATTTATCGACCCGTGTTTTATGCAATTCTTTATTAATGTATGAGGGGGGGGGGTCTTCTTTTTTACTTTAATAAGGAGGAGGGTGGGGGATTTCATAATCTTCAAAACTGAGTATTTCGGAGGCAGAATTCAGGGAAATTTAGTTTCGAAACAAGCAAAACCCGTGATATTTGCTTTTTGAAGTAGCGAAACCTCCTGAAATTTTGATTTAAAAGAGCGAAATTGTCTGAAATTGGGATTCCATAGACACGAATCCGCAAAATTTTGTTTTTAAGGCAGGTTTTGCTCCTTCAAAATTCAATTTTGCGAATCCTCCAGCCTTAAAACCCAATTTTGCGAATTTTCCACTCTCAAAAACTCACTTTCGCGCATTTTTCGCCCTCAAAACCCCAACTTCATCTAACTTCACGGGTTTAGCATTTTTAAACGCCAGATTTCTCGGGTTTGGCTTCTATTTAACTCTAATTTGCAATAAGCTTCGATGCTAGAAATATTGGTGAAATTGCCAGTTTTCAGCTGTTTTTTGTGGTTTCGAACCCCGAGCTAAGTCGGCGACGACCGACCGAGTCCGTAGGCTGACGAGGCCCAAAGCCGTATCTATATAACAAAATTGCAACGTTTTTTAGACAAATATCCGTGAAATTGGATGTTTCCAGACATTATTTTTGAGAAATTGCAAGTTTTAGGTCCTAATTTAAGCGAAATTGCAAGTTTCAAGGCCTTTTTTAGGGATGGGTGACTCTATGTACAGGCAAGCTTGGGCCCGACTGCGCCTATACAATGATTCTTCAATGATTCTAAATTCTTGAATTCCTATATTCGGGTCGTAATTTTAGCACAACTTCAAGCTTCCTGACTGGTATAAGCAGAATTTGTTGGCAATTAATTGAGAAATCCTTAAAAATGTGGAGAATATTGTGGGTTTTCTGCTATTTTCCACAAGAGATTGTGTAGGCACCAAACAAATGTGCCTTGTTTGGATGTCTTAGGCGTTTGACGTCATACACATGTTCAGTAAGACTCAGAAAATGGAATTTTAAATTTGAGCTTCGAAATTGGACCTTTTCATGATGTTCGTGAGGGGTGTGGACGTATTAAAGTTTTGGGAGCACGACGAATAACGCCCCCCCCCCCGCCACGACATCTCACGACCGCTCGAGAAGGTTCAATTTCTCGGGCACCAATTCTAAATTGCATTTTTTCTTTAAAAAAAAGTAGCATCAGCCTATAAAATCACTTGAAAAATTGGGCCTCCTGAACGGGTTAAGTTAGGATAGAACACTAGGGGTGGTCGCGTCCGACGCCATTTTTGATGTAGTTTTGCACTTAATGTGAACTTATACCCATTCACCCTGTATTGCAATTATAAATAATAAATACATTGTCCACTAATGTGAGAGTATAAAAAAACGAACGCTCTTCTCGTATCCGCTCAATGAAACCGATTTTAGTGGCGAGGGTCCGATTTTTGTGGGGGTATATTATGCGTGTCATCTCTTGTCGAATAACGGATTTATTTTGTTGAAAATTTGCCTTTCAACCTTCCCAGAATTATAAAAAATGTACGCTCACTCCCTCTTCCCCTCACCTGTGTAGGTGTCGAGTCGATTTATTTTTTTGTTTCAAGTGACTACTATGCGGGCCTTAATATTATTCGTGGGAGAGCTTCCCTCTCCCCTATTAGCATAAAATTGTTGTTTACTCGTGTAAATTTAGACGAGGGGTTCATTACTTCTTTGGAGCGTTTAGTACAAGTCTCCTTTGTAATTTTGCAATCATTTCTTATTAGGCGCGTTGAATCGTGACGAAACGTTCGACATTTTGACGGGAGGTGGTGCAGACATTGATGAGGCCCCGGCCCCTTTGCAATGAACCTGTGAACAAATAAAATATTACAATAATCACTAAAAAGGGTGACTTGGATTACATTCACCCCTCCCCCCACAAGGTCCCCTGCCACGCACCGATTTACTTAATTCCAGTAAGAACAATAGGAATTTTTTGCCTCGTATATACAGGAGGGGAATAAAGAACGGTGTGCCTAACGGAATGTTTCTTTCTCATCCCTAAAGCTTTTGAACAGGTTGCTGCTAACCTTACGCTTATTGCATGGAACTCAACCACGCGTCCACGCCCCCCTAATCCTTATGTTGGAGAATAACAAAAAAAGCACAAAAAAAAAAAAAAATGAAACCTTTGGTTTGAAAAGGTGGTTGACTCTTAAAAACAATAGAGCCAAAGGAAACATTGGACATTGAATTCTTTTTCCCTCTGATGGATTTCTATTTTAATCTTAATCTTACAAAAAACGAACAAAAATGTCTTGAGAAGGGGAAAACAATCTTGTAATTAAATGCCCTCCCAACAATATTTCACGTGATTTCGGATGTTCAGGGGTTAGAGGATTTTGTGTTTTTGTTTGACCAAGTTCAATAGACGCGCTTTATTGGTGAATTGTGTGGAAAGAGTGGGGCGGTGTCAACGCTTTCTACTTTCCCGGAATTCAAAAAATAAAATGAGGGGAAAAAATGAGAAGTTCTGAAGAACAAAAAAAAAAACGAAGCCTGGTAAGCTCTTCAAAGGATTTTAAAGCATTTTTACTAGCCAAAGGAGTCTGGAATGTACAGTCAAGCCGGAGGCATCAAGTCCACTTTTAAAAACCACACTTTCTGCCGGTGACTGTAGAATTCTCTCTACTTCAACGTTACTTTCTGGGGAGTGGACTGTGTTTTGTAGTGGTGTCTGGGTGGGGGGATCTTTCACGCGAAAAATCATTTTGATAGAAAAAAGAGCAAGTTTTTGTAAACCAGGGCCCAGGGGGCAAATCGCTAAAATCCCTTTCATTTTATATACAATTAATATATTGAGCAGGGTTTATGTTTTGGGATGGGTTTGTGAAAGGATGAGCGAGAGAAAGGTAAAGAAGTCTGCCTTGGAGATGTCGCATTGAGCGAGAACCCTTGTCGTCGTCGTCTTTTCGTTTCACAGAACGAGTCAATGCATTTTGTTACACAGCATTCAGGGTGATTTTGATTTTTTTTTTGTGTAAGCGCAGTTTCTCGCAATTATGTCACATGATTGAAAGTTACGACGAAATTCCTCCGAGCCCGCATTTAAGTAATTAACGTTTTTAATGTTTGTTGTACGTGTGGCTATGAAATAAAGCGTTGAAGTGCCGTCTCGTCATTCCTCCGAGAGGCTATTCAGAGGAGAAAGGCTCAAATCGTGTGGGCAAATGTCACCGGGCGTCCTTGTTGTAAATTTTGGATTTATTCTGTAGGATTTTTAGGGATTGAACACCAGTGTAGGTACCGATCCTCTCCTTTTTCTTTTTTGTCGAAACGACGTAAAAAGCGTTCCTGTGTTTTAATACATTTCGAAAATTAACACTTTGACCTGAAGCCAATAAATGAGTCAAAAATCACTCAGAGCAGCGTAGCATTCTCATTGGTCATACCAATGAGCTTTCACACTACCTCCCGTTTGCATTTCTTCGAACTTTGCCCCTCTCAGTATTATTTTGTCTTTCTCTATCATTTAAACGCCACACTCTCGCAATGTCTGGGTCATCTTTGTTCCTTGTGTAATTTGGACGAGGATTTTCCCCCTTTTTTGGGCTTATATGATTGTGTGAGAAAAACTAAAAAAAAGGTCGTCTTGATGTGTGAAGTTTCGAGTCATTGACTCTTGAAGAAGACAGGTAAATAATTCTGGAAATTACGATACAATTGTTGCTTTTTTACGTAACGAAAAAATTCTTTAGGACATCTTTTTTCTTTTTGCTCCTGCGATGCCCCAGAATGCGGTCCCGGAAAGTGGGACACCGTTATTTCCATTATTATTTTTTTCTTCTTCTTTCTAGTGGATTTTTTTCAGTGTTGATGATCTTGAAAGTGCAGCAGGAAAAATTTTCGTTTATTTTGGGGTCTCCTGGTTTTGTAACTGTCTTTTTATTTGGATGGTGCATTTAAATTGAATCAAAGTCCTTTGACGTCTCGTTTTCCTACGTTGGTGACGAAGGATAATCCAAGGACCCTTTTTTTCCCCCTTCCTTTTCATTCCTTTTTTTTTCGAGGAGTCTACTTTATGTAGGTCCATTGATGTCTAGCGTTCATTGACTCCTTGGTCCTCGGGGCTACTGGCCTGGGGCCTCTGCGTGACCTTCAAAACTAGCCCCCTTTTGCTTTGTACCAGAGCCGGTGGAGTGGGGGATTCGGCTAGGGGGGATTTTTTTTAAAACAGCTTCTCCACTAGCCCCCATCACACTATCCACACTCATCCCTTCCCTCTCACTGCCATCCCCCCCGACTGCACCCTTCTCTAAGCAATTAGTGAGAGGAGGGTTTTTTTTTTCTTTTTTATACCTTCTTCTCCGACAGATGGAGGAGGCAAACACAGTCGACTCGAACTCTCTCCCACTACATTACCCTCATGGTCACAATAACCACAGCAAGATAGGTGGCGGTGTATCGGGACAGATCGGGGGAATTTTGTAGAGTTCCCCCCGGAGCTGCGTCATCGCACCGTTTGAGTTCGGGAATTGAGTTCCACCCCCGCCACTCTTGAAACCAATTCAGTGTTCTTGTGTTACTCAGTGAGTGAAGTGTATCTGAGTGTCTGAAGTATTTTAATTTTGTTGAGTCTATTTTTGTCGAAAAATTCGGGAGTGACAATACACAGATTTACTGCATTTTACTTGGTGAAAAGCAAAGAAAAATCAGCATTAGGCCGTAGTTCCAAGCCCAAGGATTAATTAATTTTTTTCTCTGTAAGTCTCAATTTAAAATTAGAATTAACTGAAATATTGTGATGGGTAGTCGAATCTTTCAATTTAATAACGCGAAGCCGGTCCCTAGAACGCCCAAGGTCTAGGTGTAGACATCTGTGGGGATATCTGATGAACATTCCATGTGCGTGTGTCGCTAAAGCTCTTCTTTTTTTATATCACGTTATTTCCATCAAATTAGCCTTATCTCCCCAAGATATAAACCGTTAAATTCTTAAACGAGCCCTTCGATGGTGAAATACCACGACCAAATAACACTGTTTATCCATTTCCCTCCCCCCTCTGCTTGCTCAAGCAATAAAAATCTCATCTAGAAAATTCGCCACCTTAGAAGAGAAAGGAAATGGAAGACGTAAAAGTGGAGTAATTTCAGTTTTTAAATTAGATTTAACAAATGACTCGTTCCCCCACTGAAATACTATCTTGAGGCGTCGAGTCGTTATATGAAAGTAAATTGGTTGTTCGTCCCCCCTCCCCCCTTTCAACATTAGACTCTCCGTGACATTAATAATTTTATTTATTTGTTATCTGACCTTTCAATCCAATTAGAAGTGAAAGTACAATTTTTAATCCCTTTCAAATCGTCTTATTTTATTTTTCCAAACTTTTTTTTTATGGGTCGGATTTATAGAGGGGCGAAAGTTAGGCAAATAACGGAATGTCTCCTCGGTCTTGCCGGCTTCTCGATGCTCGTATTTTTTGGGTTCTATAAGTTTCGCGAACTTTTTGTGGAAATTCGCGGTGGAATTTCTCTCTCCCCCCCTTCCAACTCAATGGTATTTCCGGATTAGCTTCCCCCTCCCGTCATAGCCAAGCATTCGTCCTCCCTTCACGTCATTCAAGGACGAAAGCTTACTTTTTTTCGTTGAGAGAAAATAAAATTAATGCATTCCCTTCACCAGTGGCGCTGAAAAAAAAAAAAAAAAAATGATTATTTTCAACGTACTCGTTTCTATCGACGCGTATCAACACAGGGAATGGGACAACAACATCAGCTAAGAAACCCTGAAAGTTTGGGTTTCGCGGCTAACATTTTCCCTCTATTTTAGGGTTTAGCTTGAGTAGTTTTCCATTTTAAGTGTTCAAGCTCTGTTTTTGACCTCAACTTGAAACTGTAAATTTCCTGTAAAACCAGCCTCATGTCAACCTCCTCGCACCACCCACAACCTAACTTCATTTATAGCGCACTGGTAGAGGCAGTATTGACGGAAAACAGGAGTTTTACAATCGCTTTAAACAGCGATTTGTAAAAATATATCCATTTGGGTGGAGAAAAAAAAAAAACGGGAGACTTTAATTTTTACTGGCAACGAGCCGACTGCAGTCAAGGGGCGGGCGTTTGTGTACGCAAGAAAATGAATCCCTACGGGTGTTTTACTTCGGGAATAAACAACGAGGATTTCGATAATTGTCGCATTTTTGACTGTACAGCCTGCAAATAAACTCAAATCGGGGCAGTACAAATTTTCAAAACGGTATTTTTCAGAGGATTTGAAAACGCTCAAACTGATTAACGAAGGTTGAGAAACGACAAATTTCAAGGACAAAAGTCCGGGGGTTTGGAGCACAAAATGAGGTGTCAAACTCATATACAGTTTGAGGCTCAAAACTGAAAATTCTCGGTGAGGTATCTATCCAAAATACGGGACTTCAGAAATCTTAAAGTGCTGGAGGGATCTAAAATGACGTCCACCCCCCCCCCCAATCAAGGAAATTGGTTCAGTAAGATTCTAAAGTTTTTGAAAAATCACTCTCCTTGATTACCTTTGAGCAGTGTTACCGAACTAGCAGTTTGCATGAAGGTTTAAACCCTTAACGTGTTATGTCGTGCCGATTAGTTGAAAAGAACGGGTGGGGGGGGGCATAAAACAGATTCGTGATTCATTGTTTTAGACGGAACTACGTTCAGACCTACCACTCACTCCCATCCCTGGTCAGAATTGCTTTTCCTTTAGCTCAAGAAGGTCATCGGGTAATTTCTATTTGAAGCTATACGATCGTATTTCGCCGAAGTTACCTAATTTTGTTTTTGAGCAAAGGAAAACTCGAGGTAATTCGGTTTTCTGTGCTTCTTTTTCACGGATGAATCAAATCTCATCCCTGTAGGTCACAGTCTCCTAAACCGCTTGTTCAAACTTCTGTTTTTTTTTTGTCTATTTTTTACCCAACAAAATTTAGCAATGCCGTGGAATGGTGGAGGGGGGGGGGGTTAAAAACGAGTGCACTCCACAGCACGCCGCATTATTCCATGGAAATTCCTTCAACTTAGTCACTCCCTCGGGTAAAAAAAAATCCTGAACCTGATACGTTTGCCCCGTTATGTAACCCCGCCCCCCGCCCCGATCACTATTTGCAGTGAGAGTGTCGACACACCCCCGCACTGCGCACTTTTTTTTTGTCTTTGTTGTTCTGATGTAAGACGATATCTCTTCATTCGGTCTCTTGGAATTAATAGGGGAAAAGGACGTGTGTGATGGTTGAGTGGGTCAATCTGAATTTTTACGCTTTTTTTTTTTTCGTAAAATTTTACTAATATTTTTAACCCGCTGCTTACACTAAGGAAATTGTTATTCCCTCCCGCCCTCCCCATCGTCGTCAAACACGGTCATTTAAGTATTCGTAACCCGTGGCCTTTTCAACTATTTGATTCTCATGGAACAACACACTCCTAGAAAAAAAAAGAAGGGATAACCCCCTGCGGAAGCATTTATTCATCTTGTTTATTCTCCGGTCGCAACATTCAACGGATTACAGGCGGAGGGACTGTTTTTTCCTTGACTGGTGTGGAGAGGGGTGAGTGAGTGAGGGGAGTAGTTCCCTTCGTTATTTTACGAGTTTTGGAGAGAAAAAAATAATGTTAGGGCGTTAAACAGAAACAAAAAGCCGGTACTTACACGGAGCGAGTATAGAAAAGTGGGGTCGTTTTTGGTTTTTGTAAAGGCCGGCGAATCGGCTTCTATTTTGAGGTTTTTTTTCGCGGTGGTAATTTTAGTGGTCATCAAAGTAAAAACTAAGAAATTTAAAAAAAAAACTCGTTCTTGAACAGGGCACCCCCCCCCACCTTTCGCTCTTTGGGAAATTGACACCGTTACAGCCGTGCTATCCCTATGATTTAATCAAGATGGAACGAGGATGGGCAGAACAAGAAAAACTGAGGGTCCAGTGTGCTGTAATCCAACAGCAAAACTACATTTTCACTGTCATTGTTGGGATTTAAAAAAAAAAAAAACGCTTAATCAAAAGTTTCGATTTTCTTGTGCACATGAAATTAGCTTTTCATTTCTTTTGAATAGGTGCAGCGATGCATGGGCTTGTCGTACAAGAACTTATATGTTGTAAACCACCACGCTTTCTGTTTTAATAAAGCTGTAGAAATTAGACGATGGAAGGGGGGGGACTTGAGGAACGATAAATTACTGTTATTACATTTTCATGAAACGACCGAAGTTATTTTATGTTATCTTTGTTGTTTTCAAGTCGCATGTCATTAAGTGAAAGTAACTTTTTCCATGAAGTGATTTTTCCATCGTTAAATTTTTATCCTCTTTGTTAGTGGCTGATCGCAACATCCCCCTTCCCACACTATCACTGATGACAAACTTTCAAGGGAGTGGTAACCCCGCTATACCTTTCCTTTGCGAAGGACGGGACCGCTCTCCTCTGCGTTCCACTATTTTTTTCAAGCCCCCCCCCCCCCTACAACCAGTGGAGAGATGTACCGTTACGCGCCTTCGAAAGGAAAGAGTTTCTTTCTACGGGGCGAGCTATCCAGGCCAGAGGTTCATTTTAGGAGCCCCTTCAATTCTCTTCCTGCCCGCCGCCGGCCATGTCATACCGCTTTTTCGAAGATAAGCCGAAAGGGCTTCGGTTGTATTTTTTTTTTTTTTTTTCAAAATAGAGAGAAAGAAAGGCGATGGCGAGACGTCATGTTATCAACCCCCCCCCTGTACAACCCTCCCCAACACTCCCATCATATTAGAGAGGAACAGGTCTTTAGGGCTGTCTTGAGGCAGTCAGGGGAACCAAAGAAAAGAAAGCTAGAAACCTAGTGTGCTGTGGGAATGTGTTGAAGAGGAGGGAGGAATGATTCGGCTTTAACGAGTGGATAAAGGATATTATTACGTCGAATTAAATCTGATAACTTTTCTTTTTCTTTCTCTCCTTTCATCACTCGCACTAAAAAAAAAACGGCGAGGACCACTTAAATACAAGGCCTAAAATCCGTTAGAAAAAGTTGAAAATATACAGTTTAGTCTAGGAAATTATTTTTAAAATTGGCCTGTTAAATAAAACTAAAACGTTTAAGAGAACTGACGTGTACAACAGGTGGAGGAAGGGAGACGTGTGTTACAGTGGTGTCCCCCCCTCACCAAATCCAAAATTGGCCCAAGATCAACAGCTGAATGATTTCTCATCGAACCATCATTGTAGGTGGTTCGAGGAACATTCAAGGGGCAAGTTTAGATTGCTTAGAGTTGACGTATAGAAATCGTTATCGTTAAGTGCGGGTCGGGGGAGTAATAATAGCAGGCGATAATATAAAAATGAATATCCATCACGGGTCGAGTTCACTCGAAACGAACGATTTCTGGTGCTGTTTTTACGCGTCATCTGACTCAATATTTTGAAATAATGTGGGGGGGGGGGGTTCCAGAGGACCCTTCGGAACTTATACGTCTGTTCAGTGACTTGAAACTTCTCGCCTTACGTCTATCCCCCCCCCCCATCCACTTTATTATAACTTTGCATTGTCGAATTGTTAATTTGAAATTCTTTATTTGTTTCAGGTAAGTTCTCAAGCTCTCCGTTGTGCAAATTTACCTGCCGTAAGTTACTAAAAGAAACTTTTTAAGATGTCGTGCGTGTTTTTGCCTATCTTCCACTTCTTTTTCTTTTTCCACCCTTGCAAAGGCCCCTCGTCTGTGTGTTATGTGGATTTTGATCCACTTCCTTTCGCTCCCCAACTTCCACTTGTGGAAAACTATCTATCCGTCATTCATGGACGCAACTAACTTGAAAGAATCGCGTTATCCCCATAAATACGATTTGGTGCCGCCGCGTTCCAACTTTAAAATAATGGCACTTTGCCACATTCCCCTTCCCTATAATTAAGTTTTTTTAGTGCAAAATTTATCTTCACAGACGAACCATTTGTCATACGTTGGCCCCCCTCTGCAACCACGCCACACCTCAATTTGGTTCGAAAAAGGGGTCTCGTGTTTCTTTTTACTCTAGAAAAAAAGGAGATACATATTTTTAAAAAAGTAACATCCCCCTTTCCCCTGTACCCATGGGCTGCAACGACGTGTTTTTCATAAAAGAAAATGTCCCTTCATTTTTGCATACAATAAGTTGTTTGGCATTGTAAAAAAAAAAAAAAAAAAAAAAAAAAAATGAGGTGGATGAACTCGTGCGCCGTGACCGAGAAACACAGAACGAATTGCAGATCAACACCCCCCTCCGCCGAAACCTCTTTCACTTCGTTCCACACCTCTCAACCATGATACATTTTAGTAATTTTTTTTTCAAAAAGAAAAATGAAGGTCGTAATTTGAATTAATCGAGTTTTTGAGTATCCCAAAATTTGTGGAAGGGCCTCGCGTGCCATTAAAAACTGTCTGTCTGGGTGGAAATGGCAAGGGATGAAATCGATTTTGGTCTATTCGTCATCAAAAGTAATTACCCCCCCCCCCACCATTCATGTCGTGTCGCCCCACCATGCGCTACGAATTCTTTCATACCTAATCTTTTCGTAGGAAGTTGTAAATTTTGTAAATGCCACTTCTTGATGGAGTATTTTGGTTTTTTATTTTCGCTTGTGTTTAAAAAACTCGGCGTCTCGTTCCATTTGGTAGTAATCATCAAAGGTTGTGTTAGGGAGGGGTTATGGGCATGATTTACTCTTACTTATACCTTTCGAAACCGTTTTTCTTTTTTCAGGAAGGCAGTACGTAATCATCTTCTAGAGATAAGACTTTTTTTTATTTCCCTGCAAGATAAGTAAAAACTTCAGCCTTTCCAAGGAGAGAGAGACGTAAAAAAAAAGACTTTCTACTCCCCTCACCCTCTAACCCAGAACCATGTCACTCCCACGACATGAATGATGCAGGGATGAACGGGGGTTGCGCTGCCTCTCTCGTCTCCGGTCTGTAAAACCTCGACGTTTTATCGAACCGAAGAGAGACGGGGAATGCCGCCGCCGAGTGCTATTTGAGATGGAAAAGGCCGAGACCTCGTCTCCTTTATTTTATTTTATTTATTTTTTTTTTCGCCTAGGCCCGCCTCTTCGCTTCGTCTATTGTCTGGCCTTTTAACAATAACTCCAAGGAGCTCGCCCTGAACGCACTATACTTCTGGGATTGCGGAATGTGGGGTTTGAAGGGTGGTGGTGAGGGGTTGAGAAGGGAAAGGAAATTCACTCTTAGAATGTTGATCAGACCAAGAAGTTTCCTACTTTCTTTCACTCCGACGACCTATCCTATTCGTGAT
The DNA here is from genome assembly GCA_038030265.1 of Corythucha ciliata. Classification (NCBI taxonomy): domain Eukaryota; kingdom Metazoa; phylum Arthropoda; class Insecta; order Hemiptera; family Tingidae; genus Corythucha; species Corythucha ciliata. The sequence continues at coordinate 12,659,577 of CM075938.1, forward strand.
TTTTTTTTCTAAGGGAAGGTAAATCTTGATAATACAGACGGAGAAAAAAAACAACCGTATTTTGCCTTTTCAGGATCAGATCGATGCTCATCTGTTTGTTCCTTTGTTCTTTGTTGAAAATTAGAATTCAAAAAACTGTTATGCAAACATCAAAAATTGTTTTCTTCTTCGATAAAATCAACGGAATGGGGAAGGAGTCTTGAAGTCAAGGAGAGAGGGCGATGATTGGTGCTTCTTCGTTGAGAAACACGTCTTGTCGTTTCTATTAGCATTCCTACGTTGTGTTTCATCCAACTATTAATGGGATGAAGGCGTGTAGCGAGGTTTAGAAATTGCAAAACGTTGGAGGGGCGGGGTAGCAGGGTACAAGAATTATTCTTGTTACACGTACCCGTTGTGACTCCTGTGTCTCATCCAACAATAGTGTCCATAGCGTACAAATTATGTGATGCAATGGGTGAATGAAGCTTATTGAAGGGTCAAAATCGTCTCTTTTTTTTCGTGGTGACAGACGCTTTTTGTTAGATTAAAATTTCGGATCTCTCTTGTAGAGAAAATGGCCATTCCTCAAATTAACTCGTCAAGAAAAATCGTTAATTCATCCCCGGAAACAGACAGTGCTCGGAATTGCTGGGACCCTTCGGATTTTCTGCCAAACAGCTGACAATTAGACACCAGAAAATGATACTCTCGGTGCTGATCTTGAAATTTCATCCGCAGGGTCTCACTAGGCTCGGCAACTAATGATAGTCCAAGGGGGTAAAATGTTCAGTTTCCAGGACTAGTACTCACAATTTTATGAGGATATTAACGGTTTTAGTCAAATTCACTGAGTTTCTCGTCAAATATAGCTTCACCAGTGGCCAGAGGCGTAGAGAGAATATTCGGGCTTAGGGGAGGAACTCAATGGGTCTCTTTCGCAGAACAAATATTCCTGTATCGAACCACAGTAAAGCTCCAACCCAAAAATGTCCCAATCACAGCCAAGGTCCAATCACAGCCAAGGCCCAACCCCAACAAATGTCCAACCACAGTCAACGCCCAACCACAACAAATATCCAACCACAGCCAAGGTCCAACCACAGCAAGGCTTCAACTGTAAAATGTTCAAAAAGCCCGAAAACCAAAACTGCACGGGATTGGTCGTGACCTTGCATCCTTCAAAATCTATTTTTCCGGGGGTTTGCCTCCTCCAAAACAGAAATTTCCTGGATTCGACTCTTAAAAAAAAGTAGTTGACTGTTCTGGGAATGAAATTCAGCGGATTCGCAGCGCGTAAAACCAAATTTCTCGGGACTGGTCTCCAAAAATTCAATTTCGTGGATTTGAATCTTACGAAACTTGGTGGATTCGTGGCCACAATTCACAAAGTTTGGCCATTAAAACCCCAAATTTGCGGTCTCGGCTATTTTAAAAACATTTTCGATGAGTTTCTCTCCTCCGAAGCCAATATTTCTCGGCTTTGTCCCTTAAAACCCCAATTTCAAGAGATTCTCTTTTTAAGAAGAAATTACGCGGATTCGACGCTCGAAATCCCACGTTTCGTGGATTTGGCTATTTTTTGAAGCACAATTTCATGGGTTTTGCTCTCAAATAACCAATTTTGGGGGTTTGATTATTCTAAAGTAAAAGTTGGGTTCGAGTCTTGAAAAATAAAGGAAACTTCGCGTCGTTAACTCTGTTGGGAACAAAATTTAGCAGATCAGGCACCTGAATTACCAAAACTAACCTGGGTTTGGCCCTCAAGAAATTTATTTAGTGGATTCTTCGACTGAAAACCCTTGAATTCGCGGTCTTGGCTACATCAAAACTTATTTTGGCGAGTTTGTAATCCTCCGAAGAAAATATTTCCCGGGGTTTGTCTCACTGGTTTACCCCCTTGGAATTTTGATTTTTAGAGGTTGGCTATTTTCGGGGCGAAATTCCGTTCATTTGGCACCTTAAAACCCAAATTTTGTGGATTTCGTTATCGAAGAAACACAATTTTACGTGTTTTACCCTCAAAAACCCATTTTCGCGGGTTTGACTCTTCAAAGTGAAAATTAAACAAAATTCGCGTCGTTGACTCTTCTGGGAGCTAAATTTAGTGGACCCAGCACCCAAAGAATCAAATTGCACGGGTTTGCCTCTGTACAAATCGATTACGTGGTGGAAATTTCGAGCATTATGCGACTGAAAACCCACCGAATTCGCGGTCTTGGCTACATCAAAAACGATGTTGGCAAGTTTGTCACTTTCTAAATCAATATTTCCCGCGGGGTTTGTCTCACGGGAGAGATTGGCTCTTTTGAGCTCTTTGAGATTGGCTTCGGTGCCCAAAATCCCAAATTTCGCGGATTTTGCTATTTTAAGAAGCACAATTTCACCCTGCAAACCAAACTTCGCGGGTTTGTATCTCATAGACTTATAGCGTTGCTTATTTACATAGAATTCGGTTCTAGAGCAGTTCATTTCAATTCGTCCTCTCTGAATGACTTGCTATTCATTTCATTTTTTAAATTATTTAATTTCTACTGCCGATCAAACGTTTTAGCCCCGAAGTTGCCTACAGATGCCATGGATTGGTGTATTTTCCATTACAGCCGAAAATTGGATTTTTTTACCCATGTTAGCCGCAAATTACAAACTCTTCTACACGTTATCCGTGCATTCGTGATTTTCATCAATGTCTAGCCTCGGATTACCACTTTCTCTTAATTTTAGTGGCAAAGTTGCTTTTTTATCCCGCATTAGCGATTTTACTCAATTTTTCCCTCGAATTGGAGTTTTCCTCAATGTTTTCTGCAAATTAGCGATTTTTACCTTTTCAGCAGTGAGTTAGCCACTTTTTCTCATTTTGAACTGCAAATTAGAGCTTGCCTTAGTGTCAGTCGCACGAATTAGTGATTTTTCTCAATATTTGTAGCAAATTAGTGGCGTATAAACTATTTTTGCCCCGCAGTATCAATTTTTTCCCCCTTTTAGCTATGGATTAGTGCTTTTTCTCAGTTTTAGGCCCTAGGTTGCCTTCAGAAGCCACAGATTTGTGTTTTCCTGAAATTTTGCCGCGAATCAGCGTTTTAATGAATTTTAGGTATCCGCGAATTATCGTTTTTTCTAGACTTTATGATTAGCGTTTTCCCCCAATTTTTCCAAATTGGTGATTTTTCGCAGTTTTAGCCGCGAATTACCTAATTAGCATTGCTTTCCAGATTTCTCCGCTAATCAGGATTGTCCTAATTTTAGCCGCTAATTATCGATTTTTGTCAATTACATTACCGAATCAGTGATTTTGCTCTATTTTAGCAGTTATTTTATTAATAATTTTTCCGTGGATTATTTTTTGTCCCAATTTTTGGCTGCTAATTAGCCATTTTTCTAAATTTCAGTCGTGAATTATCGTTGTTCGCGAATTAGCGGCTTTTCTCTTTTGCATTTGCAAATGGGCGATTATTTTTTGCAAATCCAGTGGCGAAATTGCCATTTGTTTGTTTGTTTTTTGCTTTTGTTTATATTACTCGCTCAGTATTAGCCACGATTTCTTCCTCACTTTTATATTCTTGAATTAGCGTTTTTTCTTGCTTTTAAAAAAAAAAAAAATCATTTTTTGGTACTTTTTGCCTTTTCGCGCTTAAAAAAATGCAAAACTCACCAAAGAACAGCAAGTTAGCGTTTTTTCTTGATTTTAGCGAATCAGCGGTTTTTCCATAATTTTGGCCTGGAAGTTTCATCGAGATACCGGTAATGAACGCTTTTTCACAGTTTTAGCCACGAGTGTCAGCGCTTTTTCCAAGCGTTTGGCTGCTAGCTTGACCCAAGAACGGCATTTAAGTGCTTTTAAGGACCTAAAAATACCGGGGATCTGCGTTTTTCCTCTTATTATGAGAAGTACTTAACTACTTCGCGGCTAAAGTTTCCTTGAAGCTTCAGTGGATAAAGTGTAGAAACAGCCCCAATTAGAGGCTAGAATTAGGTTAACTTCTGTTCATGGCTCAAATTGAGAAAAAGCGCTAATTCACAGCTAAATGCGAAAAAAATTGCCAATTCGCAGCTGAAATTGAGAAAAGGTGCTAATTCATGGGTGAAATTGAGAAAAATCGCTCATTGGCGGCTAAAATCCGGAAAAACACAAAATTACTGCATACGTTCAGAAAAATTGCTAATTCGCGGCTAAAAAGTCGATAAATCGCTAATTCATGGCTGAAAACCCGCTAATAAATGGTTTAAATGTAGAAAACGTCATTTCGCGGCTTCTGAAAGGTAAGTTTCGTGCAAAAATCTAAAAAAAAACCGCTAATTCGCGGGCAATTAAAAAAAAATCGTTAGGTAATTCTCGGCGAAAATTGGGAAAAAATCTAATTTGTGGCTGAAATTTAGAGAAATTGCTGATTTCGGGGCTAATTTGAGAAAATGTTTAGCTGCGGTTTCCAGAGGCAACTTCGTGGTCATTCATTAGGAGAAACACTAATTTACGGCTAACATCGAGGAAAATCTCTTACTCGCGGCTAAAATGGGTAAAAAACGCAAAATCGTGGATTAAATGGAGGCAAATCGCTTATTCACGGCTGAAATTGAGACAAGTATATAGCTATAATTCACCGATGAAATTGAGAAGAAGCGCTGAAGAGTAGAAATAACACTAATTTGCGGTCAAAGTGGAGAAAATTAAAAATTGTGGCTTATTCTGAACCAATGTCTAAGGCTGGCACTGGTGAGCCCGTTCCGCGAAATTGGTTTCAAATGGCCCAACCTTAACGCGCTTAAAGCTTTTACGCAACACGGAAAATTATTCGTTTTTTTCAATGAATGTTAAATTGAAATCGCCCGACAGATAACATACAACTTCCCGGAGAGGTTTCATTTCAAGTAGGAAACATTTCCAATTCAAACAATATTCAAGTATGCTGGCTATTTAGCTTTTTTAAAAAGGGTCCCCCCCTTTTTTCCATTGACATTGCAATTTAAAACATTCTTGCAGGTTGTCAACTGACAAATTCACCTCTCCCCCTCTCCATGTGCTCATGGCAGTGCACATAAGCATAAGAGAAAGGAAGTTGCGTGCGAAAGGAAGTTTTACATAAAAAGCGAGGCGTGAGATTTCCGTTGAATTTTCCACGAATAAAGACTCCACAAATAGCGTTGACAAGAGAAATCGGACTTCCAAGAATAGGAATTCTTGATCTCAATATTAGATCGATTAGATATATGGATCAACAAAATTGGTGTAGTTTTGTAGAGTGTTATCTGCGTGCTCCCAACAGAAATTGAAGAGACGAAAACTAGGCCTAAAATTCGCCTTTTAAATTTAAATCAAATTTTCCTCTTCCTGCTCTTTTTCGGTCTCCGCTCCACGGTATAAATATCTATTGAGTACTTGAAGTCGCAATGTCTAGACTTCCAAGGATGTGAACAGACTCGATCTACTTGGAAAAAGTGGCAACGATCTCTAAAAACACCACCCCTCCATTCCCTTCCCATCATCATCAGTCCTCAGCACTCACATCTTCATTGGCAATAACTTTTATTTCCCTCCTCCACCCTCACCACCACTCGTCCCATTTGAGCGCCATCTTAAAACCGTCATATAGCCACAGTGGCCTATAGGCACGATGTTGTATTGCCCAGTGAAATTGACGCAATCATCTTCAAGTAACCCTCTCTCACCCCCCCCCCCTATTCTGCAACCGTTTTTTATTCAAGGTGATTTCTGGTCGTGCCTTTGAGCTATTGTGAAACTGTGTAACTCATCACTTCTTTGTATGATCCAACGAAAATAGTTCTATTTAGCATAAAGAGTTATAAAAGACTGGGGAAAATGGTATTTATCGCAAGGTGAGCCGGTGTTGGGAGCATTCCAGCAACCCCTCCCCCTTTTCCTTTTTTTTTTTCCTAATGGAATTTTCATAGTCGGTTAAACGCAAGTAATTCGTTCCTTTATTTCATGCCGACAATAGCGCACAGTTTCTTGAATGCCCCGATTTTTCTTAAATATAACACATTTCATGTTTCTTGTTTGTTATCAATTTTACGATTTTTGTCCAACTATGTCCGGTTTGTGCAATATTTTCAAAATACCGGTCAAGTTCGAGTACGTGTAGAAAGTTTTGCAAGGAGGAGGGGGGAGGAACTTTCAAGAAAATGAAATCAAGCGGTAATTGAATTGAAAATATTGAACTTATTTTTTTTTTAATTTCGTAGAAAGTAAAGAAGATATCCATGTCCCCCTTTTCATTTTACCCCTTTTGACCGAGGTTTATGAAGAATATCACCTAAAAAGTGCGGTGTTCTTTACGCTGGCCTTCATTCGAAAAGACCTTGCTGGTGTCTTAGATGACTCTTATTTTCTAAGAACTAATAGCGTGAAGCGGTAGGGCAAAAAGGGAGGGGAATCAGGCAGATTCCCGTTAACGAGCGCGCAATGAACACCTCATCGGAGAGCGGTTTTTTTTCTTTGATTTTTTTTTCTCCTTTTCACGCAATTACCATCACGACCCGAGACATTTGTTCGGCGCCGCCAACTCGTGGGTATAAAGGTGCTTGTCAAAATGGCAAACACATAGCATGCAAAAAAAACAACAGAATTACACGAACTGTGACGAACGACTTTTGTTTTTCCGACTAACGCCCATTGAGTTCCCTCCCCCCCTTGTCCTCACTATTACCTTGGGGGTATTGTCAAATAGCGAACCCATTTAGCACATTCAAATTCTTGAAGAGTCACTTTTTTTCCGTATTACCTCGCGCGAAATAAACGACCATGTCAAACGACCGTCCTTTACAAGTTTAATGAACTTCAAACTTTCTCATGCTTACGGCGGAGCACACAACAATCGGGCTGTCTGTTTTATAAAGAGGAAAAAAAAACAAGCTTGGTTTTGTTTTCCATCGCTGAAAAAATTCAGCAACTCGATTTTTTAAAAATGAAAGCTGAATGAATCTAGTTTAAGTCGTGTTACAGTTACGAGTTGAATTGATTCATGAAATGGTGTATCCGCTTTCGGACCTGTATTTTTCTAGGATATTTGAAAAATGTATGAGAATGCAGGATATCACGACATTTGGTGAAATTAGTGATGGGGCGGGGGGGGGGAGATGAGATTGCAATCAGAGAGAAATGCGGAAGCATGTGAAGTATATCAGAGTAGCTCGAGTCGTGGTCCATGACCCGATGCCTGGCTGAGCGGAGAAGCCTAAAAATTGAGAGATTTTTCGTGGAGACTGTCAATTTTAGCCAAGGAACCGGCCAAGTCCTTGAGCTCCTGACAATATAGCACCCCCCTCCTTCTTACCAGGGCTGACCATTCATGCAGAAAACTGCAAGACCTGAATGGTTTGGCTATAAAACATGAGTTGAAACCCGCTAAAAGCAAATTTGACTGTACAAAATTCGGTCAAAAGGGCTTTTTGACTGTAAAACGTATTGTCCGTAAAACAATTGAACTTGCCGTCAATTTCGCCATCGTGAATCCGTGAACAACCACCAGGGCTGCTTTAATTGCTATATTGGGGCAGAACCGCCACGAAATTGCTAAAATCTGCAAAATTACAAGTTTCAGGTCTAACTATCAGCGAAATAGCAAGTCTTTCGTCTTCAATTTCGCGAAATAGCAAGTTCCGGGCCCCTTTTTTCTAATAGTTGGCGTGGAGTTTCCGATGCCCGATAGCGCGAAACGACTGATGAATAGCCTGAAATTACATCATTCGGAGCTAAATAAAGGGCCTGTATATTCCGAAAATTGCGAGTTTATATGGTATCAATTTCCCCAAAATGGAAAGTTTCAGGCTTTTTTTAGCTCCCAAAGCCTGACGAATAGCCAAAAAATTGCAGCTTCCTGGCTGAATATTCGTAAATAACGCCAAGTTTCCAGGTTTTCATTTACGCCAAATTGCATGTTTCAGGTCCTTTCTTTTTTTGGGAAATTGAAAGTTTCTGGGTCTTTGGGGGGGGGGGGCGGAGCCGGCCTAGGCAAGCTGGCACGGACTGCGCGTGAAATTGGGTTGGCAGATAGGAGAATCCTTCGTTTTTGAGAGTACCAAAAGAGCGGAATTGGGTTTTTGAATGAGCCATTCTCGCCTAATGATTTTTTTTAGGACCAGTGGATTCCACGGAATTGGTTTTCGAAGGAGCCAAATCTGCGAAATTTGGTTTTTGACTAGAAATAACAAAAGCGTGTGGGGTGTCTTGGTTTTTTCACTTCTCAATAGAATTTTTTAAAGAAACCAATAACTGTTTTGTATAATAAATCTTGACATTGCCTCCTGTCGCTCACTGCACCGTTGAGAAACGATTAGCGGAGGTCCCGAATCTTCGATTGAGATGAAAAATCGACCCCTCCCCCCTCGTCACCACTCCCACGCTAATACGAAGCTCTCCCTCAACAAGCGCAAAGGCCGGCAAGGATCTTGCTTCGTGAGGGGGGGGGGGCGTTTTCCAGTTTCGTGGCCGCCTTGTCCGTTTGTGGCGGCGCGTGGGGCGGAAATCTCTATGACACCCCCTTAATGTTATACGCCACAACGTGTTGAATGATGGCCTGTTCGCAAAAGAAAAGGTTTTTAGCCGTGAATTAGCGGATTTTCTCGAATTGATCCGCGGCTGTAAATGAGCGTTTTTTCGTAACTTTAGCCGCGAATAACTCTTTTTCATTATTTTTGTCGGGAATGGGTACTTTATGTACATTTCAGCCGTGAACTATCGCTTTCTTTCATTTCTTAGCTATGTGAATGAGCTTTTTCTCCATTTAAGCAGCGAATGAGCGGCTCTATCTCAATTTTAGCTGTTTTTCAGGGGCTTTCCAGTTTGAAGCGTTTTTCTTCAATTTTGGCCGGCAATTTATTAGAGACTTTCAGCAACACCCCCGCTAACGCTAACGCAAACGATAAATCAGTAGTTGCTTGGTTAAGAAATATTTGATTGGTTTAACTTTGAAAATAAAGTTTCCGGAGGATTTAACGGGAGGGTACTAAAACTCACTATTATTTCTTAATTTTACCTGCGGAGTACCGATTTTACTCAATTTCAGCAGCGCATTCGCGGTTTCTATTGAATATATCTGCGAATTACCGTTTTTTTCACATCTTTCCCATGCGAATGAGCGCTTTTACTGAATTTTGGTCGGGAATCATAGTTTTTCTCCATTTTAGCAGTGTTTTCGGGCGGTTTCTCAGTTTCAACCACGTACTGGCTGGTTTGCTTAAAAATATCCGCGAATGAGCGTTTTATTTCGCATCTGTCCCATGCGAATGAGCGCTTTTACTGAATTTTGGTCGCGAATTGGCGTTTTTTCTCAATTTTAGCTGCGAGTTATTTCACAATTTTAGCCGAGAATTACCGCTATTGTTTTTCTCTATGACTGTTCTGGGATTTAGTGGGGTTTCTCAGTGCTAGTCATGTTTTCGCGGGGTTTCTCCAGTTCGTCTGTGATTTAGCTTTTTTTCTCTAGAACTATTACTAAATTTTAGCCGCGAAGTACCTACCGCTTTTACTCAATGTTTGGCCCAGTGAATCAGCGGATTTTCTTGAATTGATCCGCGAACTGGCGTTTTTTTCTTCATTTTAGCAGCGGATGAGCGCTCTATGTGAACCTTATCCGTTAATTACATAACGCCTTTTCTCTTTTGGATGTGAATTACGTAGTTCTTTTTCTAGTCAGGAATTAAGGGGGAACTGCAGTGATGATTCCTCGACTCCCCTCCAATCACCCCTCGCCTACTACTCGGCATACATTTTCTGGCCTTATTTCTGCACCAATCCTGGTTTTTAAGGACTCATTTTAATCTTCAGGAAATTCCGCATATGTAGTAGTTTTCCTTTTTTCAAATAAGTCGAAATAAAACCGTGAAATTACAAAGTATAAAAGTTCAGGGCGAATTTAAAATAACTTCTGGGATGAAATTTGAAAAAAGGAAAACTACTGCATATGCGGAATTTCCTAAAGATTAAAACGAGTCCTTAAAAACCAGGATTGGTGCAGAAATAAGGCGAGAAAATGTATGCCGAGAAGTAGGCGAGGGTTGATTGGAGGGGGGTCGAGAAATCACTCGTGCAACTCCCCCTTAAGTTGCCTCGCAAAAACATGAATTGGCGTTTGAGTTGCTGAGCGATTCATCGCCGTTTTTTCTCAATTTCATAGCTGCGAATTAGCTCTTTATCACAAATATGGCCATGAATTAGAGTTTTTCTCAATTGGCAGCCGCGAAATATAGATTTTTGTCAGTTTTGCAGTGAATTCGCGCTTTTTCACTATTTTAGCCGTGATTATTAGCTTTTTTTCCTAACTTTTCTAAGTGATCTTCCCCACAAGAACAGCATACATTGGTGTGCCTTTTTATAGCGTCAGCAGCCTATTAAGGGCCTATAGAAACTTGAGGTTAGCGTATTCTCTCTATTTTAGCTCTGAAGTTGGCTTCAGATACCTCGAATTAGTGTATTTACCTTCATTTTAGCGGCAAATGGCAAAAGGCTTATTCTCAATATTAGCCGTTAAAACCTAAAAATCCTTATTTTTTTATCTTCAAGCTATTCGAAGCAGGGGTACCCTTTGAACGGGAGTCCTGGGCGGCCCGCCTCATTCTTCCTCTCGTTGACACGCTATTGCTTGCCTCCCGAGGGATCATATTACCCTTGGAACAACCAAACGTAACATAACCTCGGGAATAAACAAAAAACAAGCAATTAATTATGGAACAGAGGAGCTAGGTTATTTTAATTCAAAGTATAGATGAATGAATCACTCTGAGGATGAGGACACCTCTGCACTGCCTGATGCATAGTTCAGTGAGTCACCTTTGCTTTAAGAATAAGAGGGCGAGCTCCCTTGCATCGCTCTCCCTGTCGAGGAGGCCAACTCAAATTCTAGCATTTCAAAAGGAGAAAAAAAAAGTGAAAGAAACGTGAAAGTAACGCGACTGTGTGACTCACACATTACAAACCGGTACAAATTACCCATTACGACTCTCTCAACTCACTGTATCTCAGACTTATACATTGTCATTGTGCTCAACCCACTCGACCCCATCGTAACCAATTAGGAGAAAAAAAATTATATGTGGGGGGGGGGGAGGGCACCCAGAGTTTACTAGCGGTCCAAATAACGCTTTAAAACACGTGGCATTTCTTTATACTTTATATAGAAATCGCCCTGTAGATGAAAAATGGATAAAAAAAAAAATATATAGAGTGATTTATTTTGACAGGCGTTTGCACACACCCGTAATGCAGGTACCCGCAGAAAATTGTGCAGCTTTCAAACTAAAGTTATTGCAGTCCATGAAAAACGGAGATTTATTTTCCCTCAATCATCATTCAATGTTGAGATGAGTTCTGACGATGGGGGAGGGTCGCTCGAGTCAAAAGATAACGAATTTCTACTCTCCCCCCCCTCAAGGTCTATATTTTTGTCTCCGCTTTTTTAATCGCGGTATAGAAGCTTGTGAATAACCAATCAATCGAACTAACAAAACTGATTCGTCGATTCATGAATTTTGTACTACTACAGCCTGTGGACCACGGGCTAGGCGAGTGAGGCAAAAAAATATGATAATTCGTTATGTGTCCATCTTTTTTACGGCTTTATCGCCTTCCAGTTTCCTTTTTCGATTACAAAACTCTCCATGAATGAAAACAAAAAAATTAACAAATAAATAATTAAAATTGATGAACAACATATTACGGGTTTCAAAATTATGTGCTTTCTGGGTGAGAGGGGAGTGGGTTGTTGCCAGGCGGATAAATACTGTCTATTTATGGGAAACGGTGAATCTTTGGTCGTATATTTGTCTTTTCTGGTTTAAATTCTCTTGAAGTTTGACTGCGTGTCTCATTCTTATCATTACGTCTCTCCGAAGGTTATTGACTCTTGAAAAGAATGGCGAGGGGGGTCAATTAGTGACTTTGACCTTGACCGCTGTTTTTCTTTAAATTGTTTGTCCTGAATTATGAATGTTTTCTGTATTGAAAATCGTGTTTTTAGAGATAAAGCGACCCTCATTGAGTTGTTGCTTGATTAGTGATTACAAAGGTAGTCAACTGTGCACTTTGAGTATGGTTGTTAAGCGAGCTAATTGTGTTATTTCAATTGGCTTTAAGCTCATAAAAATAATCATACTATTGGTTTTAAATGAGTGGAGTACGTCGTGGAGATCCGACAATTTGAATGGCGCATGGAACGGAATAAAAAGGGACGGGTCATATTCAGCTGTCATGCATAAAATGCTCCTGATAATCTGTTCGGCGTCTTGAAGAAGACAGAGGAGTTAATAGAAAGCGACGCGAACAAAAAAATCACATTGCTTAATGGTATTAGAAAAAAAAAACAAAAAAAAACTGTATGGTTGGGAAACAAATCCTTGACATTTAAGAGACTCCCTCAACCCGCCCTTTTCCGCACTTTCCACGCCGCCGTTCACACTATAGCCATTGTACATTTTTTTGTTTGCTTACAAAAAATATATATATTTAGTTAAAAGGATGATAAAATGTTCACAGAACAAAGTCCATAGTTCATACTTTCTTTACAAATTGTCCCCTTGTTTCCTGCCACCATCTGCTCTACCGCAGTGCCACATTCCACCCTTTTACACCTTTTTCCTTCTGATAAGGGAATTGAACTCTTGAAAAGTTGAAAAAATCTTCAAATAACGGATGTTGTTGATAAGGGCCCCCCCCCAACCATACCTTAACACATAGAGCTGCAGGTGTGTTTGGAAGGCACTCCCCAATGTCATTTCACTTTAAGCTGGATAAAAGATACTTTAAAAGATTTTAGGGTTTAAAAAAAATAATGAAAAATCAGGTAAAAAGAGAAAACCTGCTATAAACCAAAATTTAATAGGCTACTGATCTCATTTACGTAATTCACATTTTTTACTATTCGAGAGATGGAAAGGATTAACGCAAAACAGTTAGGTTTGTACTCAATGCTTTTTATTTAAACAATTCCAATTCGAAGCTTATTGTTGCCCTGCGGAAAAAACGATTAAAAACGGTTCTAGATAATTATTTCAGTGCATTTCATTCTGAAAATGCACTATTGGTCTCGTCGTGATGGTGGCAAACATGGGTCATGTCATGTTTTTTTCATGTTTCAGAACCTCTAGAACACGAATTCAGTGGTCTCCGGAATTCATATATATATATATGAATTCAGTGGTCTCCTGAATTCATATATATATATATATATATATATATATATATATATCCGTTTTCTTGTTAGCACGATAATTCTCGTAGAAGTTAATTTAGCAGAACGCGGTTTGGCACAAAAATCAGTAGTCATAAAGCCCCGGTCGGTATTACATTTGGGCCAAATCGGTCAAGGTGGAGAGGGGGAAAGTAGGGCTTGAAATGGTCAAAAAATCACCAAAAATCACCAGTTGATTCTGGAAGCATCATATTCGTTACGTATACTCCATGTTAGACTAGCCTTTGATTCCCATTTTATTTTTTTGAAAAAATCAAGGGGGAGGGGGTGGTTCCCCTGGGGTGGAAGTAAGTCTGTGGTCTTGTTAGCACGATAACTCTCGAAGATATTAATTTAGCGGAACGCGCTTTGGCACAAAAATCAGTAGTCATAAGACCCCGGTCGGTATTAATTCCATTAGGGCCCAATCGGTCGTGGTGGTGGGAGGGGGGAAATAGGGCTTGAAATGGTCAAAAAATCACGCATCATATTCGGTACGTATACTCCATGATAGACTAGCCTTTGATTCCCATTTAAATTTTTTGAAAAAGTCAAGGTGGAGGGGGTGGAGCCCCGGGAGTGGAAGTAAGTCTGTGGTCTCGTTAGCACGATAACTCTAGAAAGAAATTAATTTAGCGGAACGCGCTGTGGCACAAAAATCAGTAGTCATAAGACCCCGGTCGGTATTCCATTTGGGCCCAATCGGTTGACTTGGATGGGGGGGGGGTGTAATATGGCTTGAACTGGTATAAAAATCACTACAAATCACCAGTTGGTTCCAGAAGCATTATATTCGGTACGATGATTTCATTTTGAATTAGCCTTTGATTCCCATCAAGTTCAGCTTAAACAAACCTGTCATCAAAAACAGTCCGAGGAAGGGTCAAACATAAACGAAACAAATCATGGTCTCAACATTATTACTTCTGGGACGGCTTTGGGTATCCGCATACGAAATGAAATGCACTCTTTCCGGCCGCCAGCTGCCGGAGCGAAATGTTTTTCACTATTGGCCCGATACATGTCTCTTCTCTCTTGGTGTCCTTGAAGGGGATAAAGAAAACAAGATGATCAGAGTTATTATAATGATTGGTGTGGAGTGGGTGGGGGGGGTCTCATCTTTTTAAATTCATTTTCGGCCTGGGATAAGGAAAAAAAATGATATTGTGGTACGGGGGAGGGGTGAATCCCGTCACGCTCGTGCTAGTAATTTCTTATATTTTAGATATTTGGTCGTTATAATTTATCTGAGGAAAGAGGGGAAGGCACTAAAAATTTCTTAAGGTCACCCTACCGGACAGCAACAGTGTTTGAGACTGAGTTATCTCTTATACACATAGAGTCATGAGGAAATCCGGGAGTGTTCCGGCTTTCTAATCCATTCAAAAATTGTGTGAGAGGGGAAGGGGTGGCGTGGCCATTGATAGTGCGGAGCTTTCCTACTGAACCACGCTGTTTTCTGAGCGCAAAATAGGACCTGCTGGGTTAATATTTTCTCAACTCGTGGTGGTTTTCGCTCGTGGTCCGGGCGGGATTCGCCTTGCTTCGAGGCTCTTCATTGGACTTTTTAAGTTCAGGGCTGTTAATTGTTCCCTAGGGGGTGAAAACGTCGGAATCACGGGGCGGGTTCGTGTGGGATTCCCTGCGTCGAACACGCGGTTTTATGAACGTTTAAATTTTGCCATTTTCCCAAAAATTAAGACGGACTCACATTTTTTGGGGGGTAATTTTGTCAAAACGTTTTGATTTTGTATCGATAGGAAAGCCTTCAAGAGCCTTAAAAGGCCTTTGAAAGTCTTCGAAAGACTTCGAGAGCCTTTGAACAACCTCCTGGGATAGCCACTGAAATCCAACGGAAGCTTTTGAAAGCCTATAAGAGCTTTCGAAAGACTTTGAGAGCCTATGAACGCCTTCAAAAGACTTGAAGAGCTTTTTGGGACAACCACTCAAAGCCTTTGGACGTTTTTGAAAGCTCTTAAGAGCCTTAGAGAAAGCCTTTTAGAGCCTTAGAAAGTCTTTAAGAGCCTTAGAAAGCCTTAAAAAGCCGTTAATAGCCGAAAAAAGCTTTCAGAATCCTAGCAGTGACTTTGAGAGCCTAAGAACGCCTTCGAGAGGCTTCTGGCAATGCAACTGAACGGAAGCTCTTGCGTTACTTAGACGCGAAAGCGTTTGAAAGCCTTCAAAAGCGTTCGAAAATATGCTGTATTTTCGTTGATTTTCACCAACACCAATTTGTTAGTGATTGAATGCTTAGATACCTACTTACCTATACATTTTTAATAGCATGATAGAACCGATTTCCGCCATAACGGCACTGATTGTGAGTGCCGCTCCTGAATTTCCCATGAATGAGCGTTTTAGCATTATCATCGAATTGGTCGATTGATCACGGTCCTTGAGCGGCATATCAACTTGTTTTGCTGTGGTTCGGGCTTTACAGAGTTTAGAGCTTTGAATGGTTTTGGAGCTTTGCTTGGGTTGAAGCATTATTTAGGTTGGAGCTTTTATGTGGCTGGTACTTTGGTGTGGTTGGGCCTTGTTCGTAGTTGGGGTTTTGCTGAGGTCTGGAGCTTTGATATGGTTTAGAAGCTTTGTTGAGGTTATGTGCTTTGATGTGGTTTGGAGCTTTTCTGAGGTTGGGGCTTTGCTATCGATGGAGCTACACTGTGATTTGGACCTTTGCTGAGGTTAGAAGCTTTGCTGTGGTTAGAAGCTTTGCTGTGGTTAGTGCTTTACTGTGGTTGCATTGCTGTGGTTAGAAGCTTTGCTGTGGTTTGGTGCTTTACTGTGGTTTGCAGGTTTGCTTTGGTTGGGCCTTCTTTGTGGTTAGAGGTTTACTGTGGTTTGGAGCTTTGCTGTGTTTGGGGGCTTTCCTGTGGTTTGGGGCTTATGCTGTGGTTTGGCGATTTGCTGTGGTTGGATTTTTTTTTTTTTTTGGCGTAAAATATTTGGCACTGTAGTAAGATACTAAAACAGTGTAGTGGGTGTTGGTGGGATGAGGGGGGGGGGCTGTGAAAGGGCCTCATTGAGTTCCATTCCCGGCTCCGGTTATTCTCTTAATGGCCCGGCCTGTACGGGACCCGGGGGAGGGGCTCCTGACTGGGGCCTCGAACAATTGTATGGCATCCATGAAGCTGTAAGCTGCAACATAGGCCCTTGAGCGAAGCAAGCGTAGTTCCCGAGTGAATTTCGAGTTTAGTGCTACATTATAAGTTGCTTAGTAAGTCCTAAGTTGGTCTTAGCCATCAGTTTTTACCTCACAATCAGAACGAAATGGCACTGCGTACTAGTTTCACTCGTCAATACCAAGTAGTGTGCACGAATACGCTCCCTTACTCGAGTGCACTCATTTTTTGAACGCGAAAGAGCTCCAAATTTTCCATGGGGAAACCATACAATAATAAGTAGCGTCAAAATCGATAAAATTGCTTTCATCCAAACACAAAAGAGAGCAATTTTCGAACAAATCTTGTCTCTTCTATGTGGGCGTGGCACAATCAAAAAGTGCAACATGCACTTTTGAAATTAAATTCTTACATTTCGGTAATCCTGAAAAACCTCGAGATAGAATTATTTAAAAATTGAATTGTACTCGATTTGACGAAGTATACAATTCACCTGTTGCCTTACTTTTAACGGGAATGTACAAATATTATTATCGTTGTTATTATTTGTTGAATTACCTTAGGATAAAGTGTGGGTCAGCTAAGAAACAACAAACTAGTAATTAAGAAAATTAACGAAGGAATTTATTTCTCAGTCAAGATGAAAGAAAATCTGCTATAACATCGCTTTAGCAACTGTGACAGGTTTAGCATCTAGCGTTTCTTATCCGATTTTTAAATTTATAGTGAGGTGATAATCTGCCAACCTAAAATTATTCTTTTTCTAGATAAAAAAGGGAAAATGCACTATGCAGCTAATAAAACCCGTAAATAAGGCGACACCCTTTTTAAGGGCGTCGAAGGACTGGAAGTTATAGGTTGGCAAAAGGAGACAGGGCCTTAGTCAAGAGTTCTCGCTGTTGAGAAAGGTCAGGACAGCGAGGCGGAAGAAACTTATTTTTATTGCTTGTTGTGTGTCTCGGGAAGAAGGTTATGTGGTGGCGGTGGGGGGGGGGGGGGGTAGCTCAGTGATGAACAAGGGGATGTCTGTCTGCATCGTCATCATATTTGGTCGATTCCAGACACTCTTCCCCTCCTGAGAACTCAGCTTGTGTAGTTGTGTTCTCTTCTCCTTCATAACAATCTCTTTCTTAAATCAGTGCCCCCCCACCCACTACTTACCGGCATTGCTTTTCTGTTTTGACCCGGCTCCGGTTATTCTCTTAATGGCCCGGCCTGTACGGGACCCGGGGGAGGGGCTCCTGACTGGGGCCTCGAACAATTTTATGGCATCCATGAAGCTGTAAGCCGCAACATAGGCCCTTGAGCGAAGCAAGCGTAGTTCCCGAGTGAATTTCGAGTTTAGTGCTATATTATAAGTTGCTTAGTAAGTCTTAAGTTGGTCTTAGTTAGCCATACAGTTTTTACCTCACAATCAGAACGAAATGGCACTGCGTACTAGTTTCACTCGTCAATACCAATAAGTGTGCACGAATACGCTCCCTTACTCGAGCGCACTCATTTTTTGAACGCGAAAGAGCTCCAAATTTTCCATGGGGAAACCATACAATAATAAGTAGCGTCAAAATCGATAAAATTGCTTTCATCCAAACACAAAATAGAGCCATTTTCGAACAAATCTTGTCTCTTCTATGTGAGCGTGGCACAATCAAAAAGTGCAACATGCACTTTTGCAATTAAATTCATACATTTCGGTAATCCTGAAAAACCTCGAGATAGAATTATTTAAAAATTGAATTGTACTCGATTTGACGAAGTATACAATTCACCTGTTGCCTTACTTTTAACGGGAATGTACAAATATTATTATCGTTGTTATTATTTGTTGAATTACCTTAGGATAAAGTGTGGGTCGGCTAAGAAACAACAAACTAGTAATTAAGAAAATTAACGAAGGAATTTATTTCTCAGTCAAGATGAAAGAAAATCTGCTATAACATCACTTTAGCAACTGTGACAGGTTTAGCATCTAGCGTTTCTTATCCGATTTTTAAATTTATAGTGAGGTGATAATCTGCCAACCTAAAATTATTCTTTTTCTAGATAAAAAAGGGAAAATGCACTATGCAGCTAATAAAACCCGTAAATAAGGCGACACCCTTTTTAAGGGCGTCGAAGGACTGGAAGTTATAGGTTGGCAAAAGGAGACAGGGCCTTAGTCAAGAGTTCTCGCTGTTGAGAAAGGTCAGGACAGCGAGGCGGAAGAAACTTATTTTTATTGCTTGTTGTGTGTCTCGGGAAGAAGGTTATGTGGTGGCGGTGGGGGGGGGGGTAGCTCAGTGATGAACAAGGGGATGTCTGTCTGCATCGTCATCATATTTGGTCGATTCCAGACACTCTTCCCCTCCTGAGAACTCAGCTTGTGTAGTTGTGTTCTCCTTCATAACAATCTCTTTCTTAAATCAGTGCCCCCCACCCACTACTTACCGGCATTGCTTTTCTGTTTTGACGGGTGGAGTGAGGAGGTCGATGAAAAAAAAAAACTTTGTAATTGGACTGCCAGGTTCATAGTGTGGTGGAAGAGGTTGTTTTTATTTGGCATCAAATCAGTCAAACTCTTCTATACTCTGGTCCAGGTCCAAAACATTTTTTATTGAATAAAAATGACAATTATTTCAAACAAATCACAGGAAGAACTGTGGGGTTGTTCTTTCTTGTGCTCGTCCACCGTTGTTGGGAAGGAAGATAATGGGAGGAGAACCTGTGAGTGGAAATTTATGAAATCTTCAAAACATTATCAAGTACAATGAGTGGAAATATTATTTTTTTTAAAAAAATGAACAGGAAAAGAAAGTTATTGACCCCCTCCTCTCTCCCACATTACGCCCATGGAAAAGTAGGCCAAAAAAAATCATTGCCAGGTCGTTGATCCTTAGCTCTCCTGGGGACTCCCCAAACAGAGGCCTCCGGTTCCTCCTCACACCCCCTTTGCCATGTCGAAGAACGAACCCGGCCCGGCGGCTGTTGGAGGTCAAGGCTTCCCCAAATATTAAGGTGTTAACGACTCGTTGTTTGCCTTGTGTATTCTTCTGGGCAAACATTCCTTTTTTATTTTAAAACCGTTAAATTGTTTTAATGTTATAAAAAGGTGTGAATCGAAGGGGTCGAATGGTTGGGGTGAAACCTGCGGTATTGCGGTAAATTTAGGAAAGGTTAAAAAAGAGTTATGGGCCCTGGGATAAGCCAACTTGAAGGAAGCAGACTATTTATCGGGTTTTGTTGTTGGTTAGGTGAAGTGAGCGAGGGTTAAAAATAAAACTCTAGGGTTTTCTATTTTTTTTAGCCTCATTTATAAAACAATTAATTTAGGGTCTCCTTAACGTTACTATTATTTCCGCTTGTAGCACAATTGGCTATTATGGTTTCAAGAATACGGTAATTGTGTATTATCTAATGCGAATGGGTGGGATATAAGATTGAAGCGGAGGAAAGCACAAAAAAATGATTATCAATGGGAATCACAATGCACTCTCTGCAATTACGGTTTATCACGAATAGCAAAACCGTCAATCACGAGTGTTATATAACCCATTTTCGAAGTTACGCAATTGAGAAAAAAAGTTCTCATATGCCAGAATAAATTAGGTATAAATATACCTAAACCGGCACCGTTTGAGAGTGAATTTTACTGGTTCTCGTTTATAAATTAAAGTAACGCAGCCCTTTAACAGAAACTGTAGGAAGAGATTACAGCAGAGGAACTCAGAGATACAAGATAATTTTGTTTGTATGAGCATATTCCTCAAAGTGTGCCACGCCTCCATCTTATGGGGATATCAAGATGAACATCCCCCCCCTCCTCTCCAACGAATCCCTATTACAATTCACCCACGGTTTTTTCAGTGACTGACTTCCTAAAATAGTGCGTTCAATTAATAACAGGGATCGTATCATGAATAGATTTTGTGTTACGATAGAGATCAATTCTCTGTTGTAATTTTCTGAAATTTCCCCTTATTTGTATGTCTATGCGCTGACAATTCAATGAAGTACGTATTATTTTCCCTATAAAAGTAGAAAATCGTTCTCGGTGGTGGGTCTTCGAGAGTTAGGAAGGGTCAAGGGGACTGTCCGCTGTCCCGTGTCCTTCATGGTACTGTGGTTGCATTGTTCGTAAGGGGCGTTGTTTATAAAGGTGTGGGGGGAGGGTTAGAAAAGTATCCTTGAAAAACTACGAGATAGAAAACTGTTTTTCCCTCTAATTTTGTAACCAATTCCCTCCTTCCTATCTTACAAATCTAACGTATCTCTTCATCCCCACTCATACATTTTGACATTTGGACTCTTTAACCTTACCAGTTAAATCCTTTAATATTCCTGATTCCCGTGTGAAAATAACCTTTAATGGAGTAAGTGCCTTTATAAAGTGATGCTAACCCCCCCCCCCGCCCTCATTCGCTCAATATCGCTAATTTCATTGAAGACGCAAAACTTGTTAAAGCGAGACCCGTTTAAAATATTACACCACTACGATACCCGCTCCCCTCACCAACCGTAAAAAGTACAATATGCGTGCAATATTAACCCATTTTCGATAAGTCCTATTAAAACTTCTGTGGGGGTGGAAGTTTTGGTGGTGGCGGAGGGGGGGGGAGCCGGAGGATAACACTTCAAAACCGCCTCTCGCTTCTTCTTCTTCCCCCCAAGGTGCGAAAGGGAGCTTTTAAACCACCTGGGGTCCTCTTTCAACCGTAACCACCCACTATTATTAGTACACCGTGTTGAAAAAGGGGGAAAATAGTCAATACAAATTGAAGAAAAAGTAAACACTTCGAGACGAGGGTTTTATTGATTAACGTTATCGAAGCGCAGGTGTTGTGCGAGGTTTCGCTTGAACTCATGCACAATGCCTTTTATATACACATTGCAAATGCAACTCACGATAGAAATGGATTGTGCGTGTGTTTTAAAGTTGGGTGGGGGGGTGTAAAATTGGGTTGCGTGGGAAAACGCTTGTGAATAAGTTAGATGACTTTTAATAACGGTTTACCAAACTTTCAGTGAGCTGGGCTAAAAATGCAAAAAAAGGGATTGGGACGGGGTCTGAATTGAGCTCGTTAATTTCCATTTTCTGGCGTTTTTTCCAAGGTGCGAAATAAAAATTGCTGAGTGAAAGCAGGGGAGGTGGCGTGATTAATTTTATTGAACGAGTTCTCGTTATACTTAGTAATTAAAAATTAACGGGTAATTTCGTTAAAATAAAGCGAGCTGATGTTTTTTCTTTTTTTTCTCTGTTCACAGGTAGGTGATTTTAGTGATGGTGGTTGAATGAGAATGGCCGATACTTTAGTGGCCGGTACGCCCGGTGATCTTTACTATGAATACTACCACTACCAGGATATGCACATGTGCCCGATGGCACCTCAAGAATACGGTGAGTCGTTGTTTTTTTGTTGTATGTATTTCAAAGTTGCGTGTGTTTTATTATGCATTTACGCAATACGATTTTCGTGACTGTTTCTATTTAGTTGAGAAAGTGTCGAGCGAATGCAAACTAATGTGGTCAACGTGATAACGTGTTTAAAAGTCCAGTGAGTTAGGGAGGGGGTGTTGACTTACTGCGAATTGGAGCGGTATATAGAGGGTCAAGGCTAAAACGTTGGGGTTAGTGTCGAGGCTTTTCACGTCACCTACAGAAGAAGGAAAACTTAACGCGAATATATACTCGATGGTGCTGCCAACCAGGGCGGTAATCAGAAATCGTTGGGGGAGAGGGGGATCCAGCTCTCCAGAGCTAATATTTTTGAAAAAATGTTTGGATTGGTGGTTGAATGTCAATATCCGTGTCAAAATATCGGCAATATAAATAACATATTCTGCAGCGGCGAAATAACCAGTTATCTGGTCCAAAAACAAAATTCTGGAGCTAGACGACGGTTTACAGAACGTGTATTAAAAGCGGGAAATGTATTTTTCTTCCTGAATAATCAATGTGTGTGAGAGAGGGGGATGACCATTTAATCCATGAATATATCATCTCAACGGGGCTAAATTGCGAGTTGCAAGAGATATTATGTATAATAAGTTTTACGTAGCGATAAATTATTGCTTATTCTTAGTTTCTGCAGCGAATTAGCGCTTTCTCTGCTACCTATCCGTGGATTAGCGATTTATCTCCATTTTAGCCGCGAATTCAAGATTCATTTTAGCCGTGAATTAGCGATTTTTCCTCTGCTAGTCATGGATTAGCGCCTTTTCTCAATTTTAGCCATGAAGTTATCTTGAGAGGCCGCCTATTAGTATTTTCCCCCCTTAATTTTAACACCGAATGAGCATTTTTCTCAGTTTTAGCGGCAAATTAACAATTTTTCTCTACTTAGGCCTTAAGTTAGCAATTTTTCTCAATTTCAGTCGGAAATACGTGATTTTTACATTTCTACCCGCGAATTATAGTTTTCTCCCAACTTTAGCCTTTTTCTCATTTTTAGCCATGATTCAGCGCTTTTCCTTAATTTTAACCGGAAATTAGCGGATTTTCCTACTTCTATCCATTAATTATTGCCTTCATCTCAATTTTAGCCGTAAACTAGCCATTTTCCTCCATTTTACCCGCGAATTAGATTGTGTCTCAAATTTAGCCTGGAATAATCGTTTTCTCAATTTAATCGTTTTCTCAATTGGAATAATCGTTTTCTCAAAGTAGTGTTTTTTTCTTCAATTTTAGCCACCAAGTTACCTTCAGAGGCCGCAAACTAGCAATTTTTACCTCAATTTTGCCAGCAAATCAGCGTTTTAGCGGCAAATTAGCGATTTTCCCCAATTTTTTTCGGAAATAAGTGATTGTCTCAATTTTATCCATGATTTAGCTTTTTCCCCAACTTTTGACGCGAAGTAGTGCTCGGCAAATTAGCGCTGTTTCTCTTTTTTAACCACGATTCAGCGCTTTTCCTCAATATCGAACGCAAATTAGCACCTTTTCCTACTTCTGTCCATAAATTAACACTTTAACTCAATTCTAGCCGCAAGCTGGCCATTTTCCTCAATTTTACCGGTGAAATAGCATTTTTCTCAATTTTAGCCGGGAATAAAATGGTGCTATTATACGTGAGAGTAAAGCTGCGATAACATCTGAGAGTTGTCGGCTCTGGAGAGCTTAACTCGCCAGTCTAAAAGGGCTAGAAAGTTCTCGGGACAGAGCACCTGGCACTTTCAGAGTTCAACTCTCGAGATTTACTCTCACGTGTATTGGCACCATAAGTCTCGAGAGTTGAACTCTCTGAGAGTGCCAGGTGCTCTCCCGAGAACTCTCTGGCCCGTTTAGACTGGCGAGTTAAGCTCTCGAGAGCAAAAAAACGCAGCTCGCAAGCGTATTCCTAATTGTTCGCAGCAAATTAATGTTTTTTTTTTTTTTAATTTTAGCCGCCAAGATACCTCAGAGGCCGCAAATTAGCAATTTTCCCTGCAACTAAGCGTCTTCTAAATTTTAGAAAATAATAGATTTGTCCCAATTTAGGCCGTGAACTAGCGATTTTTCTCAATTTCAGCAGGAAATAAGGGATTGACTCAATTTTTGCCAGCTTTTTTGCCAATTCAAGCCTCGAAGTAGTGCCCGAAGAATTAGCAATGTTTCTTTTTTTTTTAGCCGTGATTAAGCGTTTTTCTCAATTTCAACTGCAAATCGGCGCCTTTTTTCACATCTATTCACGAATTAAGGTTTTTTCTTAATTTAAGCCGCTAACTAGCCATTCTTCTCCATTTTATCCGCTTAAAAACATTTTTCTCCGTAGTTGTTAGCCCGCATTATCAGCGTTTTCCCCATTTTAGCCGTGAATTAGCCATTTTTCCTAGTATCAACCACGAAATGGTGATTTTTCTCAATATAGTATATAGACCCACGCGATTTTCGATTTAGCGTGTTTCCTAATTTTAGTATTTTTGCAATTTCTTTCAATTTCAGCCGTGAATTTGCGATTTTTCTCATTTTTAGCTGTGAAATTTATATTTTATCCTTTAATCCCTTGTTTGCGAACGATTTTCCTCAATTTTAACTGCGAACTAGTCATTTTCATCGATTTAAACCGCAAAGTAGTGTTTTTCTCAATTTCAGTCACAAAGTTACCTTCAGAGGGCGCCAAATTACCTTTTTTAAAAAATTAATTTCTGGCGCGAAGTAGCATTTTAGCCGTGAATGAGCGTTTTTCTCAATTTCAGTTCCGAATAAGCGCTATGTCTCTCAACTTATGTCGTGATTTCACGGGTTTTCTATATTTTAACCGCGAATTAGCGATTTTTCGTATTTTTGCCACGAATTAGCGTTTTCCCACATTACAGTTAAAAATTAGAGAAATCCCTCCACAAAAAAACGGCGTCCGACCAAAACTACAAAAAAAATGACCCTCTGAGCCTTTAAAATTTGGACAATGATGGCTGAAATTTGAACAACGAAATTCTGCATCTTGAGATTTCTCTTTCAAAAATCAAATTTCATCATTTTGAGGTTTCTATCTTTAAAAACTAAATTTTTAGGATTCGTATCATCCCAACCCAAATTTCGTGGGTTCTGCTTTTTCACAAAACCATGTTCGCTCTTTTAAAAGCAAATTTCGTGGGCTTGGCTCCGAATTTCGGTTAGCTCTTCATGAAATCAGTTTCGCAGTTCGGTTAATTTGAGAAAAAAGAACTGCGAAGAAGCAAATTTCGAGTTTTGGGTTGTAGTAAACCCACAATTTCTTTGGAGATTTTTGCTCTGCAATAATTCAATGTTTCATACTAGTCAACTTAAAAACTCAATTCTACGGATTTTTGTAATTTCCTACCCAGATTTCGCGTATTTTCACGCTTTTATAAAGCCAAGTTTGGGGGGTTTGCTCTTACATGTACCATTGTTACAGATTTTCGCTCTTCCAGAACCTAATTTTATGGGTTTTTTGGCCCGTTTAAACCCCAATTTCAGGGATTTTAGCCTGATAAAAACAAATCTTTGTGGCTTTAGATGTTGGTAAAATCAGTTTGAGACGAAAAAAACAATTTTCAACATTCGTCGTTTTCAACCTCACATGTTTCAAAATTTGACTCCTCAAAAATCCAATTTCCCGGATTTTTGTTTTTTGATTTCCCGATTTGGCTTGTTCAAAACCCGAATTTCATCATTTTTGGCCATTCAAAGTTCCTAGTTTTGCAAATTTTCAGTCTTTCAAAACCTTAATATCGCGGATTTGGCTCATTCTCACGGAAGTTAGCTATTTGTCAAACATAATTTCGATGGTTTGGCTCTTTTTGAAACCAGTTCCACAGCTGTTTTGGTCGATAAGAATAAGCTCAAAAAAACAAATTCCGTGAATTTGGCCGTTTGAACCCAAATATCGCGGATTTAGCTCCTTCAAAACCCAATTTCACGAGTTTTTGTTATATCAAGCCCTGATTTTGCGTATTTTCATTCTTTCAGAAGTCAAATTCCGCGGCCTCACTTTTTCTAGAATCGGTTTCACAGATTTCGCGTTGGTTTTAAAAACAAATGTAGCTCTTTCAAAATGCAATTCACGGATTTTGCATCATTCCAACCAAATTTCGACATTTTTGCTCTTTAATATATGCTAGTTTCGTGGATTTTCGTTCTTTCAAATTTTAATTTCACGAATTTTTCTCCTTCAAAGTCCAGTAATTTCAGCGGGATCCTGTGACCCCTACTACGGTAGGGCTCCCATCCTAAGCCGATTTGGCAAAAACGTGTGTGGTTCACAAACTTTGTTGACTTTATTTTTTATTTTTATTTATTTATTTTGTTTTTTGCATTTCCTTTAATGTAC
Source organism: Corythucha ciliata (assembly GCA_038030265.1). NCBI lineage: Eukaryota > Metazoa > Arthropoda > Insecta > Hemiptera > Tingidae > Corythucha > Corythucha ciliata. Next base: position 12,685,605 of record CM075938.1, read on the forward strand.
ATCCTGAGACCAACTTTGAGTTCAAACTTTCAGGACTGCAGTCGGTCAGCAACGGTGACCATATGGGCCCTAGTCCCCATAATGACCCCAGACGTGCGAGGCATTTCCCGCAATATCAACTGGCGTATCCCCGATGATCAGGGGGGGGGGGCTAGTGACTCCACCGATTTATAAGCGGTGCTATAAGATCGTTTGAATTACGGTTTTTAACGAGGTAGAAACAGTTTGAGAGGAAAAGAAGACAGGACCTCCGTTTGATGAGTGCAAGAAGTGTTACGCCACGCGCCTAGAAGGAAAATAATAGAATTAAATAATTTCCTAGGATTATAAAAAAATTTCTTGAAGAAGAAGAAGAAAAAAAAAAAATTGCCCCGCTGCTTTAATTTTCGTATTAGCGATGCCCCTATTATTCACCACCAAAGAATGGAAGGCGAGTGTGTATACCTTTCATTTTTTTCTCTCTCTAATGCATTTATCTATTCAGATCGTGTCCCCTATACGCGGAAGTCATGAATATTAATAAACAAATTGCTGTAGGCTTTCCCACCTTCTATAGAACACCAAAAATCACCCTGAAATTCATTATCTCCCTTCCCCCTCTCATCCCATGATCCCATGCCGATCGATTATTAGTGCTGCGCTGTTTTTCAAGTCTCCTCGAAGTTTGTTGTGCGGCGTAGGGGACCCACTTTTGATGGGTTCAAGTTCAAAGCGGCTCAATTCGTAAATGGTGAAAAGTTTTCCTTCTTTAAAGAAAAACAAAACGAAAAAACAAAGCAGGGTGTGTGTGAGAGTCACGGACCTCGGCGAGAACGATCAGCCACCAAAAAGGCTTTGAAAAGGTCAACCGTTGTTGTGAGGCGGTGGAGAAGGGAAGATGAGTGAAACGATAATTTAAAGGAGGGGCAGTGACAGAAATAATTCATTTTTTGGATCAACCAACATGGCTAATTTTTTCTTCCTGCTCCATTTAACAAAAAAAAAAAAAAAATGAAAGTAAGACCTCCCCCTTTCCCACTTTCCCGTTTCTTTCGTATGTTATTCTAATTCGCCCCTTTAAATGTAGCGTAGCGGTAGGTTTATGTATATTATTTTCCCGTAATTTCAGGGTTTTTTCCTTGATCTTTTAAAAGTGTAGGTGTTATGTACCTATTAAAGCGAGAATAATATCAGAGTCAATTTTTTCAAACGTAGTGTTATTCAGTACAGAACGCCGCTACGCCTCCTCCCCTATTCACCCCGTGTATAAACCGCCTACGGATTTATTAGCCCTGCCCAGCGATTTTTTTTCGTGTGTGTGAAGTATATCAACTCAATCAATATCACTCAAAAAATGATCACGGCACAAAAGTGTATGAGAGGGGAGAGTATGAATGGCATACTTTTTCTCATAATAAAAGTTGTTGACTAATAAAAGAAACAGAAAATTACATAATGATTAGTTCAACGAGATGCCAAAGCTGGTGCACGTTTTTCCTCTATGTAGAGCAAACTTGCGAACAAGTTGAAAACATTTTTATGGCCGGAATTTTCTCACGACGCAAACAACGTTTGCATGAAAAAAAACAAAAAAAAAAACACCCAGTTAAAAACTTCTCTTCGCGGCTACGTGGGAGCAAGGTGGTCACAATTGGGTCGATGTCGGAATTCGGCGATGCGCCGTGTGCAGAGTGAAAAATGTTTGTTTTTGTTTTTTGCCGTTTCACTTGAAGAGAAGGACCCTGGGCTTCATCGCGACCACGATGATGGTGGGCTTCGTACATAAAGCCAAACCGAAGTACAGGAAACGGTCCCTTATACCGGTTTACGGTCACTGACTGTCCGGCGAAGCCCACATTTATTTTGGGCGGGGCCCAAAAAACCGAGTGCGCAAGACCGTTGTAGCGTAGATTCAATGAGGATGCAACGCTGGGGTTTTTTGGAGGCGACATAAATTGAGAAAAATGCTCATTTTTGGCTAAAATTGAAAAAAAAAGCTCTCTGAATTTGTGGCTAAAATTTAAAAAAAGAAAACGCTAATTCGCGGTGGATTTGAAAACCATCAAAAATCAAGAAAAATCGGGTATTGTACTGTTCTTGGGGCAATTCCGGAGATAAAATTGAGAGAAACGTTAATTCACTGCAATAAGTGAGAAAAAAGGATAATTTGAGGCATTTAGAAAAAGCGCTAATTCATGTCCAAAATTGAGAAAATCGCTTATTTAAGTCCAAAATTGAGAAAATCGCTTATTTAAGTCCAAAATTGAGAAAATCGCTTATTCTTGGCTATACATCTACGTTTGAAAAATCGCTCTTCGCGATTAAACTTGATAACAGCCACTAATTTTAGGCCTGTCTGGGTTTGAAATTAAGAAAATTCGTTTATTCAGTGTAAAAATGGGGAAAAAGTGTTAATTAGAGGCTAAAAATCGTCAATTATTCGCGGATAAAATTGAGAAAAAAGACTATTTCGTGGCTAAGATGAAGAAAAATCACTCTTCCCGGCTAAAATTCATAAAAGTCACTGATTCGCGGCTAAAATTTGGGGGTGAGGGAACGCAAATTCGTTGTTTTTGGAGGACACTTCACGAGAAATCGCGCTATCGGGCTGTCCCGTGGCTGAAATATTAGGAAAAGTGTAAATTAGGGATAAAAACTGATTCAAAGTCGCTAATTCGCTGTCTCTGGCGGATAGCTTGCCTCGTCGAGCTGCGTGGCGTGTGCGGGATAAAGTTTGGGAGCATACGGTGAATGAGACTCGCGGGCCTTCCAACGCCGGCAAGTCCGAAGGGTCGAAGCCTCGTAATTCGCGGATATTTAGACGTGAAAGTTGCAATTTATCCAAAATAAAGTCTCGAAACTTGCAATTTCTGTGAAATAGAAGATCCGAAGCAGAAAGGAATAATTTTCATTTCCTGGTGGTGTGGCCTGGTTTCTTTGAACCTGCAATTTTTCTGAAATTAAGTTGAAACCGTTAATTTCGCGGATATTTTGCCTTGAAACTTGTAATTTTGCTAGAATAAGGACCCTAACTTGTAAACACACAAATATTTTGCTCGAAATGTTGTATCGGGTATTCGCATGGCAAGGGGTGCAGTCGGGGACAGCTAACCCAGAGTCCACGGCCACTAAAAATTAAGGCCTTGAATCCTGCAATTTCGGTGAAATTAAGACCACAAATTGTCCATTTTAACGAATATCCTGCCAAGGAACTTCCAATTTTTCGAATTTTCAGATCCAAAATGTTGCAATTCTGCGGTTATTCGCCAGACTTTGGGAGCTGTCGTTACCGGCTAGCTCGGTTTAAGCGTTCACTTGAAAGAGCACTTCGTAACTTGCAGCTTCGTGAAAATGAAGACCACACTCTAGCATTTTCGCGGCCATTTAGACCCGGAACTTCCAATTTTGCAGATTTACAGCTTCAAATGTGCAACAATTTTGTTGTTTATTGCCCGACTAATCTGCAAAGTCATTCAATGACGCGAGTTGTTCAAAAGCAAAGTTAAATTGCTTTAAAATTCCTCTGTTCTCCCCCTTAAAAACAGTCATTTCATGGCTATTTGTCTTCCCAAACATGCAGTTTCGCGACTACATTTAGCCCGAAATTTGCGTTCTACGGACTTTTAACCTCGGAACCTCGCAATTTCGTGACTATTTAGCAGTCGAGTATCGTCTCTCTGGCTCCCGCTTGAAATTTTTGAGGCTATTTTGCTCCGAAACTGGCAATTTCGTAGCTACTTATAGCCTTCAATTACTACTGTTTTAGGCCCAGCAGAGTGGCCGAGGTCGCTAGGGCGTCATGCCCATCAGGTATCGTCTGCTGTGTGGGTTCGATTCCCATTACAGGCTGGATTATTTTAGCAAAGGTCAAATTATGTGCAAAAAAGATAAAAATTTAAGTATGTGCTCTCGCCCTCGTCCACGACACCTTAAAGGTAGTTAAGGACGTAAAGCCCCGTTGGTTTACCAACGATTACTTTACTTTTTTTTACTGTTTTGTGACTATTTGACGCCCTGACTTCTAATTTCTCTGGTTATTAACCTCCGAAACTTGTTTATTGACCATATCCATAAAGCCAATGGCGCAAGGGGCGGGGGTTACCACGGGTTTCGTCATGCTTGGGACGCTCGGCCACAAAAAAACCTCAAAACTTGCAATGTCTCCGTAATTAAGAACCGAAACTTCCTGTTTGGTTAAAGTTAAGCCCCAAAACTTGCATTTTAACCGAAATCAAACCCCAAAATATGCATTTTGCCAGGAATCAAAACCCTAAAGTCACATGCCAGGGAACTTCCAATTTCCTGGTCTGTTGGATTCGCTCCCACGAAAAAGGCCCAAAACGTGCCATTTTGCTTAAATTAACACCCTACGACCCGAAAATCTCAATTTCACGGATATTTAGTTTGGAAAATTGCTCAAATTAAGACCCAAATTTGAAAACTCACAAATATTTTTCTCTAAATGTTGCAACAATACATGGGCTATTTATGGCGATCATGGACGCAGTCGGTGCTGGCTAGCCCAGGGGTCCGCACCCTAAAAATAAATTGTCCCTAGAACTTGCAATTTCGCGAAAATTGTGCTCGGAAAAATCAAATTTCGCTGATATTTGCCCCCATAATGTGGCAATTTTGTTTGGAGTATTCGACAGAGCGTATGGGCCTCGTCAGTCAAAGAACGGGGTGGCCGGCCAGCCCGCAAGTCCTGTGAGCCTCCAAAAAGCGATTGCAAACTTGCAATTTCACTGATATTTTAGCACCGAAACTTGAAATTTCTCCAAAATCAAGAGTCCCGTAACTTGCAAGACCTAAAACTGGGAATTTTCCGCCAGAATCAAGACGCGAAGGCCCGAAACTGTCAATTTTGCGTATATTCAGCTGGGGAACTTGTAATTTCGCTTGAATTAGGATTCGCCATAATTCAAATTAGGACCCGAACATGCAAAATTCATCCAATATTAAAATTTTCAAATAAATTAAACTTCAAATGCAAAGTTCGGGATCAGTTTGCCCTGCCATTACGCCCAAAACGCCCCGGAACTTTCAATTTCCCTGAAATTAGAACATTAAACTTACAAAATCGTGACTAATCAACCACGATTTACAATTCGTGAATGTTTAATTCTAAAATGTTAACATTATGCTGCTATTTGGTCAGATCCAGATTTGGGGACCGATGACCTTTAAAAAAAACTAAAGACTTAAATTTTGCTAAAATTGACACGTGAAACTCGCAATTTCGCGAATATTCATCCGGGAAAATGACAATTTCTCGGATATTTTGTTTTCAAAATTTCTCAATTTTGCGGCTATTCGTCAGAAGACTTTGAGTACTGTCGTGGCCGTATTCCGATGTCACCAATAAAGATCCCCGAAGCTCGAATTTTTGCAAAAATAAAGGCCCGAAACTTGCAATTTCGTGGAAATAAATACCGGGAACAAGCAATTTCGTTGATATTTAGACTCTGAACAGGGCAGTTCTATTGATTTTCAGCTCTGAGTGATGTAATTCCATAGTTATTTCTTTGTCAAGCATTGGATGATGTTTCGCCTGGCTAGCCCCCTCTTGGCATCTCCAAAAAAGATAGGTACCCCAAAACTTATAATTTCGCAAAGATTAAGACCATTATCTTGTGATTTACAGGATATTTTGACCATAAACTTACAATTTCGATGATATTTAGCTCCAAATAATGCATTTCTGCGGCTATTTGTCTCAGTTTTACCTGCAAATCGCTGGTAAAATTGAAAAGTTTTGCCTCAATTGAAGCTGTGAATTTGTGATTTTCACAATTTCAGCTGTGAATTGGTGATTTCTCCCCGTTTAGCGTCGAATCAGCGTTTTATCTTAATTCCGAAAACAATTTCTGAGAGGTTTCAACGCTGAAAAGTTCATGGGCGGCTAACGTTAAAAAAAAAACCTGGTCAGCACGCTAATTCAACGAAGGATACTGAGAGTATAATAATCCCCCAAAACTCTTCATCGTGGAATACATTAGGACTAGGTGCGAGGTGAGGGATTTCGAAAATTGGCCCACCCTTATCTGCTTTGACATATGGCTACGCCCATGGAATGACGGGTTCAATATTTAGATCAATCTGACGTATACACTGAGGCTTCAAAGCGTTCCGTAACGAAGACTTGAAAAACATAATATATTTCTTCACGGTATAGTTATTATGTCTGTTAAAAAGTGACGAAACGTCAAAATAATATTACGCAACGAGTTCTATATAAGTCATTTTACGCAGCGTATAGTCACTCCAAGGCCTGTAAACTCATCTTTCGTTCCCAAGCAACTATGCTGAGAGGGTCAAATCAGAATCATTAAAAATAAATAAATAATGAAGATGTGTCTATACCGCAGGAATGGAGAGGGTTCTGACACTTCTCTTTCTGTCACACTCTCCCTTTCTCAAGATTTGGGTGGGTGGGAAAGACAACATCCTTCTTAAAACCAATGTCAAAAGGAAGTCATAGCGTGCCGACCACTTTAGGCCCACCTCCTCGACCCCTTGTCCTTTTAGGAAAGATGTTTTTCAGCTGTCAGTGATCTCTCTATTGCGCTTCATGATCTGATTCTTTGAATTGAGGTTACGTTCCTGTGATGATAAATAATTTGATTCTTAAGCGGTTTTAACGGTAAAGTAGGATGGGAAAACTAAGAAAAAATAAAGCTCCGCTAATCCAATTCTTTGTTCCCCTCTTCACCCATCATCAACTGAGTTACCAATCAAAAGTTATTTTTAAGAACTGTCATAATTTTCTCAACGCCTGTCGTTAAGGACAGATGTTAACGAACTCGCGTGGAATGACTCACAATGGCTAGGGGTTGATGGGCGGGCGGGGGGTAGTAGATCCAGGGATCAACCTTGGCTCACCTTCGGATCGGGCAAAGCCCTCTTGCAGTCTTGCAACCTGAAATGGAGCGCTGTTTCGTGTCGAGGATCGTGAGGTTGGTTGTGGTGACGGCTGGAGGGAAGGGGGGGAGTTGAACTTGCTCGGAACCAGATGATCTCTGTTGTTTAGTCTTTCACTAGTCACTTAACACCGACATCTGTTTGGTTTTTTTTTTCTCGGGATTATTTTAAAACCCATCAATTCAAAACAACGGTATTTGATGACGAGGGGGTCTGTGGTATAAACTTAATTGTTCTCTGATGCGCAAGTTTTTAGTGTAAATTCAGAGCGGTTTTGATGAGGCGTTGAGGGGGGGGGGTTAGTGGCAGAGACCAATGACCTTCCTTCCAGTCAGGGTGTACATATGTGGGGAATGGTAGGGAACGGTGGGAGGAAGGACTCTTGTGGGATTCCCCGCTATACCAGGCAATATTCTTCCTGGAACGCAATCGGTAATTAGAGAATCGCCGGAAAGCGAACGATTTATTTTGTAGCTCACTCCCCCCCCCGCCCACCAACCTATTTTTCCATTGAAATCGAACGATTTTTCCTATCGCCGGAAATAACGGAAAGTCCGGTCTGGGAACAAAACGAATTATGAAGGGGGAAAACCTTAATTTGTTTAGCGTGTGTGATCGGTCGGGATACATTGCTGGGAAAAAAGTGCTAGGGAATGTCTTTTTACTCAACTTCTCTTTTGATTCCTTGAGGGCAGTTCAGCGACACGTAAATTTGTAATTATGCTGTGACTCGGTCTCACACGTTTGTCTTTTTAAATAGCCAATTGGATCTCGGAGAAATAATACCTTTCGGGGGCTTTTCTCTTGTTTAAAGCTGGAATTAATACCTAACCATCCATTTCCTATGAGATTCAATTGATGAATTGAAGTCTCCGTCGTCATTCACTTGTCATTGTTCTATCCTTTTCAATAAAACATTTTCAAAGGAGGACCTCTTCCCCCCCCCCCTTATTCAAACTTCTAACAATCTTGAAGACGGAAAAACCTACGGGTTCTCTCTTGTATGAGCTTCACTATTAACAAGAAAACAATAGGCCTTGTTTTTCTTGTTTCGCTCTCCACAACAACAACCTCACCCCCTTCCTCCCTACCATCATCACCGAGTGTTGTTCGACTCCTACGCTCGGACAAATTACAAAAGTTACAATGCACCCGCTCTCCGCGGAAGAAACCCGTAAGAATCTTATCTCTTCTCCTTCGGTGAATCTTGTCGCCGAGTCCACCCCCCATGATCTCTTTTTGAAGAACAATTAGCGGCCCTCCACGTGTGGAGCCTCCCATCCCCCTTCGCGCAAACAAGGCCTCAACTGTTATTGTAGTCGTCCTTGAGATTTGAGAGATGAATTTGAGTTGACATCTTTTAATCTGGATGAAAGGTTTTTTTTTTAAGAATTTTATTGTCCTTCTAAAGTTCATATTAGAATTTTTGAGATATTTGGCCCGCCCCTATATTATTAACGCTTATTTTCCTATTAACAGGGCCGATGACAGTTCCTATGGTGTCGACCAATTCGTCGCCACCGATCGCAATGCCAGTCCAAGTACCTCATGGACACGTCGTACAACAGATTGTCGACGAAAATGGCACTCTACGACACGTGATACTCTCTCCGCAGCATCCGCCGCTACTTCCCATACCCCAGCATTTCGTAAGTCAATTTTTTTTTTTTCTTCAAAATCTTTTTTGGGTTGATAATGTGCTGAAGGGGGGGGGGGTAATTGTAGGGATTAATTCGTGCACCTTTTGCCCATATCCTTTCCAATCACCACACATGACCATGCTCCTAAATTTTCTTTAGGAACGCAGTTAATAAACCAATGCCCAGAATACTTTTTTTTTTTTTAACAATGTTTTTTGTTGTAATTGGCCAATTTCTTTCTATACCTGTGCCAAAATTTTCCCTGCGTAATGAGTGGCAAGGGAGGGTGACTCTGTTGTGTCTACCCCCTACCACCTTCACCTCACTGTTTAGTTATGTTTAGAACCTAAAGCCGTCACTTTATTTTTAAAGACCGATGCTAGTTAAATTATGTTTAATGAGAAACGAGGGAAAAGGCTGATTTAACTTGGCTCTTGTCTTATAAGAGAGAGCTGCCGAGTTAAAATTGAATTTTTGTAAGGAAACAAAAGCTATTATAAGCGTTAGAAAACACGATTAGGGTGATCTAACGGTTATTGTAATTAAGGGGTCACTCTAGTTTCTGTTCTGAGCGTGAGCGGGGGGTCCTTGAAGGTGAATGACTCAAAAAAGCCGACTGTGAAATATGAGGGTTTCATACATAAATAGCTATAAAAAAAAAATTGCGTCTTTGGGGATTTCCTGTAACGTTGTTTTTTTCACGTTTGACTAATCGCGGAGGCTTTCCGTGGCTTTCTCGCTTAATAGTCTCTCTCGAAAAAAATGTGATTACGAGATGTTAGTTGTTTTAGAGGGGGTGGAGGAGTGCTTTTTGTTTGTAATGGGAAGGAAGGCCCGAAGAGAAACTATCTCCTGTCCTGTGGGACGTATCAGATCTGTTGTGATGGCCAATCAGGTTGGCCTGCAAAGGAGGGTGTTTTTTTTTTTGTTTTGTTTTTTTTCCAAGCGTCCGCTACCAGCACTTAAAAGACTTGAAGAATATTCTCCGTAGCCATCCTGTTGATGTCCCTCGGTTGGAGCGTATCACTTCCAGGATGCTGATAGCGAAATCGCTCTAGAGCCCCACGCGCCCACGCCCACAGTCACGTAGTATACTGTTGCTCTGCCACCTCGCTAAATCTGCAGATGTTTTTTCACCAAAAAGTCGGCCTGGCGACGTTTTTGGAAAGAGCCCAGAATTTCACTTAAGTGCTCAACGTTTTTGAATCGTCAGCATTGCCATTTTCAAGGCGTGAACCGTCCGTCAAGCCATTTTCATGAAGGAGTGGTTATGTTTTTCAATTTTCAGGAACCGAATAGTCTGCAGCCATACTAAGGGCGCGATTAGTACTCAGTTTGGCCAATTTTTGGACGCAAATAGCCAGTCAAGTCGTTTCATCCGGGCGAGAGTAGTCATTCATCTGTTCTCGGGGTGCGGGTAATCCATAAAACGAGGGATGGGCATGGAGAAGTAATATAGTAACCAACGCTGTGGGATGGTGGGGGGGAGTCGATTTTCAAGGTACGAATCGTCCATTTACCGATTTTTAGAACGCATAGAGTCAGTTTGCCATTTTTAGGATGCCAATAATTGCCAGTTTGGCTTTTCAAAAGGCGTGAATCGCCATGTGGATGGTCAATTTGTTCATTTTATGGCGTGAATAGCCAGGGCGTAAATCGTCAGTTTAGCAATGGTCAGTTTGGCCATTTTCGCAGCGCGAATCCGCGTGAACCGTCAGTCAAACCATTTTCAGGGAAAAAGTGGTCAGTTCCACCCATTTTCAGGGCCCAAAATTGTCCGTACAGCCATTTTCAGGGCGTGAATGGCCGGTCAATCCATTCAAGTAGTCAGTTCATCCGTACTTAAGGTGCGCGTAACCCATAATGTGATGGGGAGAGGTTACCGCGATGAAGTATTACAGTAATCATCATGGGACGGGGGGGAGGTAGTCGATCCGTTGTTGTTACGGTGAACACAGCTCTGTTCGGTGCGGGAATTAGTTAATTTCGGCCAATTTATCGTTTTCAGGCTGCGAATATAGTCAATTAATAGTGAGTTTGGCTATTTTCAAGGCTTTAATAATAATTGTCACTTACGGCAATTGTATGACGCGAATGGGCGATTTGATCATTTTTAAGGCGTGAGTAGCCAAAGCACGAGTCGTCAGTTTAGCAATGGCCAGCGTCGCCATTTTTAGAGTGTAAACGGTCGGTTTTAATGTTCTAAGGCCACACTTAGGACCTTATTACTTTAGGAGTTTTAAAGGTACTGATAGACCACTTAGCGATTTTTAGGACGCACAGAGTCAGTTTTGCCAGTTTTAAGGGCTTAAATACACAGTTGGGCTTATTTTTGGGGATCTAATGTCAGTAAAGCAATTTTCAAGGGATGAATAGGCCGGATGCTATTCAGGATTTTGTCATTAAGGCGTGTTTAGTAATTTTTACCATCTTTAGGACGTGGATAGCCTGTTTGGCTATTTGTAGGGTTGAAATGGCCCATCAAGCCACATCCCGGGTGGGATTGGTCAGTTTGCCATTTTTAGGGAGTGAATTGCCAGTTCAGCTATTTCTAGGGTGCAAATTGATAGTTTGGAAGTTTTAGGGCACTAGAGATGGTCAGCTTAGCCATTTTCAAGGTCTGAATCTCCACTTACGGCATATGTATGACGCTGATGGTCAATTTGGACATTTTTAGGGCGTGAATAGCCAGGGCATGAATCGTCATTGTAGAAATACTTAGCATTTGTCAGTTTGGCCGTTTTGGAATGCGAACGGTCGGTTGCCAGTGCAAATTGCCATTTAAATATTTTTTAGGACGCAAATAGTCAGTTTTGCCAATGTTATGGCGTGGATGCCCACTCTGGCGATTTTTTTTCGGTTCAAATTGCCAGTAAATCAAGTTTAAAGGATGAATAACCAGTTTAGCTATTATCACGACGCATTTTGTCAATATTGTCGCTACTTAGACGCGTGTATAGTCATTTTTGCTATTTTTTGGTGGTGCAAATGGATCAGTATGACAATTTTTAGGGCGTGAATTGTCAGTTTTGCCTTTTTTAAAGGGTGAATAGTGCACTTCTTGGGCGTAACTGGTCGATTTATAATTTTTACTGTGTGAATTGCCATTTTGGGTATTTTCAGGGCCAAAATGACGGGTAGGTTCAACAATTTTTAGGTCATAAATGTTCAGTTTTGGCATTTTTTGGGGCGCGAATAGTCCTCCAAACCACTTCTTGGGCGCGACACAATCAGTTTACCATTTCTGGGGTGTGATTTGCCCGTTTCGCTTTATTAAGTGCGTTGAATGCCAGTTTGATTATTTTCAGGGCGCATATTGTCAGCTTAGCCCTTTTCAAGTAGGGGACGAATAGTAATTTCTACCAATTTTTAGAAGTTTGGATAGCTTGCTTGGCTATTTTTAGGCCGCAAAAATGATCATTCAAGCGATTTTTAGGGCGCCGGTAGTCCGTTGAGCCACTTCTCTGACGGGATTGGTCAGCGAACCATTTTTAGGGTGTGACGTAATTGACTGTTTGGCTTTTTCTGGGGTGCAAATTGTCAGTTTAGCCATTTTAGGGCACGAATAGTCTTTTTTAGAGCATGAATAACCAGCTTGGCTATTTTTGGGGCCCGAATGATCAGCATAGTGATTTTCTGGGTGACAAATTGACAATATATTCAGTTTTGCCATTTTTAGGGCGTGCCTTGTCCATTATTCCACTTCTTGGGCGGGGCTGGTCTGTTTGCCATTTTTAGGGTGTGTTTTGAAGGGTCTGAATTGTCAGTTTGTTATTTTTAGGGCGCAATTGTCAGTTTAGCCATTTTAAAGTAGAGCCCGAATGGTCCTTTTGCCATTTTCAGAGCGTGGATTGCTAGCTTTGCTATTTTTATGTCGCAAATGATCATTACAGCGATTTTTAGGTCGCCGATAGTCTGTTGAGCCACTTCTCTGGCGGGATTGGTCAGTTGGCCATTTTTAGCGTGTGACGTGAATTGCCTGTTTGGGCTATTTTTGGGGCACAAATTATAAATTTAGCCATTTCTAAGTAGTGAATCGTCAGTTTGGCCATTTCAGGGCACGAATTGTCAATTATTAGCCTTTTCCAATTATCGAATCGTCAGTTTGGTCACTTTAGGCCATGAATAGTATTTTTTATTATTTTTTTTCTGTCATTTTTAGAGTGTGTAACCAGCATGGCCATTTTTAGGGCTCAAATGATCAGTGCGTCCATTTTAGGGCGTGAATAGTCAGTTTTACTTATTTCAGGGCGCGAATATCGTCCGCCGAGCCACTTCTCGGGCGGGATTTGTCGGTTTGCCGTGTTTTAGGGTGTAAAAAGTCAGTTTTTCCCTTTTTAGGTCGTGATCAGCCCGTTAAAGCCACTTCGTGCGATCGGTCAGTTTGCCATTTTCAGTGCAAGAATTGCCAGTTGGACTATTTTGAGGGCGCAACTTGTCATTTTTGGTATTTTTAGAGCGTGGGAATGCCAGCTTGGCTATTTTTTTTTTGGTCCAAATGACCAGTATAGCGATTTTCACGGTATGAACAGTCAGTTTTTACATTTTTAGGGCGCAAATTTTAAAGTTAGACACGAACGACCATTTTTGCCATTTCTAGACCGTGAATAGTCAGTTTGGCTATATTTTTAGGTCGCAAATGTTAAGTATAGTGGTTTTTAGGTCGTGAATAGTCAGTGGAACCACTTCTTTTGACGTGATATTGGTCAGTTCGCCATTTTTAGTGTGTTGGCGTTTTCCATTCAATGCAATGCATTCGTGTGGTGTAAGTTTTTCCACCCGGCCTCACTGAATTGAATCATTTGTTTATGGAGAGGACGCTGCACTACACTTGTGTAGAGTGTTGATTGGAAATCGCTATGTGATTTCTTCAGTTAAGCTATTTTTGTGGCACTTTTTGGTCCTTTTTTATAGCCATTTTCAAGCAGCGTATCGTCAGTTTTGCCATTTTAGGGCGCAGATGGTCTGTTTAACCGTTTTCAATGAGCAATAAATGATCATTTTGGACATTTTTAGTTAATAATCAAACCCAAAAGTGATGGTCACGGTGTTTTCTTGTGAGAGGCGTTTTTAAAATTTTCTCCGTGCTTCGCGGCTTTGATTCCAGGTCCTATTCTTACAAAAACTTGTCCATTTAGTGAGCTTTCTATCGATCCTTCAGTTTTGACGGAGATATCATAACGTACGCTGCTCTTCCTCTTGAATATCCCCCCCGCCATTCTCGCGGCGATAATGTCTATTGGTGGGATGTTTGAATTAGTCTATTTTCCGTTTCGATTTGTAATAGACATGTCGAATTTGTTGAGTATGTGAATTTTGTTCTGGAAAAGCTGTAGACACTCAGTGAAAATCAATTAAATTGTCTAACTTGAGTCGTTCAGCACCTTAAAATTACAGACTTTCCAGGTCCACGGATCAATCTGGCGATTCTATATAATGGGCTTAAGGGTTTTTTTTGTAGCCTATACGGCGGAAATGAACAAAAAAAAGTTGAAGAGTATGGGTCATCATCTCCATAACGATTCTGTTGTGATTTCTTATTCGAGATCCGGGAACTTCTCGGAAGAGTATTTTAATTGGGGGGAGGGGTAAAAAGACGATCAATCGATTGTTACATCAGGATACTCCTAACGGTCATTTCCTGTTCAGTGAAAGGAGTCGGACCATTATTTTTATAATGGTCGATTTTTTTTTCCCCCTTGGCGTTATAAAATTCCAAAGGCCTTCTTCGGACTGTCGAGAGTGTGTTAAAGAGAGAGAGGGATGAGAGAACTGGTGAGTAATTCAAACATTGAGCAAAAGGGGTAGAAAGGGGAGTCGCTTTAACGCTTTAAATTAAATCACGCGGAAAAAGAAAGCTTCAAACGATTAAAGCCCTCCGGCACGTGCGTGTTTTTTTGTTTGTTTGTTTAATGAACGCACAGAGCTGCCTTTCGTCCTCCCACTCCGCTCTTTTCAAAACTTTGTGTCTACGACGTCTTAACATTTTAATTAAATTAAGCTTCGAGGTCAATGACAGAAATATACGCTGTTTTAACTGGGGTGGAAATTCCGAAATAAAATGTAAAAAATACACACTGTGGCGGACATGGTACATCAATAATTTATCCGCCCCCCCTCCCCATCTATACTCCTGGCGTTTGTTTTCCTGCTCTATCGGCCTATAGCCTACATTTCAATTCCTAGAAGGCAGTCGATTTTTAGTTCACAAGTTCATTGGCGTTTTGAGTCTTTTTGTTACAGAAAATAAAAAAAAAAACGATTGAAAAATCACACCGGGCGACCCGCCTCGATTCAAGCTAGAAATAACGCGACGGTGTCGATTTTCACGATTGAATTGTTGTGCAGGAACAAAAGGGTTGGGAGG